>CM076447.1:14590350-15790350 GCA_038419695.1 Scomberomorus guttatus
TTGTCAAATCTGAAAATCATATTACAAAATATGTGTATTGTGAAGTCCCAGGTCATGTGGGCCTCACACCTTCCCCTGTTTCCCTTCATGCATCCGACAGCAATCCCGATGGAGGCTTTGAAAGTTGCTCTTGGCGAGGAGCTCTTCAACATGTGTTACGAGGAGGACGGACACATTTTGAGGGTGGTGGGGGGAGCTCTTCACGACTTCCTCAACAGCTTCAATGTCTTGTTGAAACAGAGCAGCACGCCCCCCAACCCGGACAGAGAGGATTGTGTAAACGAACCTTCGGTGCTGTGCTTAGACAAGGATCCGGGTCTGCTCACTGTCTACTTCTTCAACCCCCGCCCAACCACTGAGCTCTTTTTCCCTGGAGTTATCAAAGCAGCTGCCCTCCTGCTGTATCACACCACTGTGGATGTGTTGATGGATCCCCCGAGTGCTAAAGACAGCATCTTGCAATCTAGCCCACAGCCCAGTCTTCTGTACACAGTGGTAGTTAAGGATGCTAAAAATCTGAGCCCCAGCCCGCTGCGGGCGACCTCAGCTGGGACCCTTCCTACCTCTCTGTTCTCCACCATCTTCCCTTTCCATCTGATCCTGGACCAGGATTTGGTTCTGGTGCAAATAGGACACGGGCTCAGGAAGAGACTGACCAGGAAGGATGGACTGAGGCGGTCTGCTACCTTCCAAGAACACTTCTCTATTGTCTCCCCCCAGATCAAATGTACCTTTCAGGGTATTCTGACCATGCTGAACACACAGTTCATCATTCGGATCAAGCATGGAGTTTCCACCACAGATAACACAGGGAAGGTATGTCAACATATATGTGAGCTATAACTTGAAAAGTGACGTCAGTGGCTAATGAGGTGGACAAAGTCTTCCGGTCATTGTTTTTATATTAAGAGAAAAAAAGGCCGTTTATAAGCAGTCCAGCTTATTAGTGGTGTACTTGTGTGCACTTGGCCTGAGGTAGAGATCCACATTATAGCCCCAGCGGAGATCAGAAGCAAATGTCAAACCATTTTATCCATCAAAGGCACAGCCATGCTCATGCCATTTATGTAAGGGTGCACAGCAACTGGTCGCCATGACGAGAAAATGAAAGTCTCAGTGAGTAAACATGACGGTGGTATAATGACTAATGACATTCAGTCAGAGATGATTCCACTTACTATAGACACCAGTCTTACAGAGGGAGGTGCACCTTTAGTGGCTGCAGCCCAAATAAAACAGGTGAAAAATGAACACTACGCAGGGGCTCAATGATGTAGAAATTAACGGATTACTCAGCTGACAAGTCCACTGTGCACAAACATGACTGAAATGTCAACAGAAGTGGCCAACGTGTCACACAAGGCTACTGTTGGTTTAACAATCAACAAATCACAACACAGTGAGGTCAGCAGTTGAATTTGAAAATTTGTCCTTGATCTTTAGCAGTCGTGGTGAAGTAAATGTCATAAATGGCCAGAGGGTGTTCTCAGAATAAGAATCAGAAGTTAAAGCATGACGTTAGAAATTGTTCAGGTGCTACGACAAAGATATACGGCTGCAACTAACGGTTATTTTCTTATCGATTAATCTGTCAATTATTTTTGCGATTAATTGATTAGTTGTTTGGTCCATAAAATGTCAGAAAATGGTGAAAAATGTCGATCACTGTTTCCCAGAGCCCAAGGGGGACGTCTTCAACCCAAAGATATCCTGTTTACTATCACAGAAGACTAAAGAAATTTTGAGAAGCTGGAATCTGAGAATTTGGACTTTTTTTCTTGAAAAAAAAAGACTCAAAACAATTAATTGATTATCAAAATAGGTGGCGATTAATTTAATAGTTGGCAACTAATCAATTAATCGACTAATCGTTGCAGCTGTAGATATACATACTTAAACCTCAGTTTTTGGTTTTAACAGTGAATCCAAATACGGTGTCAGCTACTACATGAGAAATGAATGAGGTTGTTATTGTTTTTGTATCACTTATAATTAAATTAAGTATTTCAGTTAAGCATGTTAGCATATTACCTAACATGCAAAGCAGCATTACACACAAAATACAGCTGAGGTTGATGGGAATGTCATTCATTTTGAAGGTATTTGGTCACAAAACAAAGTATTGGAACCACTGTTGGAGTGAAAGTCAGGAGGTCACCAAAATCAGTATGATATGTCCTCTGGGGACCAATAATGTTTGTATAAAGTTTAATGACAATCTGTAGAATATTTGTATTTCAGTCTGGACCAAAGCTGTGCACTAACTGATCAACATTGTCAAACTACTAGTGTGGGAAATAAAAATGTACTTGGGATTTTGTTTTATTTTTCAAACCTTCTGGCTTCTCTGGCTGCTATGGCTGGCAGACATAGCTGCCATTTCATAAATACTATGCAAACAATAAGTTTGCTTTTCCTTTTCTCAAATGTTTACATTTCTGTGAATGTCCTGATGAAGTTTACATTGTATGTTTTCCATAATGCACAGACCCAGGCAGCCATTTTTGTTGTCCTTACTTTAAGATAGTTGAAAAAATCTTGGTTTTAAAGAAAATAACATGGGAATGTTGCTGCAGGATGTAGTTTACACATTCATCTTGATCAATCTACCTTCAAAAAAACAAAGTCCATAAGCAACAAGAGCAGTTTTTTCATATAGTTACATGATTCCTGCTAACTTCCACCAAAATAAACGTTTCTCATCAACTGATTTTTCCTTTCAGCTCATGGACCTTAAAGGCCAGATGATCTACGTTTCCGAGTCGAACGTCATCTTGTTCTTGGGCTCACCGTGTGTGGACAAGCTGGAGGAGCTAACAGGCCGCGGCCTCTACCTGTCAGACATCCCCATTCATAACGCACTGCGTGACGTCGTCCTGGTCGGTGAACAGGCCAAAGCGCAGGACGGTTTGAAGAAGCGGCTGGGGAAGGCCAAAGCAGCCTTGGAGCATGCTCACCAAGCACTGGAGGAGGAGAAGAAGAAGACAGTGGACCTCCTCTTTTCCATCTTCCCCGGCACTGTGGCGCAGCAGCTGTGGCAGGGCCAAACGGTCCAGGCCAAGAAGTTTGACCGAGTCACGATGCTGTTCTCTGATCTCGTGGGCTTCACGGCTGTTTGCTCACTCTGTACCCCAATGCAAGTGATCACCATGCTCAATGAGTTGTACACCAGGTTTGACCACCAATGTGGAGAGCTTGATGTTTATAAGGTAGGTTAATGGAACATAACGACATTTGTAGAGCTGATGTCAGAAGCTTTTTTTTTTACCTGCAGCAACTGTTGAGCATTTGAGAAATTTCAAATAAGTAGCTGACTTTAGACAGTTACGCTCATATCATCACAAAATGTCAAAATGTAAACAAAACATTTAGGTGTCAGTATCAAAGGTCCTTAATGGGGCTAAAAAAACAGGAATCATCAGCAGGTGAATAATCTCCTGAGGTGAATGACGTGGTGCAATACTACATCATTTTCAAATGCAAATTAACGAGTGACTATTTTTATATATTTTATTCATTTTATAGCATTGCAATGACATTTTGTATCCTTGTAAATAGTTTCTGCTGAAAATTTTTTAGTTTTACATGAATTTTAGGAATGAATTTGATCAAATTCTGTAAGAACTTTGCAGCAGAACTTTGAGTATTTAGTATTTAAAAAATCAGGTTTCAGATTTTATTTATTCATGGAACTGTTATATTTTCTGTGTATTTTATCAAAGCCATCTGTACACTACCAGATATGTAATTGTGGAGGATAACACGATAATCCCTTTTTAATGTTTTTTTCCGCCTAAAAACATCAGAATGAGCTTGAACAAACAAGTGTATACTCATCTTCATGACATTAACACCCTTAAATTGTAAAATCAGAAATATTACCAAGGACTCAGTGGTAGCTCTGGTCCTACCTGTAGCTCACCAAAAACGCCTAAATTTGCCTTTTAATTAATTGTTTTTGCTGCTGACAACACTGAAAAAATAAGCAAAAAGTTAAGATTTTTTCAAAAGTATTTTCAAAACTACAGTAGCTGACACACATAGATGATCAGGTAGTAGCATAAGATTGTAAGATAAGGCCAAGTAATTTGCAACAAATTCCTTCATTAAATTAAAAATTGGAACAAAATAATACAGTGTTCCCCAACAAATTCAAAAGACAGACTGTGACTGCAGCTCAAACAACTACCCTTGTGCCTGCCAAAGGCTCCTAATCTGCAGGGAGGTTGGATAATGTAATCAAAGTGTCACGGAAGCATAACAGAGAGAGCAGCATGTTTGACAAATATCTCGTAAAACGCTAGGAAGTCAGAGGTTCCTTCAGGACCCTGTTTCCACTCCACATGTATGTGCCTAAAAATAGTTTCACTTTGTCTCTGCCACATAGCTGTTGAGTGCTCTCCGGTCCAGATTTACATGAAAGAAGAAGAGGAAAGGACTCTTTAATATGGCAAAGGATGAAGTACTATTGCGGTTTAAGTTTTATTACTGCTTGATTTTTCAGCCCTCTGTCTTCTACTGCAAGATGGAGAGCAAGTCAGATCGTTAAGAGATTGTTAAATATCCACTTAACATTTGACATTTTGTTCAAGGTGGATTATCTTCATGGCACAATACATTTTGAATACGGTTTTAACTTTCTGGTTGAGCACAGTATGTAAGATTCATGGATAGTAAAGTTCCTGACTTTGGGTGGGAGGGACCACAAACAGCTTCTGAAAACCTTTTTTTCCCGTTCATGTTAGAAATCATTTTAATGATCATGCACTGTATTCAGGTGGAGACCATCGGTGACGCGTATTGTGTAGCCGGTGGCTTACACAAGGAGAGTGAGACTCACGCTGTCCAAATAGCACTCATGGCCTTGAAGATGATGGAGCTCTCGGGCGAAGTTATGACGCCAACTGGAGAACCAATACAGGTGAGGGTCAAGCACAAGCTTACTGTTATACTCCTCATTCAGCGTGATGACATAACTTCCAATGACGCAAGTTCAAAGTGTGCTATGTCAAAAAGCGTCTTCATATGAAGAGTTTTCATTTAACAAGAAATGTTGAAAAGAGACGATGCCATCTCTAACAGAATGGTTGCTGTCATAGAAGTAAAGAAGATTATGGGTTCAGAGTTATAAGACACCCTCAGACCTTTGCCTATAAAATAGTTATATTTTTGACTGATGGTATGTTTCCTCAATTTAAAGTAATTTTAAAGTAATGACTGATTAAACCTGCAATGCAGAACTTTTATTGTAAATGAATGTCTGTTACATTCAGGCCCTTGCCAAAAGAGTTCGAACAATGCTGATTAAGCCTATCACAGATAAATCTCTCTGTATTTCACAATATACCGGAGTTTTTAATCTGGTGTTGGGTTTGACATTCTCGCGCTGGCTGGATGAATGCATACTGAGCTCTATGGGCAGAGCATGTGCACTAGGGACTTCTGCCGAATGAGCTGGCTAACTTCCGGTTAGCTCTCTGCTAACTTGAATGTGGATAAAAATGAAATGTCGATATAAAAAATAAAATAAAATAAAAACTAATTTTTCCACCATTTTACAGTCGCAACAGTAGCAGCAGAGTATGGCAGAGCCTATGACATAAGCACGTGTTGACAGTGTTTTTGTAATTACTCTCACTGCCAGAAAGGGGAGACAAAAGTCCTGCACTCCACCTTTAATTTCAAGCCAGAATGTTGAAATAATCTGTAATTTTGCATAATAATATGATCCAGTGAATAAATCAAGAACTTATTAATGAAGTTTTAGGGAAACTTTGAGAACTGAAAGATTTCTGCATTCACTGCATGTTAACTGGCACATTTAAACCAGACAGAATCAACCTTAACATACTGAAGGTCAAGAGGTTAAAGGATAGGATATTCTACATTATTATTCATGTCAACAAATCCCATAAAAAGACCAAAACCAACCATACATTAGTGTATTAGTCCTTCTCTTAATACTTTTCAGCTTCTTTACCACATCTGTGCCTCTTACCCCAAACCCATTGGTTCCTACTGAAGATGGAACTTTTTAAAAATGGAATATATACTTTCATTTTTAAGAAATTTAAAGTCATTTCTACTAAAACAGCTGAGCACTGTAGATTTTAGCAAAAATGTTCCTTAAACATTGCATTTTTGAGGACTATTTGGTGCGCTAGCAAGTATCTATAGCAACAAGGTAGTGTATGTGGCATTGTTTAAGAATGATTGATTTTGGACTTTTCATGGGAATTGTTGACAGTAGAAAAATATGTAATATCACCAGAGTTAGATTTTTATTATGTAAAACAGAAATTGATTTGCAGATGCAGAACAAATACTGGAGCTGTATTAATGCCAGTGCCAACACTACAGTCATATACTGTACGGTTAAAAAGTGGAGTAGAAGCCCTCGATTCACTCCAATTGCACTATTTATTAATAAAAAACAAAGTGAATCATGTTGAATATTGTATTTTTTTCCAGATGCGTATCGGCCTCCACACTGGTTCAGTACTGGCCGGTGTAGTTGGGGTGAAGATGCCACGTTACTGCCTTTTTGGGAACAATGTCACATTGGCCAACAAGTTTGAATCCTGCAGCCAACCAAGAAAAATCAACATCAGCCCCACAACCCACAGGTGACATAACACTGCTAATTCAGGCCATTAGAGTGAGAATACTAACTCTTAACTCCCCTCTCAAAACATTTTATTTAACTATAAGACTGAAAAACAAGGAAATGTCGATCATCTTACATAAACAGCGCTTACATTTCTATGAGCCAATACTGAACAGTATCATTTGTTTCCAGAGTTGCAGAGAGAAAAAAAAAAACCTAAAGTGCTCTGGATAGGAAACTGAAGTTTTAGAAGGAGCACTGCGTTTCCTCTTGTGTCAAATAATTTGCCACATTGTTTTAAGATTCATGTTTTATTTGTGTGCTCTTTGTCCCAGATTGCTGAAGGATCGGCCAGAGTTTGTCTTCATTCCCAGGAGCAGACAGGAGCTTCCGGCCAACTTCCCAGAGGACATCCCTGGTGTTTGTTACTTTTTGGAGGCGTCCTTTAAAACTTCAAAACTGACTCTGAAATGAAGTCAAGCTGCTGCAGAGCCCCCCCCCCCCCAAAAAAGACGAAAAAAAACCTTAGATATAAAGACACATAAACATATTCAGTGAATACAGTGCAAACCTTCTATATTTTGGTCTGGGTTGTTTAGATATTGATGATATTGTCTATCGGTGTCTATCTATCTTGCGGCTGCTTAATTACAGAGATGTCAGTTTGCTGTCAAACATGAGTCTTGTTGCTGTACAATTACCCATTGGTACAGTTGTGGTGGAGAGAAAATACTCACTTCCATCATTTTTTCTTCCAGAATGAGTCATCTCTGTAAATTGATAATAAAAGTAGCACTCTTTGCAAGCGCCTGAGTTAAGATATAGACTGTCAATGAAAGATTATGAGACTGTTTTTTTTAACATTTAAGAGGTGTGAAATACATGAAACATCAACAAAATGTCATAAAATATTTACTGTTTAGAGCACTGTAATGAAATCTGAATATATCATTTTGCATTATGTAGATATGATACAGAAATGCATTCTGGATGTTTCTGGATCCTCAGTGTTATCGTTATAAAAGAGTGATTCCTTTTATCAAGATTTTGTTCTGTAAATATCCGACTGGTCCATTCACATCTGTCTAGACTGCTGTACCGGGTGGGTACCTGCTAAAGCACCCTGACTTGATGGAAAAATCTAGATAAACACTGAATTGGCTTTGTGTGCTTTTAGTGGAGAATTTGGAGACATGATTTGAAAAGCTGAAGCAAACAATTAAGATTTAAGATACATCGTAAACCAAGATTTACTCCTCCAATCAAATGAAATGATGCAGAGCAGATTCAGGTGCCTTATTGGAACTATACAGGCAGGATCACAGTTTATTTGTACTTATTTTTAACAGTTTTTTTTCTTTGAGTGTATTGGACATTTTACACGTCAATAATTTCTTCCAGAAACGGTAAAACAACCAGAAACATTGTTTTTGAGGTGTGTGGTTCCAGCTCAGTATATATTTGTAATAACATGTAACTTTGACTTCCATATATTGGACATGAAGCATTCCAAGATCCCATTTTCCTAATATAAGTAATGGATTTTTACTTTTTTCACTGTACACATGTTTATACTATATTTATTACATTGGTTTCATAGCACTTCTTTCCCATACAGTGGGGATATGACACAACAAGAATACAATGAATGTTCTACTATCACTCATAATGATGTGCTTTAACCATTAATGTAATGTAATCAAAGCGCAATAAATATTAACATAAACGGACTTCAGTTACTGACTCTATAGTATATGCAATCTGCTATATTACTAAAGATGTCCAGTGTTAAATTGGGCTGTTGACCAGTGGTGGAAAGTAACTAAGTACAATTACTCAAGTACTCTACTTAAGTACAAATTTGAGATATTTCTACTTTACTTGAGTATTTCCATTTTGGTACTTTAAGTACATTTTGCTGATAATACTTCTGTACTTTTACTTAAGTAGCAAATTTGAATTCAGGACTTTTACTTGTAATGGAGTATTTTTAAACTACAGTATTTCTACTTTTACTAAAGTGGATGATCTGAGTACTTCTTCCACTACTACTGTTGACACAAATACAAATATTATATGACATCCACTGGTGGAAAACATGTCCTCAAGTAAAATTTTGAGGTATTTGGGTATCTTTGAGGTATCTTTACACTTACTGCATTACATTTCAGAGGAAAATATTTTACCTTTTACTCCACTGCATTTATCTGACAGCTATAGTTACTGACTTTACTTTTATTTAGTTACTTTGGTTTTATATAAAAAATATAAAGCCTAATTAGTTAATTATATTTGACATAGCATATAAAGTTGTTAAAATGAGTCCCCCCCAAAACAAAATCAATTAAAATGATGTTTAGATGTTAATAAATAAAAAATAATGATCCAATAGTAATGAACTGTATTTATTATTTCTCGCTGAAAGGAGTCATTCTGCATAATGACCAATTTTTACTTTTGGTAATTTAATTTAATTTTAATGATAATACTTCTGTACTTTTAAAAGTTTGAATGCGCCACTTTTACATGTAAAATTGTAAAAGTATTTTTATGTTGTGGTATTGCTGCTGAGGATCTTAGTACTTTCATTACTGATATTATAACATGATATAATTTGATATAATTCTCTGATTCCAGCTTCTCAAATGTGAATATTTTCCTTTTCTTTAGTCCTCTCTCAGAGTAAACTGAATATCTTTGGGTTGTGGAGGACGTTACCTTGGGCTGTAGGAAACAGTAATCAACATTTTTCACCATTTTCTGACATTTTATGGAACAAAAACTAATCAATTAATCGAGAAAATACTCGACAGATGAATCAATAATGAAAATAATCATTAGTTGCAGCCCTATTTGCTATCATAGATTATTTTTGAAATGTGTTTTCCAATTCAGTTTAACAAATCACCACTTTTTTAACACGTTATGCCTACTTCTTGTCATAAAACGCAAATAATATTACTTCTTCATATAAAACATGTTGTTTAATACCAGACACTATGAGAAGATTTCAGGTCCACGAGCATCAGTTGGACAACCGTAGCGTCGCTCTCATTGGTCGGGGATAGCTTACGTAAGAGCCTCTCTGGTCTGCTATTGGACAGGCTCGCTGTCAGTCACTAGCTGAGGCTAAAAGAGGGGGCTGAGACTGTCATCAGCATCTGCACTAAAACGATGACGGTTGTGTCAGAAACAACGGGTTTTGCTTAAAAATAAGGGAAAGTAAGAGCAGCAGCCACCATGGTACGTATCGGAGGATTTAATTTACTCTTTTAATGCTGGTGAAATAAGGTGTTTGTAGCGCGACGCAGTGTGTTTGACATTTCCTGCTAGTACACCACTCTGTTATACGATAATTTCCTTGATTATATGTACTGTGCATATTAACAGGTGAACAAAATACTGCATGTGTATACATTTTAAGTATATAGCATGTTTTGAAGATGTGTTACGTGGTGTAAAAGCCAGCATGAATCGCCAAGCTTACCTGTAATGTTTAAGGAAAAAATGTCTGTTTGAGATAATATTCATGTTCGTATTTTCCATAAATTTGCAGTATGGTTTTGTGAATCACGCCTTGGAGCTCCTCGTTTTAAGGAATTACGGGCCGGAAGTGTGGGAAGACATCAAGTGAGTTTGTGGATCATGTGTGTTTACTATTCAGGCCCTGTTGGTATCATAGGTTACACTGTGGCCAACCAGAGCACAAACAAGGATACAAGACAGGCCTACTGCTCAGCCTGCAGCACATTTTCAGCTCAAATACATGGCCAGTGTGTCAGCAGCAGGGATAGATGTTTGCTTTTAATGATTAACCATCATCCTCTGCAGGCTCACACTGAAACTCCATAAGTATGTCACATTTAAAATTCTGTCCCACAGTAACTTCACTCTTCACAATCTCTCCAGTGATCGTAGGCTGAAATTTTGATTGGAAAATGTATATTTGATGTTAATAATTAGGCTCAGTGGTAAAGTAAGTTGTAATACTCCTGCATCAAAAATCTCACTTAACTGTAGTGTATGTATGCAAGTAAGATTAGCAAAATGTGCTTAAAGTTAAGGCTGCAACTAACAGTCATTTTAATTAACAATTAATCTGTCAATTATTTTCTCCATTAGTTGTTTGAGTCTATAAAATGTCAGAGAATGGTGAAAAATGTTGATCACTAGTTTCCCAAAGTCCAAGCTGACGTCTGCAGATGTCCACAACCCAAAGATATTCATTTTACTGTCATAGAAGTCGATAAAGAAACCGGAAAATATTCACATTTAAGAAGAAAAAATTTTTTTTTTTTTTTAAAAAGTGACTCAAAACAATTAATCGATTGTCAAAATAGTTGGCGATTAATTTAATAGTTGGCAACTAATCGATTAATTGACTAATCGTTGCAGCTCTATATTAGAACAATGTAAAAATACTTCTACATTAAAAATCTCACTTAAATAAATGTATGCAAGTATGATCAGCAAAATGTACTTAAAGTATCAGAAGTAAAAGTAATCATTAAGAACAAAAATGGCCCCTGTCAGTGTTATATTTTATTATTTGATTATTATTACTAATGCATTAAAGGACCAGTGTGTAGGATTTAGTGGCCTCTAGGGGTGAGGTTGCAGATTGCAACCAACTGAATATCCCCCCCCCTCCCCCTTCCGAAGGGGAAACATTTTTATGAAACTCGCAAAAAACGTGAAAGTCCCTCTTTAGTGCCACTGTTTGGTTTGTCCGTTCTGGGCTACTGTAGAAACATGACAGTGCAACATGGCGGGCTCCGTGGAAGAGGACCTGCTTCCTATGTAGATATAAAGGGCTCATTCTAAGGTAACACAACAATTGCATATTAATGTAATATTATATATGTAATTATGTAATATTATATTCCATTTCTGCCAAGTCCGTTCCGCTAGATGCCACTAAATTCTACACATTGCACCTTTAATCTGTAAGTAGCATTTCAATGTTGTAGCTGGTTGAGGTAGAACTATTTTTAATGTCTTTATATATTGTTAAGAAACTTAATATGTAAACAATGTGTTACACTTAGTAAGATGGGCATGTGTTTTGTATGTAAAAAAAATCTGCAATGTAACAAGTGTTAACTATCGTCATTTGACTGCTGTTAGATAAATGTAGTGGAGTAGAAGTACAAAGTAGCATAAAATACTCAAGTAAAACACCAGAAGTACCTCAAAGTTGTTCTTAAGCAAAGTGCATCAGTAAATTTACTTGGGCTGCAACTAACTTATTAACTTACTCATTTATTTTCATTATTGATTCATCTGTTGATTATTTTCTTGATTAATCGATCAGTTGTTTGGTCTCAAAATATGAGAAAACTGAAAAATGTTGATCACTGTTTCCCAAAGTCCTCAAATGTCTTGTTTTATCCCGACCAACAGTCCACAACCCAAAGATGTTCAGTTTACTATCATAGAAGACTAAAGAAACCAGAAAATATTCACATTTATGAAGCTGGAATCAGAGGATTTTAACATCTTTCCACTGTTGTGGGTTATATCTTGGTGGCAATCTACCAGCCAATGTAGCCTGCTGTATAGTCGCTGTCCAGTGCAAACCATGCATGTCCTTATTTGGTGATGAATTTTTCAGATAAGCAAAAGGATAACTTATGTCTTTATGGGTTGAGGAAATTCTACTATTTCTTATTTTAAAAACCACTGTGATTATCTGAAAAATGCATTGTCACAAATCTGAAAAAAAGGACTGTTTATCTCAGCTCATGAAATGTTTAGGTTTTGGAGATATGTGGTTTTCACAGGACAGTGATGCTATGTATTAGTGCTTCAACAATTACTTGATCAACAGAAAATGAATTGGCAGATATTTTGCCAAACATTAGCAAGTTTCAGCTTCTCATATGTGATGATTTGATGATTTTCTTTGTCATACAACTTTGGGTTTTGGACTGTTGGTCGGACAAAACAGGACGCGAAGATGTCAGCTTTGACTCGAGAATATTATTGTCAGATTAATAATGAAAATAATCGTTAGTTAAAGCCCTGTTATGTATCATTGAACAATCCTGTTAAAGCAGATCAGCCTTAAAAATGTGTTTTATTCTTAGGTAACTAAGAATAAAACTCAGTTACAACACATAAGATGAATGTAATTCCAATCCTCCAGTATAATGTTAACATGCCATTTTTTCAGCATGTTGAAATATTTGGCTCAATCTTAGTTTATTTTTCATGTGTAGTCTTAACTGCCCTACTCCTGACCTGGCCTAGAAGAAAAAAAAAGAAAAGAAAGGAAAACAAAACTGCAGCAGCTGCCTTGTGTAAATGTTTTCTAAGTGGTCATTCTCCAGCCTTAAAAAAAAAACCAAAAACCTTATTGTGCTCTGCTGCGTCTTATCTCCGCAAATGTAACTCATTGTTATTTAATGCACAATTTATCACATTTGTTCTGTTTTCAGACTTTGATGAGTTGAGTCATTTTAAAATGAATTCTTATTTTCTTTGCAAAACCTTTCATGGCTTGGTATGTTTCTTCAGCTGCTACACGTTCTGTTAAAATGGTGATTGCTGGTCAGCACTGTAAATCATTTTTTGTTTTCTCAGTTAAACAGTAGTAATCAGAACCTCATTAAGTTCAAATACGGTTTTGTAACAATTGGACTGTCAAATGTATAAATAGCAAAGTGCACTCTTGGAGCTTGGAGCTGTGCTTTTTATCAAAGGACCTGCATTACGTACATCTAAACCTGCATCATTTAAACCCTTCAACAGTGCAAGTTGCACACAATCACTTCAAAGCAATGTGGAAACCTTTTTTTTTTATGTTACTGTAATATAAATCAAGACATCTCACGCTGACTGGCCACAAATAAAACCCAGCAGTTGTTTTTAAGTTTTTTAATTGTTCATGTAAACAGAAGTCTCTCTGTGATTTAAGCAACAATAGAAAAGCATTTCCAAAAAGACAAAGCCACTGTATTGGTTGCCTGAACATGTTGTCCACAGTGACTGTTTACTCGCTGCTGTGACATTTGCGGTGGCTCGAGAGTAACAGCTTTACTCCGTTTTCAGGAGGGAGGCCCAGCTTGATATTGAGGGTCAGTTCCTCGTTAGAATCATATATGAAGACGCCAAAACATACGATCTTGTCGCTGCTGCAAGTAAAGTTCTCAGTAAGTGTTTTTTTTTTCTTAATTATTGGAAATAAAAACATTATATGTGGTAAAAATGTATATGATACAAATACAACTTTATAAAACAATTAGAACTTGATATTGACAGTTCATTCTTGACCAAACTGGAGCTTTTAATTGTATCACACAGTCCTTTTCAGCAGATGGAGTTTGTCCAGTTGGAATTGCAGATGTTCAAATTGAAATATTTCTGAGCAGTTAAAGTATTTCTTTGCTTCAAAGTCAGACTCTTAAGAGTTATGATTGTTCCTTTCTGTATTTCAGAGATTAATGCAGGAGAAATCTTGCAGATGTTTGGGAAGATGTTTTTCGAATTTTGCCAAGAGTCCGGATATGACACCATCTTGCGAGTGCTAGGATCGAATGTTCGTGAATTCCTGCAGGTAAGCCCTCTCCTCTTTGCATGAAAATGAGCAGGATAGTAATAATAAATCAAAATCAATCTTAAAGTGGACATATCACGCACATTTTCCAGGTCTATATTTTTGATCTGGGGCTCTACTGGAATATCGTTGCATGAAAAACACCTTATTTATCTTATACTGGCCCTTCATGCAGCCTCTCAGTTCAGCCTCTGTCTGAAACAGGCTGTTTTAGCTCCTGTCTCTTTAAAGCCCTCCTCCCGATGAGCCCAATCTGTTCTGATTGGTCAGCTTCCAGAAGCGGCATCACACCCAGCATCTGGCAGCTGCTGAGGCTACGTCAACAAACCACGCAACAAACTATAGTAGAAGGATTTCACCACTTATCCCGCTCTTTGCTTGAAATGTCTGAGACAATGACCCTGGTGATGTCATCAGGTCATTTCGCCTTCGGATTGGAAGCTCTGAAAGTTTTCACAGAAAGCCTCTGTGAACAAACTGGGGTTCGGTATCTGCTGCTTCAATCTTGAACATTCATCTTTTAATCTGCCTCTCACAAGTTCCATCATTATGGAAGTGCAATACTAAACATCTGGAGTACCCCTTTAATGTGTGCGCCATTATATAATCTGTTACATCTCAGCAGGGTTTAATTACTTTGCTGTTATTGGATGTTTAATATTTCATATTTACTCTCACTTTCAGAATTTGGATGCTCTCCATGACCACCTGGGTACCATTTATCCCGGGATGAGGGCTCCTTCGTTTCGCTGCACCGATGCAGAGAAGGGGAACAATCTGATTCTTCACTACTACTCAGAGAGAGAAGGCCTGCAAGACATTGTGATTGGCATCATTAAAACAGTCGCTCAGCAAATCCACGGAACGGAGATAGAGATGAAGGTCTGCTTTGCTGTTTTGTTCCCCTTTTTTCCTGTGCGGCTCTAATGGCTCACTCTGCTGCTGATGATGAATGAAGATGACTTCACAGTTTTCCAGTTCCTCTCAAATTTATGGCACAACATTCAGTGAAGTGTTTAAATCCCTGTTATGCTTTGTGTCAGAATGTGTGTGTGTATCAGGATATAATTGAAGAGGTTATAATTTGAAGATTAAACAACAGAAAGTTCCAAAATACCCAAATGGGATCAGTGCTGCGCCGTGACGACGGCAGTTCAGCAGTGAGTTTTTGGCTAATGTCTGTGAGTCAGAGGATATTTTTAGATCTAAGTTATAGAGTCTCTAGCCTGGAGATGTCGGGAATCTTTCAGGGAGTTTTTTTTTTTTTCTGTCTTCCACGGTTTTATTTTAACTTTGTCTAACTGTGGCTGAATTTAAATTGGCTACACGTTTATTACATAATATATCCTGAGAGTGGATCCATAATTTTATACACCGGCTCATTTAACGACCACACTAATCACATTTTGACTCAACGTATATGAAGAATTGTAGCAGCTACATATCATAAACTGTCTGTCACTGGTATTCTTATTTATATGTTAATATTCAGCCCTCGATTCACAGCCTGTAATCAATACCAATAACTGCGGCATGTTATTCTCCTATAAGACGTCTACTGTACTTTGACTGGAGTTTGCTCTTCATTTTATAAGCGAGCGACACCCCCCCCCCCCCCCCAGACCTAATCATATTGTACAGACAGGATAATATTTTTCAACAATTGTGTGTGTAATGAAAGAACAGAAAATGGCAGACACTCCAAATGTGACACCCAATTTCTGGAAATATTAACCACGGTTGCTGTGGCAACAGGGTGCAGAGACAGCTGCCTGACGTCAGCATGCCTTATGCCCATAAACCCACTGAATAATGTCATTTTATACTCTCCTAATTCTAATAATAGACTTGAGATTAATAATATTATTATTGCCGTATTATTAATAACTCTTAATATTGCGAGGGTAAAATATTTCATCAAGAACGTCTTGTTGCTGCAGCTTGTGTCACAATATAGGAATGTTTAACCTAATTTTAGTCAGTTTTGTAACAATATCATGAATATTTAATCAATTATTTAACTTCATCTAATACAGATGATCCAACCAAAGAGCGAGGAGTGCGACCACATCAAGTTCCTGATTGAGGAGAAGGACTCGGAGGAGGAGGCGTTCTACGAGGATCTGGACGGCTTCGAGGAGAACGGCACGCAGGAGACTCGGATCAGCCCGTACACGTTTTGCAAGGCCTTTCCGTTCCACCTCATGTTTGACAAAGACCTGATGCTCACACAGTGCGGGAACGCCATTTATCGAGTCCTGCCGCAGGTGTGGATCCACATGCAATCATGCCAAAGTCTGTTTTATATGCAGCAAACACTGTTTCATAGGATTTTTATTTGTATGCTACAATAATTAATGCATACTTTGTTAATAAAGCAATAATTTCTAATCTTTTGTAACTCTTTCATGCCTATTTTGGCTTCCACAGCTCCAGCCTGGTGCTTGTATCCTCCCTTCAGTTTTTTCTTTGGTCCGTCCTCACATTGACTTCAGTTTTCATGGCATCCTATCCCACATCAACACTGTCTTCGTCCTGCGGAGCAAGGTAGATATTACATTTAGAAACTCTTTTTTTCTCACAGCACTGTTAGCTAATCACATTAATACTTTTCTTATATTAGCTTCGTTTTCCAGGAGGCAAAAACGCACTAAAACAGAAGGTGATGATATGATCAAAACATGTTTTGACTGTACATGACAGAATGTGTTTATAGTCATATATTAATATTGATGAGCTCACTGATATTTTTAGAAGCTGCATAATAATTTGACTGGATATGGGATTCATCAGCACAGTCGACGATAATGAAACAGTCATCTGCACAGTAATCTGTGTATATACAACAAGTCATTTATGCATTAAAGAACTTGTGATGTAACATTTTACAGTTTAGAGAGAGTGCAAGAGGTCTGAAAAAAACAGTAGAATAAAGAAACTGAGAAAAAAGGTGAAGCAAATAGTTTTGAAATCAAATGGAAACTTGTGTAGTCATGGGACAGTAAATGCTTAGGTGTTAAAATAATAGCTGCAATGCCTTGAAAAAGCATTTAAGTACATCTGGGATGCTATGTAAACCATGAGGAAAGTTGATTTAATCTTAATTTTTTCTTTACACACATACAATTTGAACTCATTCTTAATGGTGGTAGATGATGCATTCAAGACGTAAAGCAAAAAAAAACAACAACAAAAAAACATACAGATTTAGAAATAAAGAGTGAGCTGAAGCAGATTTAGAGGAGAACATATAATGAAATATTCATAAATGTGATGTAATCCTAACAGGAGGGCCTGCTGAATGTGGAGACTGTAGAAAATGAGGACGAGCTCACGGGGGTGGAGATCAGCTGTCTGAGATTGAAAGGACAGATGATTTACTTGCCAGAGGCGGAGAACATCCTTTTTCTTTGCTCACCCAGGTAAACCCACAGTCTGTGCTGTCTGTCCTGAGAGAAGCTCTGACTGAATATGTATGTACCAAAACCCAGAACTAGTGACTGGCCTGAATGGGAGCTCTCAAATTTCTGGTGAAGTGATAAAAGTCATGAAATTCTGAATGCTTAAGTGTTCATTTACTTTGATAAATGCAATTGAGCAACAATTTCCATATTTATTCATATGGAAATAAAATATCAAATAATAATATACATACAGGCCACAATATACATAAACCATAATTTTAAATACATTTTTGGAGTTTTTATAATTTGCTACACTTGTTCAAAACACCTCAACAGTGTTTGTTTTTGTTTACTGTTCCTTCAGATGATATTCAGGAAGGCTAACTACAAAGTATTAATCTTTCTTTCAATGCTTTTTGTTCCCTGCTGTGTTGGTGATGTTCAGTCCGAAGACCATTCATTCCTGCTGAGACCTAAATCTTTAAAAACTGGTCAAAAACATATACTCTCATTTAAAAAAAGGCTAAGCAATGACCTAAAACAAAATGGTACTGTAGTTTTTAATAAATGTTAACCAGGAGTAAAAAGTGTATTTTGTTGGGGACTATTTTCAGATATGTGCTAGAAAGTATTTACAGCAGCAGGACAGTTTAGGTGGGATTGTGCCTGTGTTCATCGTAATGAAGGAACATGTCACCCAGTGCAACAGTGCGCCTCATTTATGTGTTTTTAAAGGGGCAGTACAGCTATCTTGGATTGCACTTTGATAAAGTTAATATGCCTTAAGCTCCAAAAACATTGGATGCTGCAATTCATCTAATGCAACTCGATAACATGTTCTTCAAATCCAACCTGAGATAACCCTGATGACATCATCAGTGTTATTTTTAAGACTTAAGAAAGCTCGTCCAGAGCCAAAGAACACATTATACAACTCTTTTCACAGGCTGACCAGTAGAGTGGTTCTCACACGTTTTCACATCAAGGACCCCAAATTAAACCACAGACATCCATTTAATAAGATTTTGTCCCAGGGTCCTTCATCTGATAAGAGTTTTGCTTTTAGATGTTCTATTACAGAAAGTGTATGAAACCCATAAAATACATTCTGTCGTTGTGTTACTTATGGATGAAATTATCTTGAAAATAAATGATTCCCCTTTTTGCTGGGGACCTCCTGGAACCCTCTCAAGCAGGAAAAACCCCTAACCCTAACCCTAAACCATAACCCCTAACCCCTAACCCCTAACCCCTAACCCTAAACTCAGGGTCCCCAGATGCCAGTTGGAGAACCACTGGACTAACCCTAACCCTTTATGTGTAAAATAGGTGGAGTGCCCCTTTAGTGGAGGTCTATGACTCAGACAAATCGGTTATGTCAGGCTTTGGCTACAGTACACAGACAATATTTATAGGATAATTTCATTGTTGGTTTTGGTCTTTTAAATAGATTTTTTGAGCTATAAGAAGAATCTCAGATATTGTGACCTTTATCCTTTTATAAATGCATGTAAGTATCTTTTAAAGTAAAGAATATACAATATTCTGTCTGTAAATATTGTAACTGCTTAATGACAGCAAGAAAATGATGGACTGTTGGAAACATTTTAACATGAAACCTTTTTTCTGTTTTGCTTTTAATTCAAAGATGTTCATAATCACAAGCTCAAATTTATTCTTCTCTCAGCTTTTCACAAGCAAAATGTGTAGTTACATGGCCAGAGACAAAAAAAAAAAACACGGAGAAGCAAAGAAACCTTCAAGCTGGTAATTACATTGGTTCTTCTGTTGTGACCTCCATTAGCCTCTGTGACCATTGTATAACCAATCATACATATCTAGTGAAATATCGGATGCGGGAGAAGGGGGTTCAAGTGATCTTGTCCTTTCAGATTGAAGGCACTTTGCAGAGGACAAGATCAGTATTTTCACAAAAGGTTGCTGTCTAGCAGGAAATAACAGGAGCTTAACAGAGAAACATGCTCATTCACCTGACCAGAGACGACTCACACAGACATGACCTCACCACACCAGAGGAACATTTGTCTGAAGACAGTAGGCTCAACCTTGAAAGGAGGATGATGATCTCACCACTGGTGGTTTACACTTTATAGTTTGTTTAATCTATTCTTCCTGAGAAGTCTTCAGTTTTCCTCTTACCCACAGACACAAATCACTGCACACGTTGTAACACCAGCAATATCAAATGCGTATTTCTCTGTTTTCTGTTTTTTTTTTTTTTTTTTTTTTTACAGTGTGATGAACCTGGATGATCTTACACGAAGGGGGCTATACCTGAGCGACATCCCGCTACATGACGCCACGCGTGACCTGGTGCTGCTGGGTGAGCAGTTTCGTGAGGAGTACAAGCTGACCCAAGAGCTGGAAATCTTGACAGATCGTCTGCAGCATACACTCCGGGCCCTGGAGGACGAGAAGAAGAAGACTGACAGGTAGGACCATTTTTCTAGATTTTCTAGATTTTCTAATTGTTAATTTAGCCTGAAAACCATGTATGATCTGTAGCTTCAACTTAATGAGGAGCTAACACTACTTTATGACAATGACAGTAAAGTAGAGGTATTATTCAATATCCTAAGAAATAATCCTAAAACTTACAAGATATTTATTTGATCCAACATCAGCGATGTCAGTATTTTAAAGTCCCCCTCCAATCAAAAATGTGTTTGCTTCACTGTGATGTTTGAGCTTCAGTGTGCAGAATGATGTATGTGCAGAGTTTGACTCTAGAAGGCTGTTTTCACATTAATCTGCTGAAGGGGGAAAGTTTCTCTGAGCTCACTGAAAACTTCAGTTTAAGGGGCGGGACTACGACCATGATTTGTGACAGCACAACTAGTTTGGAGGCTGGACGCAACTTACACAAGTGTGATGTGGAAACCTGAAGCCTCCAGTGCACAAACACTGAGAATGGACTTTTCAGGGAAGTAGGAGACATCTTGTGTCCAGCATTTAAACTTTTGAAATGAACAATATTTGCATATTCATCAATTCTGGATTTTTTAATGGGGGAGAAGGGATAGATAATTTAATGGTTTTTAATGAGGTAATTGTACTTTTTTTGGAGGAAAACACATATTAGACACTTATTATTATTCCAAGCCGAGTATTTTGTTTTATATATCTTGCAACGTGTCTGGAGGGAATGTTTAAGTAACCTTTAAGGTAAACTTTTACTCCACTCAAACTATGACATTTATACAGCTGATAATATGTCAAAGTGAGCCTTTTAGTGGTTCTAAAACTTTTTGGCTTGTGCCTTCTTAAAACAAAGCAAATCAACTTTCAAACCCTCATCAAAGTTATTTAAGATAGTTTAGATATTTGTATGACCTGAAGAGATAAACAAGTAAAAAGATAAGATAAAAGAAATGTCACAGTGTTATGTACCAGAAATATGTTTTGTTCTTTTTTTCTTAACTTGTTAATTATCTTGTAGCTCCTTAGATTTATCATGTGACCCCTCGGAGGCGTCCCGACCCGCAACTACTGCTTGAAGCAGTAACCTTTTTATTCACGCCCAAATTTAGCTGTGTTTACAAGCTTTTCCCTCTAATAACTTACCGTGAAAAACTCAATTAATTTGTATTACAGTTTTAATTATGTATAATTATATATCAGGGCCCTGTAATTGTCGGTATGCTCTCACTAAAAAATGTATCATAACATTGCTGACATTCTGCAAAATCAGTGGCAGAGATTGTTCATTAGTTCATCTTTTAAGGCTCCTCAAGTATTCTCTTTTAAGGACGGGCTCGAGACAAGAAACGCCGATTATACCACAGCATGTAGACACTAACAGTCCCACGCAGTCATGTTGACGTTGACATGACAGTAGGACCACTGTGGGTCAGAATCTATCGTTATACCCCCAGCTGATATTTGCCTAAGCTACTCTTCAGTCCCTGTTATGGTGAAGACGCTCAGTCTTGACTCCGGCTTACAGAAAAGGGCCTGTCATGATAATTTGGCACAGCAGTGGGTGACAGCTGGAGAGGACCACGGAGGTGGAGCGTGGTCTTTATTAAGGCTCTGCTGTTCCTCTCATAGGAAAAGACTTTCACTCTGCCGTTTGGATCCCTATATTATTATTCTCGCCATTCTCCAGTCTGAGAGTGCCTCGGGCTCCCAGCATTGATTAGAATTCACGGCTCCTCTCTAAATATTTAAGAGAACGGCTGCTGCTCTGTCGTTGAATTTTCAGAGCTTTACACCGTGTTTTCTGGTAATGAAAAGATACATGAATTAACTTTATGCTGTTTTTGCTGCTGTTCGGCGTGTATCTCACTATGAGAAAAACACTCTGTCTGCCCTTGTAACGTGAATCGTTATAGATAAATATATATTCTCTATATGTCTCCTGGGTAAATATTCTCCATTTGCATGTATAGATTCTTGTGTGGTGACTGCTATTTGTATGTATTGTGTCCTCAAATCATGATGCATCATGGAAGGTATTTTGCTTTTAACAGACAGCCATGATCTAACCAGTTACCATAGAAACACCACCCTCCCATCTGAGAGCAGCTTGCATAGAGAAATGACCAAAAGGTGGTGGATGAGTAAATAAAACGCTGATCCGCCGGATGGACTTCAGTCTGGCAGCTCCAGCCCAGCACTCTGCGGCTCCAGTACAACATAACTACACTTTTGTTCAAAATGTTTATTTCATCTTGTTCCTTTCAGACTGCTCTATTCCGTTCTGCCGCCGTCTGTCGCCAACGAGCTGCGACACAAACGGCCCGTCCCGGCAAAACGCTACGACAACTTGACCATCCTCTTCAGTGGCATTGTGGGATTCAACGCCTTCTGCAGCAAGCACGCCTCTGCCGAGGGAGCCATCAAGATAGTCAACCTGCTCAATGATGTTTACACACGTTTTGACATCTTGACAGACTCTCGGAAGAACCCTTATGTATACAAGGTTGGAAGCAAGAATTTTACCATAACAGTATATCATGCGTTTGTGTAAACAAATAAAAAAGGAGGGGCTATATGCAGCAGTGTGATAATGATCAAAGTGTAAAAAAACACATTTGTATGATCTAAAATGAAGAATTTGAGTGCTTTTAACTACCATGTTCTCTGCTGCAGTGACTCTCTGGTGAATAATGTTATGCAATTATGCACATACAAGTCAGTAAGAGAGTATTTATATCAATTGAGTTTTTCACCATAAGAAGAGTAGCACTGAGTTCTAAACACAGTGTAGTTTTACAGATGGACTGCACTATTTTATAGGCCTCATGCAGCAGATTTACACTCCAGGCTTTCAGACAAGAATGCACTTTAAGAAGTCAAACAGACCTCAGCACTTCCAGGGGATCGACTTCAGGCACTGGGTCACCAAAAGAAGTAATATTTACTCTACAGGCTGAATGGCTAGGTGGTCCCAGGGTTTTAGCAGGCCTCCAAGAGGCCCTGAATGTCTTAAAGCTGATGTAAGTGTTTAAGTGTTTATCTCGGGGTGTTTCAGTTTATTTCTCGCTGCACAGTGTATTTAAAAAAAAAACTCCCTTTGTTGCGCTGTGGGATCACGTGATTTTACATGAATCAAAAGTAAAGCAAAATAGGTTATGGCGTCGCTCACGTGATGCTTTTCTTTACACAGGTGGAAACAGTTGGTGATAAGTACATGACAGTGAGCGGCCTGCCAGAGCCGTGCACGCACCACGCCAAGTCAATCTGCCACCTCGCTCTGGATATGTTGGAGATTGCTGGACAAGTCAAAGTGGATGGTGAACCCGTACAGGTGTGATATGAGTCTGTGGCCTCAGCAAATACTTTTAGTATTTTATGGCAAAAAATAATAAAAATATTGTGTGATAAATGATGTTCAACATCAAGCTGTCAAGCTAAATTCTTTACATTTTTATTTGTAGGTTAGATTGACTGTACAAAGCTGATCTTCACTGACAAACACTTAAAAGAGGTTTTATAATCTATATCTAATAAAGCCCGACCAACACTGGACTTTTGAGTTAAATACAGATAATGAAAATCTGTATATATTGGCTGATGTTCATTTTTTTACATAAATACATAACTTAAACAAGCATTTTTGATAAAGACTCATTAAATTTAGGTATTAAAGAAAAAACTGTCCTGCAGTTTCCTCTTCATTACTGGCAGACATACATATGGCCATACCGAGATATCTGTAATAAGCTAATATTGATCCGGCTTATTTATTGGTAGGGCTCTAATACATAATAGTTCGGTATTTTTCATTGTCATTATGGAAATAACTGATAACAAACTTGAGGGAAAGTTGCTTCAGTATTCTGGATTCTGGATTGAGGGTTTCGTAAAGGGTGCTGACAGCGACACAGGGGTTCAGTGTTTGATAGCAGTACGTCTTGTTCATAGATTCCAATGATACAGTTAGTGTTTGCGGGTGGGAAGCCGGTGAAGGTTCTCGTCCTTGTTGCTGCACTAGCAACTCTTACTGGTTGGTTGTGACGCCTTCACAATCAGGCAACATGTATTTCAGATGCCCAAAGATAAGAATAAAAAATGAGAAAGAAAAAGGCAGATGGCAGAAAATGATGAAAATTAAAATGAACTGTGGCAGCGAAAGTCTGTAACATCACAAAATTAACCACACGTATGTTTTCTGAGAACAAGTTTCAACACTGTCTGAAATGTTTGTTTCAGTAATTATATGAATGATCTCAAAGACAAAAACCACACAATGAAGTCTTCATATTCAGTGAGTGTCTTTGTGCACTATACTGTATGAATGCTATATCAGTCAATTTTTCTCTCTTTTTGTGTATATTATACGTGTTTTATATCCCTGTTGCTTAGTATCTTTTTGGTGATGCTGTTTGTCTGTGTAGTCATGATTTTCAGACTGTTCCTCTTCATTTATTTAATTATTTTGCTTTTTTTTAGGGGTGTGTCTGTTATTTTGGCACATGCTTTTTGTTTTTTTGGTGCTCTGTTAGTTTTTCTAATATTGCTTTGTAAATTCTCATCTCAAAGTGCTGAGTGTCAGTCCTCTTCTGCAGTTGAAAAATATTGTTAACCTAATACAATCTGCTAATTGATTATATGATTGATTATATCTGTGCATCTGGACATATTTCCACAGTGAAGTAATACGCAGTGAAAAGTTGGATAAAAGACAGCAGACTTTTGTTTGACTGACTGTTGGAGATTGTTATTGTATCAATGACTGTTGGGACTTAACTTTGGAAAATCATGTCTGGTTAACAAAAGGCTGTTTATTTTGGGACATGGCATGGCCTGAAGAGGAGTCCGGTTTAGTAGCAGAAACAGACTCAAATCATCTCACGATCCTAAAAATAGATTTCATTTGTCTCAGACACTCACAGCGTGTTCATGCTCTGGAGACAACAAGCGCTGAAGTGCCTGCAAGATCAAGTCTAAATATTAGTCTGTAGATTGCTCAGGACTCCTTTTGGAATTGTTACTTTATTGCAAATCTAAAAAAAAATATATCTAATTTTGTGCATGGAGTGATTTCTGGCAAACTTAACTTTATATCCACCCACCATAAGTTCCTCCTTTTCAGTCGATAGCTGTAAGATTTTGTGCCAACACACTAAGAGAAGCATTCAGCTGGATAGCTGCTTGCAATTTTTTATCCCCCCTCTCTGTGGAGCACAAATCATCATCAAGTTCAACAAGTTTTTTTTTTTTCAGACTCAAACTTATTGCCAACATAATTTTGAAATGGATAAATCATAGAGGCTATCCAGGTGTCGTCATGCTTTCAGTAATTAATTTACAGCAGATGTGTGTATTTGAATAATGATCAGAGCTGTGGAGATCTGTTTGATAATAAATTTAAACTTGGTTTGCCAGTACTGAACCAGAAGTGGGAAAATATTCACTATATTTATGTGTATTTGAGTGAAGTGCTAACCGACAGAGTGGAATCACAGTAGATTGTATGAAGAGTGTCACTTTTTATCCTCTTTTCTGTCCAGATTACTATTGGGATCCACACAGGAGAGGTGGTGACTGGGGTGATTGGCCAGAGGATGCCCAGATACTGCCTCTTTGGAAATACAGTCAACCTCACAAGTCGTACAGAAACTACTGGTGAAAAGGGGAAAATAAATGTCTCAGAGTATACTTACCGGTAAGAAAAAGTGCCTCTTTATTCTATTTCTTTGGTGTATTTGATTCTTTTGAAGTCAGGTTTGGATTTTTATCACTGGCGGTAAAGAAACAAGGTGGGTTTGAAGGAGCTTTGCAGCTTGGTTAAACAGTATTAAGAAGGATTTGTAGGATGATAAGAAAATACCAGAATTAGACTCGAGGGACGAGTTGGAATCCATTTATAGCGTAAACCAGGAGGTCTATACAAGGACAGAGAGATATACTTATTTAATGTTCTTTCTTACCAAATATGCAGTGAAAATAAGATAAAAGATTCCCAGATTTGTACAAGCCAAGTGATTTGTGGCGGCGTTGACGTTGTGTTCCAGGTGTTTGCAGTCAGCTGAGAACGCCGACCCGCAGTTTCATTTGGAGTATCGAGGCCCCGTCACCATGAAAGGAAAGAAGGAACCGATGAAGGTGTGGTTTCTGTCCAGGAAGCCCACTGACACGGAGTCCACCTCAGTTAAAGCTTAACTATTCTGATTCAACTCTAAAACACCACAAGTGTCATCTAACGGAAGTTCAGCACGGTACAATACTAGTCAGACTTTGACAATGAGAAGGATCGAGCGGAATTAAAAAGTGATTATTTATCCACAAACATGCAGATATTTTTAATATGATGAACCACATGAACTCGTTTCTGAGTGTATCTGAATCTGTTTCTGGCCTCACCATATATTTTTTTAGCGCACACACAAAATGCAGTGCTTCATGAATAGTTGAGGTTAGTGATAAACTGTAAGGTACACTTAAATTTGATACATTTTTTGACAAATTACTCTCACGTAGTTATTTTATATAACATCACTGCACAGATTTTGATGATTAAAACATTTTCCATCTAACTTCAGTGATTTTAGTTGCTATTTTTGTCTTATATACTGTGTACCAGCCAAAAATGTTGAGAATTGATAGTTTTCACTCTGTGTGCCAAAAATAACTAATGTAAGTTTAGATAAATGAGATATGTTTTAATCAGTCATTTTCACTTTTAGAGTTACGATAAAAATCAAACAGATTTGGGTAAAATCCCAACTGTGTTAGTTTAAAAAAATGATACGGTTTCTTTATATCATGTTTGTGTCCAACTGTCACTTTTTTTGTGGGACCCATTTTCGTTCATTGTGATATGAGAGTTAAGAGGTTTTACACTGAATATGTTACACTGGCATCAAGATGACATCATAAAATATTGACTTCAGCTGCACCAGAGCAAACGCAGCTCTGCCAGCTCCCTCCAGTGATTGTGCAGATTGTATTAGTCCTACAGATCCCTTTAGAGAAATGAATTTAGATATTATAGCTGTGTGTATTTATATAGATTTATATCACCATGTTCATCAGCTGTTTGGCACTAAAGTTACTGTGCTAACTGGTTGATCTGTTTCAATTCAAAGATGTATTTGATGTTTAGTTATTTTTTAAAAAGTCACAAATGATGTAGTGTTTGAGCCACAAGCAAACCTTTTCATCACGTATCTATCACTGAAATACTAAAGCAGTCCCACTATAGAGCACTATACACTACTTTATTTAATATACAGCGCACTTCTCTACTTACTATGAAAATAACATTGAGTACTGTTTTGAATTCTACTGTTCATTGCTGAGATATTCTTAAAAATTGACATATTTATTGTTATTTGGTATTTATTTTGTGATAAGACCTCTATATTATAAAATGTAGCTATGACCTGTAGAAAACAGAATATACAGTGAAAAATAAACTTTATTATGGATGAAACTAATGTATGTGCCTCCATGATGTTTATAATTAAACTGAAACATGCACTGTATGTGTTGGATCCATGCAGACATAAACAGGTGCCTCTTGTACTGTAGGAGTGCATTTCTGTGCTTGTAAGACATTTTTATTTGAATAATATTTCTGTTGGGAGGTCAACTAATAAAAAAGTCCTGAGAAATGTTGATTGCTTGATATTTCTTTTGCTCAGCACCAACTTTGTTTTAAGCCTGCATATTGTGGCTCTGGACAAGACTACGGATGATCAGAAACAGGGACCGTGTGATCTTTACTGTCACCAAACTGTAGTTTCTTTTGTAAAGGGCTCTCTCTAGTGGCTAGTAAGAGGATTTACAATCCCTAAATCAGGAAGTTCAGAACATGTCACTTAATGATTTAACCGTGCCCTGCTGTCTGTTGTTAGGACATGAAACTCTTTTCACATGACGCAAGACAATATTTCTAATTGAAGTAACAATTCATCATATTTACATGCATGTCAGCTACAAAGGTTGCTTGAGTTACATAGTCCATTACAGTGATCTGTCTACTTTAATTCCTCCTGTCAAATAGTTGCAATGCAATAAAAAAAAAGCACAAAACAAACTGGAAAGTCTGCATTGAATTATGATAACATAACTGTGACAGATTACCCGTCTCATGCAAGAGTTTCTACTGAAATCAATGAAAACCTGTGGAACCTGGAAGGAGGGAAAATTACAGATTTGGTTGAGAGTGTGACCCAGTCTTGTTTTAGGGCATCAGGACCTCAACTTGCATGCCAGTCATGCCATGACCATTACTGCCCAAATTTAAATGATTCTCTGATTTTAAATTATAATTCCCTTGTGTACATCCCTGTTATCTTAAATTTAGATAAGGCTGCACATGGACAATGGACATGGACTAGTTATTGTTCTATTTTTCAAATATGCAGGTTTCTGACAAATCTGAGAGATCTTCTGTGCTTCAGGAAGCTGTAAAGGAGAGAAAAACCAAAGCTGCTCTTCAAAAAACCCTAAAGAAAGAACACAGAGCAAAATCTCCACAAAAAGAAGGAGTGAAAAGCAAACAATGCTCTTGCAAAGGTTCTAAAGAAGGAGAAAAGTGAAAAAGCCAGTCTTCATATTGAAATGGGGCACGTATATTGAAGATGCAAATGGCTGATCTTAAAAAGACACTGAAAGAACATCAGCGCAGCAACGCAAAGCTTAAAGGAAAGCTAACAAAAATGGCAGCTGAGCTTGAAGAGGACAAGAAAGTGATTGAGAAGCTCATGAACGATCTGGAGAGTGTACAAAAAGCTACATATGCTAGATAAAGATCTTCCCTCAAAAATGACAAAAAGTGCCTCAACCAGATGGTTTAACAATGGGAGGCTGAAGTCAATCTTCCTCAGTAACCAACTAAAAGAAGCATCTGCATCCTCACAGCACCTGGTGTACAACATGCAGACACTGAGGATGGAGAATGCAGACATCAGGGTCAAATACAACGCCATGGAGACACAATATGACAGATTAATATCTAAACACAGCTCTCCCTCTGACCGCCATGACAAACTGATGTCAAAGAGCTGCCATTGCTAAGCTCCAGAGCACAGTAGAAGAACTCAAAGCACGTCAGTCAGAGAGCAAGATTAGACAGGCAGAACTTAAAGACGCCCTGAAAGAGGAGAAGACAAGAAACTCTGAGCTGCAGCAGAGAGCTGATCAAACTGCCACCACCCTCAAGAAGGAAACACCATGTCAAGCTCAAGGAAGCTTTGATCAAGCAGATGGAGGCACTGGAAGAACGCCAAAAATTGTCTGTAGCTCTCCACAAAGTTCAAGACGGCTACTCCAGGCTCCAGGAACAACAGCTGGCAGAAGCAACGTTTCAGTTCAGACAGCTCACTGACGCTGAGCTCGAGCTAAACCGGCAGAAAATTGCCCTGGATGAGAGCAGAAAAGGCTCTACAAGAACTGCGAAAGGATTACACAGATCTAAGAACGAGGCACAGTGAAATTAATTCTGATTCTGACTCTTAATTCTGATTCTATTGTGAGCTCCTCAACAGTCACAATGCCCTCCAAGTCAGATATGAGAGGCTCAGCTACGCTCAAGAACTGACTTGTGACTGGTCACAATTCAGTCCTCCTCAGTTCACAGTGACTTGTCTTAAACCGGTTGATGTTTAGACACTGAAATACTTTTGCCACTCACTCAAGAGACTTAATCAGGTTTACAGACAGACTGGGGGAACCCAAGACATTCTAACCTCCATGAGACCTTCAAAGGGGTGGTGTACTCCACTCTTTAAATGTCCCACCTCTCAACCAGCGTGTAGCCTCCAGATACCCATTCTGTTTTTTGTTTGTGTATGTATGTGTATGTATGTGTGTGTAATACTTTGTAAACACTGTAAGCATGGTCAGCTCTAAGCTCTGAGTCAGTAGACCATGTTTACAGTGTATTATTATGAATAAATACTGTATGAATACTTCCTGACTACTTCATGGACACAGAAGTACCATAGTTTATTAGTCACATTTCCACTGCTGGAAGAAGTATTCAGATCATTTCCTGAAGTGAAAGTAGAAATACCACACTGTGGACGTGGGCCAAATCTGGCCCTCCAATGAAAATATTTGGCCCCCCCAAAAAATCAACAATCGAACGAGGCTCATGTAAATTCCAATAAATATGACCTTGTAACATCTTAAACTTATGACAGGTGCATAACATAATTTGGCTTATCAGACCAGAACAGATTTGTGTCAATAGCAGTACATTGCTTTAACCATTAATGAAGCAGGCCGCTCTTTATTGTTTGTGGATAAGATATAATTGGCCTTGTAGTGTAACAGAAGAGATATTTATGAATACGTCATTTTTCTTGCCAAATGATTAACATAAGCTGCTGTCTCTGTTTGCCCTCACTTACTAATGGGAATTATGACATCTGCCCTCAGATACAACCCTAAAACAGGTTTATAAATAATGTTATTCTTGAATGAAACTATGTAAATAAACAAACAAAATATATTAAAAAATGTTTTGGTGGTTTACACCACACCTGTGCAACGTCGGCCCCCAATAAGCAGTTCTGAGAAAAACTGGCCCATTGTTGAACATATTTGCTGACCCCTGCTTTAGACCATAGAATGCATATAAAGATGGACGTAGCGAGGCGTGACGTCACCCCATTGGTTTGCAATGAAGCCGGTTTGAAGCCCAGAGTTGCAGCTCCCCAAGTTTGCTAGCCTAGTTATGGTTTTACAGACACACATTTACTCAGTGGTTGAGTCTTTGCTGCTGTCAACTGTTCCAAGGAAACAAGATTAGATAAACCCAAGCTAACTAGCCTCTTAGCATCAAATGGTCAATGAAGTTAAGTGGCCAATAAACTCCATCAGAACTGTCTGTTGGCTGATCAAATAGCTTTGGAAACTCCCTCCCCCTCACACCTTTCTGACGTTGGATTATGTGTACAGACATTTCTGTTACTTTCTGAAACTGACATCAGACATCAGCTGTGTGGAATTGAGAAAGCAGGCAGGGTTTGAACTTCTCTCTCTAGCTCTCTTTTTTCATTCTTTACACAACTTTTCGGTCACTTTTTATATGAACAACCGAGTGCAACACTATGAATAAAGATTGTCCATATTTAAACATCACGTCTCCCCCCTTTTCTCATGACTTTTCACTCCGCTTTCAAATGTAACTGTTGAGAACAACTATAAGCAGTTCTGATTTCCAACGTGGTCGGACAACACGTAGTTCAAACCAGTTCTGATCGAGCAGAAACCGATTCTTGGAGCAGCTAAAGACCCCGATGTTTTCGTCAGGAGTTGATGAGTACAAACTAGATGAAATGAGAGTTAATACTGAAGGTGGACAGGAAAAACTGCTCAAGGGGAATGCTACTGTTGCTCCAAGTTGACCGCATGTGCCACCAAATTAGTGTTGAATACAGTAGTTAACGTGGCCAGAAAACAAACCACAAATGAATACTAATGTTGCTGTGTCGGCTGGTTGGGTAGCTAGAACATTGTCTGCTAAATATTAGCCAGAATAACATTTGAAGTTAGCATGCCCTTTAATGGCAGGTATTACCTTAAATATCTGTTAACTTTTTATTGGTTCATCTCTTCATTTGTTTTCTTGACAACATTTACTTAAGTAGAGTTTAAGTCATTGCAGCTTCGTACCTCTCCTTTAATTTAATTCACCGTCTTATCATTTTGAATTTACTGCCACAACTGATACTACAACTTGGATCAAAACTTGTGGGATATAATTTATTGTGTTAAAGATTAACTTCCACAGATCTTAATCGAGGAGGCTACAGTATGTCTCAAGCGCACTTGTTAATTTCATCACTGCAGTGACACGAGAAAGTTCTATTGTGTGATAAGAGGGAGATTAGATCAGGCAAAGGTCTTGTGTCACAGAGTGAGGTGAGGAGAAACTGATTAAAAAAAAAAAAAAAAGGTTGATATGTTGTGCATGTTATGCTCCTTCCCTTGTCAATCCTGCCGGGGCTATTTAAGAGATACTTTGAATAGAAAGTTGAAATGTAATTTGTTTTTATTTACATTTTTGGTGTTTTTCTTCCCCGCCTGCTGAAGAGAACATTGACATTTTATGACAGTTGAGTTGTCATAAGTATATTGTGTCTTATATAAATCTTTGGTTTTTACTGATGTCCTTAATTGACCTCAAGTGGAGATACAATATATTTTTTTCCACCAACAGCCAAACTCAAAGGCAGAGATCCCCTACAAAAAAACATGTTCTCACTCACATCCAATCATTTTTTTAAGTTTGAGTTTGTAAAGAGAGACTATAAAAGACAAATCATAATCCTCATCATATCTTAATGACACACTGGCTTAATGACTGGCAAATAATTACTGTGTACACTAACGTTTGTTTGATATTAACTTCAAATATCAAAGGTCTCGTTTATCAACAATGGCCAGATTCAGGTCAAAGGTATCATTTGAAATGCAAAATCACCCACTCTGATCACAACTGTGTTTGAACAATGCAGTTACATCCAGGGCAGCAGTATCCAGGCTGAGTGATAAGAGGTTGAGCAAAATGACCCCAGAAAGTGCAAAAATTTCAGATGCTACATATGCAACAGGCTCGTTCAGAGTAACTTCTTTGTCCCAGATTGACGTACAGGCACAAAGAAATTAGACATTAAAAACATTAGTCTGTGTGAAAATACATATTAGTCTTATTTTTTTGTGACAAATGCTGCATGCTCAGCTACCAGAGTTCTGTGCTGAACACAGTTGGTGTGGTTAAACAAGGACCAATGCCCTTTGTAAACACAGGTACAGGTATAACCAGGATATCAACCATTTTGTTTCCAGAAAGTATACATCATCATGTGGCATGTTTTATTAGGTATACCATGGCATCAATCCAGAATCACTGGCATTGCCCAATCAGCTGCAGCTGTGGATATTTCCTTGAGAAAATATGAACTTTAAACAGCCACATCAGCATTCAGACAGATGATGAGATAAGAGGGTGCGCGGTTTAAAAGGAGCGGCACAGACTTTGAGAACGACACTCCCTGCTACAGAGTTGACCAGTCTACCCTCACAGCCACCATGACCTTCAACGGCAACTGGAAAATTGATCGCAATGATAACTATGAGAAATTCATGGAACAAATGGGTAAGTGATCAAACTGCAGAATACTGTTAAAGATGTTCTTGCTTTAAATGCAATTTTAGAAATATCAGAATACCATGTTTACTCTTGGTGTAATATGATGACCATAATATAAACAAGACTTGATAAGGTGAATGATAAAGAGCCGATAAGGTGCAGCAAGTCATGTTTGTAATATTTTATGAGGATAATTGTTTTTAAATCAAAATATCATTTATGCAGTAAATGTTTTATTTGATCAAATTTATGAACATGTCTTTAATTTGTGCTCTCATTAGGTAAGTTAATACCCTTTAAGTCTTTTAAATACTTTTAAATAGAAAATTGAACCAAATACTGGAGCTAAGGCTTCAATTGAAAACACTTGGTGGCATGAAGAGTCAGAATCTGTTTATTAGCAAAATATGCAAGCCTACAAAGAATGTATGCTGATCACCTACAATACATGTTTGTGATTTGACTTTTGTACCCACTCACCGTCTATGAATACACAAACAATGGAACTACCTTTGTAACACATGTGCATGAAAAGTGATTAAATCCTGAGAAACTTCCTCTGATTGTTACGAGTCTGTTAAACATATTTCGGCGCGTCTGTTGATAGGCATTAACATGGTGAAGAGGAAGCTGGCTGCTCACGACAACCTCAAGATAACCATTGAACAAACTGGAGACAAGTTTCATGTCAAGGAGAGCAGCAATTTCCGCACCCTGGAAATAGACTTCACCCTGGGGGTCGCCTTTGAGTACAGCCTTGCAGATGGAACAGAACTATCAGTAAGCCAAACTGAGATCCGGTGGGGAACCTTTATCCATCATTATGCTCGAGATTACTCACAAACTGACCTTTCAAAGACAAGACTCAAGTTTGTCTAAATTTGAGTCATTTTTTTAAACCCCTAAATACTTAAAACGAGCTTGGTATTGCAGTCGCTTTAGACTTTGAACCTTTGAGCTCCAAGAAAGAGTTCCTATGTTAGCTGAGAAAAAAAATCAAATGAAGGCAGGACTTGTATTGTGTACCCAGTTGATCTTTTACTCACTAGCACAAACAGCCATAAAACTGTCAACCAGCCCAACCTGCCCTTGCACCTCTGTGTCTGCAGAACTTTTTTCCACCTACAGTAGTATTTATGTCATAAGTAGTTTCGTGTTTCACCCCACAGGGCTCATGGACAATGGAGGGAGACATGATGAAGGGTATTTTCAACAGAAAGGACAATGGAAAGCAGCTGACAACAACCAGAATCATCCAGGGAGATGAACTTATACAGGTAGGGTGAATTTACAGCATGTAAGAGCACCAAAAATCCACATTTGACCTCAAAGAGAAGTCTGAGATGTGGAATAGTTGGATGATGATTGTTAAATATTGTGTATTTGCTGTCACTCTTTATATCAGAAAATATGCTTTACATACACATATACCTGTCACAATGTGATTTACATATAATGGCCTATGGTAAAGTAACAAAAATAACTTACATAAGTAACAAATATTCAAGATGACACGACTATGAAGTCATTTAATAAGTGTATCTTACATCATCTTTCTCCGACAGAGCTACAACTACGAAGGTGTGGACGCAAAGAGGATTTTCAAGAGGGGTTAGAACATCTGATCCACAACACTTCAATGTGAGATGTTTGACTTCAGGATTACATACAGTATTGTGCTGCATCATCCATTACTTATTCAAACGTAACCTGTAAAATGTACACTGCTTGTAATGCATACACAGCATATAAAACAGTTTTGAATTGCACTTGATTTTTACACTGGTAGTAATAAAGTTATAATTGTCTGTTTTTTGTGTTTTCTATTTGTTCAGTATTGAGTAAGAATCTGTGGAGATTTGTGTGCGAATTTAAAGGAGTTACACAGTAAAGTGACTCATTTTAGAGTGATACAATAATTCAACTTTATTCAACAATGAATAAAAATAAATATATTATATCTACAAAAATATAAAGTGTAGACAGATTTTACATGTTTCTTTAGGTTGATCTGTACTTACACAAGTCATGAAGCATTCACTGAAGCACCAACAACTCAATTCAGCAGTCAGGCCAAATCCTAACCATCGACAGGATTGAGTGAGGCATACAGATCCTACACATCAGCCAGTAACTTATCAGATAAAACCAGTGACACAATGTGGAAGATCTTGAGTGTTGTTGCAATACAGTGTGATTAGATTTTCCCCCGTAGATTTAGAGCAAGATAAGAGATACGGATTAATGCAATGCCAACTGTGACGTTATGTGACACGGGACAAAAAGACCATTCGTCACACAGGCCTCCAGATTATATGAAGCCTTTGCTCAAGGCTATTGATCATGGGTGCAAGAGGAAAACCAGTTATCAGCTTCCTTTTCCAAGCTCGCACACAAACAGACACACAGGCATGCACGTTTAATAACCCAATTTTAGCAATGAAAACAATTCTGTTATTATACATTGAAGCTCTTTCAAACTGGGAAGCACCAAGCTTTGCCACCCAGGAGGTGGTCTTGAATTTACAAGAACAGGTTTTTCCCATTTTCTGCCAATGACGTTTGAACATGTCGAACTTTTGCTAAATGCAGCTGAATGCAGAGCGAACTGCTGAGTTTGCTGCTTGCTGCTGTGGTTGCAGCTTCCAAGTCTGTAAGGGCTTTTAGGAATATTGGACCTGGCACAAATCCCTTCCCCCGCCACACACACACACACACACACACAAACACACATAACAGCGCACACAGAGGAGTGTCATCAGATATGTTACTATTAGCACTGCATATTCAAAAGTTTTGCATAACATCCTCTGTTCCCTTTCATTCATCGCCTTCATTTCTTAAACATGGTTTCACTCACTGAAAATGTCAAGGCACTCTTGATACAACTGAAGACACAAAAGATCAGGATGAAAAATAAAACTTCTGTAAAAACAATAGATTTGCTTTTTTTTGCCAGAAAATAATTAAATAACAGAAAAAAAAACAAATACCGTAAATAAATTAAATAACCAGTAGCCACATAATAAACCACAAAAAACACTTGACAGGTGAGACAACGTTGACATAATCTGGTTGATACACTGAGATTTATCTAATCCAATCATTTAGTAATTTGAATTTCTTTATCCAGTGATCATATTAAATATTATAATTAACAGTAAAATCTGTCGTATTCAACTTGTTTAAAGGCATCCTTGTATTATGTGTCACATACTGTCACTGTGTATCAGTGAGAGATTAAACAAGACTGCTCGATTAAAGAAATTCTTAATACCTCACTTACATTATGTACCGTATTTTTCTTGAATTTAAACAGTGCCAATAAATAAACCATGACAAATGCAAGTAGACTCTGAAATGACAAGTTTAGGTGTGATTACACACACAAATCTCTAAACACCATCCTTTGATGTCAGACAGCACAAACACAACACGCACAAACAGCAAATTTAGTGACTAAATATGTGCAGTGAGAATAGTCGAGAAATACCTGGATAAAGTTTACTGTGGATAGAAAAAAATGCAAGCGAGTGAAAAAATATTGTATTTAATGGCTGGATGTTTAGGAAAAGACTTGGCAATCTATTGAGCACAAAAAAATTGGTACAGTATTCATTTTTTTAAAAACTGAACTACTCTGATATTTACGTGTTCTCGGGAATGTTGGATATTGAATACAAAGCCTTAAAAAGCTTTTAAAGTAACCTTAAAGTGATTTTTTTAAATGAATGCATAGTATGTCTTGGATAGTCTGTTGTTTTGCAGAGAATTGTTTGCATTATACTTTCATATTTACAGCTGATACATAACCAAAAGTGTGTCCTTGCATGAACAACAAGAGAACAACATTCAAGTGTTAAAATGTTTTCAAATCAATTGAAATGACAAATTGAATGAATTAATTTTATTACAATTAAATAAAACCCAATAGAATTTATGTTTGCTGGACTCACAGTCTGGTATTTTCATGCTCATGCTTATGCTGTACACCCAGCTAGTAAGACTTTGTAAAAAAGCCACATGCAGGTTGCAGAACATTATTCTAATGAACAAGACTACTCGTGTGTTGTGTTGTATGGTCAATTATAATGTCAGATAGGCGTATTAACTTAATTGGCATTGTTTTGAAAATACCTGCAAATACAGACCTGTTTTAATCTGTCTACTTTAAGAGAAAGACTGAAAAAAATATGGTTTGACATCAGTGTGAATTACAAAACAGGATTACAAGAACCAGCACAATCGAAGGTAGAACACACAAGGTTGCATGATCATTTATAGCGACCTATGGAATAACCTGAGGGCTGCCCCATCTACAGAACGCCGTATCAACAAAAAGTATCATTTGTAGACTGCAGTCATGCAAAATTACATTTTGAGAAACTGTCTCTGCAAGATATGTACATATTTATGAGTAACAGCACGAAATCTGCTTCTGGATTTCACAAATCACTTAAATCAAGGAATTGACAAGAATCTTTGTCGACAGATTTTTACAGCCAAACGGGCAGCCCTCAGTCATTCATTAACACATAAATGTTGTAAAATAACTGATAAAAAATAACGGCTGAAACAAATCAGTAACTGAACGAAAATGTTGCAATATCTGTGACCCGAAACCCTCAATATAAAGCTGCCCAGATATGAATTAAAAAGTTTCTAATCTTATATAAGTGAATCCTCTGTTGACAGGTGCAAATAAATAAGCTATCTTGAACCTGATGTTGATGATGCAAAACTTCAGTCTCTAGGTTTTATATTGTTGGATAGAATGACATCATATTCCCATTAAGTACTATCAGACATGCTGTGATTTGTCAACACAATTCATTCCTTCTTTGTATAATTGCCAAACACAGTATACTGAGGCTCAGCACAATCTCTCACGCCTGTATCTGTAAATATTGGTATATCATCAATTCTGCAGCATTTCTGCAGAACTGTAGCACAAATAAAAAAATAAACATTTAAACTTAACATCAGGTGAGTAAAAGAAGACTCAAAAACCTTTTGTGCAAACTTTAAAACAGCCCAGATTTTGGTTCAAACACAGTGGACAGTGGAAGACAGTATATGTGATACATTGAAAACCCATCAAACAATACGTAAAACAACATTTCAAAATAGGTTTGACTTATGTGACAACCTTGCATAAATAAAATCCACTCAGTTTGGAAGGTGTCAGGCTTCAGAACATGTCTCCATTCTGTAAACTCTTTGGCATCCAGTTAGTTCTCTACTGACCTCTGTCCATCTGTGTCAACAAAACTTACCAAGTAACACTCATAAAAAACCACGTTCATCCAGTCCTTTGGCTGTCACTGGGTTCCATTTTGCTGTGGGTTTATTGCTATTATGGCCTGTAAAGAAAAAAAAACAGAAGAACAATCTTGTTTTATGAAACTACTCTGTACATACAGTGACACACCAACAAAGAAAACTGGACATTGTCATTTTGTCCTTTTCCGATAACTTTCAGGTCTGTAATCGTATCTAGAGAGGCTTACTTGTTTCAGGTCTGGCTTTTGGCACATCTTGTGAGTGTGTGTCTGTGGTGAGTGTGTGGCTGGTATCTCTGCGCTCAGTCGCAACTGCTGTCCGTGGCACCGTGGCCGAGAGGACAAGAGGCCTCTGGTTGTGGTACTTGAGACGGTATGTTTCCGTCATACAGTTATCCACATTGAAGTACGTTGTCAGAGAAACCTCTTGAGCCTGTTCCATTCTGCATCCAGTCAGTCTTTCCTCACTTTCACATGACGAAGGGGTACTCCTCTCCGGGTCGGAGCCCGACTTAGAGCTTGCATCTGAGAAGGTTCGGAGGCCTGACATGTCAGGTTTCCTGTGAGGACTTATGTAGGATGCGGTTGAAAGACGAGGACTGGATTGGAAGGGCTCTTGAAGCATCCTTGGGCGAAACACGGCATGACTTGTTTCACCCGGGTGAGGAGAGACCCGCTGGGCGGGTCGGAGGTGAGGCGACCCTGTTGTGCCAAGCTGACGCTGATTGTTCAGTTGGAGAGGTTCTGCAGTCACATTGCTGGGAGGGTGGTATGGCAGGGTGATATGAGGACACTGGGAATCAGAGGCGACGGCCTCGCTGTTGCAGGAGCGGTAAGTGCCGTCTCTGTCCTCAGGCTCCGAGAGGGCGAGATCGTCGGAGCTGTTCCATTCTGAGCTGCTGGTTTTTGTAATGTGCCGCAGGGCTGTACTTTCTCCAGTGTGCCCTCTACAGTTTGTCAGCTCCTGCTGCTCACTCTGCCTGTTATCTGAACCAGCGGAGTCCCTCTCTGAAGATACTGCCTTTCTGGAGGTACTAGAAGTGTACTTTGATTTCCGTCTACAAGATAAGTGTTGTAGAGAATGATCATTAAATATTACAGATATTCAATTTACAAGTCATTACATGTACATCTTAGAACAAGTTATATATAATTTATAATAAGGGGCACTACCTTGAACTTGGACTGCACTTAAGATGTGAATGTGAAACTTGGTCATGGTTCTTTCCCTGAGGTTTGGGTTGATGTTTACCTATAAAATATGAAATAAAGGTGATGAAGACAGTCAAAGAAAAAGACACAATATAAAAAGTGAAAATATAAACATTACATACTGTAATTGATTTCTTACTCTTTAGATTTAAATTATGCAGAGCACAATGTGCAACGCTACTATTTTGCACTTTAGGTAAACTGATCACAACATAATTAGAAGATACAAATCTTCTAATCTGAGCGATGTTAGAAAATCTCTAAGAATATTAACAAATGTGAAGACATTCATCATTTAAAAAACAATAAGAGAAAGCGCATTAGAGCCTCATGAAAAAAAAGTGCTGAGAGTTTTTTCTCAGAATTTTATGATTAAATTCAGAATCCTGAGAATAAAGTCAGAATTCTGCTGAATCAAAGATTTCAGACTTTATTTTTCTGGGAATTCAGAGATTAATTTTAGAGCTCAGATACTTTTTTCACTTTCCCCTAATCTTCTTCTTGCATACAATAATTAAAGTTAATCTAAAGTAGAAACGAAGCACACACAGCACGAACAACAGGGCATACAGTACAAGTCTGACTATGAACCTGTTGTCCTCTCCAGACACAAGGTGGCAGCAGCAGAGTATTAATCTCACTAGACTTTCTCACAGCTGGAAGAACCACTCTGCATGCTCACTCGTACACCAGCACAGCGAGAGAGAGCGTGGTGCTGAATTCCTTCCCTTTAAAAATAGATGTGTTATTTTTTTCCTTTGCTGTTGCCCTGGAGAGGTCCGTGCAAGGATAAAAGCGTTAGCTGTTGGTTGGAAACACTGGCTCTAGATGCTCATAGCCTCGATAAAGTATGGAGTGCAGCACACTCAGAGCGCCGCATGAAACAGAAAGATATTTATGACAATGCCAGCAGCCATGCCCAGCTGTGCTATCTCAATGAGCTTTGTGGGATTATCATCAGATTAATGCCTGCGCAGGGCTGATCGGGTGAAGAGGTTAAAGAAGCCAGTCCAAGCTCGGAAATCAACCCAGACATTCATCAATTTTTAATTACTCTCACATTTATCAGTATGGGAAGCTGATCACACCTTATCTGTTTTTATTTGTAAGTATAACATGAACGAAATGTGAAATATAATATGAAATATAGAAAAGGAACAGAAAGTGGGAAAGAAAGAACTACTTACATAGAGCAAAAAGTAATAACCTGTCTTCCTGAGATTAAATAGGGCAAACAAAACTACTCACATTTAGCACTGAAAGCAACTTTTCAAACACCCCAGTGTGTATACGTACTTAATGTGTATAAATATTTACTGAAAATTTCTACTGCTATTTTATATTCATGTATTATAACTACTGTAAGACTAAATTCATATTGCAGATTACATGTATTTGAGCATATGCAGTGACAAGTTCTCTTATGTTCTAAATCACATTTACTGAACTTATTTGAATTTAATCAAACACCGATAATAGACACTAGACCTTTTGGTTGTGCTTATTCCGCACATTGCATTTATTAAGACTTTCACTGTGCCAGGAAAACCAGAGGAAGCCCTTTAAATCTTGGAACTCACCATTGTGTGAAGGTGAGGACATAATACTTGATTTTGCATCGCCTCCCTTTTGGTGCAGCAGGCTGAAAACAAAAGTTAAATTATTCTCAGCATGTTAAAACACATCTGCACATGCACAAACAAGCAAACAAACAAAGACACAGTGAAGTATTGTGTGTAAGGCAGGCAAAAAACAGCACTGGCAGAATGACGTTTCCAAATTTACTGTCTGCTTGGGTCCATCTGTATTCTAAGACCCCAAAAATGTGATTTATTGAGTTTAACCCACATGCAGTAATGAACACTGAGATTTTATAGAATTGCTGCTGTTGTCTTAAAAGGCCTCATTTCATATATATGATAGGACAAAAAAGTATACAAATAACCTTAATATCAACAGTAGTTCCTGGTATCCCTTCTATTAACAGACAACTAAAGTGCTTTTTCATCAGACAAACATAGATTAGTAGAGTAATTTGCAATTGAGGTTTGTTTCAAGATTTGATATTATATATACTGAATATCTGTATTGTAATTTCATGGGAACAAGCCATGCGTCCTTTTTCAAGCTAAGTTTATCTTTGTTTCCAGGGAAATCAAAGTTATTTCTGAGTGATGATGCATACATTGTAGCTATGCAGCAGACATGAATCTCAGAATAGCAAACTGGTGCAACACTGCAAGAGCGTGCTCAGTATGTAAGAAAATGTAACAAGAAATAAATGACAAGCATGTGGTCTGTTGGTGGACATTGTTAATAAAATCCCCTTAATTACATAAAAGCAGTTTGATTGTTTCCATGTGGTAGCTCCATGAGTAATTACTAGATAAGAAGTTATTTATAGGACAATATTTAAGGTCCTCAATTAATTGTCCACAATTGGACCAATTTCTCCGTGAATTAATGAGATATATTTTTTTTTACTTCATTTCCATGGAATTAGCCTGTTAAACACTGGCTTTTGCAGTACTTGAGCTTTGAAGTAATTCACTACCTACAACTGTGATTAACTGTGATTTATTTAAAGGGAACTTATCATGCTAAATGTAAAATGCTCCCTGCAAGTCAAAAGCCCAGGCCTGGTCTAAACACCTCATTTGCAATGTAAGCTCTACTTCCTCCTCGTGATGATGTCAGATTGTTTGAGCATGCCCACAAACAGCCGTTAGCTCCGTAGCCCTTTTTGCTAAGATTCTTGCTAAGGTTGGTCCACAGGACTACTCGCATATTTTAGATTGGATTCAGACTCGAACATGTACGGATGTATTTGAGAAGTTAATATAATTAATTTATAATTTATAAGAATATAAATATAGACCCGGAAATGTGCATGAATCGTCCCCTTTAACTTGTAGTTTTTCCACTTCTTGAATGTGAAACCTCAGTTTTTCTTCATGCAAGACTGCGGTTCTTTCTCACCTTTGCAACTGTGCCTCTGGTGTTAATCGCTGGTCTTTAACAGCAAAGCCATCAACGCCAGGCGAGTCGGGATTGGTGGAGCCACTGCTGAGTCTGTCACTGCTCTCATAGCCCGACTCTGTCCTTTGAATGGTCCAGGTATCACTGCGCAGCAGTGTCTTGGGGCCACCCTTAAGTCTGCTGCCCCTCTGTTGGTTGGCCTTGCTCTCTGACTCTACAGAGCTGTGGCTCTCAGTCTCATGCCGCTGGTCATCCTCATAAATTGTCATTAAACACTTCTGCTTCCGATCTTCTCTGTTGCGTACACATTCACGCTCGCGGTCTCGACTTTGCTCTGCGTGCACCCTTTCCTGGGATGAAGGCTTGCTGCGCCGGGGGCTGTCATGTTGCTGTTGACGGCGTTGCTCCAGTTCATTCAGCACACTGTCCACGTTTAACACCTCCCGGATGGGTCTCCAAGTGGACTTGGATTTATTGCGGCTTCCTCCACTCCCACCTTTTTCCCATTGCTCCTGGCAGCTATCCTGATCATAACGACTCGGGGAAGTGTTGTTTTTCTTGCTATGCCCACCACCCTGCGTGGTGAGGGACTGTCCACGTGGCTCCTGAGATCCTCTGCTTGAATGGTTTGCTGACTTCTCAGAACGTGGATGGCTTTTACATTTTTGGTCCACAGGATGCCTCGGTCCATTCTCTGGAGGAGATGAAGATCTTGCATGTGCCATCTCTAAAGAAAGTGGACATGGATCATTTGTAGAGTGACTATTTCAATCACGTTCTGCTGGACAGTAGTTACCTACTACTGGCTTGCATTTGTATGTCTTTGTTTTTGCCTCGCCATTTATTAATGTTCCCCTCAAACATACAGGATGATGCAGACACAATGCTCTACCTTTGTGTTGGGATGGGTCAGTCCTTCGATGCCCTCTATCCTTTTTTGATGTTTCACCTGGTCTCTGCAAATTCTCTGTGAAAGGTTCCTGGAATTTGTTTGGACTGCCAAGGGGATTTTTCACTGAGGAAAAAAAAAGAAAATTGAAATGGCAGATGAGTGGTTCCTCTACAATTCAGAAAATTGTACTTGATGTTTTTTAAATTGACATCAGTGAAGCAAATAGTAAATAATTGTTATTTGGCCCTAAATTCCCACTTCATGGGACTTGAAAAACCAATCAGTGTGTGACATGATGTGCATATCAGTGACTATTAACAGCAATAAAACATTAATTTTCTCATATGAGGTTACTAGAAGTTCTAGAGTATCACTCTGCATCTTGTGCATCTTGTGCCGGGAAACAAATTTACACTGTTGTGCACTGATACTACAGATATTAAGCTGCAGATACTCAGCCAGGTCATTACTTACTCTTCCCTGTTTATTCATTACAAATTTCAGTGCAACACACGACAGTTGCCTTTGCAATGCACCCTCACCTTCCTTCTTGCTGCAGAACGGGCGGGAGACAAATCAAAAAATGCCACTGCATCATTAACCTTGTTAAAAATACACTGCTGCTGCCACTGTTGCCAGCCCTGTGATGTGTTTATTTCCCTCTGTAGCAAGCAGGCCTATATGACAAACAGTAAGGATGTGAACTGCAAATTTAAATGGTAAAATGGTAAATGGCTGCATTTATACAGCGTTTTTATCCAAAACAATTTACAATGTTTCTGCTGCTCACTCATCCATTCACACACACACTCACACCAATGGCGGCAAGTTACCAAGCAGGGTGCTGGTGCAACCATTGGGAGCAATTTGGGGTTCAGTATTTTGCCCAAGGACACTTTGACATGCGGACAGGAGGAGACCGGGATCTAACCACTGACCTTCTGATTATTGGACGACCCGCTCTACCTCCTGAGCCACAGCCGCCCCAAATCAGCACAGCTGCCACTTTTTCAGTTTTACTGTTCTTCTAATAAAACATGTTTAAGAAAAACATGCTGCTATAATAAATAGACAAAGACAACAGCTCCTTTCTGCATGTTAAACCACTTTCTACAGAACTGTTTCCTTCTTTATATTTAAATTTTATTCTGTTACTGAGTACTGTGCTTCCAAAAGATGTTTCATATTTTAAAGATCTTGCGTAAAACAACAGTATAACACTGTAAATAGGAAACAGGTGAGAGAAAGGCTCAAACAAATAAATGCATAACACTCTGCTGGATGTTACAACAGCGGTGAGTAAGCAGTGAGTAAGCTGTAGTATTATGGATTTTCAGATTTGTTCATGTAGCCTAATGCTGACATTTGAGTGGATCCACTGAAAAAGGATACTAGATTCGAATAAGGTACAATTAACAGAGTAATTAGGCAAAACACACTTCATGATGTCGCCTGAAGTTATAAAGAGACTCACAAGCTTAGTAATGCAAGTATGACACTGCAAGGAAGCTGCCTTGGTTAGTTGGAGTTGTCATGTGGACATGAAGAGACAGTAAAAAAGCTCCTACCACTACGTACTACAGGGTAAATTACTATTACTTAAAATAATCTGTCTTCATCAGTCACTTCAATAAAAACTAATTTTAGAAAAATGATAACAGTAAATAATGCACAAACTTCATAGAATATTTTAAAAAACTGAATCATATTTGACTCTTGAGACAAACACAAAAAATCAATTACTTACGCTTATTTTCACAAAAACAAAACTCCAGTCCCATGCCAGTCAAAGTGTCTGGGCACCACATTAAAGCAAAACAATCCATCTAAACCGGCGAGGCCGCATTGCCAAAAAACCAAGCAGATAAATTGATAGAGGCAAACATCGGAAATGTCTAGGGGAGGAGTGAGAACTGTACAGCAGGAGCATGGGTGCGCTTGGCCACAGGAGCAGGGATTAGGGAGGGAGGCGTGGGTGGTAATCTGCGTGCAACAGAGGCATCATCCTCATGTCAAGTTCAAGCCAGCACACAGGGCAGGGCAATCTTTCTGCCTGCGGTTTAACAGCACTCTCTCTCAATCCCAATGCAAACCATAACTGTAATTTGTGGAGTGAAATCATTGTTGTCAACGGTAATGGCATTGCTTTATGTTTAATGTCAATTAGCGATACGTTCAGAAAAAATGTTCAGATGCTAAAAGAGATTTTTTCTAAATTAAATTATTAGACAAATTGAAATTGTTCTTCATTCTGATCCCTATCGTGCCTTCTTATTGATTGTTACTGCTTAACGCCACTATGTTACTGTTTCAGTTCACCTCAAGTTCCCTGATACATCAGAAAAGGATAATCACAATTTTTGCGATTGCTTTCTGGCAGCAACTAACATCTGCTATCAAAAAAACTCAGACCTACTGTATATGGATATGTATACAATGATACGTATTGTTGTCCATTTTAATAAATTTGTGGTTTAGAGTCAGTGTGCAGCCGTTACTCTGTTCATCTAAGTTGATTTCCAGCAGCCTTGCACCTGCATGTGATGGGAGTATCACTACACTCCCTCTCATGCTTTTTCATACCATCAGTCTGCTCTCTATTTTTAGAAAAATTAAACTTAGTTCTAGTTCTCTAATACTTAACTTAATGTATATTCTATATTGTTATTTTGTATTCAGTTAATTTAAACAGATTGGGTAATCTGGACCAAACTATTATTATGATTCAGTTATGATGCTGGTAGTGGGAAATACTATTGGTTTATAAAGTCAATGCTGGGTGAACACTTTTTTTCTGAAGGGCTGAAAGGTGCAGCTTTACTACTACTAGTTGGAGTAGTAAGATATTATTTATTCCAAGGTTCTTAAAGTTTAACACAAAGTTTTCTTTAATAAAGCACATTGCCTCAAAAATAAACTATACTTTTATTTTGATTGCAGGCAAATAGCCATGCTAATAATCCTCTTCGACACGTTACTTTTTCATGACTGCACAGCTCCTTGTTGATTATCATTAACTGTTTAATCCAGCTCAAGTTCTAAAAACCTTCCACAGCTGAAAAGATTAGTTGATTAAAAGAAAAATAATTGTCAACTATTTTAAAGGTGCAAAATGTAGGATTTCTGTAAGAATTTTAGTTTAAAAAATTAAAAAGTTTTGATGTTATGTCAAAGACGTCTGTGCATTGTGCTGCAGAGATATCTACCACAGACTGTATAAAAAGAATGGACGTAGCCACTGTGACGTCACCCATTGGTTTGTGGACTCTTGTTGGTAGGCCTCAAGTTTGGTATTTTGACCGTCGTCATCTTGTTTTTTGGAGAGTGTGGAGCTGGGGAGGAGCTCCCCAGGGTACACCTGCGGCACCACACGCCACACACCACTGTGGTAGCAATTTGTCAATCTATTTTTGTCTATTTCACTCTAAATGGGGCCATAATTTATAAAATGAACATCATGGTGTAATGAAGAAGACTTTAAACTAGCGATTGAGACCATAAACTCATTAGGAAAGTGTTTACTGAGTTAATATTCATTTTCCCATAGACTTCCATACAATTTGACTTCTTTTTGGAGCCAGTGGAGTTGCCCCCTGCTGGCCATTGGAGAGAATGCAGGTTTAAGGCACTTCTGCATTAGCTTCACTTTTCAGACCCAGAACTACCTGCTTGATATCTACTGAGGTTAGCATGCTAACCAGCTAGCCTGGGCCCGTCCTGTCTCGTAATAAAACTTTACCTTGAAAGGCGATAGTGAGTCACTGTAGCGTCCAGTCTGCCCTCAGTCCAACATGAGAGGATGAAGAAGTAGCACTTTGTCTTCTAGGTTAGATTTATTCAAGCAAACGTTAGCTCAACATTAGCACTGAATTGATATTACTATCATACTTAGTCAGTCCTAGTTACCTAGTTTGCTAGCTAACAAAGCACTGATAATGCACTATTGATTCTGCGCTAATGTAGCATAACGCAACAGTGATATGCTGCCCCAAATTGGTTTGGAGTGTGGAGTATGAATTCTGCAATTCTTACATATTGCACCTTTAATAATCAACTAATAGTTTATGTGATTTTTCAAGCAAAACCATCTTGTCAAATGTGAGTATTTGCTGCTTTTCTCAATTTTATATCATTAGAAACTGATTATCTTTGAGGTTTGGACTGTTGGTTGGACACAACAAGACAAATAAACATGTCATCTTGAATTTTGGGAAATTTTTTCATTCCTTTTTGACATTTTACAGACTAAACGATTAATCGCAAAAAATAATCAAAATCTAAATTAAGCAGATTAATCGATAATGAAAATAATTGTTAGTCAGCTCTAATTCAAATAACCAACTGTTATGCATGTAAAGCTTTCAACAAATGTAAGTGAATAATTTCCTTAATTATTATTTTTTCAAAAATGTCTAAATATCTTGAATGTCCATGAGGAGTTTTAGGGTTAGCCATGTTAGTAAGAATTGTCTTACCTGTCACGTCACCATTTACTTGGGCTTTGTACCGGGGACACATGGTGGTTTGTCTCGGTGCATCTTCATTAGACACCGGAGTTCCCTCAGGATTGGTGTAAAACAAAAGAAGTGGTTGGAAATGTCCCCTGATACACTTAGAGGCAACATCTTTCCATTTGGATCCAATCTGTGAAAAAGAAAAGAGTGATATAAGAGCATGTAACATGCAGTAACAGGTAGCAGACTTTTGGACGGGGATAAAGCAGATTAATAGCAGAGGTCCTAACCTCCTTTACAGTAGCATCGTCAAAAAACATCCATTTTGAAGATTTGGTGTGATAGGCAAAGGCTGAGTAATGTTTACTCGAAAAACAGATCATCCCCACCAGATGTAGCTCGCTCCGTTTGGCATTTTCATCAGTGACACGGTTAAAAAGCTGAAAGAGAGCAAATTGAGACAAATTTGATCTCCACATATTGCTTTGGCAGATGCTAAATCCTATAAGAATAAAATCTATGTGTGTGTTTTTGGATTGCTCATTTTTTTTTATGAAAGATTACAGCACTCTGACCTTCATAGTATATTAAAGACAAAAGTCAGAAAATAGAAATAGAACTGTGATTGCCGTACTTTTGCAAGAGTACATGAGTGATTATTAACAGCACAAATGTCCATTCTCTCCATAGACAGTGTCACGTAAGATGATGCAGATGATGATACCTCGGCTCAGCTCTTACCCCACACAGGTTCAAACGTGGGCCGAGTGACCTGATGACATCGTCTGTTAGATCAGACTGCTCAGCATCCCACACAAATCCAATAGTCACAATCTCTGGACAGTTCATGAGCACACGACGGATCTTGATACTTTGACCACAGTCGCTCTGCAAAACATGAATAAAACCACAAGTAGGCTCATCTTAATACATATGTAAATACAAGAAAAACATTTATTCCTAAAGTTCTCAATAAGGAAAAATACACAGTATATAGTTTGCAATTAAATATTACGAGAAGCACAGGGGCACTATTTTCTTTTAAAGATATGTTCTTTTTTGGGAATCATTCTTATTTGCTGTCTTACAGAGAGATAGTTAATTAAGATTATTTCAATATTATTTTAATATGTGTTTAAGACAGAGGTAGTTGACAATAGTTTGCCTTGTTTAGCACATTGGCCGGAAGCAGGAAACCGCTAGGCAATAATTTAATACTATTTTAAAAAGCAGTTAGCTTAGCTTATTGTTATTTCTATTTCTATTTATTTCTATTTCTATTTCTATTTCTATGTCTTGACAAACAACAGTTTGTTAGATTCACACTACATCTCTCATACTGTAAGTGGAAGTTGTCTCTCTCACTCTTCTTTGATGTATTGATGATAAGTTTGTGCCTGAACAAGATAAAATGTGTAAATAACAGAATAATGCAGTTGTTAGGTGTATTGTTTTCACTTTTGGCAGTGGCTACCTGTTCCCCTGCTTCCAGTCTTTCTGTTTTGGTAGGCTAAACCCCCGCTGGACCAGTCTCACTACTGAAAAAACTGAGGTAACTGTGATTCTGATCTTGTCTCAGTAATAAATAAATGACACATTTTCCCCAAATTTGAGTATTTCTTTAGGTTGTGGCTTTATCTCACTCTCTCACTCTCTTTCGCTCACACACACCTAACGCTAAAATAGAACCTCTGACTTAACACTTCAAAATGCCATAACAAGGACTCTTTTAGAGATAAAAAAGAGTCAGAGAGCATTTATCATCTGCATATCACAGTGTCATTAAATCAGTGCTGCAGCTTGCAATATTCTGGAGGAATAATTTGTTGAGGGAACAGAGCATTCAGCTTCACCAAACTGATGCACACTGAAGAGGAAGACGGCAGCAGCAAATACAGATGAGAGAAAAACACTGGATAAGCCCTTATTGCTATTTATATCCTAACACTAGTCTGGCACCATCTCCTTCCGGCCGCTTCAAGTGCAATGTCACGGCAGAAAGCACGGAGTGTACTCTGCATAGTTGCAAGAATCATTTTTGTGTCCGCTGTACAGTAACATGCTAACTGTTCAGCTGAAAGGTTCAATTATTCATCAATAACTGCCTGTAATGAATCAGCTGGTTGAATTTAGACAGATGTTTTGGGAAAAAAAAAGACAAGGAAAAGGTACTGAGCCACCACTTTGTAAGAAAACATAAAATGAACAATGACATTAAGTCACATACCGGGCAGCTTCGGAGGTCACCTGTGTTGTTTGCTGCCTGCAGCAATTCTCCAAACATGTCTGACCTGAGCCGCTCGTTCTTTCCCAACATGCGATCAACCTGTTGGCTGTGCATAAACACAGAGACTGTATGGATAGTAGATGGTTGGCATTTTATTGAAAAAGTCAGACACATTAGCACATTCAGTGAATACGTTCCATCACCACAACTTCTATATATTTAATGTACTACATGCCAAGACAAGAACTGTGCTTATATTAAATCATGTATTGCAATGTTTAATTCCACAATTAATTAGAATAATCCAATTTAATAATCATCATTTAATGTTTAGCAGTATAAAATTTAATATTTCACATTTTCTTGTCTCTATCCAATTTAATTCCTGTATACAAATTTAGAATTACAATAAGAATTAATGTTCCTGTAAACAATCCTCCACTACCAGTTTTGATACCAGTGAATGCAAACACACAATTAGATCTTTTTTAGTTCACTCCTTGTTTTGGCGGGACTCAAAAGTGCACAGAAAGTGAGCTGAGCCGGGATCTCATACACGAAAAAGTGGTCGTGTTTGAACGTCAAATTATGAATAAATGTGAGCAAATACTTGTACGGCATCTTCAGTCCAACCTTTGGGAAATTAAAACCCACTGATAATGATCAGGTCTGGCTGTTTTGTAGGTGCAGCTCACAGCGGTATGTTGAGCTAGCTGAATAAATCAGGAAGCATCGACAAATCTCGCAAGACAAGCGACTGATGGTCAACTTTTCACCTCACCTCAAACACATGTCATTGACGGGTTTTTGACGGGTTTTTGTGCATTAATATATCCATCAGATTCCTTCTCAGAGTCACGTTTCTGACTACGAATATACAAATGTAAGACTACAGTAACAGGGAAAACACTCACATTTACTTTGAGCCTTTAGCTACAGCTGTTGAATGACAGGAAAGAATTTGTAAATTGATCTGAGATGCTTAAAATTCAAATCATTTTTACTAACCTTATTTAATACTTTGACATTTAAATCAGGATTAGAACTCTGGCCTAAATTTTTGCAGCCCATTTTTAAAGCCATGGCAGTAAATCAAGTACTCACCATAAAGCAGTGGTTGACACATAATGTACGAATTCTGTGAATGGGTGGGGGTCTGAAGATGCGCCGCAACAGCGACACACAAACTGCAAAAAAAGAAAAAAAAAGTCAATTTTATGTTACAGATTACATTTTATATTCATGTTTTAATAAATGGCATGTACATATTCATATTCATTAAGTCTAACATTTAGTTATAGCAGCTGTAGGAGTCTTTCTTTATTGTTATTGTTATTTATATCTTTTTTACTATTTCATGTACGTAACATTAATACACTTGCTTACACTGCTTTTCAATAACATTTAGTCGCTAGAATGACAGTGACCGTATTGAAACGATTAGTTACCTGCTCATAAAGCATCATCGCAAACTTCTGATGGGTGATGCAGGATTTGGATGAACAAGCATCAGTTGCGGTGTCTGAAACTATGTGCAAGTGAATTCGCTCCAGGATGTTCTCCTAATATGTGAGAAATAAGAGCAGATACAATGCAAACGTTGAACATACGCAACCACACAGCCGACTGCAAAGCAAATGAAGGATTACAGTATACACTATGACCTTTAAATTCAGCCTCTCTGTGTTTGCTCACTGACTGTGCAGTAATCCTACTCACACGTATGTGAAACGCATAACAAATTTACATCTTTGTCTTTTTTCACCAATGAAAAAAATATCTTTGTGAGGACAAAGCTGTTGCTAAGTAACACTTTTAGCAGAACACAATTAGCAGAATTACAAAGGATTAAAACTTGCTGCAGATAATATATTTTTACATTTTCTGCACTCATAGCTTGCGATTTTAAGTTAAATTTAATTACTGGGATTCACACATTTTTTTTCCTAATGACTAGTGTACACAACATGAACAGCTGTGAACAAGTATTTTTTTTGATGGTCTAGTGCACAGAGAAACAGCCAGTAATGAAAACAGACAAACTCAATTAAATCTGATCCACAACCCTAACAGGGTTTACGTACGCTAAAAAGCAAGAGGCCAGAATGCACCTCCGCACACAGTAGATATAACCGCTGATGACACAGAGCTGAAACAGTGTGTCAGTGTCCTCTGCTTCTCTTTACAGCCATCACATTTACTGTGGGGAGGTGTTCCACTAAATATTCATTTTGATTAAAAGCCAAAGGCGCAGTGTCAACGTACAAAGCACTCAGCAGCATCATCCATCAGGCCCAGTTGGAAGCGTTGCTCATCTTTAAAAGTTTCAGCGAGGGCGTTACGCAGGCTGTCGGAGGGGAGCACGCGCTCTCTGCTCTGCTGAAACTGGCTGAATATACTCTGAAAAAGAAAAATGATCAGCATTTACTGACCGAACCAAATTATTATTGTGTTACCGAATTATTAATTATATGTAATTCATGACTAATTTTACCTTTAATGCACAGAAAATGCAGGCATCACCGAGACAAAAGTGACCTGAGAGCTGCCTCAAACTTCTCCTGAAAATGTCCAGCTGCCAAAGCACCTGTAAACGTTTAACAACAGCATACTTATCACAGTGCTGACATGAAAGTGATCTTCTATTAATTTAAATTAATTCATCTAGTACTTTCAATCTCACTGAGAATGAACACCCAACTCTGCAGCTTTTCTCAGCTTCTAGTCACTTTCAGCTCATTATTTTTGGTTTGGTCCATATGGCGGAGTCCACTGAAACACTACCAGTGGAAAGAAAAACTCTAGCTAACAGATTTTTGGCAGATGGCAAGTCTGCGGACGCATTAAAAGAATATTTTTTTGAGCACTGAGACAGTTTTGTAATCTTTTCAGCGGGGTGAAGTATCTGTTTTTCAGTCATTTAGATGGTGGTAGAAAATGGCTGGTCACCTGAACAGCACTGTTTAGGAAGCAGCTGTTCTGCCCGGGCTCATTCAGCAGGCCTTTGGTGAGAGCTAGAGACAACATGCTCCCAGGCTGGTAAGATTTCTTCAGGCCTCCTCCAGGTTTTTTGAACATCTTCACCCATGCCATGGAGTTAGAGCCTGCAGCTGATGAAAAAAATCTCAGGTTTTAACATGTATCCTCTGTTTCGTATTTTACTGAAGGTCATTTAAAGCCATTGACATTCAAAGTGTCACCTTTAAAAAAGTACTGTATATTATATGATATGATGTTTCAGTGCATTCTCGTTTAATGAAAGCGTATAGTGATTATTTTTTCATGGCGCTATGGAGGCCCTTTCAGTTCATTTTGGACCCAGTTTTCATTATATCACTAATCCAAATGAGTGATTTGGCCCGATGCCAAATAAATAATATCATCTACCTTCTCCAGAACTGGGGGGAGACTTGCTGCAGCTGGACATGCTGGGAGGTGGGAGCTGGCGCGGTGGTCTGGCCATGGGCTCCATCCATTTCATCCCCACGCACCTCCAGAGCGGTTGGTTGAAAGCATTGTCAGGATCAGCCACAGGGCAGCCTCAGACATGTGCTACTAGACATTGAATGGCAAGTGGACAAAATCTGGGGGAGGGGAGGAAGAGGTAAACCATAAATGTACTGACACAAAACGGTGCAGCTATAAGCTCAACAGCAGAATAACCACAGAAGTAATGCTTAAAAAGTCGTGCTGCAGCCGCTTCCTGCATCCTAACATGAACAAACACAGAAAGTGTGAAAGCTTTTCTTCATCAAATATACACTTCTGAAAAAGAAATGCTGAATATACAAGATTAAAGCTCATTTAGTTTATTCTGACATTGTGAATGTAAACACTGTATATCTCTACTGCTCAGAAAAAAAATAGGCTTTAAGACCTGAACTATGAGCTCAGTGTCACCTCTATGATTTGCAGCCTTCATAACACTTCGATCTGTCGCTGAAGCAGGAACAAGACAACATTTATCTGTTTGTAATCATTTTGAAAAAAAGACAAACCCTCACTATCTGTGGAAACATAAATCCATCGTAATGAAACTTAAGACTTACAGATGTTCTGTTCTGTTATTTGTATTTAGGGCGGAAATTAGCAATCGATTTTCATTATCGATTAATCTGTCGATTACCTTCTCGCTTAATCGCTTACTAGTTTGATCTATAAAATGGTGAAAAATGTCAATCACTGTTTCTCAAAGCACAAGATGCCTTGTTTTGTCCCAACCAACAGTCCACAACCTGAAGATATTCAGTTTACTATCATAAAGGACTAAAGAATCCAGAAAATGTTCATATTTAAGTAGCTGGGACCAGAGAATTTTTTGCATCTATTCTTAAAATAATACTCAAAAGGATTAATCAATTATCAAAATAGCGATTCATTTTCTGTTGATCAACTAATTAACTAATAGCTGAGATCATTGCTTGTCATTGCTTCACCACCACTGGATTCGTTTGTATTGTTTCTTCTACTGTTTGCAGGAAAAAAAAATACAGACGTAGAATAACAGAATAATAATGACAGAGACAAAATTACAATAAAAAAAGATATTGTATATATTTTAATCTACGATACAGTTTGGCTTTTTATCATTATTATTATAACATTTATTTAATCAGGTAATCTAAGATATTTTGAAAGAGAAACCTGAGTGAAGCAGAAGAAACAAGACACACAACAAAACACAGCAGGTCACACACAAGCAAACTGCATCAGAAACAAACACCCACATCTCTAAAAAATTCAAGTTTAAATTCATCCGATAGGACTTTCAGGTTTGTAATATTGTGCAAAGTATTTCTTCTTAAGTTCAGTAATTACATGTGGAGTATCAATAGCCTGCCAGTCTGTGATCTGATGCACAGCAGTGTTAAATGTGAGGTTTGCTATAGAACATTTTATTTTCTTATGGATATAATAAATTACCATTATACTATGATAAATAGTTAAATTACACTTTAAACTATAATCCAAACTTAAACAAAGGGCTCACCCAGATGTAAAAAACAAGATGCAGGTGCTTTAATACAAAGTTTAACACAACTAAAAGTTTTGATCTGATGCTATTCTGATTTGTTTACATGACTTGTGTTTTTAAATACTGCAGTAAACAAGCATTCAAATCAATATTTTAAATCATTATATGATGATGAAATTTTTCCATACCAAACTTGTACAGGCATATAGTATGTTTTATATTAATGATATACATGAATGTGCCTGTGATTTATGGTCAAAAGATGACTGATTACTGGCCTTTCATTTCTTTTCAAAGTCACTATTTTTGGTCACACAATCACATCTTTTGAAAATATTGTTTCTTTAGGTAAAATCACATTTAAAGCCAACATTAGGTGTCAATGCCCACATGTGTTTCTGCACCAACGTCTCTGACACCATGTGATGCCATTTTTGGCCTATACGGTCTGACATACGCGCCCATCTTTGCTGTAGGATTCATAAAGAAGACACAAATCTAAATATTCAACGTGTTTTTTAATGACCATCCTGCGTTTTTCTGCGTTAAAAAAAACAACAACAACAACCCAAAGCTCCGTCGAGCGCGCTCCCACAGCAGGAGACATGCTGCCAGCGGCTCCGCGGTGAACTGAGTATCTGGGAACAGCGCCCGGTCAGCTACTGTAGCACAAATATGCCGCAACTTGCGTCCAGGCTCGGAGAAAACAAGCGCTCTGCAGACTCACCTTAAAGGAGCGCGGAGACTTGACTGCTCGCCTCCAATGAAGGCGCAGGGCGGTCCAGCTGTCAACGCGCAAATCCCACGACTTCTCGCCGAATCCTGCGAATATAAACTGGCTAGAAACGACTGCAGATACGGCCAGACGCATGTAACGCACTATCTGTCATAGTGCAACATTGCCAATCCCTCCGACACGCACACAGGCTGCAGCCCGAGCCTCTGTTGTCACACACACCCGCTCCGGGACAGTATTATTTCGGTGGAAATTCGTCCCTTTTCTTTGAACAAACGGGGCCGGTGATGGCCTGTGTCAGAATGTCCGACGCGGATTAGTGATGTTTTGAGACTTGAGGGGTCAAACTCCGCCCCTAGTGTAGCCTCAAGTGCACTGCTGCTGTATTGCAATCTTCAATCCCTGCGTGGCAAACTGTGTGCTGGCGGAAGGTCAGACTTCCAACTTCATGATGATGATGATGAGAGAAGACATCACATGACTGCACTGGTTTCATAATCATGCAGCACTGTGGGGACTAAACCCTGCCTGTTCTTTGAAAACGCTCTCGCTTAAATGTCAAGTAACAGAACAGAATAGTGTTTTATATTTAGACGTGGGGTGAAATATCAAATGTGTAAATGTGCCACGTTTGCCGTCACGAGCCACACTGGACAAAGAGGTTGTTGTGCTTTCTTCCCCTTTTCTTATCACGTGTTACCCAAATAAAAAGCATTTTCAAACCCTGTAGAAAGGTACATTTATTTAATAACAACTGTAAATCTAATATTTGTCTCTTTCTTGTGATCCCGGTGCTGCTGTAAACAGGACACGGATTCACAAAAATTGGGGCAGATGGAGGGCCTGGCAGGGGAAAGCCTGCAGAGCTGAGCAGGTTTTAAGTGTAGACAGGACGACTAAAAGGAGCTGACGGTGCATGCAAGCCAGAGTCTGCAGAAATCGCAGACACGCAATCTCTCTTCCAGTTCTTTTACACATAAATTTAAAAAGAAATGTCAAAATAAGCACAAAAAAATAACATGACATGATGATGCAGTGGACCTAACACAATGTTTATCATCACCATATCCTCAGCTGCTGCTACGCTTTGCTTTCTTTACATACAGTCTATCAGTGGACACTAGTAGATTATTTACAGTACTGTGTGTGTGTGTGTGTGTGTGTGTGTGTGTGTGTGTGTGTGTGTGTGTGTGTGTCTACAGTATGTGGGCCAGCCTGTGAAAAATATATTGTAAAATCCTCATCATGAGTTATTACACTGATTGGTCCTCGCTGAATTTGAGTCCAAGAATGAAATCTGATCATGAATATTAATCAGGCGCTCGTTAGCTCACAGTTATTGAGGAAACTATTTCAGTTTATACTGAGATTGACTACAGGAAGCTGTATATATATATTCAGAATTATATACTTGAGTACACAAATGGAAATGTATAGACCATGGACAGTCTGGGATGGACATGTGTGTATAGTATATAGCTATTATCTGGTGAAATGTATCCAAAAGTCAAAGATCTCTGTGTGCAGAGATCTTTGTTCTTGTCTATGTTTGACTAATGTTCCACCACTGCAGCTGTATGAGTGTATTTTAAGTCCATGTGGGCAGTTTACTTGTATGTGCAGGACACACTAACTTACTCACTCACTCACTCACATTTCTCTGATCTTGTCTGAAGGACCTTACAGTTGTATGTCCAGTGTACTACAGTATTGGCATTAAAAAACTCTCCAGAGACACATAAAGAGTTCCTGGTATTATTTATATACAGTTTGAAAAAAAAGAGAAACTCCATGTTTCTGTTGCACAGTTCCTTTCGTAGAAGCTGTCAAACTCAACATTTTTGTCTTATATGTTTTTCCTTCCTTCTTGCCCAGTTTCCAATGTGTGTAGTAGTTCAGCCTTCTGAAGAAAAGTGACTTACATGTTCTGTATTATGTATGAACAGTATTTACATAATGATGTTAGTATCAGATACAATCCTTTTCACGACGTTAGCCCGTGGTTAGCCACTTCCATTAATAATCAAATCAAGCCGGTTTGGAGGTGTCTGTGTTGTAGTGTTAGCGTAGCATGATTTCACATCGTCATCATTACTTCTGTTTGTTAATGTCAGGAGCATGGACGTATTATAAGAGCTGGATACGGCGCCACCGCTCAGCCTTGTACCCAATTTTTCCCAGTGGCCACTCACAGTATTGCAGCTTCCGGAAGAAGCTAGAAACTTTTTTGGTGTATGCGCCAGGCAATTTTTATTAGACTGTAAAATAATACATCAATGTTTGGGAGACCCGCTGACAAAGCGTAATATTTTTTTCTATCGTGTGTCATAGTATAACAAAACACACAGAAAGGATTTTTTAAAAAGACACAGGGGCTTGTATTTGTACTATGTACATTTCTATTTATTGTTAAAAGTGTTTAGCAAGGAAAAGCATTTGTTTGTCATCTGTTTCTCCTCTGCTGAACTTGTGCTCCTCTATTTAGACCCGGAACTGCCGAAACCGTACAGGAGGGTGTCATTGGCTAATGAAAAGGGGCTCCTGGGGGAAGGCGCCAAGTATGGTAGAGTTGGAGGGGTGTTGATTTGAGCAATGCTAGTTTAATTTTCCTTCAATTGTGGTCATACCTCAAAACAGAGACTAGACAGTGTGGAGAGCTTGTGGGGGCCTAAAAGTTAAAGGGGCATTGCCTAGTGCAGAGCTGAGTCTTTTTTATGGTTTTGTTTTGTTTTTCTTCTTCTTTATTTTTTATTTTTTTGCAAGTATTGTTTTTCAAGCAGTTTTTTTTTTTTTTTTTACCAGGCCTGCACTGTGCTGGGACAGGATTTGTCCCAGTTTTTGTGCCTTAGCCACTTGGCCAACCTTACAATCCTCTATACAGATACTCTGCCATGTTATATTTTACCATAAAAGTCAGTGACCAACAGATTCTCTCAAAATTATGTCTCAACACATTTAACAGCTAGTCATATTTGGGGGATGGGTGAGAGCAACTATAAAAATGCACAGTTACTGTCTCTTTAAATCATTAAACTCATTAAAAAATAAGCAAAGTGACGATTCTTATCAGGATAACAAGTAAAAGCTCAAAAAGCAAAACCAAAAGTTGGCTCATCTGACTTGATGGATTACTGTTGTCTTTATACTTTACAGGACTGGTGAGCACACTGTGTGAATGGTATGAAAATTCTTCTCTGGTGTCTCCGCTCTCTGTTTTCCAGCTGTCTGAAAGGCAGATTTTGTCAGTTGTTTCCTCATCCAGTGCCTTAACTTAGTTATTGAACATACACAGTTTGATATATACAGCATGTATGAGTGTGCGCAAGAAGTCAGATCCACATAAACTGTATTAGAAGTTAAATACATTAAAGTACAGAGGAGTAAAATCATGCAGCATGAATGTTTTCAGTTCAACTCTCCAGAAACAAAGTAAACATCAACATCACTCACAGACGTTCAGTGTAGTTATACAGAGTATTTCCACTGTAGGTTGTGAAAGTGTAAAGTTACAACTTTTTAGTCCATCGACCAGAAACACAAAGCAAACGTTTATTTTTTATCTTTAGTGTTGTTCCACTCTAGACAAGGCAGGTGTGACTGTGTCCATTTTAATCTGTGCAGGGTATGATTATGCTTGTGAAATACTGTATATTTGCGTATAAAGTCTTTTGAAGGCCATGAACATGCCGTTTTTAATCAGAAGCCTGAGTCCAGGCTCCTTCATCTTCCCCCTCGACTGATGTGACCTCTGTTATTTTCTCGAGATAAAATGTTTCATAGTTTCAGTGCAAAATTATTTCTTCTTCTTTGACACTTAACAATAAACCCTCTGTGGAGGATACAGGACCTGGACATACAGACAAACAGAGCTCTCACTTTTATTTTATTATCATTAGTCTAACACAAAGTTTTTATTTAGATTAGATGATGATAAATAAATAGCAATGAACATGCAATTCATTTATTTGTGTATTTTTCTGTAATATTATTCTTTACTGTGCATATATTTGAAATACTACTACTAATTACAACTAAATATAACTTATTGTATGTCCCAGCTTTGATTGTGTGACATCAATAAATAAGTTGCGTTCTTTATTTACATCACATATTCATCAATTCATTTGAACACTTATAAAATTTACAGTTTTTTGTCGGTATCAGTCGAAACTCTTGAGTTATATGTAGCACAATCATTTTGTTATTTACATCACTTTGTTTGGATACAGTTTTTTTTTTCAGTGTACAGCAAACATACTGGTCAACTGCAGAATAGATGTGTGACACATTTTGTTGTCCATTGTGTGGGAAACATCCAAAATATTGGAACTGTATCTGTGCTACTAACTGACTGCTCAGCCAACATCATGTTTCCAGGTCAGATACGACCCTCTACAGGTCATCAGACTCTGGGACTGCTGGGGCTGTGACGGGCTCAAGTGTAATGGTGGGTAGGATCAGATGGGTGCCCTCAGATATCCATCCCTGGGCTGTCCTGTTGAAGGTAGGACGCTTCATCCCCGGCTCCTGGAGCTCCGGATACACTGGTGGGTTCAGGTCCACCTCAGGCAGTTTGAATGTGATTCCTCTGGGAGCTTTGTCAAAGCCACCATACGGAGTAGCAACCCTGTAATTTAGATCAAGGTGTGAATCATATTCTTTCTGAATTCTGCACTAATAAATAGACACACACAGTAGTTTTCTCACCGGTTAAAGGATTTGTACTCAGGGAGCTCTGGTCGTGGGTCCAGCGCAGGCATTCTCAGTTTGAGAGTTTCAGCGAGGTCTGGATCATTGAGCATGGCCTCCTCCCATGGAGAGTGGTAGGATTTGGGCATCTTCTCTGCAGTCGCGTCTGTCAAGGAGCAGACAAAAACAAAGAGGCGCACGAAGGACAAATATCACCATGAGATCATGTTGTGGAGGAGTGTCTCAACATCACATTATAATGATCTGACAGTACGGTTTGCAGTTCGGCTAAAGATTTAGAGCGGATAGGATTATGAATAGAGACAGCGCTTAGAGAACACTTAGCACAGGCAGACTGAGTTGTCCATCATTACGGTGGGAGGCCTTAAAATAGCACATACTTGAAGTGTGCACTCATCATATAATGTGTCGACATGGGATGGCACATAGAAAAAAGGATGGCACCCAACAGGAGCGTTTTAGAATAAGCACAGGGCTTTGTTGGCTGTTCAGATCGAATAAAATAAAAGGAAATTCAAAAATCCTAAAAAATAAAGCATTTAAAGCTGCTCAGAATGTGCATTTAATAATTTTTAGATATACACTGTAGTAAATGATATACATACTATGGTATCATGCTACTCAAATCAGTTGCTATAAAACCAGCTGTTATGACTGTACAGTATGTTGTCTTTATTATGACAGAATGACAGAATCAGTAGCTCTTATTTGACTGTGCAGCAGTAAAACTTATTTTTAAGCAGAACAGTGCTAATGTTAGCACATTTCATTTACAATTACGATTGGTTTATGAAAACATTCAAATCCTTGCTAATGGTGTAAATCTTAATGTTCCATGTCGGACTCGACACTCAAAAGCCTGAACAGTATAATTACCTGAAAGTGTGCTGTCTGGATTAACAGTGTTTTCATCGGCTGGTGCGTCCACTTTAATTTCAACAGGGTGCATGTTCTCGGATAAAATATCATTCTGCAAAACAGAATAAAGCACAGTACATATTTTTAGTTTTGGTTAAAATATCAATCGTGCCACAAAATGTAAAGTTTAGCCTATACATAAGCTAGTTTAGTTTATACATATGCACAGAAAGTACAACACAGACTCACACACACACACACACACACACACACACATATCAACAGGCACTGATAAACAGGGAGCAGCTCCTCAGCAAAGTGCCTGAGCAGCCTCTTAGATTATTTGGCAGGAGGATGTAAAAGGCACGAGGCACATGTCTCTGTTATCATCCATGTGTTGTAACACTTTTTTCCAAGAGCACATTTTCTGATAGATTTGAAATGTCATTTCATGCGTCTGAAGTCATTCAGACGCATGAAATGACTAAATAACACCATACAAGCTGACTTACATTTAGCTGTGCGTTTGCCTCGTTTTGGATACTTTCAAATGTGTATTTTTCAGATCTCCTCTGGCGCATTTTGAAGAGCCGGGAGCCTCTGTTGGAAAGCAACGATAACTCCTCGAACATAATGTCTTTAGGAGTGCTGAGCTTCTTTCCTAGATCCATGACGTCCCCTGTCAGGCAACAACAACAAAAAAAGAAGTGGAAGAGAAAAAATCTGTATAAGTTGCAGCTTCTGTGGACACTCACAATATCAGTATATTGAACGTTGCATAACAACATTTTGCAAAAGATGTACTTGTGCCAACATGTATCATTCTGTAAAGAAGACTTTTCTAAAAAAGAATAACCAAGCAAAAAACGTGATGTTATAGACTTGGCAAAGTTGGCCCTGGTTTATGGTGTTGTTATTGTGGTAATTTGATTAATTGTAAATGTGTTGGGTAATATACTAAAAGCATATAAAGTGAAATGGTGAGCACCTTAAGGTGGCTTCTGCTTTTTAAGATGAAGGGTAGACCAGTGGTAGGAGAGTAGTAGCACACAAGTTTTTCTTTGATAAAATTATAACTTTCATTCTTCATTAATATACTGTAGATAACTATGAATACGAAGCTCATGCAAATCCCAGTAAACATGAATGTGTATCATCTAATAATACCCCACATGAAGAGAGGCGGGCAAACCACACTGAGCATCTCATAAAAATACAAGTGGCAGGTGGTGGCAATAACTTTCTGAGGAAACAACAACAACAACAACAACAACCGTACTTTCATTCAACTATTAATGAAATCTGCCACTTTTTATCAAGTCTAGATAACCTGTATGAGTCATTTTTTGCTAAATGATGACTATGGTGATTATTATGAATAACATAAGCTGCTTCAGCAACTTAAAACAGTTTTATAAATACATTTGACTCTAAAATGAATTGAAAGAAATCAACTCTGAAAACATACATGCCTGCGTTTCTACTGTGCCTCTGCGCTGTCCACCCACTGAACAATGTTGAATAAAACTGACCCATGGTTGAACTGGAATGCTGACCCCTGGCCATCTTTTAGAGAGGCCCTGTGTCAAAATCTTCTTTTAAGTCCTTAAATGCATCAGTAAATATTATGCTTACATGGTGCATATTCTTTTTTAAAAAAATGTGCATAATCGAATTGGAACTAACTAAGTTGGGAGTTGGGGACAGAGTCTGACAGCTCATTTTATTTCCAGCAGCCCCCTGGTGGGTTAATCCAGCCCTGCTTTTAGCGCTGGATAAACAATATAAATATAAACTCAGAAACATCCCCCATTTTGTCAGCTCAGCATGTACGGGGCGGGTCCATAGATGTCATCAAAGGTCTCACAAAATTCATATTTTCCATTTTATAATCCCTGTCATGGAAAATGAGTTATCATTGTACTTGAGAATTAGTTTTGGATGTACATGATGCTTCCTCATCCGCCAGTAGTGACAGAATGTACCCCAGCTGTCACAGACCTTCACATTTTCCAAACAGCTACATAGTTGGCCCACACAACTTCCCTCCCCTCTCCCGCCCACCTACCCACCCAGAAATAGCCTTTTGAAAAGGACAACGACAAAGGATTAGCCCCTATAGGTAGTAAATCATCCCATTAGCTTATTTATGGCATGAGCTGGAGAGCAGCCCTGACATTTTGAACTCAGATCAGAATGGATATTCTCTTGCAGCATTGTGTTTGTCCGCCGAGCCTCGGCTCTACATCATACCATTGGTACCGTGGACCTCTCGACAAATAGCTGCTGCACGCTTCTTCCTCTCTCCAGCTGGCATTGTACAGAATTGTGACATTGTGGCTTTGGCAAGGTTGGCAGAACGCAGGAGTACTGGAAACACATACAGGACACAGGATGTAGTTGTTCTGCCCAACTCATATTCCAATTACTGTGAGCCCATTAAAGCAGTGCTCGACCATTACTTAATAAAGCCAAACATGAAGAGTTCGGTGTTTGTTGAGTTTAAGTGAGTCTTAAACTCAGCCCTGAATCTGTAATATTGTGTTAATGTCAATATGAAACAGAGAATATTGAAAAGATGACAGAATTAAATTCAGGATACACAGAATGACTTTCTCGTGATAGTATTTATTGCCCTATTCTTTTTTGTTGCATAATATATATAATGTACAATACACATACTGTCTTTGAGTCTATAAAGTGTCCCGTTTGCTGTCTGCGTGTATTAGAATTTGAAGATGAACTGGTAGGTGCCCTCTTAAACCAATCTGCAATGTTAGTGTTTGTCGTGTTATAATCGTCTCTGTAGAGGTTTTATTTAACAGATTACAATGTGTTGCATAATCCTAAGGCCCCATTGTACCAACGATGGAACAGCACATGTAATTCTTAAATCTGCGCTTGTCACTGGACCAGTTTGTGAGTATGTGAGCTAATGTTCGTGGCATGTCCCTTAATGTTGCCACAAGATAAATCGCCTGCGTAAAGGTCAAGGGTGAATATTGTGTCCTGAGCTTTAATGCGTAGCTGGACATAACAAATGTCAGGCAGCACGCATAAAAGGGCTCAAACAAATCACTTTCTTACGTTTGTAGTAGCCAGCGTAATCACATTTGTAGTTTTTACTTTTTTGCCAAATGAAGAACAAGAAATCACAGTAAGATTATGAATATACCTCCTTTAAAAGAGAAAAATCTTAAATGTTTAATAACTCTATTGTGCGTTGTGATGATATTTGTGACAATTTTAAAATAATTTCAATGCAAAACAAAGAGAAAGCAAAGCAATACAATAATGAAGATAGAAAAATATAATAATATCAAATTAACTGATAATTTGTCATATATTGAATATCAATTAGGTCAAAAGAAAATGACTCCCATAATATTAACGTAGAGTTTGATGCAGCCGAAACAATTTTATCACAGTACAGTTCTAATGCAATATTGATTAAACTGAAATATACCAAATTTATTTACAAAGCACACTCTGACGAGGCTTTTCCCTACCTGTGATGGTGTCCCTGGGCTGCAACCTGTATCCTTGAGGGGAGGCACGGAGGCTCAGGGGTCAACCTACTGTAGGTAGTTTGATCTTCCCTGATCTTCACACTCCCGGACACTAAAGCCAAACTGTGAGCGTGTGTCTCTGTGTCTGTTGTGAATGGAATGCAGCTTACATCAATAGGCTAAATTTAACCTGCCAAACACTCAAAACCCCTCTCAAACACCATGGGGTAAGGATAGCTAGCAGAGAGAGAGAGAGAGAGAGAGAGGGGGGAGAGGATGGACAACACACGTGCCCAGTGATGTTCTTTGAGGCAGAGACATATCCCTTTCCTGGTGTCTGAATCTTCAAAGTCAACATGTCTCTGTGGGTTAAACCTCCGGGGCACCGCACCTTCTTCAAGTTTGGGAGGTGGTTAATACTGGGCACAGCTGCAACTTGTCTCTGCAGACTGAGATGTATTTTTGTTATTACTGTATGTGTGATTACTGAGTTTAGATAATGATATACAGATCAAGGAGGGGAGTTAAACAAAAGTGTGGCCTCATCCTTTGGATGGTGGTATACCATTTTTAAATTTTTGTTATAAAGCAACGTAAAGGTTATAAGTCTGTTGTTAGACTTGTCAGACATACTATACATTTAATATATTGTGTAATGGAACTAAAAGGAAATATACTGCTAAAATGAGAGAAGCTCCTGTGTGAACGTTATATTTGTACATTTAACATAATCTTAACTTTGTTTTTGAATTTACTGCCATTATTTTATACCAGTATTAACCGCATGCGCCATTTTTCTATAACATCGATACACATTGTTCTTGAATAAACAAAGAAATTTAACACATTATCACAGAATGAAACCTCAAGCATAGAAATAAAGCCAAATAACTCAAACTTTTAAGACGTTGAAGCATTTTCATGTCTTTTAATTTTTACTTTGTGTTTAAACAGTGCAAAAAATTTGACATTTTACTTAAGAAAACTGTCAAACAAGGTAGCAGCCCCCCCCCCCCCCCCCCCCTTTTTTATAAGCCTTGTAGGCTAAAAACATACATCAGTCATATTAAAACACGGACACTAAAAGGCAGAATCTGTGGTCACCACTCAGTGCATGAGGAAAGATAATTAATGTACACATACATGCAACATTTTTTGGTCTTAAATTGAATATATACAGTATAATAATGGCTAAAGATGCTTGTATCCATTTTTGAAATATTGCATTGTTAAAACTTCATATCCCAACACTGGGAATCACTGCTGTTTTACAGAAAGACATAGATATGTAAATGTAAAATTTGTGTAACCAGCAGCATAGAAACTGCTAGAAGTTAATTAAAATGTTCACTCCTTCAATATACCTGCTATCGCCATAGCAACAAGAGAGAGAGAAGACAGATTCATACAGGGTGAGTAACATCTGTAAAGGTTGTCTCTGTATAAAATATTGAGATATCAATGAATTAACATAACGTCAACTTGAAAAAGTGAACACAAAGTGTGTTTTAAAGCTAAATATATATGAGTGAAAAGCCACACGTGCCTCTTTTCTCACCAACTTTCCCTAACCAACATTGTCAAAATTTCAGTGAGCAACCACGTTTTGAAAAATCAACCTATCAAACTTATACCAAATCAATCTTTCATCCATATACCTCTTAGATCTATTACACGTTCAGTTTAACTGCTAAATCTCATCTTAACTACAATTTGACTTAAATCATGTCTGTAGCAGTCACCTTCTGTCCTAAATAAGTCTGTAAAAACTACAAAAACATAATTATTCTGAAATGATCACTGGACACGATTGCAAAGATAATCCATTAATACTTAGCAGGGTTATATCTCATCAGCAACACAGCACAATAGCTACAGTAGGTTGTTGTGCTTTTCAAACCAAGTGCCCACACGTACCATGAAGATAACAATGTTTTTTTGTGAGACCAATCACTCCAATTAAAAATTTAAAACAAACATAATATATCGTCTAAAATAAATCTCAGACCAACTGAATAAGTTTGAAACAACACACATCAACAACCTTCTTTTTCATCACTGTGGCTTGAACACATTTTGTGTTCCCCAAGTTCACCATACTTTGCATTACCCTCATATACCATTTATGTCTACACGAATGTATATTTCTCTTGAACTGATGTATTTCTGACTTAATCAGTGGTTTTAACTTCTCTGGACTGCACTATACATGGGAGAGTAGTGTGCTGGACTGGGGCCTTGTCCCATGTATCCAAAACTGGCCCTACGGGCAGGTCTAAGAGGCTGGGCAGGTCTGAAGGGAGGCCCATAGAAGACTGGTGTCTCAGGTGAAAATGTCCTGCTCATGGACGGTGCCTGGAAAGCTGGGGCTGCATGATAATAACCCTTACTGACAGGTGCAGGATCAAGAGACACCCTGCGCTTCCATTCATCCGGAGGCTCTGGCAGAGACCTGCGGTGCCCTGCAGATTTGACATTAGAGGCAACCGATGACGGGAGGCTCTGGAACAAAAAGGCCTCGTCCACTGAACCAATGGGGCTTCTGGATGCTGCCTCCCAGGGTGTCAGCGGCTTGTGGGCTTTTTCTTGAAAGGATGTTTGCCGCTGCATAGGTAAATAAGATGGCTGGCCTCCAGGTGTGCTTACAGGTGACATATGTCCAGGAAAAGGCATAGAACTCAGCTGCCTGGGCAGGCTCAGGGAGCGGCTCCTGCCAAATCCCTGAAACAAAAGCACATATTAGTTAACTACTGTGAGAGCAGTGTTGCGGACTTTGCTGCCACCCACTGGCTTCATGGACGCCTGGACAACTAATAATTCTATATTTTATTACAGTAATATTTTATTTAGAATTGAATAATAAGTTTTAGTGAAAAAAGGGGTGCAAACTAATTCAGGATATCTATTTTTACATAACTTTAAAATGTTCATATTTGTAGTCCAATGAGTGGATTGGGTTATCCTTAATATTCCAAAAAAGGTTTGACTGATATAAATGTATGGGGTAATCACGATTTATGACCAAATATTGATAATAACTGATGAAGATTTCAGAACTTACCTGCTGTTGGTTCATGAAATGTAAAATAAGCACAGAAAACATCAAATACATATAAATGATGATTAAACTTTGCTTGGAACTATATCTTTACCACCATGTCTTTGTTTTCTCTCTTAAAAGGAAAATCCAGCCAAAAATAGAATTCACAAGATTTTGTCAGTGTGAACAAGTCTCCTTAAAGCACCGCTTCACAAAATTTCAACCTGGATTGAAACATTTTTTAACACCCACACTTATTTTTTCCACTTATTGCGGCTGATTAGACCTCTTCTCAGGTCAAATTTGAATGAAGCTATACTGAGAATTATATGAAGTTGGTCACCAAACTCCAAAAGCTAACAGGGGAGAGAGGGAGATGTCAATTAAACACAGTCTTGAGAAGACCTCTAATCAGACAAAAGAAGTGACATCATGTGGGTGGGTTTACCAATACCTTTACTATTGGAACTATATATAAAAATCTGATCAAAAAATGCTCTCTACATTATGTATCATAAGTTCTCAGCCCCAAAACCACTTCTTGTATGTTGTATCTGACCTGAATTGCAAGCTAAACTCTCTCAAATCTTGTGGGTCACTGTTACCTGCAGGCTATTTGAGTTTCACTTGAAACATTGACCATCTCATTATTAACTCCTCTACATAGCTCTTTGTAGCAGCTAATGATATGATACAAACTTTTATCATATCACCACAGGAAACTGCTACAGTCCTGTTAGCATTGGTTGTTTCTTTTGGGTTTAAAAGAACAAATGTGTTTGACAACGGTAGGCTTGAAAATTTCTTTAAAGCTAACGCAAAGATAAACCCATCTCAACACAAACATGAGAACAGTCGACTACCAAGAAAGTCTCTCTGTAATCTAACGTCATGTTTCTTTTTGACCATGTAAACATGTAAGTAGCATAACATTAGCCTCTATTGGTAGCTAGCTAGTTGTCAGAGCTGATATTAGCATATTTGACTGATGCTGCTCCAACTATTTTGTGATAGTTATATATTTTTTTACACCAGATTCAATATTGTTTATATTTCCCAGGCAAGCAGAGAAACTTTGGGCAACTCATGTTATCATACTAAAATATTTATCACTCAGAGTCATGGTTGCTGTGCTAGTTGTGGGTGTAGCTAGGTGACATCAGGAACTGTTAACAATACTCAAAACATAAGCAGAATACAGCTAGTCTTTGTTAATATAAGATGTAAGTTTGGAAAATACTTGCAGGTGACATTCAGGAATGACATACTTTACCCCCACATTAGTGAAATTGCTGAACCACTGAGAGACCACCCTGGAGTGATGATAATATTCAGAGACAAATGTCGAAGCTGCTCCATTAATAGCAAATATCAGAACAACTCTGAGGACACTGAGACACCACTAATGGTAATTTTACTGTGATATAGGGACATTTCACAACTGGAAGCTGTAGATAAACCTATTCTGGAAGTAATATCGGCAACAAAAACTCTGTAAAGCTATGTTATCAGTCATTATAGGCTCTCATTTAGTGTCAGTGAACTCAAAAATTATAGTCATCTGATGACATAATTTCACTTCTTTATGTTCTGATTTTCAGCTTTTGTAGATTTGTAGTTATTTGTTATAATGACTTCCTGTCCACGATCATTAGAAGCAGCAAAAATGTAAATTCGGATTTGGGGTGGCTTTTCCCTTTAATAGGCAACCAGCACCTTGTAACAAATGCGTGAAGAAAATCTTTTTGGGGTCAAGTTCATAGTTCCAAAGTTTTCACATTCAGATCTAAAGCTGGACTGATGGATATGTTGTGAAAACAAACATCAGTTCAGTCAAGTTACAGGTCAAAGACAGTGTTGACCTTCAGCAATATAACATTTTATACAAATATTAACTATAAGTTATTGAAAATAGCCAATAATGTGGTGGATCGTGGAAGACTGATACTGCTGAAGGTGCCACAAACATGAGTAAATCATGTGTATGAAAACATTTAAGTGTGAGACAGTGAGCAAGATGAAGGAGGAAAAAGTGGTGATACAGTCATTCAGGAAAAGAGAAAAGAAGCTCATGACACACATAGGAAGTACACAGGTAGGAGGAAAGAGAAATTTAATAGCATGACTGTGCTGCATACAAGATGTGCAATAAAGACAGAGACATAGAGGCAAACAAGACAATTGTTTCCTATTTTGAGTTGCTATTGTTAATATGTCAATGTCAATAGCAGAGTACTCAAATCTCGGTGATAACCTTCTCATGTTTTACATCAAAGATGAGGATACAGAATGCCTGATGACGTTACTGACAGTTAAATAACTGAACATAACTGAAAAGAAAATATATCGATATAAAAAACATTTAGTAAGTAATCAGGGTTAAATTATCACAACTACCATTAATGCTTTTAGCTGTTGTGAGGAATGAGACTGAAGGAATTGCAAATTGTGTGCATCTGAAAAAAGAAGTGCATATACAGTTTCTCCCCAAACACACTAAATTATTTGAATACAATTGTATGAGTTACTGTTATCCCAGAGGACATAATTATGAAGTTTAGTTATATATTTGAGTTAAATGTAATAAATGTTATTGTTTTTTATAGTCTTTAAGTTGATATTACTACAGATAAATATGCATGTGATCTTATTTTAAACTTCAAACTAGAGGCTCCCTACACACATTATTGCACATATAATAGCACTTCCTGAGAATCACTTAACATTATTTTGTCTCACATTTCCTGTTTCAGGATGATGTAATGCGCTAAGTCACTTATTTATATTTTTAAAGCTACAGTAGCTTTGCTGTACATTCAACTGCCTTCTTATGTTTTCCCTGCATTCCCAGCTAAATATATCCATATAGGTGCATGCTGTAAATGATTTTGGACATGGCCTACATTTACACAGTGCAAAAGTCTCTCTATATTTCTCTTGTCAAGTAAGACATTTTAAATGTCACTAAGTTGAAGATGTAATTGTAGTCTAATGTCTCAGTGTTGAGTACACCAAAGCATGACCATATACAGTATTATAACTAATGAATCATAGCAACAGGCTTCCAGTGTTTGCCTGTCACCACTGGCTTCTTAGCAGAAAACTTTGGCCGAGGAGCCATTTGAAGTGCGCCCCTAGCAATAAGAGATGCAGGAGAAAAAGCTGAAGCTATGCTGTCACCAGTGGATGAATGCTGCGAGGTCGAACTTGCAGGTCGAGCGCTCGGTGCTTGCTTGTTGGTTATGTGATGGGTAGCAGGTGTGACAGTGTGCTTTTCATCCAAGTGCTTGTCAGTTGCAAAGGGCTCAGCTGATCTGGCGTTTTGGCGGGCAGAAAGATTTTGGGAACTTACCAATCCAGAGGATTTAGCAGGGGCTTCTGACTTGCTTTCAACATCAAGCTCAGGGGCAGTATGGGGAGAATGAGAGGGGGCAGATCTATGTTTAAGGTTTTTGACAACCTCAAACTTTGATACCGGAGTTGGTTTAGGGCTGGGGCTTTTGGCCTCAGAGAATGCATCATACGTGAACAGTGATGAGTCCAACTGATAAGGCTGATGTTTCATAATATCTAAAGCGTTGAGGAGTTTTGGGGCTGCTTTAGGTTTTGCTTTGGTCTTAGTCTTAATTTTGGGGCTTGTGGAAGGGGCTTGTTTTACTGCTGATTGAGGGTAGGACGGGCAAAGAAGAGGATTGTATGATAAAGGGGGTGGAGCACGAACATTGGATGAATACCTCCAGGAGTTAGGTAGGGATGGTGTGGGGGAAGGGGATCTTGTTTTGTTAGCTTGCACTGTTTCAGCATCAACAACAAACTTCTCCATACGGGACTGTCTTTTCGCAAACAATGCTGCACCTTTTCCCGCCATGGTTGGCCCATCCCCAGCCCGACTAATACCTCTGTCTGAGACTCGACCCTTTGGAGATTCCTGTGATGTTTTTGATGGGTGGACATAAGTCTTGCCTGCTTGTGGAGAACAAGAGTTTAGAACGCTGTCTGACTTACTCCTTGTGGGTGACGGTGGGTGATGTGGGCTGTAAGTAGGACTGCGGGCCTGCATACTCACAGGGGATCGTGACGGCTGTTGACTCCAGCTATTTGTGGTTGGCTGAAGATGAAGCTGAGAAGAGGAGTTGACCGGTGCCCAAGAACTGGCAGGTGTTTGAAGTGTTGCCTGAGCTTGATCCGTTGCCCAGCGGCTGGCCATCTCTTGAGGCTGAGCCCAGTCTTGCTGTTGTAAGTAATGCTGACTATGAGGACCCAGAGAACTGTGAGAGGGTTGTGAAACTGGACTTCTTGGTGGGATATAGGGCTCACCAGAAGGACCTGTCATCCAAGGTGGGCATTTTGGGTTGATGGTAGGTTTTGGGGCAACTGGCGGGGGATTCTTGAGTTTTATTGTTCTGGGTTGCATGAAGTTACAAGCTTCAGCACCTAGACTAAAACAGTCTTCCTCTGACTCAATATAAGATCTCCTTTCCCCTTTGTTTTGAAGGTGAAGATCTGATTCTGCTGGTTGTTGTTTATTACCTTTCCGTTTTGACTCTGGAAGGATGCCAGTCTTAATTGCTGGCACAGATATTCGCTCATCTCTTGAAGCTATGATGTCTCCAGTTGGGGACCACACCTGCGGGCTAGTGTTAACTGGCACAGGTACTTTGAATCTTGGTTCTTGCTTCTTTTGCACTGGAACATCGGCACCAGGCATGACAGGACCAGTTGTCCTATCTTGAAATCCTAGGAAGGGCCTTGCAGTTCTGTTGGGCACCAACGGTCTTGGCACATTGGATAGGTTGTTCATCTGTTGAATATTTTCTTGGTATTCTACATGCTGCTTGACATTCGCATCCATGTAGGTGGCTTGATCAGTATGCACATACATTTCCCTATTGTTGTAAATATTCTGTACTTCTGTGTGCTCAGGCCCTGTTAATGCCTCCACAGGTAGTCCTTTACTCCTGAGTTCTTCTTGCTCTGACACAATGTCATCCATCCGTTTGCGGCGTTGGGCAAACATCAAAACTCCCTTCCCCTTTGTCTCTGGTAGGGCTTCCATTTCTCGAACACTTCCCCAATTCAGACTTAAATTATGCTGCTGGTGATAAACAGAGTACTCCTCCTCAAACTCAGAGTCACTTGTTGCCACAAAGTTATACCCAGCTGCTCTGACTTCTTCAGCTTCTTCTTCAATTTGGTCTTCGCTGTCAAGCTTGTTATCACCAGTCCCGTAACTCACAAGCGTGTACTTCTTGACCCTTTGGCGACGTCTTTTAAACAGCAAGGCTCCCTTATTTTGAGGGTTGGGTGCATCAGTTAGAAGCCGAGCAATTCGCTTACATTTAGACTTTGTCTCCTTGACGTGTCTTTCTGATTGGCTCTCGTTGTGACCGAGCCCTGAGACAAAGGAAGAGAGAGAGAGAAAGAGAGAGTAGGGAGGAAGACGAAAACATACAAAACTGTAAATAAACAGTGAGCAAATATGATTTTGAGATCAGATTTTGAGATCTGTCAAAGTAAGCTTAAGAAGTTTCAGTGTTTGACTGGTTAATGTTCGGTAAAGTAAAAAACAACTATGGGACAGATAGTGAAATTACATTTTGTGTTTTTGTTTCATACAATACCTGTATATTATTTCAGCTCAATTTTTAAATGAAACCAACCTTATTATTATCATTATTTTTATTATTGTTGTTATATGAAGCAAGCACACTAATAACAAGTAAGAGTAATTTTAAAGCTGCCCCTGCTGAAGCAAGCACACTAATAAAAGCATCATATTTACTTACACCTAACTCAGGGGGGTCCATGAGGCAAGGAAAGTGAGGAGCTCAGTTTCCATTGCAGTCAAGTCTTACGATTGGAAAAGGGATCGGGTGTCAAGCCAGGGTGACACATGCTGTTGTCTGTCAAATTCGTTTCTGCCAACCTCATCATATGGTCATATTTTATTCTTATCCTGCTCTGACTATTAAAGCCATGGGAATTCTCCCTGTAAGTCCACCTCAAATAGACCCCACGTTACAGCATGGAAATAACCATCACCCATAGTGCTTTGCACTAACGATTTATTGATTAAATTAAATATTGTGCTTCATATAACATAAAAAAAAATCAGAACAAGAAATGTAATTTTGTGGCTCTACAGCCACATTTAAAGTAACCATAAATTATATGTTATATATTAATAAATCATGCATAATTTAAATGAAGAAATAAGCAGTCACTAAATGCTGTATAGTTTGCACCACTAGCTTCAAATGTGGAATATTACAAGTGAGGATAGAAGATAGATACTTACGTGTGTATCTTGCCCTGTGCCTGTCCCGTCTGCACAGATCTGTGTCAGACTCCGAGTTCCACCTCTCTGCCTGCTCAGCACCCTCGTCTGAAATTCCAAAGAAGACAGAAGCAGGAGGTGCTTCACTACTCCCTCCTTCCTCTGAAGATTCAACCCTCCTGTTCCCAGACCCTGGGCCCTGCCTATTACTGGCTCCCAGGGGCTGCTCTGTGGTCAGGGTCAAGGCCAGGGTCATATCAGCAGCACAGCCAAGAGAGGAGGAAGATGACTGAGAGTGCAGTCGTGATATCCGGCCAGTATGAGGTTCAGGTTCAGGGTCAGGGTGTTCTGGTTGTGAGGACAGTGATGTTGGTGAAGTTTGGATGTGAGGAGACTCTTTAATCAAGTCTCTTGATTCACTAAGGTAGATGTCATGCTCTTCTTGGTATGAAACCTCCTCTTCACTTCCACTGAGTTCAGGCAGGGACTGTTGCTCACATGCAGATTCCCAGTCTCGTGATTGAAGGTGCTCTGGGGACTCTGGGTCAGACTTTGGGATATGAGCAGGCTGCGGGTCTAAGGGGTACTCTGCATCACTGACATCATCTTCATTGTAGGATTCTGCCAAGGACTCGGAGACACAAAGTTCTTGGGAACCTTCTGAACCTGACCAAGGGACCAAGTTATCATTGTTTTCTGGGTCTTCGGCTTCTGGTTCCATCTCTAATTCACTTTTACAATGTCCCGGGTGTCACCAATCATACCTTCATTAAGACAAAGACAAACAGCTTCAGGCAAAGAGCCCTTTCACCTTGAAGGTGGATTATATAATAATGAGGCATTTAAGCATTCTGTAACTATTGCATGTTACCTATAAAACATGAAATACCTCTGACAATGATCTCCATAGACTAACAGGAGTGTAAATAATAGATTTAATGGCTCAAAAATGTAGTAAAATTCAAATTCCAACAATTTTTAGCTTTTCATAGATGTGTTTACTGCTCAGATCAAGACATTTCAGCATTAGTACACTACCATGTGGTTGTCTAAAATGATTCCTATCCCCAATAGGAAGTGCAGCCTTGCTTTGGCAGTTTCATCAGAGCTGCCATCGCTCTAAATGGAATGGTATGTAATATCATGGGGGAAACAGCATTCACTTCCAAGAGTATAAACAAAACAATTGGGTGGCTGTTTTCCGAACTCCTGTTTATACAGTGAGGTTTCTTTCCCCTCCACTACCCACATCTATCACTGCAACAAAAGCTCGTCAGCATTTCCATTTAAGAACTAAATCTGAGAGAGAATTTGCTTTATACATAGTAGAAATACTAGGCCTCCTAATCCCTCACCTAAAGCCAGTGTTTGTTTTGTCACTGATGTTAGTTACATCAATAATTACTCAAAAAGGCTGCCAAATTATTTTCTCCAATTATCCTGGTAATCAATTAGTCTCTCAAATTCACAATTATTCTATCCATTAAATTATCCTTTGCAAAACAACTATCAACATTTTTTCCATCCAGTCAATTATTTTAGCTCATACTGATATTAAATTCAGCAGTTTTGCTCAAATTAGTAGATTGATATATGAACCAAAAACTATATCTTCATGAACTAGTAGGAAAGTGTAAAATGCAAAACTGACATCCAGTTGAGATTGTTCCTGTTAATGCATACACAAAGTGGATCTATAGACATTGGCTCAGAACAGAGGAGCAGCCCTCAGCTGCTTGGAAGGCCAGAAATTATTCAGGTTTGACTGCAAATACCACAACATTTCCTAAAATCCACCAGAAGGTGGCGCCATAATACTGCAGCCTAACATGGTTATACTTCCACTTCCTGATTGTTCACCAGAGTTTTAAAAAAGGTGTTATGTTCTGTGAAACTTATCTTTTTTTTTGGTGGTATTTTTAAAATATTATCAAATTTCAGCTGTGCAGTACACATGGACTATAGGAGACAAAAAGTTCAGAGGCTATAATGTACAAGTAGATCATACTGAATACTGAGGTTCAGAGTAATTTAGTAAATTGGAGTAATTTGGAGATTAGACTGTTAACTGTTGACTGTAAACTTTCTTCAACAGAGTCCTTTCCCAGTCCCACAGAAGCCAAAGACTTAGTTTTGCTGATGCCAATACAGTGCTGTGGTACTATGATGTACTAAAATATTACAAAAGTTGTTTTTTTCCCTAAACCTTGGCAAACACACACACACAATTAAACTATTTAGTAGGACTTTTAAAAAAGTTGATTTGCAGAAGAAATAAACAACCAAAAACCACCTTTCAAAGTGGTTTGGCATCATGCCCATCAGCAATGTCTTTACTAGCTATCTAGACCAAATGTCATTTAACTAAAAAAGGTACTCAGTGAAAGTATGTGTGCCCTAATATGTAGTAGAATTAAATAATCAGGACTCAAAGTCTAAAGCCCTGCTAAACACTTTTGCAGGCTGGAAAGTTGATTAGGTTACATGACAAAAACATATCAACCTACTCATGGTTTTTCTATTATTAGAACCTCTCCAGTACTGTGGATATGTGTTGAGTGTGACGCTAGAGGAAACACTATACAGTCATAACAATCAGAAGATTTTATCCCAATGGGAGCATGACTGTGGTCAGCAGTCTGTCAGAGTATGAGTTGACATTTTGGCCTGAGTAGCACTAGAAAAAAGCATGTAGTGTCCTAAATGAACGTACATTTCATGTCTCTCTGCTCCATTATTCTATTCTATTCTATTACTTAATGCATACAACTAAATATCGTGGTCTGATGAGGAGGTAGTGGTCCAGTATTCATCCACTGTGGAATCATCATCATCATCATGAATATACAACTAAATGTCAACAGCAATCTGACCAACACTTGTGCTGGCCAGAAGGAAAGATAAACTCACAGACTGACATTCATTATTTGTCCCTGCTGCTAGCAGAAACATCAGTTTAACGTTTAGTTTAGTCAGAGGAACACAATGAGATAAAATATGTAGGATAGAAAACACATCTTTCCTAAAAAAAAAAAAAGCATATTTAATAGCTTGCCCCTTCAAATTTGTTCAAAGCTCTCACTGACTTTATTTTATTTTAAACAAATTAAAAGAGCAGTTTTCTTTTGTTCATGCAAGATCTTGTGTAAGAAAGAAAAATTGCCATTTTTCAGTATAGAAACACAAAGTGTTTTCCAGAAGGCAATCATTGTCATTTGCAAATTTAACACATTTTTTTATTTCAGTGTTGGATTAAGTGACAAATTTACAAAAACACATACTATGTGCATCACATATGCAGTACATGTCTCCTGGACTGAATATTGACCAGCCATGTTTTCTTTGTGTGTCCTGTCATGCAGTTACATGAGCACTTGCACTGGACTGGTGGAGTCAGTTAAGCAGCACAGTGGTGTAAAAAGAGTGCTTCTATCTGTTTGAATATGATTGTAGGATGCTGTTCCTCAACGTCATTCAAAAGGAACATCAATGATCTTAGTATTGAAATTGCAGTGAGACTAGTATCTATCACTGTACACATACATTAACACATTTGGATTGTGGCACATGCATGCATCACTGGACTGAACATTTAGAAAGCTGTTGAAACCTTAAATAAATTACATTAGACTGCATGACTGTTGTATTTTCACTCTACAGATGCCCCATGACACACAGGATTACTAAAAGACACAGAGCCATGGACTCTGTGTCCCATGCTGACCTTTCTTCACACTTGGTTCCACTTCATTTTAACACTTCACCATCATCAAGCATTACTTTGGTGCTGCAGGAACTTCTGTTTCCTAGTAAGGCAGTGAGCTTAGTGTGTTTTCTCATTGTCATGGAAACGGAGAGTCAGCATCCTTGACAAATGAGTGAGCTCTTGCTCTGAAGCATGACCCCCCTGAGCACTAATCTCCAGCAGATTAGATGTTTCCATGTTCTTACATAAATAGACCTAGTCTTATTTCAACTGCTAATGAGAAGCCTTATAATAGAACAAAAAAACTATTGCATATACAGCTAAGATTTTAACTTATTATTAAATTATTATTCAAATTAAAAAAGTTTCAATTAAAAGAACAAAGTTCAAAACACTCAATATTACTGATATGATTCTGAATTTAGCCCATTCCTATATTATTATTCACAGAGATGTCCATCAGACCTATACTTAGTAGACTTATTTGGTAAATTGAAAACTAAATATAATCCACAACAGTAGGGATGAATGCATCATTTAAATATGGTTTCACGGATAAAATATCGTAGCTGCTATCAAGAGGAGGAATTATTCAAGGAATTACTTGCCAAACATCATCCACTACTTACAGTATTCATCTCTGAAACAATCGTAAAAGACAAAAGTTTGTCCAAAAGTCACCTCATCAGTTGAAATCCAGCATTGTCGTCTTCACATCCAGCCTGCTTCAGTGCCTGCAGATGGGAAGGAGACTCTTAGGACTTGTCATGAATCGCAGATGTTCAGGTTACCTACCAACGTGCTCATAGTGCAGCCGTGTTCATTCAAGTGTGCTACTGTATTTAAGGAGAGAAGAAGAAGAGGTGTTCCTGCCCCTAGCCCCCCTCAGACACAGCTCAGTTAGCATCATGCAGCTGCAGCAAGTTGACATAATGAACCTGTGCTTAGAAAACTTTGGGTATATTTTTGGAGTGATTTGAAATGTGCCTTTAGCTTGGTATCCATGGTATTATACTTTTGATAATAATTTCACATGTTAAGAGAAATACAGAAAAAATCATTTGCTCACTGCTGTCAAAATGGACTATTAACTAGGGTTAATCAAATTCTGGGTAAAATTACAAATTATAAAGCTGCTGTACAGTAAATAGATGAGGTAAGACTTCTGTTCTCGTTGACGGGAACTAAATCTGAGTTTGAAACCCTGGGTTGCAAAAGCAATATGGAGAAGCTAATATATTATTTTAATAGTTATTATTTTCTCTCTGCAAAATACCCTGCTTATTGAGTTATGATGAATTAATTGTTGAAGTATTTATGAAAAGCATTTCCACCTGAAAATGATTCTTTTTATATTCATTTCCTCACTGTTTAATTATCCCAGGGGGTGAAGTATTTCTCTTAAATGAACCCATAACATTTTCTGTAGCTCCACCCTTTAGGTAAACTTTATATTTTAATCCCTAGTAAGCCTCCACAAATACAAATATCAGTTTCATTCAGTTTGTTCAGTCTTTTATATGGTTGGAGTTGAATGAACATCTCACAATATAAAAGTGATAGATTAAACCTAACATGCATGTTTACTCTCAGCCCATTCATCACTGTGGGTCTGTCTTATGTTGTGCTGAGCACAAAAGAGAGACTTAAATTTTAAATCAGCCAGGTGTCACTTTAATCTTACCTATTTCTGGATAAGTTAGGATGGATAGAAATACATAGTAACTCCCTGCATATTTGGAGAAGAAATGCTATTTTTTTTAAGGTAAAGGGATCTTTTAAAATTCATGCCCAGATGGGTTTGGCCCAGTTTAAATTCTTTTCATCTTATTATTTTTAGTTTTTATTTGTGATGTGTTGTAGATAATCAGATACTAGCTTGCAGGTATTGAGGGTCAAACAGGGTGTACTTTAGTCGCCTTCAAACCTAAGAGATCTTCTCAAATGCGACATTATGCATGGAAAAACTACTTGACCAGTTATTTACTGGGTACAAAGTTAAATTTTAAAGGCATTTACTGTATCTTGTAGCAGATCCAAATGTTGCCACTCTGAACTTTCAAGGCAACAATTTTATATTGTCACTCGGAGAAGCCGGTCTCCATTTGATGACGCATTTTTTTCCATGCACCACTGTTTTTTTGCACAGCTGTTTGTGTAAGAGACCAGTATATGACTGACTAAGAAAATAATGATTCATCACCACATATGTCTGAATGTACTTTCCGTCTCCCCGTGCCAATTTCAATGAAAAATGCAGACTGTCCTTGATGACCTTGTGCACATCACGTAGTGATGTGTGCTGGCTTTTTCACAATAGAGCCCCTTTACATAGGCCGAGCATCAATTGGGCACAGTAAAATGCAATGATTAACTTAGTGTCAGTAAATGTGTCTTGATCAGTACTCTGTCACCTTAGTTCTCTTCACTGTTTCAACATTTAGCTTCCCGTCGACTCTGGACGCACAGCAAAATGAAATTTGACAACATACTTTCAGAAATTAATGGATTTGGAAAATTCCAAATCAAGTTAGTCTTGATTCAGATCTTCTCTCGAATGACTTTGCCATGTCACTTCTTGCTGAATAACTTCATGGCAGCTGTTCCCTCTCACCACTGCAACATCAGTGCTCTGGATGATGGAGGTGTCTTCGGGAATTTAACTCTGGAGCAGAAACTGGCTGTTGGTATTCCAGCAGAGCGGGATGGGACTCCGAGCTCCTGCCTGATGTTCTCAGAGCCCCGATATCAATATCTGTCAGCCTCAAACAGTAGTGAGGATACATCCGTTGTTCCGTGTCAGAATGGATGGGTGTATGACAACAGCACCTTTAAATCTACTTTGGCAACAGAGGTAAGAGTCATTCAGTACATTTGTCACATTTAATGTTCCTCAGAGGCACTAAGGACATCTGCATCTGCATTTTGTTAAAGAATAAGTCATATTTTATTAATATAAAATACACATTTCTTGTTATCAGACATTGTTTGGCATTCTTTGATGTTGAAATTGTGACTAAGTACATTTTATTTATTTATTTGTAATGGATGTTGCACAATATGAAACATAAATGTTGCCATTTGATGTATCATACTGGATTTAGCTTAAACCCCTTTTTTATCTGCAGTAAATATAATGTGTGCAAAAGTAAGAAATATTTGGTTTTGACGAAGTAAAATTTTGTAATGTTTTCAATGGTGTCTTTGCAGTGGGATCTCGTGTGCAGCAGGAAAGCGATGAACAAAGCAACCGCCACCATTTTCTTTATTGGTGTTATGTGTGGAGCCCCTTTATTTGGGTTTCTAAGTGACAGGTAGGAGTAGAAAAAACATTTGTCCTCCATATTTCCAAAATGCCCCTAAATATTTGTAACAAATGTTATACAATATTGAGTCCTAAAAATTCCAGGAAAAAAAGTTGTTTTTGTCTCAGCATGTACATAACTGGATACAGCAGGCATAATGTTCAACATCTTATAGTTTAGCGAGTTGGCATCAGTAAACACAAAGTACAGACATTGTTGAGACATTTAACTCAAAAACTGGAACAATTAGTGAATTAAACGTTTAGTCAGTCAACAGAAAATGAATAAGTAACTATTTTGATAATTAAATAACTATTTAAAGGTGCAATAAATGACATTCAGCCTCACTGGATGTCAGCAAACAACTATTTGCTATGTAAAGATATAGTGGAGTAATGGCCACCTGAGCAGTGAATGAAGTCACACTCCCTCTGTGTGTGTTGTTATCTGAGCTTCTCTGTTCTTTGCTTTGGTAGCCGGTCTGGCCACACGTGCATGTTAGTGCATGTGAGTCTCTTCATGTCCTCCATGTCTGTTTCCAAGATGGCGGCCACGTCACTAACTTTCTGAAATTACAGCTAAACAGTACACTAAAATATGTTTCTGAAAGCGAGAAATAGGCAATGCAGTAACAGAATCTTGACCCCTATTTGATCAGCACTGCCTAGTTTGACAGATTGATCTGAGTTTCGTGAGTTGTTGGAGTTCTTTTTTTTTTTTCTTCCAACATTATTGAGTAAACGACACACATTTGGTTTGGTCTGAGATGTTGGTGCTATAGTGCGACATCTAGTGGATGAAAGTCATGTATTGCAACTTTAGAGTTTTACATAAAAATGCCCAAAATTCTTTCATTCGAGCTTCTGCAATGTAAAGGTTTTGTAAATATTTTGACCCAACAATTGATTAATTGAAAAAATAAGCAACAGATTCAGTGCAGTGTTAGTTGCAGCCCTACTTAAAACTACAAGGTCAATTTTATAGTGGCGCTATAGGAAAAGAAGGGGTATATCACTGTCATTAGGATACATCATCTGGGAACCATGAATGTCTGTACAACAGCAAGTAGATGTTTGTAAACTTTGACCTGGTGGTGGCCCTGGGGGGAAAAGTCAGGGGAACACCAAATTCAGTAGCTGTTGAGATATTTTGGTCTGGACCAAAGTGATGGACCCACCATCTGATTAATATTCACATCCCTATGGAGCATCCTTACTGGCATTTCCTATAAAATAATATATATATAATACACACAAATATGTCCTATACTGTGAATTTTGAATATACATGCAAGATACTTAACTCAAACTTTTGAGCAAAATAATTACTCATTCTTATTCTTCTCCTGACAAGGTTTGGCAGACGGCCGCTGCTGTTGGTGTCTTATCTGTCATCCATGATGTTTGCAGTCTTCAGTGCATTCTCCACATCATATGTTATGTTTACAATCATGAGATTTTTTACTGGGATGACACTCGCAGGAATAAGTATCATCTCTATTGTTTTAAGTAAGTAGATTGATGATACAACAATACTGACCTTTGATTGAGAGGGTGTAAATATATGTTCATATTGGTCTTACAGAAACATACATTTTGTTTTATATGTAAGAATTTAAATGTGACATTTTTTTGATCTGTCTTTTCATCTGTGCTGACATTACTACAGATGTTGAATGGTTTGGCATTGAATACAGGACCTTCTCTGGTGTAATCATAAGCCTGGATTGGACAATTGGGAACTGGATTCTGGTTGGATTTGCATACTGGGTAACTGAGTGGAGGATGCTCATGCTGGTAGTGACCTCACCGCTGATACTGGCCGTCTTTACTTGGAGGTATTCAAGTTTCGTATTTTACACTTTGCAGCCTAAAATGCTAAATCCTGTGATGTTTTGATGAGATGCTGAATGTTTGTCACTTCAGGTGGCTTCCAGAGTCTGCTCGGTGGCTTGTGGCAAACGGGAAGGCCGACGCTGCTCATCATTACATCATTAAATGTGCTGAGATGAACAACAGATCAAAGTGTATGGCCACCATCACACCAGAGGTACATTTCATTATTTTTGCTTTGGGTAACTGACAATCTCACAGTGATATAAAGAAGAAAATACTGTACAGTAAATACAGATGTATTATGAATGAATAGTTTGTTTGCTTTACAGACATTACTGGAATCTACCGAAGATAAAAGTGAAGGCAGGAAGTACACTTTTTTAGATCTTTTCAGGACCCCAAATACTAGGAAACTTGCTATATGCTCAGGGATAGTGTGGTAAGTGTCAATTTCATGGGATGTATTAATACCTTTTTGGGACATTTGCTTATTCTCTTTCTTTCTGAGAGATAGATGAGAATTGATACCGCTCTTACATCTGTGCATTAAATACAGAGCTGCATGGATCTCGGAGGCAATTAGCTTAGCATAGTATTGAAGGATTTGGCTGGCAAATTTCTATTTTTTTATTGTCAATCTCATGTGCAGAGCCAAATCAGCAATGAATTTATCTACTTACAAGTATTGTGTGTGTGTCCAAAGTCTGATATATCTTATTTCTCTGTGCCGTAGACCTCCATTGTTGTCTAAAAACTATTAAAAACACGTCAATGAGCCACACTGCTGCACTGGGTAACATGTTCCTTCGCCCTGAAAATTACTATCACGTTAGTTAGGCAGACACCACACTAGCGTGTGCTACATATCACAACCTCTTGACTTTGTACTACAGTGTACATTGTAAATAACTCATGTATAAAGTCAAGAGGTCGATGAATTAATTGTTGGTTTGGCTCTGCAGATTTGTTGACAATAAAGAAAACTATATGAAATCGCCAGCCATATCCTTTGAGACTGGAAGAAGGGGATACAGCTAGCCTGGCTCATTCCAAAGTTAAACAATCCACCTATCAGCACCCTCTCAACTCCCTCTCCCTCTAATTTGATGGTTTTACATTTCTCTTTGTTTATGGATTACAGAAACCAGGTACAATGTGTTAATTTGTGAGCTTCAGAAGTCTTGGTGGGTGGTTTTTTGGACTTTGAACAGAGCCAGATTAGCTAATTTCACCTGTGTCCGGTCTTTATACTAAGCTAATTATTGCCTGACCTAGCATACAAACGTGTGTTACACATCTGTTCATCTAGGTCTCAGAAAGAAAGCTATTAAGTGTATTTGTCAAACTGTTGAACTATTTCTTAACATGGTGTAAGTCATATAAATCAAACACTAGGAAATAGTGACTATTTATAGATAATATATTTCTTTCTATTAATTATACAGTATAATATCAATAAGTACATTTTAATACAATATTCTATATTCATATATGCAATTTTTATATTATTTAAATTGATGCTACAAAAATAGCTTTCAGTAACATTGCAGTATGCTGCTATTCGTTATCAGTAATATATTATCATATTTTTTTTACTGTTAGAGCTTTTAATGTATTCACCCTAATGTTAACATAAAGAAGTTGGTACAAGTTTAAATGCTTTTTTCCATTTTCTAGGTATGGAGTCGCATTTACATATTATGGGATAAGTCTGAACATCACAGGGTTTGGACTAAACCCATACCTCACACAATTTATATTTGCATCCATTGAAATGCCAATGAAGATTGGTGTGTACTTCTTTCTGGAGAAAGTTGGTAGAAAGCCGGGCGAGATCTGGACCTTGCTGTTGACGGGGCTCTGTCTCTTCATCAACATGTTTGTTGCAAAAGGTAATTTTTGGTTTCTATTGAATCTAATTGTTGTCATGTTTTACTTCATTTAATTATGCTGCATTTTCATTTTTTGAGAATTCTCTTGATCAAACTTTTTCCCTCAGATAAGGAGGTCATTCGTACTGTTGTGGCGGTACTTGGAAAAGCCTTGTCAGAAGCATCATTCACCATCATCTACCTCTTCACAACTGAACTCTATCCTACAGTCATACGGTTAGTGAACAGTAAACTGACCGAATGTAACCTGTCTGCCCGCAGACAATGATCTTCTATTCTGTTGTGACTACATGTACTACAGGTTTACATTAACCTCAGCGCTTTGATTTTGCAGACAGAATGGGTTAGGCTACACCTCATTTCTAGCACGTCTGGGCGTTTCCATATCGCCGCTCATCATGCTATTGGAGGACGTGTGGCATCTCCTCCCTGCACTGATTTACTGTGCAGTGGCAGTTGGGTCTGGTTTAGTGGCTTTACTCCTGCCTGAAACATTAAACGCCCAGCTGCCAGAGTTCATTGAGGATATTGAGAAACCAAGGTAAAGAGAACACTTGAAGATTAAATGTAATTTCAATATTAAAGCAACAGTAAACAATTAGCCAGTTCACTGATATCTTCCTAAATATTTTACATGTTTTAATCATTTGCCTCAAAAATAAAAAATGTTGTTCTTGTCCTTTCCTGAACTTAGTAATCCATGCATGATAAAACAACAAAAATTTTATCTATATTGCAGGGTACAATCAACACGGAGGAAGGAGATCCAATAAAAAAAATCACACTTATTGATAATGAGTGTGATAATGAGCCTGTCCACTGTTTGTACTGTGCATAAGAGGACAGAAGAAGCCAAGAAAAGTGTAACTGCAAATTTACATGTAGTTGGCAATAAAGCACTAAATGAGAACTCGATTACTGGTTTTATTGGAATTAGACATTTTATGGTGAAATGCTTGTTAAAGGACCAGAGTGTATGATTTAGGGGGATTTTTAGGTTCTCCTACACCCTTGAAAGGGGAGGGGGAAGGGTATTCACGAGGGGGAGGTTGCAATCTGCAACCTCACCGCTAGACGCTACTAAATCCTACACACTGGTCCTTTAAAGTGTCAGTGTTTCTTATTTATTATGTCCTGCTGTCATGGTACAGGGTATATGGGCCATTTCATTACCATGTGTCAGCCCAGTGACAGACTGGTGATCTGCAAAGTTCAAGGCTGGAGACAAGACAGACTGGCTGGATTGATGGGTGGTGTCATTTGCCTGCCTGTCTGTTGGTGTTGACACATTCCTCTCAATACAACAACTCAAGAGAAATACGTGACAGAAACTGTACGGTCTAATGACATATTCACATTAATTCTGACTGAATAATCAGATCAGATTAAAGCTACAGTATGTCAGTTTTTTTCTTACATTTTTTAGTTGAAATATGCTCCATAGTATCTTTGGATCAAATCTTATATATTTTTATGGAGTTTTTAGGCCGTTGTAACATTTTTAACATAAACGTATCAGCTTGCGCAGTGTTCAGTCAGCAGCAAAACAAGCTAGTAGATTAGCTAGCTAGCAGAAGTGCTATCTTGTCTACCCTCGTCCAACATGTGATAACTCTCCTTGCAGGTCGTAGTTGTCTGTCAGGAGCAGGGCTGTAGTAGTAGTAAATAAAAGCTTGGCTAAACCCTACCTTAGCTCAGCTACTCTGTTGCGGCCGCGATGGTCTTATGGATGGATAGATGGACCAATCAGTATCTATCTTGGAAACAAATCTTGATTCATGCACCATATATGGTCCTTATTTTAGATCAATGTTTGGAATATAATAGAATGACAAAACTTACTTATGAGGAATTCAATTGTTGAAACTTAAAGCCAAATCGAGTTAACAGCATTTTTGTGTCCCCTAATAGACAAACTGAAACTAACTGAAAAAACTAAGGTTAACAACTCTTTAACAGCTTAAGAAAACAATCATGTTCATATAGTTGTTGTGTTGTGTTAGTACCTGTATTCAAAGATCTGTCACTCATTTTATAGCAGGTTTCCATCTTGTGTTTTGAATTTCATTAGTAGGGCTGTCCTTTAGTTTCCATTTGGATAATAGATTGTGCCTTTAAAAATATCTACCAGAACAGTAATTCATCTATATACAGGAGTAAGTTCTTTATCAGTTTTCCTGCTCTGAATTTGTTAATGTCCCTCCATCACCTGACACCTGGGATGCTTCTATATGTTTTTCTAAAGGACGGGTTCACAATTTTTCCAAGTCTGTCTTAAAACAACAGTCAGGTGCCCAAATGAACACTGAAAGAGGTTTTGCTTGCTGTAATTATTCCCCTTTTCATACAGGACAAAAATATTTCTTCCTAATGTGTTTTTAATGTAAGAAATGGGGGATCAGATCTATTTAAAAGTTTATATGATGCTTCAGTCGTCCGAGTCAAATTAAGTGGATATCTTCCAAAGTTATTGTCTTTTTAAATTAAAATTCCCTCTTTGTGTTTCTTTGACCAGTGTTTCCTTGTTGAGCTGTGGTGGAACGATAGTAACAGAAAGAGGGAATTTGGCACTAAAAACTAACCATTTAATGGTTCCCCATCTAATAGTTAAAGGGAGTATTACAATGCCTACAGATACATACAGAATGGTATGTACAGTATTATTTGGTATTATTAGTAAATGATTTATTCTTAAAAATGTGTTACTTGTCAGACTCAGCATTTATACAGTTGAGTGAGCACAGTGGTGTCTGTCAGCACTACCTTTCACACATTGTCATACTGTAGCTGAACATTAACCAACAGCATTCATCAACATCTCGTGTGCTTTGGGATATATTCCCCAACTTTCACTCCAAATTGAAACTTGTTTCAAGATGAAGTTTGAGAATGTGCTAGCAGAAGTGGACGGCTTTGGGAGATACCAATTAAGAATAATCTTCTTGATTGTAATTCCTCGTATAACTTTGCCTTTTCACTTTCTGCTTAATAATTTCATTGCGGCTGTTCCCTCTCACCACTGTGACATTAGCTCTTTGGATGATGGAGGTATTTTTAGGAATTTATCCCTGCCAGAGAGGCTCATCGTTAGTATCCCAGTCCAGGAGGATGGGACTCTGAGCTCCTGTCGGATGTTTACAGAGCCTCAGTATCATCTACTATTTAACTCCTCTTACATTACTGACCTACCTAGGCCTACAGTGTCATGCCAGAATGGATGGGTGTACGATAACACCACCTTCAAATCTACTCTAGCCACAGAGGTGAGTTTTAATTCTATTTACAAAGCATCAAACTTATACGAATCCCAAATTAGCTACTTTATTCTTCATTTACTGTCTCTGTTTTTCACCCCATAGTGGGATCTGGTCTGTGAGAAGAGAAGAGTGAACAAAGCGATGGCCACTATCTTTTTCATGGGAGTCATGCTTGGAGCAGCAGTATTTGGCTATCTTAGTGACAGGTGTTTATGCCTTCAGCTCTGAAATTAGTGTGGTTAAATTACACTGCTTTATTATATTTGTTTTTAGAACAAAAGAGAAATTTACTGCAGTATCATTAACTACTGTTAATTAAATACTAACTACTGTATAATTATTATTATTATTATTATTATTATTATTATTATTTTAAGTTGCATTAGCCTCTGTGCTGTTTGCAGTATCAGCTGTTTCAGATATCAGTTTTGCCATTGCCAAATTTAACTTACGCCTTTATGGAGTCAAGAACTGAGACATGCATCATTACGCATAAGACAGTCATAAATATAGGCAGTGCAGTGGCACTATGGCCCATGATCTGATGAGCCCTGCCTGTATTGCGAGGTCAGCACTCTAAAAATTCATTTACAATGCAGATAGTGCGCTTATGGACAGTCTGCTCACAACATAGATGCACCAAAGAAATAAGCAAATCTCATACTTCTTATTTGGAAAGTCCAAAGTAATGGTTAAAGTAGTTAATACTTCAATATCAGCTGACAAAAAGTTGATGTATAGCAAAGTGTAACTGAGTTCATCTCCACAGAGTAAAAATAAAACATTTGACCTAACCTGACCCTATTTCTATCCTTTACTCCAGCCATTAAATTAACCCTAACCACACAATGCATTTAACACACTGCAGCCACTTTATAAGACTTCTTGTACAACCTCTTGTGAACATATTAACCAAGGTTTTTACATGACAACCCTGAGTTAATCTCTATTATTTTTGTCTCCTAGGTTTGGCAGGAAAAATGCGCTGCTGGTGTCTTATGTGACAACCGTCGTCTTTGGGTTTGCAAGTGCTTTCTCATATAATTTCATCATGTTTGCTGTCATGAGGTTCTTTACAGGATTTGGAATTGCTGGAATCAGTATAATCGCCATTGTCCTTTGTGAGTTTTATGTTATAATCTGTGGGGATTTTTTTATGCAGTTCTCAAAAAAAAAAACATGCTCATACACACACACACACACACATATATATGTGTGTATAGATCATGTCTGTTTTAATAGATGTCATTGGTCATCATAGGTATTGAGTGGGTGGACATCAAGCATCGCACTGCAGTGGCTGTTTTAATGAGCATGGACTGGAGTGTTTGTACAGCTCTGCTACCTGTTGTGGCCTATTTTGTAAATGACTGGAGGTACCTGACCGCCACAGCAACCAGCCCACTGTTTCTGGCAATGATCTGTTGGTGGTGAGGAAACATTAATAACTGAGTTTTCAGCCATAACCAACAATTTCCTACCTATCCATTTTTACAGTATGAAGCTGCTGTAACATGTCATGTGTGATTGAGGGTTAAATACATTTTTTTACAAGCACAAACAATGCTTTTTGCAGTGTTTAAAGATCCTTACTCTCATTTACAGAATGGCTTCTAGTTTTGAAGTGGCAGATGTGTGACTTAATATCCTTTTTCAAATCAAACTTTGTCACAGGTGGCTCCCGGAGTCTGCTAGATGGCTGATAAGCAATGGAAAGGTCAACAGTGCTCATTTTTACCTGAGCCAGTGTGCAAAAATCAACCGCAGAGAGCAGTTCATGGCTGACCTAAAGCCTGAGGTACAACATTTTACATCATCTGTTCATTTCTAGTTAGAAATTGATACCCAGTGTGACTCCTTTATCTGACCAAAGTTTCCTTCTTACTCTCCAGATTTTGTCCAAAGTAATACTTGTAGAAAATCAAAACAGAAAATATTCTTGTTTGGACCTTGTGAGGACTCCCAGAATGAGGAGACTGGCTCTATTTATTGGCACTGTGTGGTACTGTATATACTTAGTTTTTGCCTTTAAACAACTTTTAAAGGTGTTTACCTTCTAAATCTTGCAAAAAATATATAATGTGTTTACTCACCATGTAGTGATTGTTGACTTATATCACAAAGCAGAAGTACTGTTGCTATGGTTACCTGCAGCTTAATATACTATGCACACTGATTTAGAACAGTGGTTTGATTTTTGTCCTCTTATATGATTTTAACAGATACCTGCCAGCCAATCAGTAACTAGTATTGCATTTAAAGTTGAAAACACATATTAATATACACTGATAATGCATATTTGCTCTTCTCCTGTTCATAGGTTCGGGGTGGCCTGTACTTATTACGGGATCAGCTTGAATGTCATTGGATTTGGTGTGAACATTTATCTCACACAGTTCATCTACGGCGTGATTGAACTTCCAGCAAAAGCATTTGTCCTTTTCACGCTGAACAGAATAGGCCGAAGGTTGAGTCAGGCTGGAGCACTTGTTCTGACTGGATTGTGTATATTCTGCAGCATGCTTATTCCTGAAGGTAAATGATTAATAAATGATCAAGTGTGTGTCTCTTTCAAACTGTAAGGTGATGGTGAGACTACTGTAGCTACTGCAACAATAACAGATGACAACAGCAACTGAAAAAGCAAAACTTGAATTAAAGTAAAATACATTTGAATTTTTGATTTTCTAAAGGATGAGTATATAAGTAAAAAAACAACCACCGGAGGACGCCAGAGTCATGAATAGCTAAATTCTACACAAACTGGCCTTGAAATGTCCTTCCACAACTTTTTCTTTTCAGATAAGGGGGTCTTTCGGACAGCAGTGGGTGCTTTGGGCAAGATGTTCGCAGAAGCATCTTTCACAACTGTATATCTGTACACAACAGAGCTCTACCCAACAGTAATGAGGTCAGTGAAATATATAGAGTTTATTTTACACATTTAGAAACAGTATCTATATCTAGAGGCAATTTCCAAGGTCTTTATGCATGAGTCAGTGTTCCAGATTTGAGGGAGTTGTGTGGCTCCTGATTGTTACAAGCTTGTTGTATTTTTGGTTTCACAGGCAAAATGGGTTGGGCTTAAGCTCCGTCTTGGCCCGTATAGGTGTGTCTATATCCCCCCTGATCATGCTTCTCGAGGAAGTGTGGGTCCATTTACCGAATACCATTTTCTCCCTGGTGGCCCTTGTTGCAGGCCTGTCAGCTTCTTTTCTCCCTGAGACACGAAACGTCCGCCTACCAGAGACTATTGAGGATGTGGAGCAGACAAGGTACTGGGCTTTCTTTTTAACTGCAACATTCATCATGAGAGTTATGTGTTATAAAAATGAAAATGTCTTTTGTTTTTCAGAAGAAGATCAATCTCCACATCTGATGAGAAATCTCCACCTTAAATGTTTTCTTCATTGCTACCAAAAGGCCATAAATCTCTGACTTCCAATGATTGGTTGATGTGAGTGAGTTGCAGTGAATGTCAGTGGTGGTAGCATGTTTGAATAATAAAAGAATAAAGATGTGTTTCTTAAAATGTTTCTTAAACCTGCATCAGTTGGCCAATTAATAGCAGAGACAAGCATTGATATATTATCATCTTATGTTTGCACACCCAGCAGATACACAGTAACATTAGCATTCATTTGAATTTATATTTCTGGCAAATGTAAGTCCAATATTCACTGTCTTTTAAGCTCTATTTTTGGTCTCCATTAACTCCTGAGGGAAATCTGGCTCTTGAGCAGATAAATTATCCACTATGTTCACCAGCTAATCGCTAACTTTGTTTGTCTGGTGTCTGCTGCTCAGCTGCTCCCTGCGTCTGGAAACAATGCTGATGAGACCAGTGAGAGCCACTGAGAGCGCTGTAAAACCAAAACAATGAGCTGAAAGATGCTGAAATGCTCTGTAGAGCTGAGGGGATCACTACAAGCAACACCGTTCACATGCACATAGTCATGTGATTGACATACAAATAATGAATATAGCTGCTTTAAATAAGCACAACCTGTAGAACTTTCTACAGTATTTTAATGAATGTGATCGAATCTATTACAGAACCACAAACTGATTCATTCAAATTTCTGTTGTGACACTTCGCTAAATGTTTCAGCATTTTGAGGATCATGCTTTTTTTGGTTTGGCTACTAGACTGATTAATATTTAACATAGCAGACAAGCAAACAGCAGTTCTGCCTAAAACTTTAAGCACCTGACAGCCAGAGTTCATCAAGGATTTCATCGGAGTTCATCAAGCATTTCATCAGAGTTCATCTGATTTTTCAAGGTAAAGAGGAGGTGTTGTTGCAGGATGTCAGTGTTTTAATATTAAGGCAACAGTAAACTATTAGAAATCATCTGGAGGTCAAGATCACAAGCTTAGAAATATACTGAAAAACTAAAAGCAAGACCATCACTGAAATAAAGCAGACTGCAAAGGCTGGGCCATATGTGCTTTGAAGGTTTGCTAAGACGGATGAAAAAAGAAAACCATTGAGGACCAGAAATGACCAGGCAGATGAGCTAGTCAAGATGAACATAACTTAGACTGAGGCTCAACATGTCGACAAGGATAGGGAACGATGGAGGGAGCTCATCGCGGCCTTATGTCGCACAGGAGACAAAGAGGATGAAGTAAACTATTAGCCACTGAACTCTCACTGCTAAAAATAATCCAATAATCCCTGTAAAGGCCAGTGGGTTATGAGTAACTATAATTTCACTTATTATGCAATTTACAGAATATCTTCCTAAGTAATTTATATCTGAGTTTATCAAAGAATTTGTTTTGATTATTTGTCAGTGTAAAAAATAACAATCAATACTATAATTTATGTTGATGTCTTTTTCTAAATTAAGTAATTTGCACAGGATAAAATGATGGATAGTAGTTTTATCAATTTTTTCAAAGCATGATTCACACATAGTAAGAAGATCATAAAAATAATAATAGCAACATGTTGATAATGAAAGGCTGAGTCTGTCATAAGTGAAACATGTATTTCCTTGTATTCATGACATGGTGAATTAAGTGATTTTGTATTTTGCTCTAAACAAGCAATGTTACTCACATGTTAATTTCCCTCTCGATTGATTTCACAATAATAATGTGTTTTGTAATTTTATTTTTCAAAACTGCAGATTCCAATAAATGCTTGAACCAACAGTCGACCACTATTTGTCTGTTTGAGGAAATTATTCTACAGTATGTGCATAATTTAGACAGTAAAGTGATACACAGTCTGAGCTGTTACATTCAGTTCAGTATAAAACTACAGTAGATCCAGAGATACTAGAGAGAAACTACATGCATCCAAACATGAGTATCGTTATTTGTCTGTTTTGGTTTATTTAACCTGACTGCCTGTATGCGCAGATCCACATTACAGAGGTACAGTACATGTGTTTGTGTGCACCCCTGTGTGGGTGTAAAAATTGTAAAATGCACATTAACAGTGGCCTCTTTTTGTATAGTGTGTGTTTGTATGATTGTGGAAAATTGTTAAAAATTGCACAACAATAATAATCATTATATAATATACATTTATTATTACTATTATTATTTTATTATTGTTTAATATAAAAGCAAGGAGACAGGAAATAACCCAGTGTACAGGGGATATTTAACACAATAACAGAGGTAATTTCACTCACTAGGTTGGGTCAAATGAAGAAGCATTCTGGGTTAAATGGTAGAACCCAGCACTTGGGTCCAACCAACCCAGCATGTGCTCTGTCCTATAATTACCCAGTGGTGGGGTTAAAGTTGGGTTATTTTTTTAACCCAGCAGTTTTTTGAGTGCGGGTTTGTCGCAACACATGATAAGATGATTGTCACTGTGATAACTTTCCAGAGCAGTAAAATCTTTATATCCTTATAATATTAGAGATCTCTATGCAGTGTTTTGGCATCTGAGATTAAACTGGACTTCCCGGATCATATTTCATTGTTTCACAGGTAACCTAAAAACAAAACACCCCCACCAATGCAGCTCCCAGATTTTGGCCTCCATCACTTACATTATAAGTGTATTATAAAACCCTACTGTTGTTTTAAGAGACATGAACAAATGTGAACCTGTCCTTTAAAGGCAGCACCTGGGCTGGGCTTAACCAGTTGCATATTGTATTGTGTAACATTTCCTAGAAAATGACTTACAACAGTTACCTCTAATGACAGCTGCCTCTATTACATAGGAAATAATTTACAGTCAAGCACTGTATCTTGGTGAAAATGTGTTGCTGCATAAATACACTATGAATATAGAGTTCATAACACCTATGTGTTAAGACATGCATGTTGACATATTTGCTGTTTAAGGCAGTGAATGACCTACACATCATTTGGGCCTCACCCTTTTCACATTCATGCATTTAGGTGTGTAGGGGGGAGCTATACATGACAAGTCTTCCACTGTTGGACATGACGCAGCTTTATTCAGACAGTTAAAGTGTCTAATGGTTTGCCAGTGACAGTGGTTGAGGAAGAGCATTGTGTCTGGGGATTCAAACTGAATCTCTAACCTTTAATCCCTGAACAAGCAGCGTCTGCTTGTCTTTGTTACATATTCTCATGGCCCAGTGGCTGGTGGTGCATGGCTCACCACCAGCAATTGACAATATGAAAAAGGTTAGTAGTCTAGTAGGAAGGTGGGGTTCCCATGCATCCCCCTGATATATTTTTCTAACTAGTGTTTTTTGTTATCCTCAAGGTGTCTAGTTGAGTTGGGAACATTTTTATGTTCCCAACTCGAAATATTGTCCCAAGTGTCTGTTTGTCTAGATTTCCAACGAAAATTGAAAATCGACATAACCTTTTGACATCATACAGAGACAAATTACCCCATTTTCTATGTAATTTTGGCATGAGGAATTGATTGAGATGGTTATTGTAATGATTTTATCAAGTTTGGTATATTAAAAAAATAACTGTCTTCATATTGGAATTTTTCTGTTTCCAGCAGTGAAATTTTGGATTTATGTTAAAAAACTTCAGATGACGCTTGATAAATATATACACAGTGTTATTACACATCTTGACATAAAAATAATTACTAAATAATGTGATTTAATAAAATTTATGAAGCATTTTATGTGTCCAAACACCACTTTTGTTCATGTCCCACAACTGTGGTGTCAATGTTGAAATATGTAAAATGAGCTTATTCATGAAATTTGCATGAACGCAGCCAGCCAATCAGGATGTGCCTACAGATTACACGCACCCTATATAAGCAGCATCTCGCTGCTGCTTTACCATCCTCTTTTCTTCAGGGATGGTTAATCAGCTCACTGATCTCTCTTCTCCAGGGATGGAGTCGCCGGTACCTGCTCATTCCTACCCGTCGTGCCCCGGTCCCATCGATGCCGCTGCCAGGCATCACTTCTGCTTCGAGTGCCTCGGATGGGACCACGCAGAGATGCAGCCACCGCCCTGTGTATTCTGCCGAGTGCTTCCTCCAGATCTACGCCAGAAGCAGTGAGAACATTTTCAACGTTAGCGCAGCCGACAGCATTACTTTCTCATTAGAGAGTAACCACTCATGCACCGTGGAGAGGAGACACCTAGCTTGCTCCGCTCCTCTCCTCCTGTCATCAGGGGTTTCCTCTGGTCATGAGGGGTTTGGCAACCTGTCTTCGCCCAACCCGTCATGAAGCATTTCCTACAAGGGGTCAGGAGACATGGGAGCTGCCGGTGGTGCTCGAGGCCCTAGTGAGTGATCCCTATGAGTCTCTGGAGCTCTCCTCTTTAAAGGCATTGTCATTCAAGACAGCTTTGCTGCCTGCACTGACTTCAGCTAAGAGTGAGTGAGTTGGGCGCCCTGTCGGTTCACCCCAGTTGTTTGCTGCTTCGTGGTGACCACAGCGGTGCTACTCTCAGACCAAACCCCTCATTTGTTCCTAAGAACATAAGGAGCTTGTTTAGGTTGAGAACTATTCAGATAGAGGCATTTTGTCCTCCGCCCCATGGGGACGCTAAGCAGGCAAAACTGCACCTCTTGTGCCCAGTACGTACATTGGCATGTCCTGTTGAACGCACAGCCCCGTTTTGCCCCTTTTGGCTCACTGAACAGCTGTTCATGTGCCATGGAGAGGGAGTGGCTGGTAAAGCCCTATCCAAGAAGCGCCTAGCTAGTTGGTTTTGTGAGTGCATCTCCCAAGCCTACAGGCAGGCAGGTCCGAGTGCACTCCACGCGTGGCATGGCACTGTCTACGGCCTTGTTCGGTGGGGTGAGTATCGAGGACATATGCACGGCGGTGTCCTGGTCTACGCCTTGTCCGTTCATAAGGTTCTATCTCTTGGACATGATGGGCTCCTTTTCAAGGTCCATGCTTGCAGGTGCGACTCAGGACTTGTGAAAAGGGTGGTGGTGTGTCAACTGTGGTATACCTGACCCCCCCTGGGCAATTATACACCAATTTTTCCCTACTCACTGTCGATTTTAGTTGACCCCAGGGTTCACATGGACCACATAGTTTGGTATACATGTCGACAGATATTTTGCAAGATTTTGAGTGTTTTTATTTATTATATAGAATCTTTTCTTATTTTTCAAGTTTTAATATACCAAATGTGTTAAAATCATTACAATAACCATCTCAATCAATTCCTCATTTTCAATTTTCACCACATACTGAGGATCCTGCTTTAACTATTACCATGAACACACACAGTCCTTCACAGTTACATAGACAAAAGTTAATTTAGTAGTTAAGTGAGGTAAAATATTCACTCATTTCAAATGTAATCCAGCAGCCCTTGGGATAGTCAAAGGTTACTTTGTCTGTTGGGGAGTTGTCTGTCTACTTTTTAGTGTGCTGTCTTTGGCGTCTGAAGACTATATTTTTTCCAGTTTCAAAGGAAGGTATTTTACACGCAGGGGGCCACAATGAGGTTTGAGGACATTCTTTCTGATATCAATGGATTTGGAAGATTTCAGAAAATGATCATTGTAATCAGCTTCATTGGCCGCTTCACTATGCCCTGTCACTTCATGCTAAGCAACTTCATAGGAGCTGTTCCCGCTCACCACTGCGACATCAGCTCTCTGGATGATGGAGGTATTTTTAGCAATTTATCCCTGCCGGAGAGGCTCACTGTTAGTATTCCAGTCCAGGAGGATGGGACTCTGAGCTCCTGTGAGATGTTTGCAGAGCCTCAGTATCATCTGCTGTTCAACTCTTCCAACATCGCTGACCTACCCACAGTGTCCTGCCAGAATGGATGGGTGTACGATAACAGCACTTTCAAGTCTACTCTGACCTCAGAGGTGACTTAAATTTCCTTTCATTTGTACAATATCAAACAAACTTAAAAACACTTCTTCGCCATCATTAACACCTTTTAAAGAAAAGTAATTAATGTCACCAAAGAACACTGTGAACTTGCCGTTTTTCTTTATTTTTGTTGTACAAGTGGGACCTGGTGTGTGACAAAAGAGGGAAAAACAAAGCAACCGCCACCATCTTCTTTATTGGAGTGATGTTTGGAGCCATGACCTTTGGGAGTCTGAGTGACAGGTATTGCAGCTTGGCTGTCAACTTAAAGATTAAATTACCAAGTGTTTCAACCGATCAATAAATTACATTTGGAGACTAACTGACTTTCCTCAGGTTTGGCCGAAGGATTATACTGTTGGTGTCCTATGTGTCGGGAATGCTGTTTGCTGTTGCAAGTGCTTTTTCTTCATCCTACGTGATGTTCGCGGTGCTGAGGTTCTTCACTGGGTTTTGCATCAATGGCATTGTCATTGTCTCAACAGTCCTCAGTAATCATATATTTTCATGGGTTCTGGGTTGTTTAATTTCTAAATTGTAAATTTTTAAACACATCCTATATCGTGTTGATTTCGATAAAGTCAAGGTTACCAAATGCAGGTCTATAAAATGTAAAAGAAGTGTTGTAGTGAAGGTTTTCTCTGCCATGTGATCCTTGCAAAACAACAAGCTTCTTGTTCTTTGCAGGTGTTGAGTGGGTCGACATCGAGCACAGGAAACTGGTGGGAGTGATCGACAGCTTATCCTGGACGTTTGGGTATACAGGGTTTGCAGCTATTGCTTACTTTGTGAATGACTGGCGATGGCTGATTGTTAGTGTCACCTCACCTCTAATTTTGGCCTTCATCACCTGGAGGTACGACTCAAAATATCTAAACTTTGTTTTGTTTTAGGAAAAATAGATAGTTTGCAGACTAATGTTGCAATTTTAAAATTCCAACCATCAAGGTCTTTGCCTGGCAGACATTGATAGGAAAGCAGGTAGTATATACAGACAAAAATGAAAGCCCCACCTACAATTGGTTATATGATACAAAAAGAAAAACATTATTCAAAAACAACCTACAAAGACGGTTTGATTAAGGACCTTGATGATAGAAATGTTGCCTCATTAAACTCTTGGGATCTTGCAGTGTTCAGCGTGTGGACAGTAATGCTCTTTTTCGTTTGCGTTCTACCTTCGTCTTGTTGATATGCACAAAATCAACCTCTTTTGTTGGTGATGTATCCCAAGCATTAAGTAAAAAACATCTTTGCTTTTAACATTAGGTGGATGCCAGAGTCAGCCAGGTGGCTCATTGCCAACGGAAAGCTGGAACAAGCTCAGACCTATTTGAAAAAATGTGCCAAGATGAATCTAATAAAGTCAACTGACACTCTTAAAACAGAGGTTAGCATATTCCAGATGATGGTGAAGTCAACTAATAAGAGTCAACAATATAATCTTGGGCTTATAAATTATTCTTTACTTTTTTTAATCAAATGTTTTAAGGAATAATGTTGCTTTGCATTATTTCAGACACTGGCCACTATTGTTGTGACAGAGAAAAGAGATCGGGTTTACTCCTACCTCGATCTGATACGAACACCTAGAATGAGGAAACTGGCTCTACGTACTGGTATAGTTTGGTGTGTATGCTTTATGATTTTAGTTTGGAAAATGTCTGTGTTAATTTTTGGATTACGGTGAATTTTAAAAACAACAGTTGATTAACTTAATTTGATAGGTTTCCGCTTTCTCTCTCTTTAGGTTCACCGTGGCAACTACATTTTATGGCATCAGCTTCAACATCACAGGCTTTGGGGTCAATATGTATCTCACTCAGTTTATCTACGCTTTAGTTGAGTTCCCAGCCAAGGTATCAGTTTACTATTTACTGGATAAGATAGGCAGGAGACACACTCAGGTGGGAGCTCTGCTGATGGCTGCAGTCTGTCTCGGAATCAACCTTGTGGTACCTAAAGGTTGATATTCATTTATTTCCAGACTTGCATCTAAGCCTTTGTTCATTTTGTTGTTTTATGTGATTGTTTCAGGAGTTACAATGATCTTTTTAGGATTATACAAACTTCTGTAACAATGCATAATTGTATAATGTTGTTGTCCTCTCAAATTTCTTTTCTTAGATATGTCTGTTGTAAGAACAGTGGTAGCAGTCATTGGCAAAGGCTTTTCTTCTGCATCTTTTACAACTGTTGTGCTCTACAACTCCGAGCTATATCCCACTGTAGTGAGGTAACTAAGCGTGCCTTTCTTTCCATCATTATTCTGTCAACCTAAAAACTTCATGGATTTGTTTTAATCCAAAAACTATGAAAAGACTACAGACTGTTCAGAACTCAGCTGCCAGGCTTTTAATCGATCGCATCGCACCTGTTTTAGTCTCTTTACATTGGCTCCCTGCTTGTTTTAGGATTGATTTTAAGATCTTATTGATTGCCTTTAAGGTTCTTCATGGCCTGGCTCCAGATTATATTTTAGACCTTTTAATCCCTTATGAACCTTGTCGAGTTTGAGATCCTCGGGCAGAGGTCTTCTCTCTTCCAGAGTCCAGGCTGAAAACTAAAGGGGACAGAGCCTTTGCCATCAGGGCCCCGAGGCTCTGGAACAACCTGTCTGAGGAATAAAGCCGTCTGAGTTAGTGTCGTCTTTCAAATCTCTCTTAGAAAGTACTTCTACCAGAAAACATTTTCTGATTTTACCTGAGCTGCCTGCCTGTTACTTGATTTTGTTTTTCATGTCATGTTTATTATTTTTGTGTTGTACTCCATTTGTTTTATTGTGATTTTTTATGGCTTTTAGTTCATTTTAAATGTGTTCTGTTTTTATTGTAGAAGACTAGCTACTTTATTGTAGCTATGTTTTGAAAGGTGCTATATAAATAAAGTTTATTATAATATACAGTATAGCAACAGACATGGCATTGATCTGGTGTACTTTTCGACATGAAGTAAAATCATGTCACAACAGTCTCCCCTGTCTGTTTCTTCAGGCAGAACGGTATGGGCTACAACTCCTTCATGGCTCGATTTGGTGTAGCAGTGGCTCCTTTGATCCTTCTGCTCGATGAGGTGTGGAAGGACCTGCCACAGGTTGTCCTGTGCTCTGCAGCTGTACTGGGGGCAATGATAGCAAGAACACTGCCAGAGACGCGCAACAGGTGCCTGCCGGAGACCATAGAGGATATTGAAGAGCAGTCGGTGGCATAAGCGCATATTCAGCTAAGCAAAGCTTTTAGTGTAACAAAAACAATGATCACAGTGATGGTGGAGGGACGAAAACTTAATCTGGTGACTTAACATTCTGCCCTTTAAGTAACACAAAAATCATTTTTAAACCATCATAACTGAAAGTAATATAAACAAACATTTTATCTTGTGACCCCCAGGTTAGAAACCACTGGTTTAAGGTGAATTGTATACAATAGTTACATCTGTGATAAAATAAAGTGTTTTAATGACAAGTGCCTTTGACATGATTTTGTTACCTGAACACTGAACAAACCAAGACAGTGTCAATCATTTTTTATAAACCGGGTTTCTTAGTAATACATAAAGATATTACAAGATAGATATTACAAAGGGAAAAAAAGGAGGGGAGCCCTTGAATGCAGAAAAGTGTGAAAGTTTAATATGCTAAAGATGTGCATAAATAATCTGGATTGCAACAACGTTTGGTGCGTAACAACCCGGAGGAGCTGCTGGTCCAATCCTCTATTCTTTGTAGCATCACTGACCTGTTTGGAAGCCTTTTGCCAATGTTTTTTTGTGAATTTGTTAAGATATTACAAAAGTAATATCTACTTTTAACAATTTTCATTGACTGTATTAAACTGCAAATTGATTCATTATAAATTTACAAACAATTTAATCTAGCAAATTAGTTAATTCTGCCAAATTAGCAAATACTTAATCAGTATCTCAACACAGAAACAAAAACTCCACTGGGAACCAAACTACTTTTGCAACAACAGGATTTACTAATTAATATGTACACAAAAACTAAGTCAAAGCTCCTTTATTAAAGAAACAAAGCAAGCACAAATCTTTTTATGACTCAATCCCCTAAAGGAAAGTCAACCACATCTATATGACATGTTACTGATATTTCCTTTTGAAAATATTTATAGCCAGGTCTAATATTTGCCGCTGATATTTCATCTGACATTACACTTAGTTACAGAATTAACATTGATGGGAGAAAGAAAAAAACAAAACAAAACAAAAAGCAAAACAAAATATAAAAATCAAAATGCCAAATTTTAAACATTAAGATACAATGATACAGAAAGATCTAAAACTATAGTACGCGGCTGTTGTCCAGGACACTTCTTGGCTATTGTTCAGTACTGGGAATACTCCTTGCTCTCTAGTTTGGCAATGATTCGCTCCAGCTGTCTTTTAGCTTCACATTGTGGGAAGTTACTCATTTCATAGTACTGGGGTGCAATCTTCACCAACCTGAAACACAAGAGAGACACAAAATTAAAGCTCACCAACACAGATTTATCTGCCCCTGAATTACTCAAATTTTAACTCTCTGCACACGTACCACTCTGGTTTGATGTCTGTGCAAGTGCGTATGTAGTTCTTGGTGGTGAGGACAAATTCATTGTAGAGCACCCATTCGGGCTTGTGGTCCAGGACTGTAGATGGGTGCAGTTGGACCACTTGGTTGTCTTTGACTGTGAGGTAATGACCTGTGCGCTCCAAATGAGCCACCTGCAGAATGGAAAACAAGAAAGCAGATGAACTTCAACGAGGCACAGGTGGAAGTGAGTCCACAGATATCTTAAAAGATACATCCTGACATGATGGAGGAATGAAGACCTTAGTGCGTGTGTACCTGCATGAAGAAGCCGGTGCAGAGCGCTCTGCGGATGTTGATGTAGTAATCTCTGCTGGTAAACTCTGTGCTCCGGCGGGGCAGGTTGAAGCGGTCCATGATCCTGGACAGCTGCTGCCGCACGTTGTCAGCAGACATCAGTGAACGGTAGTTGACAAAGTTGTCATAGCACCACTGGTTAGACTCGTGGTCTGGAGCAGGGATGACAAGGATTAATTTGGTTTATCGTCAGGTCTCTACACTCTCAACTGGCATGAAAAAAAAATAATTTTATAAAACAGATTTAAAGCTGCACAAATCAATAACAATGGATCAAGTTGCTATGTGTAATGTGTATGTGGAAGCATGTAATAATGTATGCCTTAGTGCTACAGAGTTTTTTTATGGAACAATGTTTTGGTTTTCTCCACTGTTTGCTATACCAGACTAGCACCAAATGTCAGACACACAATTAGTAACTAGCTGGTGAACACAGTGGAAAATACAGTTGCAAGAAACAGTATTTGAATCCTTTGGGATTACTTGGATTTCTGCGTAACTTGGACATAAAATGTGTTTTGATCTTCATCTAAGTCACAACAATAGACAAACACATTCTGCTTAAACTAATACTGCACAAAAAATTATATGTTTTCATTTTTTTTATTGTACACAACATGTAAACATTCACAGTGCAGGGTGGAAAAAGTATGTGAACCTTTGGATTTAATAACTGGTTGACCCTCCTTTGGCAGCAATAACCCCAAACGTTTTCTCTGTTTGCAGATCAGAACAGTCAGGAGGAATTTTGGACCATTCCTCTTCACAAAACTGTTTCAGTTCAGCAATATGGTGTGAATTGCTCTCTTGAGGTCATGCCACAGCATCTCAAATCAGGTCAGGACTCCAAAGCCATTCCAAAGGGCGTATTTTCTTCTGTTTAAGCCATTCTGTTGTTGATTTACTTTTATGCTTTGTTGTCCTGTTGCATCACCCATCCTCTCCTCTCTTTAGAGATACTTTTGTAACCCTTTCCAGCTTCATGTAAGTCAACAATTCTTGATCGTAGGTCTTCTGAGAGGTCTTTTGTTTAGGGCATGGTTCACATCAGGCAATGCTTCCTGAGAACAGCTAACTCAAAACTGGTGTGTGTTTTTATAGGGCAGGGCAGCTTTAACCAACACCTGCAATCTCATCACATTGATTGGACTCCAGGTTGGCTGACTCCTGGCTCCAATTAGCTCTTCGAGAAGTCATTGGCCTAGGGGTTCACATACTTCTTCCACCCTGCACTGTGAATGTTTACATGTTGTGTGTTTGTCTATAACACATTTGCCATAATTTTATAACGTGATATGTCAATGTTGAGTTTTCAGCTTGTGACACTGCACTCGCCCTCAATTAATGCAGCTTTAACATTCTCAACGCAAACATTTCAGTGCTACATTATGATGATGAAAAAAATAAATAAATAGGGGAACGGTGCAGAACTTGATGCTCACTTTGTTTGAAGGCGTGGTAGACGTTGAGCAGCGTCAAGTGGTCTCCGTCGATGTGAGCAAACCTCATCTTGGACTCGTCTGCTGCCTTCTTAGCCTCCGTGGGGCGGACAAAACACTGTGGGACTAAACAAGGTTGGTATGGGCCCCAACAAAGCCGCCCATAGGGATGAGTCAAACATTCACAGAAAAATGGAGCAAAGCCTATGATGCTAGGGCACTCGACACAGCGTTGGGAGAGGGCAGGACCACAAGCTCTATCAAAGGGGGCTGCAGTCTTTTCTCATGGTCATTCCAACTGTTTTGGTTATTAGCTCGTAGAGTGGGGGTCATTTAACCACATCTGTAAAACAAGAGTTTTCACACAACTACAAAGTGTTAGGGACACCAGCAATATTTAACTTTAAGGTTCAGAAATGACTGTTAGGACTTAAAGAGATCAGATAATTAAAACAGGCTACCCATGATAATAGTTTTAATTGAATGCCTTATTTAAATTATTTAAATGAAAAGAAAATTCTGGTAAATATGACAAATATGAAAAAATGTATACGTGGTGCCTGCCCTATCCACTTGCTATGGTGATGAAACACTTGTGATAAAGCTCACTCGCTAATCATTTACATTATGGCTTTAATAAATTTAAACCTAAGATTAAAAGTCAACATGAACCTGTCTGTAAGTGCAAAAAGAGCTTTAACATTTATGTGAAGCTGCCCAGACTGAAAGGCTTTACGACCAAAACTGAATTTGTGGATTCATGTTTTTGTTTATATGAAATATGAGTTCACATTGATAAAGTGATAATCATGACTATTTGTGCATACAGACTATTCTCTGTACAACATTTACTTAAATAGCAAGAATGTCTGTTTTAAAACACCGTCTTACTGCTACTGTGGCCTTTTATTGATGCAACTCATATTTTCCACTTTGTCACTTCTGGGTGTAATTACAAATCTTGGGGTAACTTCATATATGATCTCTACTTATTTATCGACATCTGGGTTAAACAAAACTAACATTTTCTTATAACATTGAGTGAATACTTTGTTGCTACAAATCTAATAAAGATGAAATTATAAAAGGTTTTATGGCGGCATCTGCTTCTCCATCTTAAAGTCATATCTGCAAATGTTGTAAGTTCAAAGGCTTTGACTGAAGTGCTTGAGATGCCACATCAAAACTTTCAAGGAAAATAAAAATATTGAACAAATTTAAAATAATTCAAATCAAATCTGAAATTATCTATGATGATTAAAAGTGACGCCCTAATTCTACTTTGTACCAAGATGTTGTCCACAAGCTGGATTTTATATTGGACACTTTTTCCAACACCATCAGTCAGATGTGGTGTTTTTTAAACCAGCGGGGGACTTGGCCTATTGAAGGCAAGAAAGATGTCAGCCCAATCCTGGGCATTACCTGACAGCATGGCAGTAATGGAAAGGATCTCGTTAGAGCAGTTGAACTCGCAGCTAGCAATGACCATCTTCGCCAGCTGGGGGTCTAAAGGAAATTCTGCCATCATGGAGCCCAGCTCCGTCAGGTCGCCATCATCATTGAGAGCTGCCAGGTAGTTCAGCAGCTCAAGGGCCCTCATCAGTGTCTCAGGAGCTGCGGTGGGAAGGAGGGTCAGAAAGGTCAGAGGGTCTTGCCTAACTAAAGAGCAATAGTCGTTTTACTATTAATTATCAAACTAATCCAGACTGACTCACCTGGTGGATCCATGAAGTCAAAGTGCACAAGGTCATCGATACCCAGCTTTTTCAACTGCAGCACAACAGATCCCAAGTTGGACCGTAGAATCTCAGGGTATGTGTTATCCTGGAGAGAGGGTGCTTACAATGTTAATATATCTCATAATATAATTCTGAGAGGATAAACTACAATGCACAAAAGAATAAACAACAAAACACAAGTATGAGTTTTTGAGCAGGAGGTTTATGCAACTGTGGTCACTTACCTGCATCTCTGTTTTGTAGGCCTTTTCTGTGTAGAGACGGAAACATTTCCCTGGACGTGTTCTGCCAGCTCGTCCCGCCCTCTGCTGGGCAGAAGCTTTACTGATGGCCGTGACGAGCAATGACTCAACCCTGATACGAGGATTGTACACCTGCACACACATTTGAAAGCACATTTAAGCAACACAGCTGACACGGGGTGTTCATGTTTTACAGTGTGACCAAGAGACAAGGGACCACTGGGCTAAAGCCCTGCACAGGACTGTTTTCTTAATTCCTCTCCCGCTGGATTTCTGACCATTACTGCCCCCAACATGCATTATTTTACTGTGTAGTATTAATAAAGAGATGCATACCCGTCAGTAATAACGTAATGAAATTGCATTCTAGTGCAATAATTACACCTATTCAAGGGCGAAATTACATTGTATTTATTTATTTTACTTATTATTTCAGAACATGTTGTTGGCTGTGGTTGTTTGTTTGGCTGAGGCTGCTTTATTTTGTTTCATTTCCTTGTGTCTTTTAACGCATTAAGAGTTTACAGCAAAGAGCGACACATTTCTCAATAGTATCTTGTTTAATATGTGCAGGAAGAAGCGCTTTATCTTTGAAGGAGAGCTTACTTTGATCAGGGAGAAAGGAGCAGGTATGTTGCCTCAACCCAGAGGTGTCAGATTTGTGCCTGTTGTAGATCAATACTTTTGCACATTTGTCACAACTAACAAAGTCCAGTTTGTTTCCATCTTTGTCAGTAACAACTGAGAAATTTGTCCAAATGCCAGACTTGCTTTGCTTTTGTATTGTAATGACCTGCTTTGATCTTTTCAACTTCATTTGGTGACTCCATCCTTCTGGTTAGCGCAAGTTAAATCCCGAGACCTGCAATTTATTTTTTGGACTGCCCGTGCTCCCACCCGCAGCAAAGTTAAAACCTGCACACTCCCGCGAGATTTGCGTTGGCCCCCGCGGGATCCCATTCCCAATGCAGTCCTCTACACTGGACCCTAATGAAACATGTATGCATTTGTAATACCGATGCAGATTTTACAGGATTACCCATAAATTTGAACGAGCTTTGCCCACCTTTTGTTTGGCGAATCCAGGATCGATGACAAACACCACACCGTCAATTGTCAGAGAAGTCTCAGCAATGTTTGTCGACACGACAACCTAAAGAAGAAGCAACAAGCTGTCAGACATCTATAAGCAAAATCTTAATACTGGGTGCAGTTGCATAATTAAATTTATGTTTTATTCCTTTAAGATTAACTGAAATCTGGTGAATTATTTAAAATGTACCTTTCTTCCTATTGCACCATTGGGCTTCCTTGGAGGGGGGGGCTCAAAGATCCTTTGCTGCTGCTGTGGTGGCAATGTGGAATACAGTGGAATGATTTTAATGTCTCCAACTTCAGGTCCAAGGTCATCAACCTCACGCTTGATCCGTTTGCAGGCCTCATCAATTTCCTGACAGAAAAAGAATTTGATTTAATTGTGTGTGTTGAGGAGAAAAAAAACATAAGAATTTCCACTGTACCAGCAATGCAAGCGCTATGATTCTCACCTCTTGACCAGTGAGAAAGAGAAGGCAGTCACCTTCATCTTCCTCACACATATGAATCTGGATGACAGTACGGATCGCTGCTTCAAGGTAGTCTCGCTCTGGCTCAGGGGTGTAGAAGATCTCCACAGGGTGCGTACGCCCAGGAATAGTCAGCAGAGGACAGTTGTCAAAATACACCTGGAACTTCCCGGCATCTAGTGTGGCACTCATGACGATCACCTGTGCAGGAGGGAAACATTGCTCAACATGTTTTCTTTCTATTCATATCTGTTTGATTGAACCTGTAACTCTGCATAAGTATCGGTATAACTAACCAGCTTCCAAGCCCTCTTATTCAGATCATCAAATGAAAAAGTCTTGGTAAATCAGGAAAAATGTGATTTGCAAAGTTTATGGGGACAAACTTAGACAGTGGTCAAGTGTCTAATTTAAACAAATTAATAAACTTATTCAATGGGCACACTTACTTTTAAAATTGTTTTTTTTTTATTTCTGTAATACTCAGTAACTGAGTGGATATTAGATCAGAAATTTTAAACAGTGTTTCACAGTGATGTGAGTCCTCAGGAGGCAAAAATCAGTGCTGCAATTTTCTGGACTCAGTTTTTCGATTGATACATTTTCTTATGGTAAAGCACTCAGTCGTAGCAAAACCAAAATAATCACAAGCAAGTCATTTGTCACTGTTATTCCCCAGGTGAACAAATACCTTCAGATCTGGTCTTTGTCGCACCACCTCCTTCAGTACTCCCATCAGGATGTCTGTAGCCAGAGTTCGCTCGTGGGCCTCATCCAGAATAATCACACCATATCGCTCCAGCAGCGGGTCATTCATAGCCTCTCTTAGCAACATACCGTCTGTCATGTACCTGAAGAATTAGCAGGTATGCTTTGTTAGACTGAGAAGTTCCAGATTAAAGCAAACAAGACTGACTGCTCTGTGCCTTTAAATAGCAGTTATTGAACATTAGCAGACCTCAGTTACTTACTTCAGTATAGTCTTGGCAGAGCTACAGTCCTCAAATCGGATGGAGTAGCCGACTTCCTGTCCAAGCATGACGTCCATTTCGTCTGCCACTCTTTGAGCCACACTCATAGCTGCCACTCTCCTGGGCTGAGTACAGGCCACCGCCCGCTTAGGACCAGGCAAGCCCCTCACCATGTCCACACACCACTGTGGGATCTGAAGATTGGAGCAAAGGATGTAATGAATTCAGATTAAAAACCAAGAGTATCAAATCACTGTGGTTATTTGAAAAGCTTGCATCTCATATCTCACATAAGAGACTGAATGACTGACTTATTGCATTTCACACCTGTGTTGTCTTCCCAGAGCCAGTCTCTCCAACAAGGACAAAGCTCTGTTGACGCGTGATGATATCATTGAAGCTTTCCTTGTACTCCCACACTGGTAGCTGTAACCTCTTCTTCAGGATCTCGTAGAAGCGCGGTGTGTGCGGCAGGTTGGTGAATGGATTGATCTGCTGCTGCACAGCCATCTGCTTGAGGGGTGGTAAGCCTGTCACGACTGGCGTGCTGTTAGATGGCACACTGGATGGCTTTGGGTCTCTGTCCCGGTCTCGGTCCCTGTCCCGATCCCGATCTCGGTCCCTGTCTCTGGAGCGATCCTCACGGTCTCTGTCACGGTCCCTGTCTCTCCTGTCAACATCAGGAGAGTACATTATTACAGGCATTTTCATTTTAGAGAATCATTATGAAGCTATTTGGCAATTTTCTACCTAAGATACTGTCAAAAACTGCAAAGGATAACTTATAGTAGTTCATCATCAGACAACTTATGATGATTTTCTGACTGCAAAATTGGTCGTGGGAGGGTTAAAAATACTGTGCGCTGATGAAATGACAGTGTATCCATTAATTCTGTGTTTAATTACCTTGAACGACAGACTTGTGCTGACATGAGTCATTCATGTATGTTTGGTCTTTGGGCACTTCTGTGATATTATGCACCAGGTCGGATATATCAAAGCTCTGACGTGTACACCATATACAATTCCAATATGACAGCATTAAACTGCTCTAATGTACACTTAGTTGTCCGTTTATTTGGCACACTTAACAAAAAACAAATTCTAATAAAACAGCCCTGCAGGAAATCCTACCTGCATGAAGATTATTAAGATGTTTTTATTGAAACTGTTTTAGAGAGGCACTGATTCAACTTCATTGAGTTTTTGCTGTTGAATTGAAATGTGTTATATTGAGGTGTTTCTAATGTTTGTTTTGTTTTTTTTTACACTGTATTGAACTTTATTAAGAGTGCAAACAAATGATGGTATTCATTATGGTAGCACTCACAATATTTGTATATTTACAAAGAATGAGGAAAAAAAAAGGGGGGGGGACTAATGACAATATTAAGAAAAAAAAAAGAAGATGAATAAAATATATAAACTTGAATCTATTTTGGTTTGTAGCCAGATAACATGTTATGCTGTCACCGATGAATCTTCACTTAACTTTGAGTGTGCAATATTTACACCACAATATTAAAGCAATACAAATGAACGGCACCTCTCACATTACAGCATTAAAAATTATTAATTATTAATTAAAAAGTTGAACATTAGTTTATAACCATCATGAAAGCGGGATTTATTGCGAGGCTGTTATACTAGACAGCATCAGTTTGAGCGAAGTGGACACAATGTCTCACTAAGCTAAATTGCTGAAAAATATCCTGAAAGTTTCCGTTAGCAAACATGCTAGGGCACTGCTTTTGTTAGGTGCCGTTAACGCACTTATTATACGCATTTATTATATCGTTGATAGCTAGTTTGAGAACCAAATCACAGCATTATATTTTGTAGCTTGTTAGCAACACGCTAACTTAGCTAAGCTACACACACACGTGCCTCAATTGTGAACGTAACGAATGCGTCGTTAGTTAGCTGAAGCTACCTTCAGCAGCTAGTTTTATTAACTTATTTAGCAGCTGGACACAATACATTTAATAATCTGTATCAGAGGAGCATCCACAAGCCGTTAAAGAAGCCTTGAGCTACAAGGTTAGCTTTATTATCTTGATTCTCATAATACATCCATGGTGGCTATTAGCCAAGTTAACTAACGTTAGCAGCAGCTAGCAGTTAGCTTACAACCTGAGTGGTTAAATCAGACATGTTGACTGTGGAGCTTCACTTACCCCTCAGACCTCTTCTTACTGGAGGAGTAGTCATCGCCCAAATCCAGACGATGTCTTTTGGACATCTTTAAGAGCGAATATAGCTTATCAACCAATTAACGGGAACACAATTCCACCGGGCTGAACGCAACTAACTCGGTTTCCTGATTCCTGTGCTTCGCTGTTTTCTTCTTTTCAAATTTCTTTCACACTGTAATTTTTTTCCAATCCGTATTCTGCGGAGACCCGCCCCTATTCTGCCTCTGATTGGCTCTAACCCTGAGATTCTTACCCTAACCCAATCATCTCACTCCTTATGCCTAAAACTAACCAACCACACCAACCAAGACAACGAGTATTAGCCAATCAGAGGCAGGGGAGGGCGGGCCTTTGCGGAATGCGGGTGGGGGGGAAAAGCAGAGCCATTCATAGCAGCTGTGCAGAGTTTTGTTTTTTGTTTTTCATTACCACCGCCTGCTGGTCTGGAGTGTGGACTGGCGTTTACTGGATGATCCACACTGACATTTTCACGAGTGTGGATTTTGGCATTTTTCGAAGAAGTCTTAAAATTAATCTGTAACTGTTTTCATAGCAACAAATCGTGTGTTTCTATTGCACACCGTATAATAATAATTCTAATATTTATATTTCATTACATACTATATAATAATTGCACAATGGATAATAACATTTTTTATCTAACTAGTCTCGTTTTATTATATACTATGTATATAATTGCTGCACAATATATAATAACCATTTCTATTTTACCTTTTTATTTTATTCTATTGTTGTGTGCAATGTGTGGTGGACGGTGCTGTTGTGACACTTAAAATTTACCTGGGATTAATACAGTATTTCTTATTCTTATTAAACCTGAACCTCTTTGACACCTTCGATGAGGAGAACGTGACCAATCATGCACCCAACATCACTCACAGTCTAACCACATTCACTGCTAATACCTAATTGTTTAACAGTGATGAAAGTGTGGAAACAGTAGAATCATTGTGGAGCACAATGTTGAACAAAATAACAGCAGTAACAATGCAGGATCACACATAAAATGCGACTTAGGTCCATTAATCTATTACCCCAGTGCATTCTGTGAGGGTTCCCAACACACTGACCTCATTTAACTGCAATCACATGATCAGCACTCAGCCAATCATATGAATGCTGATCATGGTTTCAACTCTCAACTCATTTTGCCTTTGTTATTCAAGATAACTGCACCCGGGAGTAACAAATCAATCCTCAAACTGCTTTCAAAGAACCAAATTAGCTGAATGAGAATTCACAGGATTATTTTAGTCTGATACGGCATGTTCGCCTGAATTAGTCAAGCCACATTTGAAGGACAGGGCCCTGGTTTGTGATCATTTAATTGTTTATGACAATGCACCGTTAAATCACAATATCCACTGATATGATAATAATAATGATAATATAATAATCCTTATTTATATAGCACTTTTCAACAAAAATGTTACAAAGTGCTTCACAAAGCAATAAAAACAGGACAGATTACATTTTTCAAAACATCGTTACATTAGAAGAATGCCATCCTACAGTAGTGGGTTTTTAAATCTTTTTTTAAAATGACAGTCTAATCTCTATAAGAAGTGCATTCCGGAGATTGGGGGGCCCTGACAGCAAAATCCTGATCCACTCTAGTCACAAAATGGGATCTGGGAACAGTGAAAGTAAATGGTTAGATGATCTAAGACCACATTCAGGCTCATAGGATGTTAAGAGGTCTATTATACAGTGGTGCTTGAAAGTTTGTGAACCCTTCTCCTAAAACCAGATAAAGGGAGCCCAATTAAACAAAGGAGACAAAAACATTAACCTTATTTATTGAGGAAATGTATCCAATCTTACATATCTGTGTGAGGTAAAAGTATGTGAACCCTTGCTTTCAGTAACTGGTGTGACCCCCTTTTGCAGGAATAACTTCAACTAAACATTATCAGCCCTGCACACCTGCTTGGAGAAATTTTAGCCCATTCCTCCTTACAGAACAGACTAAACACGGGGATGTTGGTGGGCGTCCTTGCATGAACTGCCCACTTCAGGTCCTTCCACAGCATTAAGGTCAGGACATTGACTCAGCCATTTCAAAACATGAACCTTCTTCTACTCTAACCATTCTTTGGTAGAGCGACTTGTATGTTTAAGGTCATTGTCTTACTGCATGATAGACTTTCTGTTGAGCTTCAGTTCACAAACGGACACCTTGACATTTTTCAGCAGAATTTGCTGCTACAACTCAGAACTCGTAGCTCCATCAATGATTGCAAACCATCCTGGTTCAGAGGCAGGAAAGCAGGCCCAAACCATGATACTGCCACCATGTTTCACAGATGGGATTAGGTTCTTATGCTGGAATGCAATGATTGCTTATCACCAAACATAACGCTTCTCATTCAAGCCAGGAAGTTCAATTTTAGTCTCATCCGTCCACAGAATATTTTTCCAATTGCCTCCTGGCTTATCCATGTGGTCTTGAGCAAACTGTAGACAAGCAGCAATGTTCTTTTTGGAGAGAAGTGGCTTCTTTCCTTGCAACTCTGTCATGCACACCATTGATGTTCAATGTTCTCCTGATGGTGAACTCATGAACATTGTCACTGTAAGAGAGGCCTTTAGTTTCCTAGATGTTACCCTGGGGTTCCTTGTGACTTCCCAGATATTTACATGCTTTGCTCTTGGTCCCCTTGGGGAGGGTAACAATGGTGTTGGATGTCTTCAATTTGTACATGATCTACCTGACAGTCGACTGGTGGAGTCCAAACTCTTTAAAAATGGTTTTGTAACCCTTTCCAGTCTGGTGTGTATCAGCAACTCTTCTTCTAAGGTCCTCAGAAATCTCCTTTGTTCCACCCATGACACACTTCCACAAACCTGTGTTGAGAAGTTCAGACTCTGATAGTGAGGACCCAGATTTCTCTTCCTTAAATAAGGCAGACCTGTTTAAATAAAGAGCTAGTTAACTTTAACATTGGCCATTTTGCCTGCATAATGAGTAACTTTTGATACTTTGGGTACATTTTGCTGAAAATATTTTTTACTTAAATACAATTTTTAATGCAATACTTTTTTTGTAATGGAGTATTTTTAATCAAAGTCACATAACCATTACAGCATTAGTTATGGTGCACATATGCAACATTTGTGTTTCCTTCTCTACAATAAGATAATACAATAATGTATCCCATCCTCTCCAACATAGACAACTTTTTAGATGTTACAGCTGCTTATATGGGTGGCTGAGAGAGGAGCAAAAGGCTATAACAGCATGCCAGCTGAAAAAGCTTTTAAAAAAAAACAGCCAAATACCACCAGGAACACAACAAGAGCAAATAATAAATCTTGAAAAAGAAACAACTACAAAAAAAAAAAAAAAACATCAGTGGTGTCTTATGGTGACCTCTGCTCCACCCTCAGCAAGCAACGCCCACTGACACGCTTATACAAGACTTTTTATGAAACATTTGTTTTGCTTCGTCGGGGGATTGACGCTGAACGGCAGGAGAGACACGAGAGAAAACTGTAAACTTTCAGGGTTTGCTGCGGTTTGTTCGGTCGACCATGCGTTTTTACGGGTAGGTGGACTTTGCTCCTGCAGCGGTGTGTGACTGTGCGTTTGTTCCTGCTGATTCAAACTATTTGCAGGTTAGCACTGCGACATCAGGTTTGGCATGTGATGGGAACAAAGAGCTCGTACATTTCTGGGGCTAAAGTCGGCATGTTGTCATTAACTGTAGTTATGTGCGGGGTTTGATTCACAGTTAGGGCTCATTTTAACCATTGGTGGGTTTCATCACGATGACAATAGACTTGAAAAGTAATAAAATACAATCACTTTAGCAATTTTGAGGTACCTGACTATAAAGCTTGTGGTACTTACTTATACATACCCATACTTATCATGGAGAAATATTGTACTTTTTACTAAACTGCTGTACTTTTTACTAAACTGCTTCTACAGTGGTAGAAGGTGCATTTACTAAAGTACTGTATAAAGTTTAATTTTGAGGAATGAACTTGGGTATTTCCATTTTTTGATACCCCACTTTGTTTCTACCACTATGTTTACTCCACTACATTTATTTAACAGCTATAGTTTGCAGATTATGATTTTACACACAACATATGTTTTTGTAAAATATTATAAAATAATGCATCATAATGAACTACCCCAACAGTACAGCTAAAAAGTAGCTAAAATTAACCTCCACCAGCTACAACATCAAATAGCTTCTTACGTGTTATAATATAGGTCTATAATAACAATAATAATAATAATAATAATAATAATAATAATAATAATAATAATAATATAGTGTATATTAATATAATACACATGATAACCGTGTCTGTTAGCTCCCTCAGGAGTTTATCAGTTAAAGGACCAGTGTGTAAGATTTAGTGGCATCTAGTGGTGAAGTTGCAGATTGCAACCAAATGAATACACTTCCCCTCACCTTCCCCTTCATGGATGTATTATAAGACCTGGTTACGGCGCCACCGCTCAGCCTTGTTTCAAATTTTGCCCAGTGGCCACTCGCAGTATTGCAGTTAAAAATCCCCTTGCAGCCCAAAAAGGATTTTCCCCATAGACCCATTTTAAAATAGACGTCTGTAAAATTGACAGGACACCTCCAACTGCAAACAAGGTCAATTATGACTCTTTCTATCATGATTTTTGATCCATGAAGGTTTTATATTTGTAGCTTTCCTCAAATCGAGAAAAGCAATTTAAAAATCTGTGACATCACCACAATGTAAAGTCTATGGGCAGAGCGGGAATTCTTTGGGGGGGGGGGCAGAGGGCAGAGGGAGAAACACTACTAAATTCTTCACACTGGACCCCAGAGGAATGTCCATAGTCAGAAACAAGTCCGTTCTCAGTCTCAATATTAGGATAAGAACATATAACTTACTGGTTGGACATTCACGCACACAGGAAAAGGGGAAGAAACATAACAACAACAATAACCAACGGAAAAGTCCGTTCTGAATTAAAAAATCTTGCAGTGGTGACTTGAGGCGAGTGCTCGCTCCCATCAGATGCTTGCTTGGGTGTGCGCATGCAAAGAATATGATGAATTGTCCTATTATTTCTATCTTCCAGGTCAATAAGTTTATGGATAACAACACTGGTGGTGGTGCTGCTGGCAGGCTGTCAACTACTTGTCTCAGCTGACAGTGACACATTGGCTCCACCGGAGGTCTCACAGCACAATGGCACTCTGTATGCAGCCTGTAAAATGAGACCCAGCACCTCGCTAGCTGAGGGTTTGCCCAAAGTGTACGGTCAAGTACTGTTTAAGCAGGATTATCCTCAGGGAAAGCTCAAAGTCCTTCTCCGGTTCAATGGCTTCCCCAGAGGGAGCAATCCAGAGCCAAGAGCAGTGCATATTCATCAGTATGGAGACCTGAGTAGGGGGTGTGACTCCACTGGTGGCCACTACAATCCACACGGCGTACATCACCCCAACCACCCTGGAGACTTTGGTAATTTCGAGACCCAAGAAGGAAAAATCAATATGGTGATAGAATCCGAGGCAACATTGCTCGGAAGGATGTCTGTGATTGGAAGAGCAGTGGTGATCCATGAAAAGAGAGATGACTTAGGGCGTGGTGGGGATGCTGGGAGCCTGCTGCATGGAAACGCAGGCCGGAGGCTTGGCTGCTGCATTATTGGGATGTCCTCCCCCACTCTCTGGAATGTGCACTATAATAATATGCGATTGAGGAGAAATTAATCCCATAGTAATGGCATACACTTAGAGCTTTTGCGACCCTCATTCTCTAAAGCAGTGGTTCTCAAACTTTTTCATGTCAAGGACCCCTAAACTGACACAAATAAGATTTTGTCCCAGGGCCAAGATTTTTGCTTTTAGATGTTTTATTACACAAAGTGTATGAAACCCATGACCAAAATAGTCATACATTATGTCATTGTGTTACTTACGGAAGGAATTATAGTGAAAATTAATTATCCCCCTTTTTGCTGGGGATCCCCATGGAACTCCCTCCAGGGATCAAAGTCAGTCATCCTATGGTGACCATGAACGTCTGTACAAAATTTCATGAGAATCAATTTAATAGTTCAGTCATATCTCAGATATTTCAGTCTGGACCAAAGTGGTGGACAGACCGTCTGACACTGGCATACCTAGAGCCATGTTGCTAGCATGGATAAAAATACAGAAAACCTTAAAGAAAGGTTACATTTTGAATACAGTCTCAACTATATTAAGGTTAACCTTGAGGGCAGCGTGTCACAATACATCAAATCCTGATGGACATGGTCTATTTTATTTTACATCTTGTACTTAAAACAGTCACAACAAACCAGTCCATGAAAATGTATTTATTTTTCATAAATAAATCAATTTTATACACATTCAACATGTACAGTGTATACACATATCGCTTTATGGAATTTCTACATATCTGGTGAATTAATATTTTTCACCACAAAAACAAGATCAAGACATCAGTGCTGGTCATCTAGATATTGCGGTTTTATTGTATTACAGACTGAGAAGTTTGGTAAATATATTCTTTAACAGGTGTGTTGAGATCTTTGTCAATTGACAAATGCTTGTAAACCATGAGGTGTGCTTTGAAGATGTCTCTTAAAGACGGATTAAATAAAAGCATTGATTTAAAAAGAAAATACAATTATCTTGAATCAGTTAATAGCATATTGTCATGCAGAATTTGTTTTTATGATTAATTTGTTAGCAAAAAAGCTGGAGGAGTAAATGTCCTCCAATACATCTTAAGACAATAATAAGAACTGAAACTGTTTGGAAGTGTTTATATTGTGTTTCAAGAACAAAAATAAATGTGCTCAATTAGTTCAAACATTGTTCACAATCATGGGATGCCTCTTTGTTGATGTAATGATCAATAAGAAATGGTAAGTTTCCTTTAACACCAAGGTGGAAGTGTGGACAGAGCAGAGGTAGAAAGGTGAAGGAGAAACCTTCTGACAAGCATTTCATTTCCGTCTCTGTAGATGGTCAACTGACAGCAGAGCCAAATGAGCTCAAGGTTATAATTGTGCTTTGTCCCTCTTAGTTTTCCATGTGAGACAAAACCTAAATCATAATCGTATCAGCCACGTAGCTGAATGGCTTTCCATAGCCCTTGTTTGCTACTTTTTAATCACTATAGATCACAGTTTCTCCTCTCTAAACCATCAATACCTCAACCACACACAAGTTGTTTGGGAATGGTCCTCTTCAGTTTCAACATGGCAATGTCCCTGTGCACAAAGCCAGGTCCATAAAGAAATGGTTATCAGAGTTTGGCTACAGCTGGGCAATATATCGCTATTATATTGTTATCGTGATACAAGACTAGATATTGTCTTTTCCTGGTTTTAAAGGTTGCATTACAGTACAGTGATGTCATTTTCTGAACTTACCAGACTGTTCTAGCTGTTCTATTATTTGCATTTACCCACTTAGTCATTATATCCACATAAGTGATGATTGATTATCAAAAATCTCATTGTGTAAATATTTTGTGAAAGCACCAACAGTCATCCCTAAAATACTGTCACAATATCGATATCGGGTATTTGGTCAAAAATATTGTGATATTTGATTTTATATTGATATCGTGATATAAGACTATATATCGTCTTAGATTTTGGATATAGTAATATCATGATATGGCATAAGTGTTATCTTTTCCTGGTTTTAAAGGCTACATTACAGTACAGTGATGTCATTTTCTGAACTTACCAGACTGTTCCAGCTGTTCAATTATTTGCATTTACCCACTTAGTCATTATATCCACATTACTGATGATTTTTTTTTTTTAATCTCATTGTGTAAATATTTTGTGAAAGCACCAATAGTCATCCCTAAAATACTGACGCAATATCGATATCGAGGTATTTGGTCAAAAATATTGTGATATTTGATTTTGTCCATATTGCCCAGCCTTAAGTTTGGCTGGATGGTAGCGAGACAGGCCTTCTCGCCTAACATCAGTGCCTGAAACCTTGTGAAAACCCATTATAGCAGCATATTAATGCCCATGGTTTTGGACTCAGATGTTCAACAATCACATATGGCTGTAATGTTCAGCTGTCCAGATACTTGGCCAAATGGTGAAAATGGCCATTCAAAAAAGTGAAAGTCAAATAATCAGTTACTGTTTGATGACAGGTAACACTAAGATGTCTTTAGGTTTGCTATCATTTTTACTACTCAGGCGTGTATTTATTAAAAAATTGCCAAATAATTGGCACAATTTTTAAATACTTTTTGGGGATTTTCAGTAAGAAGCAGACAACTGTGTGTAATTATATCATCATGTGGTGATCATTACAATACGATTTCACGCCATTTCTCAATCGTAACAGATAAATTGTGTCACTCTCTTCTGATATTTCTTCATTATTCATAAAAATAAATAAAGTAGCATTATATTATATCTCAATTTTTTTGATTTTCTCCTGATGCTCTGTAACATGTGAGAGGCTCTTGGAAGACTTCATATTTCCTGACTAACACAAACATCTGTCCCGTCAGAGAGCTCCGTCTCCTGGTTTGACTGGACGTCCTCCTGCTCCTCAGCCGTGGGAGTGGAAGCAGCAGTGGTGGATGATGTACTATTGATGTTTTCCTCAATTATAACACACTCAGTTTCAACAGTTTCCACTCCCTCAGTGTGTTTGTCATCCTCTCTTCCTCCCGTGGGGTCGGAGTTCTCTGAAGCTTGCTCTGAGTGGCAGGCATCTGATGGGCAGAGCGTGTTCACATCAATCGCTGTGGGAGGCGAATCGCTCCGACGTTTCTCGTCTGTTGACTGGTGATTCGTTAAAGCCGTTAAATCCATTGTGATCTGTGACTGGTCACTGTCATGACACTCTTCATCGTTTGGCGTTTCTGTCGGAGGCTGGGATGTGGGGTCCTGTTGGCACGTGTCCTCGCTGGATGGTGACTCCTCGTGAAGTTCCTCTCGACCAGCTGACACAGCCGGTGTTTCGCTCTCTTGGTTTACAACACCTGGGGAGCTCTGCTGATCCACAGGTATGTTTTTGAACCCCCCTTCCCCTGTAAGAAGATTCAAGAAACATAAACAGAGCAGCACGCAAAACAATAGATAACATACTTTGACAAGAGCAGAATCAAACTGAATATTCACCTTCCTGTGCATCAGAACCCGGTGACTCAGCCTGATGGGAGCTCAGAATGATGGTGTCTTTTCCTCCTATTATGACAAAATATTATTAAAAGTGGTAAAAATTCAGTTACTGTATCTGTATGCCATTACTTGATACTGTTGGATTGGATAGAGAGGAGTAAATGTAATGTGGGGAGATACTAAAAGTAGAAAATGATGAAGTTCAGAGTTTGAAAGCAGTAGAGGAACATACTTCCAAATATTCCCAAAGACACATTATAAGTCAGGCCTCCAGGTAGCAAGAAGCAAAAGGGCAGAAGAAAGGATAAGAAAGGTAAATTATTGTAAACAGTATGTTGAGTACAGGTTTCTCGATTAATCGTTTCAGTCATTGGTAACTTCTTCAAATGTCTTATATCGTCCAACCAATAGTCCAAACCCAAAGCAGCAAATCCTCACAACTGACAAGCTGGAACCAACACATTTTTGGCGTTTTTGCTTGAAAAATTACTGAAACAATGAATCGATTCTCAAAATGCTGATTAATTTTCTTTCAATCAACTAATCAACTAATCGTTGCGGCTCTAATTAAGATACTTATATCCACCTGGCAGGCTCCATAATCCAGACATTTCCAATGATTTTAGTTTCTTCTCCAGTTCTGCTACTCGATTTCCAAGAATCCTAAAGACAAAAGACACAACTTTTGCAAACAATGTAAAATAATTCACAGGTTCTGCTCAGCATTAATGTTATTTATCTGTACAAATCTTAATTTTGCTCTTAGATTAGTGCAGTTCAAGTTAGACAGTTTCACAAAAGCAAAGACTTGCTTATTTTAAGCCTAAAAACTTCCTAAATACGTAGCTACCCTGCCCCCAGGCTGACCTCATGGTAACAGTCAGAGACACCTGCTGACCAGTGGCACCAAATGACAAAAAAAGAGCAAAACACGGCTCCTAATTTGTGGTTATAACAGTGTTGGGGAGGAAGTCATGAGAAGGGAAACAATTTTTACAGACTGCAGTAACCTGTTGGAAATCATTAGTCATTTCGTTTTTTTACCAAATTATCTTGACTGTAGAAGTGAAGCCACAGCATCAAAGCAGCCTGTACTGCACTGAGATTTCATGTTACTGGAAGTTTTTCATTGATACACTCTAAAATGTCCTTGAAAGTTTTAATTTTTCCTGAAAGCAAACATTTTCTGCTGGAGTGAATGGAGCTGGGGGAGGTGTGTCTTAATTTACCCAGAACTCATGGCAAATTAGTCCTACTGTAGACATCTATCTGAAGTCTGACTATTAGTTTGATCTAAACCACAGTCAAAGTGTATCTTAGTGAAACCGGCCCCCGGGGCTTAATACAGAGGATACACAGTTCAGACAGCGTTAAGGATGAGATTCAGTACTTGTTGATTTGGCGTTGGTGCTGAATCACCATGTTCTTCTCATGGATGGTTTCCAGCAGAGCAGTGGCGAGAGACTTGAGGTCTGAGATGGACTGAGGAGTCACCGGCAAGCTGCAACCGTTTTCTTCAGACAATAACAGTTCCTTCACTGCACACACATCATTAGTCACTACAGACACTGTATCTTCAATTTAATGGTTTACAGAAACACACACATGCCTTTTCTTCACCATCATCATCTTATGAGGGTTTTAAAAATATGATTTCTTTAACCTTGTTTAGCGGAGAGCACCCCGGTGAGCGCACTGCTGGTGGGTTTCCCACAGATTTTGGAGTTCTTCCTGCACTCCAGGGCACTCTGAAATCAATTAAACGCATTAGTGATGGGTCTCTGTTTCAGAGGGGAAAAAAACTGTTGTCTTTTTAATAAATACACATTCGTTAACATGGATCTGGGATCTTTAATTGGCCCTGTTTTCACTGTATTGAGAAAATAATTTATTTAACTGTTAAACAGTAAAATATTGAAGAAAGAGAACTTTTAAAAAGGCTACAGCTATTGAACCGGTGCAATAATTTACAGGTTACTGGCACAGAACAGGATTCTGTACCAGTAGTCCACAGGCTGGTCGGGACTGGTTTTCTGTGCTGATAGTAGTTTGTTCTATTGGTACGAATTGGTTTCCAGAATTTATTTCCGGACCTCCTGTAGACCACTAACCGGACATTTTTTACCGTCATGTCGGGCATTTTAGTGCCATTAAACGGGACATTTTTACCGCATTTTACTGTTTTAACCCAAACCATGATCTTTTCCTAACCCTAACCAACAGATTTTTGTGCCTAAAGCTAACCATTTTAACCCAAACCATAGTAAGGATTGGAGTATCACCTGCAAGCAGAAACGTTCCTCCAGTTTGAACCAATTTGAATTTGATCAGGTGATCTTGCACAATCAATATCAAAGCACATGCGTAATAATTCAGTACCAACAATCGATGTATTGCCAAGGAGGAATCTGTACCAACAGCCACTTCCTTAAAAAATGTAGATACCTTGTACTTCAACAGATTTGTTTTGAGCAAGTTGACCTCTTCTTGGAGTTGACTGAGCCGTTCGTGCAAATACCTGAAAAACATTTTTGATCAAAAGCCCCGATTCAGAAATCATCAATATGTTTACATGGTAAAGAAGCCTTCAACTTGTGACTAAGTCAAATCCAAAAGTCATTATGTTACAATCTCGTATTTTACAGTTAAATACACATGAATACATTATAATATAATAATACATTCTTTCACTGAACTAGTCGAGTGACAGTAGGATAACAGTGTTATCCTACAGGATGCTAAACTTAGAGATTCTTCCTTTAACTGTGGAAATTGCTGCAGATATTCTAATATTCCTAACAGTGAGGCACAGCAGCACCGATAAAAATATTTTTTAAAAGCACAAACGAACCTGTTCTCCATGCAGAGTGCATCTATGTCTAAAATCCTGATCTCATCATTCCCCACGATGTGGTTCATTTCCATGTTGAGACGATGAGCCTTCTGCTGAAACACGTCCCGCTCCGCTCGTACATCCTGAAGCTCGTCTGTGAGAGATTTCACACTGTGCTCCAGCACCTCGTTCTACAGCAACACAAATCACACACAGTAAGTATATAAACTGTGACTTCATCTGCTCACGCTACTACAGTCTATGAGGTTGTTTTTGTTGTTAACAGGAATAATATTTATTCACATCAATTTAAAGAAAACAGCAGTTCTAGACACAGACAGTTTTTCTATTATTAAGACATTTTATCTTTAATTATCATGGCCACAAATCTGTCATAAATACATGACATGGCACCCTTGTGTGTCTGAAATTAGAATAACAGAAGACAGAGTTAATGTCACCGATTCTCTAAAAAATACATTTTAATTGTCCTCTTTTAACTCATGTTACTACATTTCTGCTAGAAATGCTAATTAGGGCCACTTAAAGTAAAGTGTTACCAGTATGGTAAAATAAGAGGAACATAGATATGTTACAGTTGTGTTATCAGCTGTAACAATGGGAGGTTTGATCACTCTAGTAAAGTTCAGCTCATGACATGCTCAGCAACATTCAGGAAAGAATAAAACTGAACTCTCATGTCTCAAACTGTTGAGTAACAGTCTCAAGCAGTGTTTAATTACTGTGCTCCCAATCTGACTTCTGTCACACTGTTGTCCACTGACTGCGAGCCATTCACTGGACGTCACCTGACCAGCCTGAAATTATTGCATTTAAAGACAAAAGACAGAAACCTAAACAGGCCACTCCTCACCTGTTCTCTGGCTCTTTCTAACTGTTTGACCAGGTCCTCTCGCTCGTGTGCTGGAAAGTGTCGAGCGCCAACCTCCTCGTCTCCCAGCCTCTGTTTAGTGATGGTCATTCGCAGGAGCTGTGAACACAGACCCGCTAGTAGTAAGGTAACTTTTCGGATAATTTCTGTTAAACATATTGTTTTGATCCTGGTTTATTTAATCTTATGATCTATTATTTATAAGTGACAAACATTTGATGTGCTGGAGATATATTCAAGATTAAAAAGACACATAAAGTGAAATAAACATACATTATGACCATATTTGATATTAACCGAACATTTAATATGGCAGAAAGAATGACCTGGTACCTTGTTATCACCCTGAGCTTCCACCAGTCGCTGTTTCAGCTCCTTCACCTCTTCAGAAAGTTGGTTACTGTTTTCTCTGGAGTCTCTCAGTAGCTGGGCTAAATTCACCTGAGTAAGACATGAACGTGGGGTTACACGAGCCATGTCAATTTAAGTCACTTCAGGGCTGTACAGAACAGCAAGGGTTTTAGATAACAAGAACAGCAACATGCTAACGTGCTCACAATTATGCTAACATGATGATACTCAGGTATAATGTCAACCATGTTCACCATTTTAGATTAGCATGTTAGCATGCTAACATTTGCTAATTAGCACTAAACTCAAAGAACAGCTAAGGCTGATGGGAATGTCATTAGTTCAGCAGGTATTTGGTCATAAACCAAAGTATTTGGCACTGATGATGGCTCTAGAGGAAAAGTTATTATAATTCATCCTGTGAATGTCTGTACTAAATTTCATAGCAATCCATCTAATAGTTATGAAACAATTCTCCAAAAAAAAACAAAAAAACCCCACATATATCAGCCTCATGGTGGTGATGTCTGTTGTGGAGATATTTCTGTTTGGACCGAATTTCCCCATCTTTTAACCTAAAATCATGAAGGTGGCTGCAGTGGTGAGGAGCATCCAATCAGCCCTGATGAACTGTTTGCCCAAATGAAACACAGTAGTTACGGACACGAATTGTCCTTTGCCCACAGGCAGTGATCAATTAAAAACTGTTTGTGTCACGAAACTGTATCCAGAACAGAAAATCAGTTGGTGCACCACCCAGACACAGCTGGACTCACTGGCACAAGTATGCTAAGTGAGTCTTGTTTCATGATTTCTGGGTATCAAAGTTAAAATGAAATGAAAAATGCCTTTTTAACCCTTTTAGATCACATCCCCGGTCATATTGTGCACCTAGTTAACAATATATCCCAAAAACAATTTTAAAAAAATCTAAATTATCATTATCAAAATCCAATCATGTTTTCTTCCTGTCAAACTAAATATGGCGTGTGCTTACGTAGGGTTGAACCAACCAATTTCAACCAATAATATCATGACAGCCACCCATCAATCAACCTTTAACTTTTAGTGGCTCAGAGCTAAGATTCATTATGACACGAACACTTTTCAACGTCCAAATCAAATTCCTCCAACGTTTTGTCCCGCCTGTCTGTCCTGTTATACAGAAGTTAGATATTCTCAAAATGCCGTTTCATCTGAACTTTAAAGTAAAAGAACATCAGCAAGTGAACATCACTTACTTGATTTCGTTTCTCAGGAGGCAGAGACAGATCTCCATCCTATTGATTATGAAATAAAAACAAAGGAAATCACCATTGAAGACAATATCTACAACATTTATTAATGCAAAGGAAAATTAATATTCCCCGCATTTTGATGTTTATTTTAAAGTTTATGTTGTATTTTCAGACATTCAGCACACACAGAGGTCTTACAATGAGTTCTCTGTACTTCTTCTTGAGTCCTTGGTGCCGCTCGCGAAGCTGGTTGGCCATCAGTTTGTACTGATCCCTCTCCTGCTGACAGGTGTCCAGCTCTTTAGACAGAATCAGAAGAGCTTCTTTCTTGCTCTCCAACTTCCGCTTACAAATCAAGAACTGCATGTAGAGAAAAAAAAAACGTAATGTTTTGAACTAAAGCAGATTATGATTATGAAAATATGAAAAACTAAAAATATCACAATAAGAAGCTGAGACCTCGTCTGATGTTAATATGACATCTGTTAAAGTAGGTCTCAGATAAAGCACAACACAGTTTTTTCATTTAAACATCGGCTTCGTATGAGACTTTGTTAGATTGTGCTCTACTGTACACATCAATATCGGAAGATATCTTTATTAATATTGTGATAGTGATTTCAACCATACTGCCTAGCCTTACATTGTATTATTGGGGCTGCAACTAACGATTGTTTTCATCATCGATTAAAGGACCAGTGCGTAAGATTTAGTGGCATCTAGCGGAGCGGACTTGGCAGAAATGGAATATAATATTCATAAGTGTGTTATAATTAGTGTGTAATCACCTGAAAATAAGAATATTTGTGTTTTTGTTACCTTACAATGAGCCCTTTATATCTACATAGGGGGCGGGACCTCTTCCTCGGACGCCGCCATGTTGCACATTTTTTGCGAGTTTCACAGCCACCGTAGGTTCTCCTACACACTTGGACAGGGAGGGGGAGGTATATTCATTTGGTTGCAATCTGCAACCTCACCGCAAAATGCCACTAAATCTTACACACTGGTCGCGCTTTAATCTGTTGATTATTTTTTTCAATTAATCGATTAATTGTCCTCAAATGTTTTTGTCCACAACCCAAAGATATTCAGTTTACTGTCATAGAAGACTAAAGAAACCAGAAAATATTCACATTTGAGAAGCTGGAATCTGGGAACTTAGACATTTCTTTCTTAACAAATGACTCAAAACAATTAATCAATCAAAATAGATGCTGATTAATTTAACAGCTGGCAACCAATCGATTAATCGTTGCAGCTCTGGATATAATACTGGATCTGTGTAATATATGAATATGGGGGTGATCATAGACCTTGAAGTGTCATCTACAATTATTAATTGTGACAGATTATCTGTTAATTAACCTGTGAAAATTTAAAGCACCTGCAGTGTGCTGCATGGTGTTTCACATGTCAGTAACTTTGTAGGATAATGGGCTCTGCAGGTACAAGGAAAAAGACAGAAATAAATCCACTTCCTCATCTACTCTACAAACCCTGCAGGCTTTAAGAGAACGCAGTTGATTTAATCCCGTTTGCTCTCATTAATCTGAACTGTCTGTGAGTCCAAACAGGAGGCGACAAACTGAATTCACGGACACGTTTTACTGGTGAGATTATAGTGCAGTAGTTACTCCAGCATCAGTGGAGGTCGGTGGGCATTTCCACGCTCTCTCACCTCGCTGATCATCCCCTGCCAGTCACTCTCGCTCCTCCTGCTCGGGTCCATCTCTCTCTCTCTCTGCGCTGCACAAAGAAACGTAACTGACGCCGGCTGAGGTTCAAACAAGCATCACCGAGCTGTGATGGTCCTGCTCAACAGATTCACAGACATTTTTGCATCATCAATACGGATTAACCTGATCGAGGAACGCGAGCTGCATCATTTCCGTTCGTCATACGTCAGAGCAGCGTCACGAGGCGTTTGGAGAGCCTCGTAAAGCTGGGAACAAAGAGTATTATTTCATGATATGCACAGAAGTTTTTAAATACTACAACTGATGGTGCAGCTGTACACACACTTGACAACAGTTAAAAAAATGGTTAACTGGTGATAAATATTGTGTTAATAATTTAAAAGAGGTATCTTTAACATGTGTTGGAGAGGTTAAGACTGGATATTTGAATATACTGGTGATTTCTGTGGATTAGAAAAAGATAAACATCTGTTTATTCTTTTTGGTTTTGAAGACAATGTGAGGGACAAAGATTTTATTTTCTTTGTACATTTGATTTTAATAATGAGGGGATTTCACATTCATAATAACAAAAAAAGTAATGTTTTTGTTTAAAATATTCTTATCTTGAAAGCCACATTAATATCCATAGATGTAAACGGTCTCAACAATACTAAAAAATATAGAAAAAGAAAAAATCAGAGCGCCATCAGGACTGTGGTCATCTAAAATGTCTTGAAAACCTGTTTTAACTGAAATATCTGTACTGTATGTGCACCTGCTCTTTTTCTACTTTTTTCTTGTTTATCCTTCATGGTTTTGTAGGTCTTTGTACAAACCAAATACAGTTAGAAAAAATTGAAATCTCCTGATATAATACTGAGCTACAGCCCTGCCAGAGGTGCTTCATGCTTAAAAGTTTCTACCATGAAAACCAACTCAGCAGCATTTTTCTGCACGATGTAATTTAGCATTGATTCTTAAAAACATACTACGCACAAGCATGTGAAGGTTGGTGCATTAGAATGACTGCATAGACTTAACACTGTGATTAAAAAATGTTGTCACATCAAAAGGAGCTGCATGCTGACACATTTGGTAATTTCATTGATTGTGTTGATTTTGGACAGGGTTTACAATTATCATGTTTGCACATGAGATGCTGTGACCAGATTAATCAGTACATAGGCTACTATTGGTAGTATGTACAATGGACAGGAGGCATGTGTACTTGGCAGCGGAGTGTTGTACGAAATAGCTCCAGAAATTCTGGGGAACAGGTGAGGCGAGATTTCAGTTTACCCCAAGAGGTTTTTTCCGTTAGCATCAATCCTGTCCCCAATCAACACTGAACACTGAGTAATAGTAAGTAAAGTAATTAAACCCTCAAAGAGGCCATGTGATTTTGGAAATTAACACCTTCCATGAGGGACTAAATAACAAATAAATGTGCTTAAATTGTAATAATAGACCAGTAAAACACTTTTTAATTCCACCATTCTTCTTCTCTAAAATAAACCAAGTGATGTCATCATTTGTCCTCTGCTGCAACTGAAACAAAATGCTGTCTCAGACACCAGATGCTGACAGCATTATCGATTTCGAACATGCTGTCTGAAGCACTTTGTCTTTGCTATATGGCCACATTTCACTGTTTGTACCTCTGCCACAAATAAAGGACCAAGTTAAAAACAAATTAAGATCATTCATATGGTTAAATGTTCTTTAATGCATTTTAACAAATTCATTCTTACATAAGACTTCAGATTGTAGATGTGAAGGTGTGTAAAAGATCAGTTTTGAATCAGTAAAGTGGAAAAAAATAATATATACATCATTGTAATTATCTGTTGTAATAGGGACTAGGGAAGAGCAAGGATGTCTTTAATTTAGTTTTTTCAAAAAAAATCTCAAAATGCTAACAAAACATATTGTTAATAGATCTTGTTAGCATTTTGTGATTTTCATGTCATTCATTTCAAAGGTTAACACAGGCGTTAATGTATTTAAAGACAATGGCCCAATTTACACACCATTATTATGCATGTGAGAAAGCTTTCTGCTCTAAATCAAATGGATTGTAATTAAATCTGTACATGAAAAATATCAAAAGATCAGTAAAGAAAAGATCACATATTTGTGTCTCCCACAAAGCATTTCAAGTCAAATAGCAGCACACAATTTACCTTGTAATTGTAATTCAGAGCAACACTTAGTATTATACATTTTGCATAGGTATCAGGAGTAAATTATATAATATTTTGTTTTGCTATTAATCAGGCACTCTCTTCATATAGTAGCTTGCTATAAATGTTGTGCAGTTAGTCTTAAGCTTGTGATATATAGCGAATACATTCTGCTGTTTTGTTTTTTTTGGTGAATAAGAAAATCTCAGCGTCGTGCACATTAGAAATCAGCAGTCATGACAGTTACTGGGATGAGATGGCATCAGACTTTCTAATTGGCTGCTCAGAGAGATAAAGTTGCTGTTGTCCCAAGAAAACCACATCAAGTAGAGTTAGGCTTTAGGCTAACTTCTGTTTTTATATGGGCAGTCAGAATGAGCCCATTTTCACTTTGGGCAGTCACAGAAATCAGTGTCTGGTTCAGTTTTGTTCTCAGCAGAGAGACAGAGTCACTAATTCACTAACTCTGCTGAATGATCATCAGGTTTACAAGCACACAATTAAAAATCATATATAATGGGCTTTACTTTGTACGTAAAAAGGTTTTTTAAAAAGTCTGTCTTAAAACAATATGTACTTTGAAACAGTTTTTGCTTGGTCTAATCATTCCTCCCATTCATACTGGCCGTTAAGAAAGCCGTTCTTAAGATGCCTCCAAAAAAAGAGATAGGGGACAAAATCTGCAGCTCTCGTTCTGTGCGAAAATGTATTCCAGAGTCAATCTGAAGCTAAAATGAGGCTTCAGCAGTCTGAATCAAATCAAGTGGTAAAGCTACAGTCTTTTTACTACTAAATTTCCTCTTTATGTTTCCCCGGACAGTGTTTCTGTGTTGAGGGACAGTAACAAAGAGAGAGAATTTTGTACTAAAAAGACAGTAACTTCTGAAGCCACATATTAACTTCCTCTAAAATTTAGAATATATTTTTGCACAGAACAAAGACTATATTTTGTCACCCTTTACCTGCATTGGAAATGCATTAAGAATGGATCTTTTAATGGCCAATATCAACGTGAGGAATGTTTAAAACAAGCAAAAACTGTTTCAGTGTACATATAGGCACCTGACTGTTGTTTTAAGACAGAACTCTACCTGTGTGTAGTGGTCAGTGGGGTTATGTTAGCTACTGACCACTGATAGCCTGGCTATCACTGGCTAGGCTACCTGTTTTTCTGATGTTGAGCCAACAATTTTAATGTGAAACTGTTATAAACAAACTACTTGAATAATTATTTTCCAACATTCAGAGCAGAGATCACAGTTCATGGCAACTCTTCCAGAATAATCTTCTAACCTGCCACCATGGGCCATGCTGTAATCTGTGGGACCATGGCCACCCTTTGGCTCAGCCATCGTTTGCTCGATAGAATTATTGTAAAAGTAGACACCATCTAGTATGCCATTCTGTTCATGCTGTTTACATTTCAAAAGTTGCCATTGTTTTACATTTCTGTCAGCCTTCTGGTCAGTTATTAATCGTACCTCGACAGCTGCTAAATATGCATATGAGTTGCAAAAACTTGCCAGACAAAAATGTTTGTCTCAAACCAGGAAAGATAAATCTAGTTGCATGAGGAAGCCATACAGCATTTGAGACTCCTTTGTACACACAATTTTGTATTGAGAGACCAACACGTAATGTGATTAGTAGTTACTTTGCTTAGCATTATAAGCTTAAATCTACAATAATATGCTCAAAAACCATTGATTTGCCCTTAAAGCTGGAGGAGAAGATGAAATTCCTCCTGTCAGTGGTCACCGCAGTAAATGACCGCGGCGACTGCACATAAATGTCCTTGAACTTGTGAAAGGTTTTGGTCTCCACATCCCAGAGGTAGATTTGTGTGAAAGAGTAATCACTGCCGAGGGCAAGGTAGTGTCTGTCTGTGAAGGTGAAAGGCTGGAGGATCATCGCTCCTCGAGAGGGCAGAGGTTGCACCTCAGTGAACTGCTTATTGGTCCACTTGAGGACTTTGGAGTCACCGATGTAGCAGGTCAAGGCCAGATACAACTCATCTTCCACCCGGAAAGCTTTCACTGCCACCACGTCATCAACGTTTGGGATTTCCCCATGAAGTATGAACTTCTGGGTGCTCTTGTTCCACAGGTAGATGACAGGTGACTGAGAGCGACTGGCCAAGATAAGGTAGGACTTCCCGTCCTCCTCAACAAACTCGGCATCTGTATCGCGGAACCATTCGTGGAGAAACTGATATGAAAAGAAACCAGTTTCATTGCGGTCAGGTTGGTTGATCCACTTGTACAGAGTAGACAGGCCTGCTTTGGAGCTGTCCACAATCATAAAGTACCACCCACCATCCATTTGGAAGACCTCAATGTCATTTGGCTTTGAGATGTTGAAGACCTCAATAGTTTGAAATTTGGTGAACTTGTTTTGTTGATCGTCAAACTTGTAAATGTGGGAGCCACCAAATAGCTGGGTAACAATTATCAAGACATGGTTGTCAACCAGAACCGACCTGCACCCAACAACAGATTTCCCTGTGAAGAAAAAAAGTTATCAGTGGTAATAAAACACGGAAAATGACATTTAAAGGATCGGGCTGGTCTATAATTTTCTTATTGTTAACAAATCTCATGTCCAGAGCCAAACTAACAATGAACTGATCTGTACTTTAACACGTCAATGAGCAACATCGTTGAACTGGGTGTTCCTTCATCATGAAGAATATGGGCACAGTAGTTTGTTTAGAAACGGCTCCAAAGACTAATAACAGCGAGCACGTTTTCAGTCTCAGGAGAGTAGTTCCGTGTAAGGCAGACGTCACTGTGCATGTGTGGGACCATGGTTCCCTTTACAGCGCTTCACGACTTTGTGTGCTACATATGACAACCTCTTAACAGTGTGTGTGTTGTGATATACAGTAGGGATGTGCATCTCCATCGCAAACGGGCCCTTTCACAAGTCCTTTGTAGTGTAGTGTTCTCAGTCTCCTGGAATGTTTTGACAGCGCACCGCTTAGCTGTACCATGCTAGCGCGCTTGAGAAACAGTTTAGAGAGGAGGAATCAATCTAAATAACAAATTATTGGTCACAAATTATTGGTCACATTTCTAAATAATAAAGGCATAGGGCCTCTACTAATAATTATATATAAACAAATTGGATTTTAACAATGCAAAAGTGTGGCTCATTGACATGTTTTTAATAGTTTTGGACAACAGCGGAGGTCTACGGCACAGAGGATTACGGTATATCAGGCTTTGGATACACACACAATACTTGTAAGTGGGATTAGTTCATTGTTGATTTGGCTCTGCTCATTAGATTTGTTGACAATACAAAAATATATATAAAATCGCTAGACTTATCCTTTAAGTGGATCAATAACTGACACTAAAACAATATTTTCATTAGTTATGTGAAAAAAGGCTAGTTATAAATTTACTTTTATACTGACAATACTCAAAATTTTTGTTATTGTCAACATATCCTATGAAAAGACTAAAACCATCAATGCATTGGTCTGTCTAAATGTGGAAACCTTTAAAAACAAGTCACTGTAGTGAAACTGTAGTTGAGCAAGGTTAGCAGTTACTCACATGAGTGAATGGCGTATTTGTTTCTGCTGTTGATTTGGTGCTCTACACTGAGTACTTCCAGCAGCAGGACGGTGTATGTGGGATTGACTCAGAATAAACTACAATGCTCTTGTTCATTGTTTTGACGGAGCATGTCACGCTGTGCAACAGTGTGGCTTATTGATGTGATTGTTGTTGTTTTTGGACAACAATTGAGCTCTGTGGCACAGAGGAATAAGATATATCAGGCTTTGGCTACAGAGATAATACTTGTTAGTAGTAGTTGGTTCGGGTCTTCTCGTAGGATTTGTTGACAATAAGAATCTCACAGACTTATCCTTTAAGAAATATTTTGGGTGGATGTCATCAAACCTGTTATATTATCAAATTTTCTGAAATTCATTTCAATGTGATCCCACTCCATGACCACACAGCTGTTGGAGTTGGGTGCTGCCATCGCCACGTAGATGTCCTCTTTAAAGGAGAAGATGTCCGCTGACATGGACTGAATGGGAATGGACTGATGACGCACAAAGTCTGTGAGATGCAGACAAAAGTGTGAGTCAACATTTAGATCCTCACTGCTTAAATCACTTTTTTTTCCTACCATTAGTGCCAATGACTATGAAACAAGCACAAAAATGAAACTAATGTGATTATTGTGACGATAACATTTATAAAACATATGTTGTAATATGTTTCCTATGTATGTGCTTTTTTTTAACAAAACAGCAGAAAGTAAATGTAAATCCATATAAATGTAAATGGATGGACTGTCCATTTACCAGTACAATATATAACAACTACACCACAATATTATGGTTAAGACTTATTTTGACCTGCATTAATTGAGTTTTTGGCCACTTGGGGACAGGACAACAATCTGTAAACACAACACTGACATCTTATCACCTTCTAATGGGCGACTTTATTAGAACTGTGTTTACACACCCTGCAGATATCGAACAACATCACTATTCATTTGGAGTCATGTTTCTGGCCACTTGATAGATTGAAGTCCAAAAGTCAATCTCCTGTTTGTTTGGGTCTCCACCAACGCCTGATGCTAAATGCTCCATTTACATACCTAATGTCTCTGATGCACTATGCTCACCAGCTGGTTTCTAATTTTGTCTCTCTGCCATTTGGTGTTGGACAGTTAGCGCACAGTGGGTTTAACAGAGCTTTTTTTTGCTGAAAATAGCTGCCTGCTGCAGCCAAAAACAACACTATGAGAAAAAATATTGATTCGTGCAGCTTTGAAAAAAAAATAGTTTTCAAAAGTTTTCAAAAAAGACAATGTAGATTTTTTTTAAAATTTTCATATTTGTTTATGTTTTTGATTGTATAAGGACATGTGTGCATTGATGCTAGTGTGTTTGTGTGCATACACACTGCATGTTAGCATACACATGTTAGCAGGCTGGGAGTCTATTTGTTTTTAAGTACAGAATAGTGCATGGTTGTGGCCTGTTGAATTATTAAACAGTTTTATTGATTTCTATTTCCCTTTCTTTCTTTCTTCCCCATCTTCAGCTAAGCCTGTAACTACTCACAATTGCTCTTGATAGTGTACTCATCATTTCACCTGTAGAGATGCACTCGCCCGGTGGAATAGGAAGGTCATTGAGCCGCTTGCCCTTCATGTCACTGGGGCCTGCGCAGAAGACATCTGACACTGTGGCGTTTGTGTTTTTCAGCCATGTCATCAGCCATTTGTTCTCGCAGTTGCACTGGAAAGAGTTGCCTCGCAGATCCCTGATTAATGACAAAGGGAATCAACAAGATCTAAAAAGTCACCTTGGACACATTTACTGACAGAAACATTAAGATACAGTATATTTTATATTGATAAGAGGAAAGGTTGAGAAAGTTGAGAAACCACAAAGACTCTTCACATAATGTGAAACGGGTAATAAAACTACTGACGGCCTGGTAGTTATAAATGCATTACAGTATCTTATATCTTCAAGATTTAAACTTAACAGAAGCAGTTTTAGCTTCATGATCAGGCATTTTTGATCTACCAGGTTTTTAAAAAGGTTTCATAAACACAAGTATTGCAAAAGTCTCTTAACGGACACCAGCTTGTTTGATTCTTTAACAATTGCAACGACAGTTAAAACATGAAAAGTCAGCATTGATGCACTACAATCGAGGAGGACAGAGAGACAGACTTAATATTTGCACCGTCCATATTGTTCTTGTGGGATTTAATGCTGCCAAACACAAAGCACAGACTGAGTCAGCTTCACTTTGGAACGCAGTGTGAAAAAAGGAGACAGAACACACACGCACACACACGCACACACACACGCACGCACACTGCTGACACCACAAGTGCTTACTCACAGTTCCAGCAATGAATCCAAGTCAAAAAAGAGATCTCTTGGCAGAAACCTCATCTTGTTATTGGCAAGTGATCTAAACCAAAGCCACAGTGAGACAAGAGAAAAATGCACATTTTTGTCATATAAGTCTTTTGTTTGAGTTGTAACATCAGCTTTTTCACTGTAATAGTAAGATATGCTGCATACAGCAGGTCTGAAGTGGAACTGTTTTCTGGTTTGTAGAGAGAGAGACTTACAGATGAGTCAAATCTCTCAGACCACGTAAGGCATTTTTGGTGATGGTTTCAAGTTTGTTTCCTTCAATGAATCTGTTCAACAAATGACATAATTATAGAGGTGTATCAGTGTGGACAGGCAGAGAATATGAAATAATTTAATACATTATGTCATATCAGATAAATGATAATAACATCTTCCCAACATCTACTGATGTTGGGAAGATGTTGTTATCATTTAGATGTTTGATAGGAGGGTATTTGGAGATTGGGATTAATAAAACGGGAGCTGAGAGTTGGAGGAGAAATTATCTGCAGTTGTTTTTACAGCATTATGTAATACAGTCCTCCAGCTATGCTTAGGTGCTATATTCAAGTTAACTGTGAACATACTCATGCGAAAATGTACTTCAAAAACATTATGTGATGTAACATGTTACGCCGAGGAAGCAGTAGGTTTCTTGAATAATACTTACAAATATTCTAGATGTGGAAGACCAGAGAAAGCATCATCTTTGATTGTGGTCAAAGAATTTGCATTTAAAAGCCTGTTAAAGGAAAAGAAAACAAATCAGTGAAGTGAAAATCAAAACTGTCACTTTGTCACTTTCTGACTCCACATTAAAACCATAGACAGAACATGTTTTTGCTTTATTGATACTACATTTTGTCTTGTGTGTGCTGCATTGACTGTACAACTAAGCCGTTTAGATGTCAATAATCAATACATGCACTTACAACAGCTGAAGAGAAGGCATAAGTGAAAACATTCCCTCTGTGATTTCAGCAATGGATCCATTCACTATGCTCCTGTTGGAATAACAAAAAAGAAACAAAGTCAAACTCAGATAGGGACATTTTAACACTCTGTACCAGACACATCAAGTGCCAACCCTGCAGGGAAGCTCAGAATAACAAATTGCCTCATTGAATGCAGTATTGATTGTCCTCGAGGAAATAATCCTTCTCTTGTTATAGGCTAAAGAAAAACACTTTGTTACTTACAACGAGTTAAACTCAGCCGGTATAGTCCGTGGGATCTGTGAGGTGCCGACGCAGATGATTGTCTCCTTGGAGCAGGAGCATCCTGAAGGACATTTGAAATTCCTTTTAGCTCCTTCAGCTGCTCCATAAATGTACAGTAGAGCAAAACCGGCCAGCAGCCACCTCTTAGCAGACGTCATGTTGCTTCTTGAGCATTAATGATAATAATAATAATAAATGAGACCGAGATCGGTGCTAGCAGCAGCTTTTATCCGTCTGGGCGACATCAAAGTGCAGCACTAGTGGAAAGCCCTGACACAGGCTGATACTGCTGCAGCTGCGTCCCGGAAGGCAGCTTCAGTTTCGGACAGGGCAAAAAAAAAAAAAAAAAAAAAAAAAAAAACGTCATCTGGCCAGTAATCACAATAGTAATTTGTTGTGGGGAAAATACACTAAAATGGTGTTTATATGTATTTAATAATTATTTGAATGAATGTGACAAAAAGTAATTTTAAAAGTGGTTCATTCAAGGTGAGGAAATCAACACCGAAATGCCCCAAAAGTGTTGAGATCAGCACCATGGAGAGCGTTAAAATGTGTCAGCAGCACGATTTAGTAATGCGAGTTTATCACGTGACATATCTGCACACCAGCGCACTTTGACTTCATTAGCACATAAAGAAGAAAACAAGTAACACGGTAAACAGACTGCGGGTCATACAGCACATTATCTCTATTTTACATGTAGCACAAACATCTCCAGACTACTGTCACATGACTACTGTTCACCTCAGTTTGGTTGGGATAGATGGGATTGATATTTAGATTTTCTATAGAGAAATAGAAACCAAATATCTGCATTCAAATACTGGATTAAATCAACATCATGGGAATGCTTTTACATGAATAAACCACTAGAGGGAAGCTGCTGATAAAGGAAAAGGGTCTTTCAACACAGCAGGTCATTTTACTGCTCTGAGAGCTGGAGAACATTTCTGTGCACATTTTCACATCTTAAAGGCCATATGTTGTTATGTGATTATTAAAATTATTATTACGTTTTGTTTGTAGAAAAAATGTTCAAAACTATTCTTCTAATAGAAAAAATGTAAATAATTATTAAATAATTTAAAATTATTATTAAGTTTTGTTTGTAGAAAGATACTCAAAACTCGCTTTCTAATTTTTGTAGAAGAATTTGAAACAAGTATTAAATAACTTAGAAAGTATTATTAAGATTTCGCTTGTAGAAAAAAAAAAGCTCTCTCAGAACTAATTTTATAACTTTTTATAGAAAAATGAGAAAATCCTGGGAAAATAGGTGCAAAGTATGCGGTGCTGCTTTCAGTCTCATGTCCCCCTGCTCTGATCCAAAGTCCTGCATTTCCAAATCTTTCACATGGAGCCTTTAAAAGTTGTAATTTGGGAACATTATATGTTGTGAAGTTAAATCACCTTTAAAATTGTTATTAATCCTTTTGTTTCTTTCTGTCTGATAAATGTATTGTCTTGTTCACTTTCTTTCACAACTACACACACGTACATTAGCCTCTTCTCTAATTAAGCATATGATATATATATATATGTGTGTGTGTGTGTGTGTGCGTGTGTGTGTGTGTGTGTGTGTGTGTGTGTGTTCTATAATATATAATAAAAGCAGAAGATCACTGAGAAACACAGACACGAGTTTCCTTCAGGAGACATTTCTATCTTTCACTTTTTGTATTCTACTGTATTTTTATTACAATTATTATTTTTACCATTATAATTTAGACTATTACATCTACAACTGTAAAAACATGATGCATTATGGGGGTTATGACACCAGCAATTAAATGCTTAGTAATCTAGTAAATTGGTGATGAAGTATTTAAAAAACTGATCAAACAATTAATAATAAGTGTTTTATATTGAAAATTAAAAACAGCATAGAAACAGATTATGAACACAGCTCAATCCTTTAGTACCAACATCAGGTTGTGTGATAATAGTCAGGGAGAGTTTTTATGTTTTATTTTTAAAATAAAAAAGGGCTGATGGTACATTTTACATTTATTTGGCAGATGATTTTGATCATCATTTGTCTGGTAAATAATCCCATCTGTGTCAGGTTTCCAGTCTGGTTAACAGCTCTCACAGTTACACTTTGTTTCACTTCATTGTTTCCATTTCCAAATCACAATCACGGTCTTAAATCTATGTAATGAAACGTATTCAGTCTGCTTTAAACGCAGCATGTATCATTATTCATAGAAAGACGTATTATCCAAACAATAGGGTTGTTAGTTATCCCAGCAGGCCCTAACAAGGTGCTGACCTTTGCTGGAGGACCAGTAGTCTATGAGTATGAGTGAAACCAAATACCCATTGCAAGAAGGGAGCAACCGTACATGTCTGCCATTGCTGGCATAATTCATGACAGCACTGCATCTAGCATTGCTGTTTTTAGGCTTCAGTATCCCTGAAACACTCAGGACACGTGCAAGCTGAAACCAGATGACGCCACAGAAAACATCTCTTTGCTATTTCTTTCTAGACAAACATCAAGATGAGGTTAAGGATCTGGAAATACCTGCGTGGAAAAAAAGGATTTTTACATTTGTTTTCTGTAAAATGCTGTTAAGTCCTTTCATAAACACGAAGAGACATCAGTCACTCGTGACCTCTGACACCGTGAATGTCATATTAGTAAATTTTGCTCATGTCTTGGATGTCTGCACCACTTTATGAACACAGTAAAAGGTGCCTTGTTTACGTTTGGCTACTCACACCAGCTCAAAATGCAACATCTGACAGTGACGGGCTGGCTCTGCAAATAGTGATATCCAAAATAAAAACAGCTGAAACACTGAAAACTGTGGGATAAACCTACAAAAAGAGTCACTTATTTTTGCAGAATGAATATGTTTAATGTGTTTTAGTAGAAAAAAAATGTCAGAAGTTTTGTTTGTTCTTCTCGTTCATGTGTAATAAACCAAAGCTCCTAACATATATCCAAACATATAATAATTATAAGACCACCTGTATATTTACACCAAGCAATCTAAACTCAGCCTAAAGCATTTCTGAGCATAACATTACTGGAACTGAAAGCATGAAATATTCTAAAGAGGCAAAGAATAATTAATTAAGCGAATAAGGAAGACAACCCATACACTTTAATTTAGGAAGCTTGTGTGTGGTGTTTCTATCTAATGCCAATAAACAGTAACTCAATTATATTCTATTAAAGCAACATGTGAAGATTTATTGTCGCCTTTCAATGGTTGTATGAAGAATGACACTGAAATGCTGCATTTTTAATTCTTATGAAGAAAACTGGAACCATTTCTAATAAGGCACACTTTGTAGCAAATGGCTTCATTAATAGTTGATAAATAATTTACTGATGATTTATAGATCAATTATAAGCTGTTAATAAGAACAACCTGGGTTGCAGGGTGGTGAAAATCCCTTTTTATGGTGTTAATCATTTCTATTTGGCAATATTGCAGCTAAGGATATTTGTAACACATTCATAAATACATTTATTTTTACATTTATTTTGTTTTTACTTTCCAATAAGCTGTCAAGTTTGTAGGTAAAATGTGAATAAGTTGTAAACAAATTGATTTTGGTCTAGATGCTGAGCAGTCAGTGGTTCAATGGTCCATTGGGGTTTTTTTTGTTAAATAAAGGAGCGAGATAAAAAGATGCTGGAGGACAATAAACACCAGCCAGTGAGATTTTTCACAACCCAAAAATTGTGAATGTGAATTATTAATGATCTAAAAAGCATAATTAAAAGGTTTATTAACCATGAACCTTTACAATGAGTCTCTAATGCAAACTCACATGTGACAGTTTGAAATTCAAAGATAACTTTTCACACTTTTGACAGCTGGAATAAATCAAAGGCACACAAAGGTTTAAGGATAGATCAGTGTATATGTTATGTATGAGGCACATTTGTAATTTTTAGATTTATTTTGGGCTATAGTGGTAAAATACCAGAGATCTTTGCTTTTTTGACAAATTATCTACAACGTCATTCTCATATTCATTTTCTGTCATCCTAAATACACACAGTTTCTGTTTAGTCCGTATATCATCAGCCAAATGCCCTTTACTCTGAGCAAACACAGATTCTCTGAACAAACAAATGTTGAGCTTTTATTGCATGTTGTATTTTTAAAAATACACCCAACTCATCACCAAACCCAGAGATGTAGAAAAATGTGTACATGTCTTTTGACCAAGAGCCAATTATTTGTTTATGCCAAGTAAATATCTGTCTTGTCAGCCTGCCTTCTTCCATATCAAGTAATCGATTCCATAACTGAGCTATACATATCTTCCAACAAGCCTCATATGGTTCCCAGCGCATGTATAAATAAAAAATGACTTTACTTAACATGAAACAATATGGCGGCTTTTCCTCAATCATGAAACTAATGTGTCTGCTATATTTTGCTATGAATGTATTGCATCTTCACATCTGTGATATTTAAAACTTGGTAAACCTACCGGACCTTTCACCGGGAGGTCAGTAAAAGTGACCTAAATACTCACAGAGATCATTTATCCTCCTTAAGTGAATTGTCATTATCAGAGGTTTAGGGTAACGCTCTAATCCCTTACATCCACTAAACTAGCTCACATACACTTTCAAATCCAAAAATGACCTTTTACCCTTTGAACCATGAAGGCTTGGGGGTTTGGGGCGGGAGGGGGGTAACCTGGAGAAGTGCAGCGTCTGGCTGCTGGTGACTGCTCCACAGCAGGTGTTCAAGCGCTCAAACTTCTCCAGTTCCCACTCAGGAGCTGTAGAAGGCTCAGCAGACGGTATCAAGAAACTCACCGGTGCTGCTAGATGACACGATCTCCCAAGAAACATCAGCATATTATACAAGTACTGTATGCTGCTTATAATGAAGCAGTCTGCCAATGTACATTCAACTTCTGGGCAAATTCTCACATCTCACACTGTTTTTTCTCTTCATTATACAGTAATACAGTAAAAATGAATTGAAATTGACACGTTTTCCACCTAATGTTTGAAAAATCTCTGACAGTGTATTCTTTACCAGCTTGTTTGAGCTCTAACTGACGTCACACGTTTACATTGACTGAAAGACTTGTTCATATATTTTGTGTATTTTGTACTGTGATAAGGTGTAATGACTTCTGTTTTTGACACTGAGTCATTATTTTGTGGCTTTTTAAGCACGTCGGTGCATTACTGTTGTCAGTTTTAAACTATAATTTATTATTTAATTATATTATATTATATATATATATATATATATATATATATATATTAAAATTATATATTATATAATTTTTAAATTAAAGGCCAAAATTGTGGCTGCAATATTACATCATATGTAAATATTTTAGATACCCACACATTTGGTATCTTTATCAACATATTCATCAACATTTTATTGAACATATTTATCTTTACAAACTTTGGGATATCTACTAGAATTTAAAATAAAGTTTTGTGGGTTTGAACAATTTCTGGTTGCACAGCAAGTTTGTAAGTTTGCAAGAGTTTGTAATGACTGACCAACCAACAAGTCAGAGAGTTTAAAAAATCTATAAATGATTCATGAATATATTGAATAAAAACTTATCAATACATAAGTTAAATACAGTGGTGGAATGTAACTAAGTACAGTTACTCAAGTACTGTACTTAAGTACAGTTTTGAGGTACTTTTACATGATGATGATTTTACATGAGTATTTCCATTTTACACTACTTTGTACTTCCACTCCACTACATTTCAGAGGGAAATATTGTACTTTCTACTCCTACATTTATTTGACAGCTTTAGTTACTTTTCAGTTCAATATTTTACATGTAAAACAGATGATGTATTTTATAAAGTGTCTTTTTCTGTTGATCAGTGTAAAAAAATCCACATTAAACCCTTTTTAATTCAAAGTTTTAAGACAAAAAAAAACAAAAACACGACAAATCCAAGAGTGGTGAATACTTTTTACAGCCACTTTAAATCTGTATACAGTATATATATAATAAATAGAAAACTGAGTGGGGACATTCTGCTTAATGAGTTACATAATTTTACTTTTAATACTTTAAGTACATTTTGTAACTAATAATTTCATACATTTACTTAAGTAATATTTTTAATGCAAAACTTGTAATGTCTGCATTGTTACTTGCAATTTATGCTGTGGTATTGCCACTTTTACATAAGTAAATGATCAACAATACTCTAAATTAAATTGATATTTAATTACAACAGTAATCCTAATTTAATGGTGGAAATCCTGTTTATTCCTTGACAGCTATTTTATTCATACGTGCTGGTACATATAATGTGTTACATTCCAGCAAGGATTTCTTTTTATTTATAATAATAATAATGTAATATGTGTGTGTATACTGTACGCAGCTATGAGGGTTAATCAAACACTTTTCGAGTAGACCCCTTGTCAGCTCTGTGAACGAACAAACAACTGTCTGACCAACACATGTCAGCTCTGAAAATCTGCCACTGTGAAATCAACACTTGTTAACACTGTAAGATTTGCTGTGTTACTGTTCAACTCGTGCCTCACACTCTAACAGTTATTTTTAGAGCAGGTACATATTGTGTATCAATCCTCAGCGGCGACCCTGTTCTGTATCAGCATCTGATGTGCGAGCGAGGGTTGAAAAGGTCTTCACGTGGACCGTCCGTGGCGTTGATTAATGGTGGTCATGATTTAACACCTGCTGTTTTAATGTAGCCACTGTAAGAAACTGATCTCAACATGCTTGCGTGAGCGGTGTCCCCATTTTAAATAGCTACCTAAATTTATCATCTTTGTGGAGGTCAGTTCAACCTGTGTGTGTTCACATTTGGGCACAGATATTGAAAATTAAATCGTTAATAGCTGAGAAAAGACAATATATGACAATATATTCAGTTGTATGACGTGTAATGAAGGTTTTAAAGTTTATTTTCATTTGTTTTCTCGCAATCGACTGAGAAATTTAACTGCAAACTGAAAGAAAGATTTTTATAGTATTTATAAAACACTGTTATGTCATTCAATAGCATTTATAGGCTTGAGTCATGGCTGCTGCTGACAGTAGAGGCACTCATACATGGCAGATATCAGGCGTCACCATTTAGATAAATACTTCAAAAACAGCTTATATGCAAGAGGCGACACCCCATTAATGACACTGGGGGTAAAGTGGGATTTGAGGGTGACAAAGGCTTTATACTGGTGGCCTTTGTCCTTGATATTGCTATCAATGTGCCCTCCACATGGAGCAACTGTTGGCCCAGCCCCTCCCTGCTGCATACCACCAATCTGGGGCCCTGTCCAGAAACCACACTTGTGTCTTCAACACTTAGACATGCATAGTTTTAATAACTGGATCATTATTATGCGAGAAAGAGCAAACATCATTATCAAACACACGTCCCTCCATTTTCCTTCGTCCGGCCTTCGAATTAGTGGTTCAGGGTGTGAGGTTGGAATTAACTCTCGACAGAAAAGACAAAACTCGTTCTACATCTGCAGATGAATGGATGAACTTATAGTAAATTCTTTTAGCTGACTGCCACCAGCTGCTGTTGAGTATTTTTCTCCATAAAGGGTAGACAGCTGTTTCAATGAGAGGGCAGAGCACTGATGGCATTCTCATATCCGCAAATATTATCATACGTGCCACGATTTAATCAATATTTTTCAACTGTGTAGTTGTGGAGAGTTTCACACATGTAGGCTGGTTTAAAACGATACCATCACATTTCAAATACTGTACTTACAGCGTACAGAGGTGGAATTTACTCAAGTTCTATAGTTAAGTACAATTTTGAGGTACTTGTACTTCGGTATTTCCATTTGATGGCACTTTAAACTTCTACTCCACTATATTTCTGAGGGAAATATTTCACTTTTTACTCCACTACATTCATGTGACAGCTATTACTAGTTACTTTTAAGATTAAGATTTTACATTAAAACATATATAACAAGTTTATAAAATACAGCGCATTGTTAACGATTAAACTACTGGCTCCCAGACTTTTTGGCCCGTGACCCCTTACAAGAAGTGTCTGGTTGGGGCTCCTTGTTACGTTTCAGATGTTTAGAGTTGTTTGCAGTTCCACCAAAGACACATTTCCCCTCTAAATTTCTTAAAAATATCTAAATAACTGTTTGAGGCCCCATTAATCATCTCACGACCCTTCAGATTTATTCTGTGACCCTTAGAAAGGGGCCAAACCTCTTGAGGAACCACTGGACCAAACTACCAAACTTTATATACAGCAATTAAAACTAGCTCCACCTCAACCAGCTACAACAGTTAAGTGCTACTCACGCATTAATACATCAGTATTAGAAATCTATTGATGTTATATTTAATGATTTATCAGTCACAGAGGCTATTTGTGTGTACGCTTACTTGTAATAGTACATTTTACTAATAGTACTATTTGAATCCAGAACTCTTACTTGTATTTTACATTATACTGAATTTGGGCTGCAACTAACGATTATTTTCATCATTGATTAATCTACTTTCAAGATGTATTGTTTAGTTGGTTTATCTATTAAATGTCAGAAAATAGTGAAAAATGCCAATTTCCCAAAGCCCAAACAGGTTACTATGTATGACAAAGTAAAGCAGGCTATAAAATAGATTCACATTTAAGAAGCTGGAGCAAGGAAATGTTTGGCATTTTTACCTAAAATATGACTAAAATGACTGACTTATCATTCAAATAGTTGCCAATTCATTGTCTGTCAACGATTAATCGACTAATCAACTAATCATTTCAACTGTAGTATGTAGTATATGTAAAGTATTTTCAGCATTGACAGCTGGATAACTGGGCAAATCAGACCATGTAGAGAATCTGGTTTTACTTTCTGCACTTTTACATGCAGCACTGAGTAACTTTTGATCACGTTGTGCTACTTTTAAAAAAAAACTTTTACTCATGTACATTGTAAAACTTATAAAACTTACTTATAAGTAAAATAACTGCTGATTCCACTTAATGGGGATATTATAGCTTTCTATCCACCACTGCTTATAAGTGTAAAAGTCATTTTAATGGGCTCGTGGAGAGGAGCTGTTCTTCCAAGAAAGGTGCTGAATCTCGTCACTTTTTGGAGGTTAGTTTCATAAGACCACGTGCTTCTTGTAGCACAAAGTTACAAAAACGTTCTTACTTGTAAAACTTAGAGAGACTGAGACTCACATTAGAGAGAAATCATCATGGGATTTTCCTTGGGACTTACCCCCCCCCCCCCTACCCCCCACCCCACCCGCTATCTATATCCTCCTTCCCTCTCCCTCCCTCCCTCTCTCACCCACTCTCCCTGCTCTCTCTCTCTCTCTCTCCGTCCTCCCGTCTCTCCAGCCTGCAGAGTTTTCCGTCCAGTGTCAGGATAACATCGTAAACGAGGACCACCTGACGGTAAGACCGGACTAAATGGAAGCAGCGGAGGAAACTCTCACTTACCGAGATGACACCGGACTTCACACGAAGCTGCTCCGAGAGGACAAGCATAAGGACAACACGGACAGTAAGGGACACGCCGAGACAAAAAGCGACGAGTCCAACTATGTGGATCTGGACATGAAACCGGACGGCGCAAAAACAGTGAAAGTGACTTTCACTGGGGAGGGAAACCAGCTGTCTGTTATCAAATGCGACAGTGCGAGGCAGGGGGAGCATGACACGGAGGGTAAAATCATTTCAGAGGACTTTGTTGAAGAGGACACGCGGGCCACCGGCTGCGGCCCCGTTTCGGGTGAGCCTCTCTTGGAAACTCTGACCAAACTTCCCAACACTGATCCGGACTCGGAGAATGAGAAGCAGCGCCAGCAGGCCGAGCTCGACCCGAGTGACTGCAGTGAACATGTGTGCAGTGAGAGTGATGAGCTCCAGTACACGGACATGTATCTCAACAGCAAAACGGAGTCGGATGACGGTGCCAGCGCGGTGCTGTCCGACCACTGCGGCTCCGACACCTTGGAGGACGAGTCTCACTATATCACGACGCACGAAATCCAGTTGACCGAGCTCGACCACGACGTAGATTACGACTTGGGGCGTGGGACCTGTTGGGATTTTGAAGACGATAACTTGGTTTATTCGTTTGTGGATTACGCCTCGTTTGAAAGCGATGAAACACAGGAGGGGACTTTGATACTTGAAGGCAGGAGCCAAGCAAAAGTGCAGTCTAATCTTGGTGGAGCAGTTGTCAGCACCGAGCAAGAGGAGAGTGATCTTTGTGACTCGGACAAAGGAGCCAGCTCAGATGAAAGCGTATGCAAAAACGAATGCGGAGACACCAATGCGGGGAAAATTCATTTATCAATAAAAACCTCCTCCAGGGCGGTGAACGAACCCGGTAACATCTTTGACAACAGCACGTGTGGATACACAAAACATTTTGGAGACAGGAGCCACTTCTCCTTTGTGAGCTCTGGCGCCAGAGCGGGGCCCCTGTGCGATAGAGCCCAGTATTTCATCCCTGCTCCGGGCCGTCAGCACCTTGCAACCAAACTAAGACGGAAAGATATTAATGAGTATTCCAGCGGAGCGTCCAGCTCCATCAGTGAGCTGGATGACGCCGATAAAGAAGTGCGTAATTTAACCGCCAAGTCTTTCCGGAGCTTGGCATGTCCATACTTCGATGCCATTAATCTTAGCACCTCTAGTGAGTCCTCTATGTCGGAATATGGGCTTAACAAGTGGTCAGCCTATGTGGACTGGAATTACGGAAACATATCACGGGGAAAGGAGCGGAGCGTAATTGCGCACAAGACTTCCAGCGCAACACTGGAAATGAATAAGACTGTGGACAGTAAGAGGCATGATAAGTCCATCGCCGGCACGAAAGCGTCACAAACTAAAATGTACACATTGAATAAGAGAACAAATTCTCAACAAGCTTCATCTTCTAGCAAAAAGATTGAACTGAAAGATCCTGTTCATCCAAAACAGCGCGGAGTCACGCTGAATTTCCGCTGTAATGTTGCACCTGAAGGAGCGAAGCGTCCAAAGGGCTCCAAGAGCGCACGGTCCAGTGAGGTTACTGGGGCCGTATTGGCCAGGTCAGGTTGTGAGATGCAGTATCATCAGACAGACAACACGGGGGATACACACAAAAGGGCAAGTTTTGCATCAAGTCTACTGAAAAATGTGATTTCCAAAAAGATGCAATTTGAACAGGAGCGCAAAATGGAGAGGGGTGAAATTTGCGACACATACCCATCACTCTCCCCGTGCTTTCAACTCAAAGATCAAGAGGGGATGAAAGACAGGAGAGGCTTGCAAAGGCAAAGCTCAGAATCAGGCTCGGGATTCACTGTGAATTCTGCTGATGATGAACATCTGGAGGGCAGCAGGGCGAGTTCCTGTGAGCCTGCAGAGGAGCAGAAAAGCAACAAAGCACCAGATGATTCAGAAAAGGGACAATATGAGAAGAAGGAATCCTGTGATCCTCCAAAAGCACAGCTCAGCCACAGTCAAAGTAGTGCATTTAATTCATGGAAAGAGGATGAGCCAGATCCTGTAAAGGAGGCTGAAGTCTCCACAGCTGTAAGTGATACAAAGGAAACCACAGCAAAGGAAGAATTAGATACCAGCAGCATGCTAACAAAACTCCTTTTTGTTCCAAGCTGCCAGCTTCTTTCAAAAGAGAAGGAATTTACACAAGACTTGTCAAAAAATACACCTACCACAGGCATGCCTGCTGGCCCACAGAAATGTGAGAAAGTGTTCAAAACGGGCAATAATGGAAACATAGTAGGCAAAGAAGAAAACGAGAAGGGTGGGAAAACACCTGAGATAAAAATATGCCTGAGAAGTGTGAAAGAAAATAAAGGGTGCACACTGAATATTGCTAGCTTGTTAACCCCTAAAATAAGTTACAACACTGTTAACACATTTAGAGCAGCAGGTGAAACCAAATGCCACATTTTGTCTGCATCAGATAAGATCCCAAACTTCACCGTTAGAGACATAAGAGACACCAAATGCAAGTTTCAAACGCCAATATATCATGTCCGAGATGTGCGTAAATTGGTAAAAAGTTCATATCGCTTTGTTTCTTTGGATAATAGTTCGACTGGGCCTTCGGCAGCAAGTGATAAACTTGATGAGAAGGCCAAAAAGGAGCCTGTAAAGCATTCATTACCATCTCCTATTGTGATTAAATGCCACTCTGTAAAAACAAATGTCAAATCAGAGATAAACAAGGCATCACAGAAACAGATAGAGGGAGATATCCCGTCTGAAACACCTCAAAGTGAAAATACACCTTCGCATTGCACAACTAGCAGGGTGCCACCTGTTGTAGCCAAGCAGCTAAATCCTGACCAGTCAGAAATTCAAACAAATGCTGAAAGCAAAGTGACAAAACAGAGGCAGGAAAAATTTTCAGGTGAGACAGCCGAAAGGAGAAATGAGCCTAAAATACCAAAACAGGCGGCGTTAGAGAAACTTAAAGCTGCAGTAAAAACAATGGAGCAGCTTTATGTTTTTGACAGAAATGAATGGAAGCGCAAAACTCAAGCTCCGCAGCCCATCACCGACAGCCACGTGCTTTCACTTATTGCCCGTGAGGAGCAGGGAGCAGAGGAGCTGGAGGCAACAGCAGGGAGACTAACAGACCCCGACTCACACACTGACAGGATCCCTCAGTCTTTGATAAACACCACAGAGACAGGCAAATCACAAGAAGTTAAAAGATCTCTGAATATCATACACGTTCCATACAACAATGACACGTTTAAAATACAGTCGCAGCAAAGTAAAACATTCAGCAACAAAAGTGTCCTTCATTTTGGCAATAGTAATAAGGCACGTGTCAGCATAAGTTCAGTTAGTAACCCCGTTCCTCAAAGCTCTGCACTGCAAACATCAGCGACTATGAAAAGCTCCAAGACACCGGTGGCTCCACTGTCAGTGAAAATAGAGCCCCCGAAACATGGGCAGATGGAGCAGAGAAAGGTCAAAATCAGCCCCACTAATCCCACAGTCACACAGGGCAGCTCAGACTCTGAGAACTATCTAACCATGCCCGGACTGGGGTATACAAATGAAATCAAACTGCTGAATCGAGAGCCGGTTTCCAAGGAGGCGAATTCAAACAGCAGCCAAACACACACAGGTGACAGCAAGAGGTCTCCGTTAATCATGGAGTACCCAGCTTCAACCGTCTACCACCACCCAGCAGCAGCAGCAGCAGCAGCAGCAGCAGCAGCAGCAGCAACAGCAGGCTCACAAACACAGCAGGTGTTGTGTTTCTCTCCCACTGTCACTGTGTCACCCACACCTTCGACTGGAGAGACAGTATCAACATCACAGCGCAAGATGCTTTTGGACCCAACTACAGGACATTATTACCTGGTGGACACTCCCATACAGGCCACCACAAAGCGACTGTTTGACCCAGAGACAGGCCAGTATGTGGATGTACCCATGCCCCATACAACTGCGGCACCTGTCGCCCCTGTGCCTCTCTCTTTGTCCCCGGTGGCACTGAACCCAGGAGCGTACGCCCCCACGTACATGATCTACCCGGGGTTCATCCCCTCACCGACTCTGGCAGCTCAGGCAGTGTTGCCACAGTCAGCTTGTCACTCTGAGGATGCAGGTGGGGAAAAGGTGAAAAACGCCCGAAGCTCTAAGCAGGAAACTAACGCAACAGGCGGCGAGAGCGTGTATTACAGCGCAACAGGAGAGGCTCCACTGCAGCTACCTGTGAGTTTGGGACATGTGAGCGCCAGAGGAAGTGCAGCAAGCACTGACAGGAAGCCAGTTATCAGCATCACAACGCAACAAGGTCCAAGAATCATCGCCCCTCCTTCCTTTGATGGAACAACAATGAGCTTTGTAGTGGAGCATCGGTGACCAAGAAAACATCTCATTATACATGTAAGTTTGTACATTTTCCACATGTTCAGTCAGAGTGGCCCAGCTCTCCCCAAACTCCCGTCTAACCTGATTAAAGGATAGGTTCAATTTTTCAAGTCTGTCTTAACTGTATACTCACATGCTCTTACATACATTGAAACAGTTTTTGCGTACTGTAATTATTCATCCTGTTCAAACCATAAAAGATCCCATTTTAACATGCTTCCGATGTAAGTGACGGGAGACAAAATCCACACTCCTCAATCTGTGCAAAAATATATTCCAACCTGAAGTTGTTGTTTTTAAAATCAGACTTGAAAAATTGTGAACCTACACTTTAATTACACCAGATAAAGTCTGTCGGTGAATGTGTGTGGAAGTGCTTTCATCTGTTCAACATCTGCATGGAAAGCAGATACATAAGACAGTAGTTCTTGAAATGCTGCAGTAAAGTTAACCGTCAAATGTACTGTATCCATTTGAAATTCAAGATGCATTCAAATGCACAAATAAGGTTTGCAGTTCAGTTTAGTTCAGTCTTGTTGTTTGACTTATTGTGAAACACTGACGGGGTGAAAAAAGGACCTGAAAAGACTTAAATGTTACTCAAGCAGAAATAAGTTCACTTGTATCAAAAACTACAAAAAAGTTTAAAAGTAACAATTTGAAGATATGTGTCCTTCATTTATTTTACTGTATATTACCATGAAAATATAATTATTATTATTAAAGTGCCAAATCAGTATCTTAGTACATATTCAGTATCTAAACTTTAATGAAAACATATTTTTAGAATTATTTTTATTGTTTACTACTAAATTGTTTTTATAGCCTGTAGGCTACTCTTATTCATATTGCTCAAAATATAGCATTTTATTTTTAAATATTTCACATTTTAAAATAGATAAAAAATGTATCTTCAGATTTGTTCATTTCGAGTAATTCAGATAAACTAAATGATGAAATGCTATTTGGAGTTTTGAGAACTGTCCATCTACTGTAAAGGTAAAAAAAAAAAAAGTAAAGTCTTTGGATTATCTAAAAAAAGGCCATAAAGCTAAATGTTTTTCAGTTCATCAAGGGCTAACCGTTTGCAGATACATGGTTTTCTCAAGATAACTGGGATATGCTGGATATAGATGAAAAAATATTTTACAGTATTAGTAATGGGCTTTTTTCACAGAAGACATTTTGACGCCGTATTAAAAGCACAGAGGTAAATAATAAAATTATTGTTGCAGTTTCAGCTTTCTGGTATTGCTGTCTTATTGGGACGTTAAGAGAACAGAGCTATCGTTAATGTTATTAGATATACCTGTGCTTTTCCTACCATGGTCCCATTTCATAAAAACATTACCCGCATACTGACAAAAAAAAGTAGAAAAGGCTCTTAAGATGCAAAAGAACTCATTTATTTCATGTGCAAAAAGTGGAAGAAAAAAAACTTTGAAAAAAAGTGAGAATTTGAGTTAAATGACCATCAGCACACAATAGCCTCTTCTACTTTTTTATTTGTTTGTGTTTATTTAAAAATACCTGATACTACCTTTTGAAAAGCTTTGGTTCAAGAGCAGAAACTACTGCTACTATTCTACTTTTGCTACAGTGACAAGTCAGGATGTCTGCTGTGAAAAAGGCCTGTTTGTCACTTTCCTTGAAATGACTAGTTTATGTCCCCAGTGGACTTCAGGCATCATTTACACAGTTAAATATTGAGATTATTGTTGCTGAATCATGTGGTCTCTGAGTACAGCTGCATAACATGTACAGAGTACATGTGAACCTGTGTGGAGGTCGGTCCTGATGTACTACATAAGTTTTTATATCATTTTTGTGTTTTAAATGCTGCTAAAGCAGCAGTCCAGCCTGGCTGCCTTAGGGGTGGAATGTCAGTGTTAATAGACATGCAGTAACTTCATGACAGGTAACCCAACTCCACTGAGCTCTGGCTGGGATTGCTGGGAGATTGGATTTTCAGCTACGGCCCTGGAACGAGTTGGTTGAGTTCCCTTTTCTCTGCATTACACATCGTCGGGCTATTTTGATAGTGTGAGACGAGTTTGTTTACATGGTTTATTCTCAGGGTTGGAAAGTGTCACAGGAAAGTATTCCAGTCAGTGACACCTTCCATCGAGTTATTCTTAATCAGTGTTATAAATGCTTTAATTACTCGGATACCATTACAGATCATTAATGTGTTCGTTCCTTGTTCGTGACATTTCATGAAACTTTCTCCTTGCTGAATGAGTTTGAGCAGGTTGATGGTTTTTAGACTACTTACTAATCAAAGGATCAAAAGGATCAGGAAACGAATCAAATAAAATGTGATTCCTAATGAAAAAGAAGCTAAATATCAAATCACAAAAAAACACATAGTTTCCAGCATCTATCCGTGCTGATAGTATTTATTGAGGTTTTGAGATCTTCACTCTAAAACGCAACAGCAGCACCTCTTTCAAAAACAAAGTCCTGATTATTTGGTGTACAGAACAAAACTAGAAATAGTAAATCTGTCCAAGTGTCAGTGGCAGCGATCTCAAAACCTCAGTAAATAAAACCAAAACTATCTGCATGTACAGTGGCCATTTTAGGACAGACTAAGCTTGTCAAGCTCAGCTCTATGTTTTCAGACTTAGCTCACGTTTTCTCTGTCTTTATTTTTATCATTATCAAAAACGTATTGTTTGCATGAAAAGTGCAGTTTTGAAGGTACATATTTAAAGGCCCTGCAGAGCAACACTGATGTTTCACTTGTGGCTGATAAGACCCCTGCTCAGGTTGAAGTTGAATGTTAAATCACCAGTGTGAATGGACCACTGGTGTGTAGGAGCTTTAATACTAACTAAAAAAGTCAAGTGAAGTCTTATTTGCACAAATTTTGAAACTGGAATTAGTTTTAATCTTTTCTCTGCTGTCACAAGGAAAACTGAGTGATATTTTCCAGTTTTCAGTGTTAAATTTACAAATGTATTCAATAACTATTAATTTTTGAATCAAATTCTCATCACTGAAACTATTATCTTTTAAGATATAAGTGATTTTGTTAACTAGCAGCTGCACTTTAAAGCCTGCGAACTGAAAATTAGTGTAAATCTGCTGATTTTTGTCAGATTTCTATATTCTCATCCAATTCCCTCTTTACTCTGTAACATCCACTTTTATATGGACTTGTCAATAAAACTTGTCTATAAAGTTCTTAAATTCATTTAGTCTTTCTCATACACTAGATACACACTTACAACCAGTCACAGTCCATTCTCAGCTAATGTGTCAGAGTAATAATACAACTGCATGAGCATGAGGGATACATGTCAGCTGGGTGCGTGGCAGGCAGAGGCCTAGCATGGGGTTGAGTAGTGGTGTGAAGAGGAACATTGTGTGTGTGTGTGTGTGTGTGTGTGTGTGTGCATGTGTGTGTGTGTGTGTAGCTGAAGGTGGTGGTGGCAGTGGGGGGTGTTTGGGGCGGAGGGACGCGGGGGCATGGCTGGGATAGTGATGCAGGAGGAAAAGGTCAGGCAATGTAAAGTATTTGTTGTGCTGATGCAGGGAGAGGACAGCTGCTCGGAGAGATCAGATGCTACTGCTCCACCAGCTTGGAAGCGCGTCTGCGGGGCTGAGATGGGGTCAACTTTTTATAGCCCCCTCCCCCTCTGCTTTTTCCTAAACGGGGAGAAGGAGGTGGGGAGCAGTGCCGACCTCCAGCACTCCTACGTAAACAAATCGAGTTGCGTGCCTCCGGCAGCGATCTAACTGAATCTGGTCAGCTGGTTCAGAACCAGGAACTGCAGACTGAAAAGGCTTATAACAGTCGCTTAAAACAAAATTTCAAAAAAAAATTTCTCCTCTAAAGTCTCACTTTGCTTATATTGCATCCGTCTTTGCATCCGAACACTTTCATTTCTCATTTTTCATTTATTCTTTTTCACTTCTAGACATCTCCACTGAGGAATCTGCCTTCATCCACTGTAAGTGCAGTTTTCATCCCCGTCACCCCACCCTGTGATCTACTCCCCCGGACAACTTCCACCATCAACAACTTCTACCCCCTTTCTGTTGTGTTGTTTATCCTTGCGGCAGACATTACTGTATTCTGTATGCATTGCAGCACTTTGTAGGGTAAATGCATATAGCCACGTCCGCTGGCTGATGCTTTGCCATTTTGACGCCTTAGAATTATGAGGTTCTATCTGCATTCCGACTGGTTTTGAGTGATTGAGGTTCAAAGTTTTGACATTTGAGTTGGCAAAACTGATAAACAGTGCATTTCTATTTTATTTGTCAAAATAACAGACACCCTTAATGTACTCTAAATACAGTGTTGTGCATGAACACGCTAAAAGAGCGCGTACACTGAACGTGCTCATGTTTTTGGTGAACGGTGAATTGATTGCATCCGCTTGCAACTAATGAACATGAACGTGAGCGTTAACTCCAGTAAGAGTTAACGATGCTCACGCACTGTGTTTTACGGCACCTGAGGATTTATGGCACCCGGCATGGTCTTTTTTCCCATTGTTGCTTTCTCTAAATTGCGTGCTCTGCAGAACTGAAATTATAGCACATCTTTCAGCTAGCGACTGTAATAAAGCCAGTGGTGGAGCCTGTACCAGCTCGCGTGGAAGCATATGAATCTATTTTATGTTTTTGAACTGCTGCATAATTTGGTTAATGCAGGCTAAATAAAATTTCCATTGCATCTACAGTATACCTTTACTGCACTTCTTTTTTTGACTTTCTGCATAATATGACACATTGTTTAAGTGGTAAAACATATAGTCACATTGTTTTTTCTTGGCTTTTAAAAGTAATCTCTGTCTCTGATTATATAGTAGTATACAGTAATTCATTTAGTTTGGGAAGTGGGCAGTGGCAATGATTTGGGGCTGGGGATGGATGGGTAGGAGGAGTTTCTATTTTAAAAGAATAGCTCAAAACAGTCCATTTAAAAAAATGGAAGAAATTAATGTGAACTAGCTCATTTTAATCTGTGTGAATTGAACTTTGAGCTAGCTCTTGTGAAGTCTGAACTTGCACAACACTGTCTAAATAACACACAAAAAATACACAAAGATCAATGTATGAACTGCTGAAGGGACTTATGATTTAAGATATGTGGGCACAGACAATGCTGCATGTTTTAAATTTAGATATAACTACATTTGGTTTTCTCTGACAGATATGAATTGATAATATAGTTCATAAAGTTTTACCAACATTTGAGACAATTAGAAACATTTAAAAAATTTTCTTCATTCATTTATATTTTCTCTCCTTGCTCTGCTTTGATTTGTTGTTTTTTTGCTGGGGTCTCTGTCAGTGTCTGAGCTCTGAATGTTTCTCCGTCATCACTGTGTCTGCTGCAGGACTCATGTTATAACATTAAACACACACAAACCCAGTTAGTAGCAGAGCAGGCAGCGTTAGCGTTAGCATCAGCAACTAGCAGCCTGAATGTATCTCATATTCTTACATATTGACATTTTGGCTTTCATTGCTCAGTTTTAAGTAGACAGAGTAACTTAAGCCACTAAATATAACATTACAATAATCATTGCTAACAACTGTGCTAACTGTGTAATTGAACTCAGCAAGCTAGCTGACTAGCATAAAGGTAAAAATCTGCTTCTCACTGAGTTCAAACAAGATAAAAAACTGACTTTCAGCTCACTTGATGTTTGTATCAGTGTCATACATAATTATTTTGATAGGAGGTTCAAAACTTAACATTGAGCAACATTTCACGATCTTTTCAGCTCCTTTAACCAACGTCACAGAGCAGTGAGGTCACATGGTAAAGAGATGTAACCTGATTGGTCCTCCTGTCTACATTCCGAGCACTGATTGGTGCTTTGCAGATGGAACCTTATAGCACCAAGTTTGAGATTGATTTTTGAGCTGGATCCTTCTTTTTTTCTCAAATTTTAGGGCCAATAATGTAGAAAAAAAAAAAAAAACCTACACAAAATGTCGATAACTTGTCAAAGAATAGTTTCATGTGAATAACTATTTTTTGCCAAAAAAGCCAGATAGAACCTTATAATTCTAAGGTCACATTGTTGCTTTATGAATCTGCTTTGTGATGCTTTCCATTCAGCTGCTGTCTCGATCTCTGTTGAAATGCTGTTTCACTGCAACTCGTCTATTCAAAAGGAAACAAGGCAGGTTTTCTATTAAGAGTTCTGTGTCAGTCATTATCGGCCATGTCACAATTTTATTAATATGAATTTAATTTTATTGTACATTTAAAGCAAAACTATGTAACCTTTGAAAGAGATAATACAACCTTCAGTTGTCCACAGTACACTTTGCTGCTACAACCTTTCTTGTTCTGGTATGACCATCTTAGCTAATGTTAGTAAACTTTAGATAGATCTTACTGTGTAAATGACTTGACAGAGTCAGTTTGCCGATGTTATGAATATTGTCTGCATGTGCTACTGTTACACAGTGTTTCTTCCTGTGGTCCCATTACTCTTGGATACATCATAGCGAGTCAGCCTTGCAGCCAGTTTATCTCAGTGGCCAAATATGGTACAGCAAAAAAAAAAAAAAAAACCCACAGAAGAGTCCAACAAACCACGATTTAAAAAGAAATAAAAGGTTTTTTACAGCATCCTGAGGGGGGCTGGGGACATGGAATCCATGTGAGCCATGTTCAAAACTTCCATTGCAGAAACAACTGCTTGCATTTGTGGCCAGAAGGTTTTCTGTGCTTGTCATGGTGGCAACCAAAGAACTTTTTGGTGTACAGCAGCGGTGAAGGAGGCTTTCAAGCTGAAAAAGGAGTCCTTTTAGGCTTGCTTGACCCAGGGGACTCCTGAAGCAGCAGAATGGTATCAGCAGGACTGCAGTTTCAGTGGTTGCGGAAGCAAAACTCAAAGGAGGAGTTTGGGAAGGAGAAAGACTTTAAGTCAGCCTAGCAAACCGTCAAATGACTCAGAAAGTGGAGGCAGGGCTTAGCCTAAGCTGTTTTTAGCAAGGAAAAGGTCTGCTGACCAGGGGCCTCATTGATAAAACAGTGCGTAGGATCCAAACCAAAAGTCTACGTGCGCACAAAAGCCGAAAATGGCGTGTGCCAAAAAATAATCAGATTTATAAAACTGTGTGCACGCATGAATGCTCGTATTTTTTACCTTTATAGATCACAATCAACTTCAAAATGTGCGTACAAAGAGACAAACCTCATATCCCACCCCTTTCGCTGCCACAATTAACCATAAATGGTCAATGCCAAAGCCTTCATGAATATTGATGTGCATGCTGTTCCTGTGGAGAACGGCAGCAGGATAGGCTGGCATACTTGCGAATTAGTGTGGAACCTCTCAGTTAACTTTCGATTTCCAAGGGGCATTATCAACAGGCGCAGACCAAAAGACCTACAACGAAAAGTGTGACTTTTCAAATTTGGACTGGTGACACTTGTCTGTACAGTCATTGTATCAAACCCTACCCATATTAGATAAAAGGTTGCGATTGGCCTGACCCGGGCCATGTCGGCTAGAAATCTGTCTGAATTGGAGGGTGGCCAAACGTATTTGCCAGAGCAAATAAAACATGAGCTCACAGATTCGTCAGGTTCCCAGGCTAGCAGCAGTACTAAAAACAGAAGAAAGTTTGAGAGGCTGACGGCTGCAGCAGCTGGTAATGCAGTCGGTGCAACAGACGAAACAATTTGCAAAATTAAACAAAGTGTGTCAGACATGGAGGTGCCAAGAAGCGCATTGCTCCACAGTATATGGACTAGTGGAGACACAGGGACACTGAAGCTCACGGCTTGGTATTTGTTAAGCATCTACTGTATATAGACACATACATGATTGATGAGACCAAACACTCAATACAATAAACACACACATTTATATTTACTCCAAAATCCAGCATACAGGTGTTTCTCTACACAATCCATATATGAGTGCGTGTAGGTGGAGTAAATGTGCTGGGTGAGGTGACTGGTGTCTTCAGTGTACTCTGTGTGCCTGACAGCACAGTCGTGTTTCACTGCAGTGATTTTACACACAAAAACTATATGAAAACTAAAATCGTACTTGGTGGTATATGCACAGTAATAGAAGATATTATTAAAAAGCTATCAGCGCTCTGTTCTTCAATTCTTTAAAGTTATTTGATGTAATCTTGGATTTCTACTACCGATGATGATAATTTCATCAGTTAGTTAATGTGGTTGATTTGAAAAGGAATCAGTATATTTATGCTTAATATCAGGGAAAGGCAAGTCAGACTTTTCTGAATCCTGCCACCTGCCATAACCTGGCATCATCCTGGCATTTCAGCAGCGCTGCGTTGCTCCACAACTGACCATGAGTGTGAGCGCCATACAGTCTGGCCCTCTCCTCTGCGCTCTGGGGGTTGGGAATGTGATGGTGAGCCAGTGCATTGCGCTCAATGTTTCAATAATAGTTCAACAATAAATTACAGATGTAATTGGCTATCATTTGAGTTAGCTTGTATCAAGCAGAAGTAACACTGGTGGCTTGTTTATGATAAAGTGGATCTATAATTAGCATTTGATATTAAGTGAAATTAAATGTGAGAGGAATCATTATATAATCTGGCTTCAATTCACCACCTCACCATCTGCGTTGCCAGTTTCACCTGTCTCCAAAATGTTCGTACGCATGGGTCAGAGTTTCCATACAGGTGCGCACATTCTCCCGTCAAATTTGTTTTTATAAATCCCAACTTTTTCGTGGGAAGGGATGTACATATCTTTCAAGACCCATTTTGTGCAATGCAACAGTTATAAATGAGGTTCCTGGACTAAGGATGTTGTCAGACGGTGCAAGGAACACTTTGACAAACTCTTGAACCTGACTGACATGTCCTCCATAGAGGGGGTGGAGCTGGAGGGTTCGGGGTAGCCATGTCGATTTCTCTAGTGGAGGTCACTGAGGTAGTCCAAAAGCTCTGCGATAGCCAGGGCCGGGAATGAATGAGATTTCACCCTGAGATGTGGAGGTCTCTGGACATTGTGGCATTGGTTTGGCCAGCATGCTTCCTCAGTGTCCTGTGGAGGTGCCTGTGGACTGAAAGACCATGGTGGTGGTTTCAGCTTTTAAAAAAGTGGACCAAAGTGTGTGATTTAATTATCAGGGGTGACACCCTATCTGGGAAAGCTTATGTCAGATGCTGGACAAGAGGCTCTGGTCAATTGACCGACCTAGGATTCAAGAGGAGTAATGTGGATTCCATCCTGATTGTGGAAAAGTGATCAGAGGAGGGGTCATGGCCCATCAACTGTTTTGTGGACTTGGAGAAGGCTTATGACTTGTGTTGGGTACTGCAAGAGTTTGGGGTACTGGGCACCATCACTATAAGCCAATCGGTCCTTGTATAACCAAAGTGAGAGTTGTGTTTGCATTCTCGGCAGGAAGTCAAGTGCATTCTTAGTGGGCATTGAGCTCCCCCAGGGTAGTACCTTGTCACCAATTCTGTTTGTGATTTTCATAGACAGAATCTCAAGGCACAGCCAAAGTGTGTCCAGTATGGTGGCCTCAGGATTGCTTCTGTTTTTTATGGATGACGTGGTTCTGCTGGCTTCATCAGACTGTGACTACCAGTGCTTACTGGGACAGTTTGCAGCTGACTATGACAGGCGGGAATAAGTACTTCCAAGTATGAGAACAAGGTAATCTGTCATATAATGGTGGATTACTGATCTCGGGCTATGAATGAATCACTGCCTCCAAGTCTCTTGGGGTGTAGAGAGCGTGAGATTGACAGGCGGATTCGGTGCCTCATCAGCAGTAATGCAGATGCTGTACCAGACTGTCGTGGTGAAGAGGCAGCAATCCTGAAAGTGAAGATTTACCGGTTGACCTCCACTCCAACCCTCATCTATAGTCTAGTTTTGGGAAAGACAACAAGAATAAGATCACAGATACAAGCTGCTGACATTAGTTTCCTTTCAAGGGTGGCTCATCTCCTGAGTAGCTCAAATGTTTAATAAGGCTGAGTTGGAGTTGAACTGATGCTCCTACATGTCAAAATGTGTCAGTTGACGAGGTTTGGGCATCTGATTTGGACGCCTCCCTGTGGAGGTATTCTAGCACATCCAATTGGGAGGAGACCACAAGGCAGACCCAGAACATGCTGGAAGGACAGGCTGGAGGACGTGGCTAGGGAGAAGGATGTATGGGCTACCTTGCTTAGCATGATGACACAATGACCTGGACACAGATAAGCGAAGGAAAATGAATGGATCGATGAATATCTGTCAAACAATTAACAGGGCACCACAAAGTCCAAACAAAAGCAGTCAATTCATCTTTTTATTATGAATTTTAACCAATGAAGGCATCACTTTTGTAAAACTTTCAGAGAGCCAAAAAATGCTTTTTTAAAGGTCTAAATGGGGTGGGCCGGCACAGTATGCACTGGATTAGCAGCTTTCATTGAAAGAATGGCTAGCAATTTGGAGTCCAGTATCCAATTCTCACAATAAATCTAGTCATAAATTTAGTCTCTGAGTCAGATTGCTAATCTCTTTAAGGAAAGTGACCCAAAATGGATGGAAAAAATTGGAAAAATGAGCCATTATCTTGGAATTATCACTTATTGCCAAGGTGGCTGCTGTTCAGCAAAAGTTACATAGTCTTGCTTTAATTCACACAATGAGGTAATAATTTACAATTAAACCTATATTATACACAGGTTTATAAGGACAGGGACCATTTGTATGCACTGAATTTCAAAAACTCCACAGATTATGGGGTAATGTTAATTCACCTCATCCATTTCTTCAGTAAGCTCTGTCAGAAGAGAAAAATTACTGTATGTACTTTTAAAATAATATGTTTCAGAGCTGTCCCAAGCTAAAGTCATTAATAGTCAAATGAAAAATATCTGACATTGCTGTGTATCATATTACTAACCCCCAACACTATTTGTCCACCTTCACAATATTATTTCCATGTTTTTACGAGTCTCATGTTCTACTTGAAGTATGCACATCCTGCGTGTCACGAGTCACAAAATGCTTCTAATACCTGCACAACTGATGTGCTGTATGTGGTGGTGTATGTTTTTATTCTGAAAGCACGCACCTTGGATGTTATAATGGAAGAAAAGAGAAACACACAAAGTGTGTTGCTCAGATGAAGCATAGCTGGGAGTCTAGTTCAACAGTGTACTTAGGTCAGTATTTCCTAAGTAGTGTTGGGCCCAATGAGTCAGTACCAGCTGAGATGTTTAGGGGATAACTTCCTCTATCAGTGTTGGTTTATTTTACACTTGTGTGTAATGAGATGGGAGTTGGTGCGTGTGTGTCTGAATGTGTCTGTGTTTGTGGCTGTTAGTTATGCACGGCATTTCGGGATTTTGTGAGTGTACAACGAGGAGTCATGTTACTTCACAGTAGACGAGAGCAGACAATACATGTGTTGGGTGTGTCTTTACTCTTTACAACGCAGCAGTGTCAGTTTCTCTTATTAAAACCCACTTTTTTTCTGCTTAAACGTGTATTAATTGAAGCTTGTATAAAAATTCTGAATTAACTGATCACATCCAGACTTGAATTTGTTCATTACTGCCTTCTGTACAGTGAAGTTCTGGTGTTATTCACTTTTCTCTGTCCTGTCTCTTGTTTCCTTTTGGATATAATACCAGCATCTTATGTATAAGTTATGCAGACAATAGGCTGCTGTTTTAGCATGTTTCAAAACTAAACACAATATTAAAGGTATTTGGAGCTGCTGGTCAGTCTATGTACCTTCATTCTGTAAAATATGTGTTTTTGTGCCTCTTTATGATGATTTAGACTTTATGTAAATTGCCCTATGAGTTGATTTCATTATAAATGATATGAATTCATGCAGTGATTTGGAAGATTTGTTGTTGACTATGCAGTTGATTGGACATTGTTTGCTCTTTAGAGCAACTTGATGTTGCATCCGTTAATGCATTTTGAGGTGAAATGTAAGATAAAATTTGTACATGTAATTCATGACACATTGTATTTCTTAATATTTTTGGGTTTTAATTCAGAATTTTAAGTTAATTTGCCCTTGAGGCATTTAAGAGCAGAGCAAGTAAAACAATTATTTATTTAGAAATTTTAAAATCTGTTGAAAAGAAATGACTTTTCAGATATTTTTGGAAAAAATGTTTAGCATCTAAATATTAAATATCAAAATAGTTACCAAGAAACTTAGTAACTATTGATAGGTCCAAATTATGAGCTGTAATATGCTACCTCCTGCCATAGAGTATTAAAATATGAGCTCTAAAATACTACTCACCAGAAATGAAATCTCCCCACAACTTTTCCATTTTTCTCTTTGGTTCTGATGAAACGGGGGAAAGTGTGTGTTTGACCAGCAAGTTGTGCAAAGGAGGCACATAATAAAACACTGATCCATTTCTATCTTAATTTCAGATTATTTATAATAATAGCACATAGATTATATAGTCTACCTATCATTTTTAAACCCTGTGAAGAATAATATGAATCACAACTCTACTTCAGTTTGTATGCTCCAGTAAAACTGCTATTCTAATGTTGTCATGAACATAAAACTCATAAATACCTTTTTATCCTACATGCATATTTTCAGTCTCTTGTATGACTTTTATCTGTGAATAATAATGTACTTAATGCACTTGGATTGTCACTATTTGGTCACCGACACTGACAGCAATGAATGGCTGTAAACATTGATTGATGATAGCAGGAGCACTATGTGGACTTGTTAATTGTAAATTTAAATAACTGTAATTGTTTCTGGTGATTTTTGCCCAAAAATGCAATGTAACATAAATAATATCATTTGTTGAAAAACGTTCTTCAAGATGTCCTTCAACAAACCTGCTGACTTCGAGGTTAAATATGATAAACTAACTGTATCCACGCTTGCTTTTGTATAAAGAAAGAGTGTTGGCGGAAAGTGAGATGGTTTGAGATAAGTGAAAATGTGAATGTTCAAAGAAAAAGGGCGTCTATTGTATTTGAATGAAATGCTTAATGGCTGTAAAGTCAAATAATGGCACTGTATATGTTTTATGCATAATGTCAGCTGTGTTACGTTGCTGCCCCAGTAAAAGACAGAGGTCAGGATGACAGCAGAGAGATACTTTGAAAGGAGAAGTAAGTGCTGTGTTTGCACTTACAAGCTTGAAAGTAATGAACATGATGAATGAGTGTAATGTAGGCTGACAAGCCTACATATGTTTGCAATAAATTCAAAATGCAAGCTACTGAACATGTTTGTGTCTATTTGAATCAGTTTAAGATCTAGTTATGTTTGAATGAAACACTTTTACTGCTGTTCATATCTAATGTGAGTCCTCAGAACAGGTGTGCCTTTTATTAAAGAAATTAAAATGTAAATACCATCAACATACAGAAAAGAAATCAAAATATAAAGGAATATCAGATTTGTGCAGCCACCTCCTGGTGCAGAATAGCAAAAAATGTTATATTTTTCTAATAATTCATTATTTAAAAAGTGATACCAAATATATATATATATATATATATATATATATATATAATTTACTATTTGAAAATCAATGAAATTTAAAACAGCACTACACATTGAGGTGTCCCCCGGTGAAGCTACAATAACAACCTTGTGACCAATCACACAATTGATGTGTCCATACTATAGTCTACTAATTTTGCATTTACTGATTTTCTTCATCTAACATTTTTCTACACATTGATTATGACTACTTGATAGATTGTTTCTAAACATCGAGAAACTACTCTTGACTCTTTGATTCTGTCCTGCCCTTATTTGCATCTTATTTCAGTCTATCTCGCTGCCCTAATTATTGCAGCAATCTGCAGCTCAGCTTGACACGTGGCTGATAAAGTTTCACCACCGAAAACATACAAAAAAGAAATGACAAGGGTCAAAGGGGATCAAACAGATTTATGCCAACAGAAGTACACATTTGGCATCTGCCAGCATGCAAGGTTAGCTTTCTGGTGACACTGAAACATCACCCGGGCTGAGGCTTAAGTTTAACCTGACAGTTTGCTGCTGTGTTTACTCGGTTGCCGTGGATGCAGCAAGACTGGCAGACACTGGTTTGCCCCCAGCTGCTCTCAGTGGTTTCTAAAGAATCTACATTAAGGCCCAGTTGTTGTGTTTGGATGCCAGTAGGGGCTCTGATGTCACAGCCGTGACACAAGAAAAGTCAAGATTTATTGCCTCACCTGGATCAACAAGTGCGTGTTGCATTTAGGACGCTACAGTACATTTTGTCTCCTCACACATACCACAAACTAATGAGGTCTATGGGTTATTTAAACTGTGCAGCTAACAAAAAAAACATGTTAATGTGGACACAAACTATATAGTATGGAGTGGAAACAAAACCTTATTTTACAAAATCCGCTCTGGTAGATAAAGATTCAAACTTAGGAGAACACTATTAGCTCTATGAGGCCATTAGGCACAGTGGTGATTTGAGGAGAAATGCTAAGCTCATCATGCATTAGCTCAGAATGACATGCTGACATAGTGATGGTTAGCAGGTATAATGTTTAATCTGCACTGTCTTACTGTTACTTAAGAGTTACTTACTTAGTGTGCTATCATGCTAACATTTACTAATTCGCTTTAAACACAAAGTCAAGCTAAGGCTGATGGAAAAGCAAGTATTTGGTCATAAAGCAAGTATTCTGACAAATGTTGACCTTATGATGGTGCTATTAATGGTCAGGTGATCACCAAAGTTATTAAGATACATCTTCAAGGAATCATGAAAGTCTATACACAATTTCATGGCAATCCATCCAATAGCCATTGAGATATTTTAGTTTGGACCAAAGTGGTGGACCGGCCAACAGACTTACGTCGCCATCCCCAAAGCCATGCCGCCAGCATGGCCAAAAAGGAACCAGAACTGAAGTTGCATTTTTTTGTCTGCTGGCTAATGTGCCAACAGCCATACCGCAGTATGGATATTCAGCTATTGTTTTTCAAAGAGTTGTCAAAATGAAATATGTGTGAGATCGTTTTCGCATTTCCCACCACGTTTATATTGTAAATCAAGGTTGGGTTACCAACTGGGAACTGCCCAGGCCTTCAGAATCCCTGAAAACCTCAGACTCATTGTGTGCCAATTAGTTTGTGGTATTTTGATTAATTGCTTGTTAGGAACATGCACAACCAAAGCTCATAAACTGAAATGGGAAGGGCCTGAAGGCAGCACACTTATTTTCACCTTATTATGTAGCCCTGACTTGTGGTATTACGTTAATAGTGGTGCAAATTACTAAATAAATTTATGTTTAATCAAATTACCACAAACTAATTGACATATCATAAACCTGCTGCAGATTAGTATTCCAGAATAAGAAAACTATGGCTCTGGGCAAAATATTATCATCACACAGCTTAATTTTGATCAAGGGGCCTCAAGAGGGGTGATCATATTGTTTTGATGAATCTAAAGCCACAAACTAAGTCAAAAGGCAAAGTGTTTCCAGTGCACATTTATTGTCAGCCAATTACATATCCAACAAAAACTGATCTGTAAATATGGAAACACGAGTTCAGAGTAGCTCCAACGTCTTGAAACATTTTCAGACATACAGAGCAATTATGGCCAGTACAAAAAAATATATTCAAGTGTTGATGGTTTCACTTTTGTAGATTTGATTTTCACCTCAAATCTTGCAAGTACGAAGTAAAAAGACAATGCAAACGCATCGTTTCTGTAGGAACAATTTAAAAGTTACCAATATGATCATGAAAAATGGAACTGATCGATATCATTACTCTGGTACATAAGTTATTTCAAGTGTGTGAACAGTGATACAGTGACATACAGTTAAAAAAAATGCTCCTCTTAAGTAAACACATTTAATTAAACAAACAAAGGGATTTTGAAAGAAAAGAGCGTTTACATTTACGGGAAAAGTTAATTCACGCTCTCCAGTGTGATATTTACATGTACATCTTTACTGCAACTGTGTTGGGGGAAAATTACAGTGATACTATTCATGTTGAGTATTACCCATCAAACAAAACATCCATACTGTATGTGCCCACCATAAATACATTTTAAAAGAAATCCATAAAAAGACAATGGAAGAATTCCTGATTGCAAACAAAATTAAAATGACTTAAATACTCACAGGAATGTAAACATTGCATGTGTTGTTAAAAAAAATACATTTGCCACTTTCCTCTCTTGCAGTCTTTCACTGCTTGAGGCTGAGATTTGATAGCTGGTCCCTGAATGCAATGAACATTGAGTGACAATAACCTGCCCAAAAGAATGAAGACTCCCTCCTGGAAGTTCATGATGTCTCCGCTTACCAGCTGGAGTCAAAAACCTTCTTGCACATGTTTGAGTTCTCCTGGTGAAGAGGGAATTCAGAGCCGGGGAGGAGCTGCTTTCTGCTCTTTTGTGACAAAACACTCTTCCCTGATGACAAACTCTCATACTTCTTCAGGTATTCACTGAAAGCAGAAAATAAGGAATAGAAAATTAGGTTTTTTATAAGATGACTCAATAATACAGTCCAAAGGTAGGGGGTCTCACTGTACCTGACGGGGAAGGTAGTTTTGTCCATTTGCATGCACACCAGGAAGGGATATTCGGAGAACTGGACAGTGGTGATAAAGTCCAGTGAGGCCTCTGTTTCGAAGCTGACCTCCACACCCGCTTTCATAAAGTCCATGTCCACAGTAACATTACCAGTGACCACTAACGCTCCCCTGTGAACCACAACAAAGATGAAACAAAATGAACCTGATTTCATCCAAGAAAATAAAAAGCATTGGTGGCGTGTGCATGTGTAATTCCCTCTCTCTCTCCATGTTTCCTGTCTATCTCTACACTGTCAACTATCAAATGAGGGCGAGAAATTTTGATAATCGAATAGTCGTTTTAGTCATTTTTTAAGTAAAAATGACAAAAAATAGCTGGTTAGAGCTCCTCAAATGTGAGGATTTTAAGTTTTTTTGTGTCATACATGATAGTAAACTGAATATCTGGATTTTGAACAGTTGATTGGACAAAACATGACATTCAAAGACATCACCTTGGGCTCTATGAAATTATAATGGCCTTTTTTCTCATTATTTTCTGACATTTTATAGACAAAACGATTATTAATTGAGAAAATAATCGTCAGTTTAATCGATAATGAAAATAATCATTAGTTGCAGGCCTAATGTGAAATGTATGTTTTTACATATGAAATATTACTTCTCACAAAGTAAGTATGATGTCCCAAAATGTGAATACATTACATGCAAAATGCAATTTCACATGTGAAAAATGAAACAGTTACACAAGAACTTATCACATGTAATATGGACACAGGAAACTACAAGGGAATTTTTTTTTCACATGTGAAATATCTGAAAATAACAGTTGCATTTATCATGGTAATTAATAATTTAATTTAATCATGTTCCACATGTTATAAACATTTTTATAAGGCCAATATGGATGTGAAGACTGTCCGTTATTATTATTTTAAGAGTCCCTTATTTTCTCTAAGGGAATGTATCAGAGTTCAGTGTCTATTTCTATTACCAGAGCAACCAAAAGAAAAAAGGAATGCCATCCATAAAAAATGTGTAGTTACTTTAATCCACAATTATTCAAGGTACAGGTACGGCAGTCATTGCTGGCAACAAAATGCTTGGAAAACAAAACAAAAGTTAGATTTATCAGTAAACTGTTAGCATAGCCTTTACAACCGTTGCTATGGTAACCTAAGTTTAGTATACATGTGTCAGAGATGTACTGGCTTTGTACTGGCCTTGGTAACGACTGCGGCATGACACGGCCCTTGTTTTTCGACCATGTATTTGTCTGTTTGTCAGTGGCTCTGAGGACCGGTAAAGCTCAGGCACTAACATGTGGAGTTTCACTACTGTGTAACTACTTCCCCTTATGATTCAAAGTGTGTGCCAACCAGTCGAAAATCTGACGTCTGTAACTTTGCCCGTGGAGACATGCCTTGGCAAAGATGCCAGTGTGGTTTGTTCTGCTGCTATAGATAGCCTGCCAGTCTATTATCAGAGTGGAAGAGGTACAGCTATGCTGATCCATTCACCTGCCTCTGCCATTCCCCTGCACTCACAGGTCAGATCATCCATTTATGATGTTACTCTTAACAGTGGTCTAGAAACAGCAGGATAATCAAAAAACAGAAATAGAGCACTTTCCTCATGACGATATCCAAGGGAAGCAAATCCCTATGAATCCCTGTTTTAATCCTTTCTGAGTCACTCTCAGAGGAGCTGTACTGTGCATCAGTGTGTCACTAATGTAAGCTTAAGTATATGACATTTAGGCAGAGGTAAAACGGGCCTGTTTCAGACAGAGGGAATAAGGATTTTCGATGAGAGTGAAGCTTTTTGCTTGCTTCTTTCGTGTTGCTGAGTGCCTCATGTTTTTCCGCTCTATGCGCCCTGAACACCTCAAGTTGAAAAGACGTCATTAGTGTTTTTTCCCATTGTCCAATCGGATGAATTGAGAGGCAGGCCTTCTGTGGTGGCAACGACAACAAGTGGAAACAGTCATGGAGGACAAACTAGTGGTGGCTGTTGCTGGATACCCGGAGATATATGACTTTAGGAGCTATATGACCAACCATAGTTATCATGATCTGAATAGAAAACAGCAGGCCTGGAGTGAGTTTACTTACTTACTTACAACAAAATAATGGTTAGGCTAAGGACAGGTGATTTGGTGGTTGCCTGCAAAAATAAAAAAAAAGACACAGCAAGCTGCTCTTTTTTAAATTCAGAAAGTGCTCTGTCTGATCAGTGGCCTTAATCATGCAAAGATATTCCAGTAGAGCCCCAGAATATAAATATAGACCTGGAAATGTGCATGATACGACCCCTTTAAGGTTTGATATTGACATTTGATATTGTGCACAGGAAAGTTTCGTCATATTTCAATGTTAAAATTCTGTGGCATTGCTCTTGAAATCCTGTTTCATCACCACATGCCAGAGGATATCTGATTCCAGCATGATGATGTGCTCCATGTTCAACAGCTCCTGCTGTGTATGGACTATAACGATTTAAAATAGAGAACCAGACAGAACTGATGTCATATTCACATAAAGCTATAAATGAGATAGGCGTAAAGCACAATACTGGAGCATGTCCAACGTGCCGGTGGAACAAATGAATCAGACAACACTTATAGACCATTTAAAGTTCACATGAATCCAACATCAACACGGATCTATTTGCAGTGAGGTGACACGGCTGGAAATTCTGAAACAACTTCCCTTTCTGTCACAAAGGTTGTTTTCTAAGAATCGCCTGTCTATTAGGGAGGCCTTTGCCCTGTGAGCGGGTTACATCATGTACAGTAGGGTCCAGAAGTCTGAGACCACTTTCCCATTGGGAAAGTGGTCTCAGACTTCTGAAACAACTTCCCCCTCTGTCACAAAGGTTGTTTTCTAAGAATCGCCTGTCTATTACAGAGGCCTTTGTCCTGTGAGTGGGTTACATCACAGGACTCTCAGACTTTTGGACCCCACTGCACATACAGGACTCAGTGAGATAATTTATCCTTCCATGATTGTACTTGAGGCTGTGACCCACATACAGTACGTGGCACATAACATTATGTAAAAGGGTTGCTGCTGGCCTGGTTTGGTTGAAAGACAGTTTTATTGTATTGTCTCTGGACTGTACCTGTTGTTGACGCTGGTCTTGGACTCCCTGTACCACAGACTGATCTCCATGCCTCCAGAGATGTCGATGGCTAACCCTCCTTGGAAGTCTGCACTCGCCTTCAGACCAGACTGCAGCTGAATGACCTGGAAGAAAATGAACAAACACACGCAATGGAGGACTCAGTTATGTCTTACTACAGTTTTACAGTTTTTACCAGTGAGTGTACGCTTAAAATCAGCACTTGAAAGGCATCAGTAGCTGTAGTATAAGCAATCAGAAATCCTTTTGTCAGCTGTACACATTTAGAGCCTGCTCATATTCACATGACTGCATTTAACAACTGTTATTAACTATTATTAACTTGAGTCATTTAACTATCTGTGCTTGCACGCACATACTTTACGCATCTGAATAAATCAAGAAGGCCTCATGACTTCACGACACACTCAGCTGTGTGTCAGTTTCTTACAAAATTACTCATATGAGCATTTTCTGATCTCCTCTATGGTTAAGATGTAATTAAGTTTAGGCAACTCTACTTGGTTACAGTTCCACATCCACATCCTCCTTATTACCTTTCATGACAGCATAATAACTGCTTTGCTGCTGAAGATAAATAGTGGTAATTTGAGCTGTTTGAAAAAACAACAAATACGGCCATTTTTCTTGAGATGACAACCTCGACCAAACTGACGGATTATTAGACAATGAGGCCCTGGGCAGATATGTGTATAAGCCCCCACTCTTAACTACAAGAGCAGCCTTCTGCCATCGTTCTTGGTGATTTTACAACTTTTTCTGTGGAAGTTTGCAGATTAATCTTAACTCTAAAGTTCAGTCGGTTAAAAGTATTTTGTGCAAAGCTTCCTGTCACACCAGATCTCCAATGACAATCCTCTCCACAGATATTACAAATACTATATAGCATACAATACAAAATATTGTAGGAAATCATCAATCATACAGGGCTATTCAAATGAAATTGCTACACTAATTTTAATGTAGGCTAACTGTTGCTAAGCATTCACTGTGCAGCTGATTTAATCAACATTAACAAAAATATAACAAAAATACATATCAGATCAGACTCAGAGACATGATCAGGCCATCCCTTCTTTTGACTCAGCCCTACGACTTCCAAACGAGAAATCCTAATAATACGACAGAAACAGTCTCTGGCTTTGAGGCCCCCAGTCACCGTAACTGACTGTTTCAAGCAGGACTCATCACTACTGTGATTCTGAATGTGAACTTTAAGCCCTGAGATGAGGTTTGACCATTCGACCATCACATTTAGGTCAAGTGTGAATGATGTGTTGCTTACCTCAGAATGATCAGTCAGCAGGATGAGACCCTTCACTACATTCATGGGCTCCCCGCTCATGGAGAACATTTTGGACATGAGGTCACTGTAGCCCTTGAAGAAGGTGACCGGCCTCAGTTGGACATCGAACAGCAGAGCCGACATCCCGGCAAAGGACTCCAGGTCTTGCTCTCCCTCATCAGGTGTGGCTGCAATCAGCGACTCCAGACCCTGTGCCTCGATTGCCACCTGGACGACATGAAGAATATCCAGATTAGCCTTTTTATCTTTTCTGATATTTCACTTACACTACTTGAACATTTCACATTATCTAAATTTTTGTTCCTGCAAAAGGCTGTTTTTCTCACCTGTAGTCCATGTAGCATTGCTCCTTTACTAGCACCATAAATGTTCATGTTGCTTCTCCTCAGGATCCCAGAGCCTGAATACAGGATGTCCAAACTGTATGTGGAGGTGACATCCATAGATTCTGTAGGAACGTGATTATTTTAGTTACTTATTCATGAACTCAGGCTTGTCATTAAAAATACTCCATTAGCATGCATGTAACTGTTGATGTTAGTGATCTTATTGCTGAAAATATAAAGGAATAACATTTAAAATGGTGAATTTGAAGAGCAACATGGATGCTAAAAAAGCTGCTAAATCTCAAAGATGATTGTTTTCTTGACTAGTTGTGTCAGCCACAGCAATACATTTAATATAGTTTTCCCACATTTTATCTCTGATTGTAAATGCTTTTTTAGACTTGGAGGTTGGGGTTGGTACTCACTTGCCATAAATCCTGAGAATGCAGATGATGACCCAACTTTTGCAAAGCGGTCATAGTTGTGGGAAATCATGTCCTTCATAGCTTGTCTCAAAACTTTGCTGAAAAAAGAAAAATACAATCTTATAGCACAAAACTGTAATTGTAAATCCCTTTCTTTCTCTTTCTATGTTCTGTTGGCTCAATAATTCATTTTGTCAGTTTTGTCTAAAAAATATCTTATTTCTATTGGTCCATAACACACCTGGCGGGCATCTGGAAGCGCAGGATGTCCTGGATCTTAGACAGCATGTACTTGTTCATTTCATGGGGAAGGTTTCCGATGGACAGAAGTAGATTCTTGACCTCCATGTACGAGGGGTTGCTACTTAGGATGACGTCGGCAGCGGCAGCTCTCACATTTTTCTCATAGATCCGTCGATTCTGGTGATAAATCCTGTTCACTGTCTTTTTAACCTGAAATGACAGAACAACATTTGGTTTCAATTTCCACCAATGCTAACGAGATTGACATGTTGTTTACATCATCAAGTTTTGTACATTATGGTGTACCTCATCAGTCATGAGATTGACGTTGTATCTCTGCAGGGCGGTGAGGGAAATGGTGCTGTAAGCTCCCACCTCTGACTCTGCGTATTTGGTAAAGATGGGAATGGCCTCGGGGAGCAAAGAGTTTTTCAGAGCCAGAAGGTACATCTGGACCTCGGACTCTACCTGCGTGCTGCCAGGACCTTCTAAAATCATCTTCTTCACCTGCATCACTGTCTGAGAGGTAAACATTCATCAGAAGATCATCAGTCAGCTGCTGCATTCATTCAAGCTTGATTTAGTTTCTCAAGTACCTAATATAAAAAACGACTAACAACTAAATAGTTTACATCCTGACATAATACTAATGTTTTATAATAGAAAAAGCATCTTCAGTAATTTTGTTTTCAATGTTATCTTCTTGGAGGCTCACCGGTAAATTGCATCCTCCTTTCTGACACAGCTTGTGGACCAGCGCTCCCATAATGATCACTACTGACTCTTTGATGTCAATGCTGCCGATCTTTCCTTTAGAAATGTCCTGAAAAGTAAAACAGTCCTCATTACAATTTACTGAAAACATCCCCTGTTGGCATATTTAAACAAAATATGAGTTGGTTTTGCTGAATGAATGACTAAACTTTAAGACATTTAATTTGAAACATTATTATTTTTTGAGGACAGAAGCAATATATAAATTACAGTACATACTATATATAGTTAAGCAATTTGTAAAGTAAGTATAAGTAATGTGTTTGTTTCCCCAAAACAAAAAAGCTCTAAGAAATTACAACAATTCTGGAAAGTGAAGCCAATGCGTTCGTGCCTTAAACCTGCATTCTTTCGAATGGCCAGCAGGGGGCGACTCCACTGGTTGCAAAAAGAAGTCTGCTTGTATAGAAGTCTATGAGAAAATGACCCTACTTCTCACTACTTCTGATTTATTACCCCAGTAAACACTTTCATAATGAGTTTATGGTCTCAATCGCTAGTTTCAAGTCTTCTTCAATAAAGCATGATGTTCATTTTGTAAATTATGGTCCCACTTAAAGTAAAATGCACGATGAATCAGTGTATGCTGAAGGACGTGGCTACCCTGTGATTGACAAGTCATTACCACGGCGACAACTTTAGTTAGGTAACATAACCATGGCATAACCCCAGATTCACAGAGTATAGGCATAGCTGCCACTATTTCACAGTGTGTTTTCAGTTCATGAAAGTTAATTGTTACATTTTGGTCGTCTAAAAAAGTCTTGTTCAGCGTTTGGTTGTAACAGTCACTCAAACACTCTCTAAGGAGTCGGATGTTCAGTTTTTTGCAGTAAGTACATTTTGGTTTAATGGTTTTAGGTTTTTCGCTAGCAAAAATTAGCATTAGCATTATCACAGTTAACCATAGACTGTAAATGCACTATGCTAACCAAGCTAGCAGCTAGCAGCTAGCGCTAGGTTCAGCTCCACCCTCTGCTCCAAATATGGTCACTTCTGGCTCTAAATATCAAAAATGGTCAAATCCAAGATGGCGATGGTCAAATCGCCAAACTCGAGACTTCAAAACGGCAGTCCACAAACCAGTGGGTGATGTCACAGTGGCTACGTCCATATTTTTTACAGTCTATGGTTTTAGATGACAACAGGTCTTATATTCTACTTTAATAGGCAAAAGAAAAGCTGCAAATTCTGTTATTAACTTTTGACCACAAGCAGGTACTCACCAGCAGAGCCTGGAGCATCCTCTCATTGGGATGTGAGGAAAATCCACATGCATAGAGAAACCTCTCCTGCAGAACCAAACCTTTGGCATCGGTGAAGTTAAGGAATTCAAGCATGGCATCCAAAGATGCAGAGGTCTGGGCGGAAGTCACAGCATCCACCACCTGAGGTCTGGGAGGAGAAGTAAAACCGAGCAATAGTGACTTAAGCTCTGGACCTGAAAATCCTCAATTTTCAAATTTTATACTACTATAATTTTTACTAATTCAATAAATCCAATAAAATGAGTGATGAGTCAGTAGGAGGTAAATAAGATGTAGGAAGGAAGAGTCTGCTTACAGAGATGGCTTGCTGGCACTCTTCAACACCTTGAGGATCTCGTCCTTGGACGCCTTCCTAATGCTCTGGATGAGAGCCAGGAAGCTGCGAGGAGCCGTGGCCTTGGACAGGCTCGCTGGCTCCAGCTGCTTCTGTTGAGCCTGCCAATGTTCAAAAAGCTGAGAGGGACAACACAGGGAGAGGGGATTAGAAGACAGATGACCTTCTTCAGTCAATAATTAGAGAACAAAAATAAATCTGTTTGCTAATACAGTGTTATTTAAGAGCCAGTTTGTAATAATGACTTGTACAACTCAGCTCAGACTTTCAAAAGTCTGAGCTGAGGTCTGTAGGGATTGAAATGTTAGTTGTACTGACTCAATACATGTCTTAAAAGCAAGAGCAAGAGCAGTGTGCAGGAATCTTGATGCACCTGCATAAGAAATACTGGATGTTCAAGTTTTATTCTTAACCTGCCAGTAATAATAAATCATAAAACTTCATAAATACTAGTGAGCAATGATAAGATTTTTTTATAACTGGCTACAAAGACATTACTGTATATTAAAATGGATATGAAGAGGAGGTCCTGGGGCTCAACATCAACATAGTCTTTACAGTAACACATGGGTCATAATAATGGGAACTCAAAAGAATTAACAAGTTACAGCAGTTAGAAGAAAATATTTTTTTCTTGTTAAAGGATCGTTCCAGTTTATTAAAACTTCTATTTTATTGTAGTTTTGGTCATCATTCCAATCAGTAATATAAACATTATGAACTACTGGAATATGGTGATATTGCTTTTTTTTTCTTCCTGGTTGAATTTTTACCTACTGTATTAACCATAGTCACATAGGTTTCCTATGCAATGAGGGTATAATAGCAACATTTTGGTACACTCTCTTTCACTTTTATCATTTGACATAACTGTGTCTCATCTGACTAATGCCTGTTTCCCTTTTAAACTTCGTTGAGGCATTGTCGCCATGTTCCCAGATCTTAACAATTACTTTGGTGAGTTTATAACCAACAGAAACAATTGCCAAAACTATGTAAATAAAACTTTTGTCAAGTTGTTACAAACTGGAATTATCATCTAATATGCAAATTCTTGCAGGGAGGCAACTCTAAAATCTGTATAATTGAAAATAAGATCTGTGGTATAACAATGTGTATTGTTCTTGAGTTGTTTTGTTTTATGAAGCATATCTGTAGAAATACAGATGCCACCATGAAAGCACAAACAGAAAAATCTTTTTAGTTGAACAAACGTAAAAATCTAGTGTTGCAAAGTAGATATTTGATGTGTGAAAGTGACTCACTGATGGACAGCCTTTGCACTGAGATTTGACCTTCTCAGCCACGATACCAACAGCAGCCAGTTTAGCATCGATGGACTTGACAACCCCTGCGACATCTTTCCCAGCAGCCTCCAGCGGTCCGGCCTCTGTCCCTACTAACGTGAAGGTTTGCCTGCGTAGCAAGAAAATGTAAATGTTTAGTGCGCTCATAGACGACATGGCAACACAGATGAATTTAATCTTAAGGCATTTACCTGGACACAACTTTAGCCGCAATGGACCTGTGGGCGTTAACAACCAGTGAATGGGTTTCTTCTGCCACGGCTGACTGTATGAAACCGTCTTCGAGTGTGAACACTGTAACAGAACTAGACTTCCTGCTCACACCCAAGACCTGCAGTAGGGACATATTGAGGCGGGATGTGTTAGCGAGTCAATAACATTTATATTTTAGCGGTGCAACTTGTTCTGGATGCTGACTAACCTGACTGTGTGTGGTGAATCCAGTCTCTGCAGTCTTACACGTCTCCAGCATCTTGGTTCTTGTCACTTGACCCTTTATTGCCTTGTACTCGATTGTGCACCTTCCAGACACGTCATTCTGTTTCCAGATATGAGTCAAGTTTGTTAGCATTACTTAAATGCATTAAAATCAACAACCGTGATGGCAGATTTATCATGTCAATTACCTCTATAACTTTCCCAGTGTTGAGCTGTACTTGCAGTAAGCTGGCCACCCCTCTTTTTAGGTTCTTGATGGTTGCAGGCTCTGACCAGTAGGAATAAAATGCTTTCACCTGCAGCAGACGTGTAAAAAGAAAGCAACATTAACAGAATTGTATGTGTCAAACAATGGATGACAAGAAACTAGGATGGCAGCTACTTGAGGCAAGCAGCCAACAGTACGTGCTGCAGCTCACAATGGCTTTCATCAGGGTGTCACTTTTCCTTTGCACACTTGTGTACACAAACATGTGTGCATGGTCATGACATCAGAAACTATTTACATCACATACAGAAATAAAACATATTCTTTGAAGTGCAGGTCAAAAACAAAACAGAAATATTTTGGTATTAGCACATTAGAATTAAAAATTAGTCAACCCCCATAAATTGCCTCCGAATATTTTACACCAACCAAGTGGATCAGTGATATGTTTACCTAAGTTCCTGTTATCCTATTTAAGTAATTGAACCAAAGCTCAGGTGATTTTAAGGAATATCATATCACCTCAAAGTTTTCCAACAGGGCTTCAGTTTGGCTCAATAATGGACTCGATGTCCCGGTCATGAGTGCAGAAAGCAGCCTATTACATCATCCTACAGTGTCTCCTATACAGTATGTAATTTATTTGTGGCGTCCAACCACAATATCAGATAGGACCACCATAAATAGACTATCCACTGCTACTCTGTGTATTTTTCCTGCCACAGCCTGCCATCAGTATAAATAACCTCACAACACCGGGGGAGACACTGCTCAATCCACACCCTCTAATGTCTCATTCTTCCAAACTGTACTCCACTACATCAGCATTAATCTCAAGGAAATTTGTATTTAATACTTTTGAGGCTTTACTGTAAGCTGTAAGCTACTTTTTAAATCAGTTTCAGTGGGTGTACAACAGTTACACATACAGTACTTATTATATTACATGCAGTCTGATGCACTGAGTGAAACCAATATGAACAACAACCAAGTTCACTGCACTCATGCAGGACGTTAAACCACTTTCTAATAAGGCACCTTTTATAAATTGTTTATTTGTTTATGTATTTGTTTATTTGTTAGGATAGTCTTGCGGGAGCCCAACTAATTTGTTTTTATTTATGGTTAATAAAGCATTTACTATGCTTTATAGATCTATTTTAAGCCATTAATGAGAACACATTTTGGGTTGCCAGATTGATGAGAATTACTTTAGCAGATGATTATCAGTTCTATTTGGTAATAAAGCAATTATAAATGTTTGTAATCCTTTAATAAATGCTTAATATGCTGGATTAACCTTCCACTGGAAATTTGACTCAATCAACTTCAGTGTCCTCTTCTAAATCTTGTATAGATTGGCTTTTAATAAAATGTAATTATTTTATTTTATTTATTCACATATTTTCTCTTGTAAATCTATTTATTTAACATGTATTTTATGTGCTCCCATAAGTGTTCATTTTCTCATTGTTTTATTTGATCTTATGTCTGTAAATCACTTTATAAATTTGCTTTTGAGAAATAAAAGTATAAATAAAGATTATTATTATTACTATTATTATTAAGTTGTTAATAATGGGATTTGGGTCCATGTTCCTTGCAGAAACACAGTTATAAATCAAAATCATGCTCAAATTAAAATCTTTACTAAATGTCTAAACAGGTAATCAAAAACATGCTCCTGCTAGCAGTTTTCTTCCAGTGCCAGTCGTGATATGAGATACCTTTTATGTCTATTATACTGAATAAACGGTGACAATGGAGTGACTGTAAAGAAGTAAGCAGTATGAGCCTTATCCACGGAGCACCCAACCCACAGCTGTTCTTTAAGTCAGGCTTGTTCGTTCATTCATTGACCCTCTGAACCCGCTGACCTTTGCACGCACACACATCTGTTTGGTATTTCCCCTGCCAGCATCATCACTCCAGCACAATGAAAATAAGCTCATTAATGCTCTCAAGACAACACTGTTGTCAGCAGTGTGCTGGAGGTGACTCTTTAACATTACTTATGTAAGCGTCTCTCGGCAGAAAACATTCATATTCAGGAACTGCTGTTGTTGTTTTTTTACACAGCTGGAGTAAAAACAAAGTACTTTAATGTTTATTTTACAGCTGAAACAATCAGTTGATTAATCAATTAGTCTTGACAGAAACGCAACTATTCTGACAATCGAATAATCGTTTAAATAATATTTTCAAGAAAACAGGCCAAAAATGATCTGGTTCCAGCTTCTCAGTTGTGGGAATATACTGCTTTTCTCTGTTTTATATCATTGTAAACTGAATATATTTGGTTTATGGATTGTTGGTCAGACAAAACAAGCCATTTGAAGATGTCAACTTGGGCTTTAGGAAATTGAGACGGGCACTTTTGACACGTTTTCTGACAATTTATGAACCTAACAATTTAATCAAGTAATAAAGAATTGCAGCCTTAGTTTACTTAGAGACCATAATAAAAGGTGCTTGTTTTCCTTTAGAGCAACAAAACATGTTTGGCCACTGATAACGACTGTTTTCTTATAATATAATACCAAGGACCTAAACCTTTACAATATAAACTGCTAAAAAATCATGTGCTGGCTAAAAAAACAAGCAAGGAGTGCATGACGAGTGCCAAAAGTGGCAGCGCTAACGCTCATACCTTTCCATTTTTCAGATACACCAAGAAAGGTTTTGTCAATGCTGCTAGTTTGGTTTTCCCCAGGAGACTTTCAGTTGTGGAACCATGGAGGACGTTCTTCTTCTGTGATCGTTTGGATGCAGGGTCAATTCTCACATTTGAGATCTAGTGATGAGAGACAGGAGGCAGGTCAAAGACGTGTGCAGAAGACACCAGTTGCAGACAAAAAGTCTCATTTATTAAAGACAAAATGTTCACTAGTCGTTGATCAGGGTCTAACTAGCTACATTTTACGTTCATCAAAACTGTATTTGAAACATTGAACCATTCTGTGAACCATCTAATAACTTATTTTTAAATTAAAATATTCATAAATGCACTATGTATAACATCATCCTCTCCCTCTGCATGTGATTGTGACCAGCATACCGCCAGCTGTATCAGTTGGTCATCCTTGCTGCTTGGATCTCTCCAAACTAGGTGGACGTTCACATCACTTGAGATCCTGCAGCCGGCACTGCCCTCTTTTGACCCCCTGGCCCTGTCCACCAGCACCTCAGTGATGTAGCTGAATTTGTACAGCTGGTTGTTATTCAGCCGGGGTCCCAAAGCGGCACCTGAAGAAACACAGGAAATACAGCAGGTGAACACACACAAGCAGAGAAAGTGGGAGTGATCTAACAAGAAGACTCTCAGCTATGTTCATACTGTATGTTAAACTAACAATGTCATACCGCTGATGTGCTCATATGTAATGCTTTACATTAAACAACAAAATGTTTTCCAAGGCATAAAACAGCTTTTTAGGCTGACAAATGCATTTTCCTGCCTAACTTCTGGTTTCAATTCATGGCAGTGCAACATAAATATCAGACAGCAGAGGCTTGAAACTTGAGATAGTAATCCATCACAGAGTGAACATTCAGTGAAAGTTATAGTATCATCGCATGATAATACACTTGTTAGAAACAATTCTTTCCTTGTTTGAGCATTTAACATCCAAAATCTGAGATTTGGCTGCAATGCGTTTATAAGATGTGCTGTCAGCAACATCACGGACATCATGAAAAGGATAATGTGATTTTGGCAGCTTCTTAGCAAACAAATCTCTCAAATCTCATATGTCAGAGTTTTCCACCAGCAAATGGACACGATTCTTAAGAAACCTTTCCAAGCAAACCAAGCTTCTGTTATCAATGACAATGTAACTTTACCATGCAAAATAAGTTATATGAACTGTAAGTAATTGATCTTTTCTATAAAATCAGGAGGTACCTTTACCTTATAATCTTTGGTGGTGTCTATTTAGCCTCCTGAACACACATGTATTGATGTAAAAATCATTTTCAAAGAGGAACTTCCACTGAAACTACTGATCTTTCTTTTCTTTCATTTTTTCACTTCCCCCACAGTGCTGAGGTGATTCAATCAGTGGCCATTTAACTGGGTGTGTTCAATGTGAGAGAAGATAAAATGCTCTACTCTGCTCTATTAATGACAGGCTTTCGTTGGATATGACATTTGGCCACGAGGGAAGACAGACTGACGTGTCAGTATTTGATTTCATCACCGGTCGAGTAAAGTAAAAGCTCAGGGTCATCGCTGCATGACAACTGGCTGAGATATTAGAGGAACATCAGAAGCAAAACACCAACCTGCCACCTAAATAATAATTATATATGATTTATATAATTATAATTTTATAATTTTTACTCTTTCACCTCTTATCAGTGAAGTCACGTGTGTGAGGCTCCATTGACAATGAATAGATTAACATTATGGGCTCTGTAACGTCACCCAGTGTGATTTCCTACCAGTAGTAATTCATTTTGTGATTTGAAAGTCTCAGTGACACAGTAAAAAGGAAGCTTGAAACCTTACGAAAGCTCAAATAAACAAATGAATCTGTAAAATCATCTATGAAGAAGCCTCCAGAGCACAGCAAAGTTTTAGGTAAGAATGTGAAAATACTCATTTTAACCTTAATCCCGGTCACTAGGATGCTTTTTAAAAAGCTCAGTCAAACACCCAATTCTGCCTATGTAGTTTAATTTATTTAGTTTATGTTTGCCATGGGTCCTGATTTAAAGTATCACACACTATCAGCAGGGGTAGGGGCACTCTGTCATAATGTTTTGAGAAGAAATAAGTTAACATTTTTCTATGATGGTTGTTTTCTTACAGTAGTCTATTCTAGCGGTCCCCAGGGGGCCCAGTCATTAGTCCTTGTATGTTACATATGTTGGTAGGATGAGGGTTAAACTCTTAAGTCATTCTTGTCCCATTGAAAGAGGACATACTAGATTTCACGCTCCAAATGAACCAATTCAACCATCATTAAGTGATCTAATGAAGGCCCTTGTTGGCCAAAAATATTCCCAACTATATCTACACACAGTAAAATCCACAACAACCAATCAACTTACCTTTGGCAGAAGTTGAGACACAGGAGGCTGCGCAAAGCAAGAACACAACAAGAGTGTACATTGTGTGTCCTCTCTCTGCAGCCAGATGGATCAAAACCGACACAAAAACAGGAGTCAGTGGCTGAAGTGGCACTAAAGGGCCAAAAAAGAAAGGCAAAGCGAGTCCAAACGCCTCCTATTATGTTTTATCTGAGGGGAGGGCAGACTCCAAACTCCACGCTCAAGTACTAAGTACGAGGTAACCCGCCAATCATTAACCTGAGGAGCACAGATTTGACAGGAACTTCTGCTAGTATTGATAGGTGCAACCAGGTGCCCTTTTTTTAATACAGCGGGGCTCTAACTGCGTCTGCGCGCGACCATGTGATAGGTTAATCAATGAAATGGGATGATCTGATTGATTCAATTCATCACGCGATAAGTGAGACTTGTCGGCTGAGTTTTAATGTGCGAAACATTCACCCACTAGTCTAATAAACAGCAGCTACAAATGAGCACATATCTAAATTAGCACATAAGAACATGAAGTTATATTTACCGAGCAGTGGCGCAGAGACGTCTTCATGTTAGACACCTTTCACCTCATTTCTTCCCGGGATGAACAGTCGGTACTTTGTGTCTTGGTTGGAGGAAATGGGCAGTCTGTCAGTGAAACCAGCCCCTGGCTCATATTACAGCATCTCAGTGGGCCCAAAAGCTTTTGCACATCTCAGACGCGACTCAGCCACAAATATGAGATATTTTCACACAATATAAAATCTGTGGATTAGTTATATAAAACTGGCCTTTAGGTTGATGTATCAGGTTTTGGACACACAAAAACACTGATGATTTTCCCCAAATGGAGTCCTGACTCTATGTGAATATAGAAATCATTATGTTACAGCATGTTGCAACCTCAGCCTGTTTGATTAAATCATTATACATATAATAAGATTATTAGGCTGGTGTATGTGTGTGTGTGTGTGTGTGTGTGTGTTGGTGGGAGGTTGGGTGAAGGAGGGGGTGAGAGAGGCAGACTCTCAGGGGCCATTTCAATCGATGGCACCTTTAATCATTTTCATCAGCAGGGCTACTTCACACTCTATTGTCCTTATTTGGATGAAACAGATTAAATGATCTCTTACTGTGTTACAGTAACATTGCTGTAAGATTTTACACCATGTCATGTTATGACGCGTCTCCATTTTATTGTACAGTAAAAGCGTACTTTATGCGTCTTGACATCAGCTTGATGATTCGTTTTTGTTGACTGAGCGACAGAAAGACTTAAAACCACTGATCCTGTAATGTTACATGTTGCCACTGTGTGAATGAAGCTTACTCATAACATTTTTAATAAGCACATATACTTTCATTTTAGCTTACTAATGTTTATCTCCTTGGTAAGCACACAAAACATTTTTAATCACAAGAGAGACAAGTTTGTGCTCAGTCTGACAAAGAAAGCAAACAAACAAACAAGGCGGTAAAACTACTTCTGCTGTGACTCGTTCATTGGTGGAAGAAGTATCCAGAGTCTAAGTACAAGTAAAAGTGATGAATCTGAATCTTGAGCTGTAGGTACTGAAAACTGAAATACTGTGAGGTCAGGTCTGATGTGTCTCTGCATTAGGTTTGTCTCTTCAGGTTGAGATTGTGCAATCCCTCTCAGCACATACAGTAGACGTCATCTCAGCCTATCTGATGATTCCTTCACTGTCCTGAAGGTAGACTTCTCCAACAATTAGGAAGCTGGTCTGTCAGGAGATAATAGTTCTGGATGTCAATGTCCAGCTTTAGCCAGCAGTCAGGAGTCGCTGCTGGGCTTCTGACGTATCTGTCACAAATCATCTTCCGCAGATAACGTATCAGGAAGTATGTCATAACCTGACACACTGTCTTTTTTTAATCAATGAAAGAGATGAATAGTTTATACCTACATTTTAAATTAACTTTTAACTACAAATACTGGAAAAAGATGATGGTTCTGGTCATAATTACAAACTACAGTAGAACAACAGATTCAATACAAAACGATAAATTCAGAACACAGTCAAATTCAGTTTATCAGATACACAAGTACATGATGCCTTTTCTTTCACTGACGGTGCAAAAAGTGCAAACAGATGTAGTATACAAGTATGAAATATAAATAATATAACAAGTTGTGTCTTATGTTCATAAAAATGTAAATGTAAAGCACAAATCAGGCTGGGGGACTTTGATTGATTCAGGCGAAGGAGCTCAACAGATATTTATTGTGTGAAAGCTGCTGTTGACAAGTTATCAGTCCTATAGTGTTTATCTAGCATGAAAATATAGCTCGATGAGTGAACCACAAACAAAACAGAAACAGAGCAGCTCACATTTCACAGAAGAAACTTTTTTTTTTTTTACAGTTTTTTGTCAGAAACATCTCCTGTGTAATATTTAAATAATAAGAAGGATAAGATGGATAGAGAGTATTTAGATGCTGACAGACTAACAACTTATTACGTGTGCTCAAATAAAAAAACTAGAGCTGATTGGTGCTGATGATCAAAACTGGTTTATAAATGGAGAGTAAGTGGATGTGTTTGAGAAAGAGGAGGCTGATCACATCAATGGGAACGACTCTGTCATTGTTCTGTGACGCTGCATCCCAAGAAAAGGCCGGGAAGTAACACTGACACATCTGGCCAAAGGTCACATCATAGGTTTGCAATCAATCCCTGATAACACGGCAAACAGATATGCTTATCAAAACTGTGTATCTTAATTGCAAATGATCTGTGATGTGTGGAAAGAAAAGTGTGTGTGTGTGTGTGTGTGTGTGTGTGTGTGTGGGTGTGTGTGTAACCTTCTAATCTTTGTTGTTCACTCTGAGAGGACAGCGATGTGGCTTTTCCTCTCTGACCGTGGCCCGAAAACCCCCGACTCAGTCTAATCATCAAATGACCAACTGAAAACAGTCTGAGATGACATGAAAAGCAGAGAGACAATTTGACTCTGTCTTCCGTAATTAACCTCAGTTTTATGTATTTCCCATATTATTTTCAACAGCTTTTCAAAAAGAATCTGTGTTTGTTAATCAAATTTTCTGTAGAGTTAAGATTTCATAGTGTATATTCTCTGTAATAGATATCTGATGTTATTCTTGCCAACAACATCTTAACATCTTGTTTAAGTTTGAGTATCTCCTTTCATAACAGCTAAAACTGGAATAAAATCATATTTGAGTGGGAGTATCACAAATATTTTTCCCCTTTCACGCCAAAACTGGTGTCTCCTTCTCAAGGTTATAGAGAATTAGATATTACAACTTGAAATTGTTGATGTTTTGAACTGATGTGGATGGAGCAACTAGAAAGCTGAAACTTTCTAGAGCAGTTAGAAAGTAAACAGAGGAGAGTGGTTCAATATGTGTGTGTGTGTGTGTGTGTGTGTGTGTGTGTGTGTGAGAGAGAGAGAGAGAGAGAGAGAGAGAGAGAGCACAGGTGTAAATAATAAAATGAATGACGGGCTGATGATCAATGATTAGCTGCTTCAGTTTCAGGGTCCTTATATTGTGTGTGTGTTGCTCACTGACACACTGCCATGACTGACTGGGCTGACAGTGGTCACTGATATTATTTGCTCAGACTTTCAGTGGAGCAACACTGAGAATAAATATAGTAATATTTGTTAGAAAAAAAACACTAGATGGAGGTATTGAGCAATCTGTCACTTGATGGCATGACAGATGATTAAACTGTGCTTGATCATACATGATTTACATTACTATGGAAAAATGTATAATGTGGATTCATTGAATTTGACAGGAAATTTTGCTTGAAGTTTTATTTAATTAATTTGTCTATTTTATCAAATTTTATATTCATAAATCAAAATGTACAAGCAAAAAGACAAATTTCTCTGAACTAATTATCTATATCAAACAATACATTTAATCTATAGCTGAATGTACTGACACAAAAAAGCTGTGAAAAAATACAATACCTGCAAGCTTTACAAGGCTTTCACGTAAATATTCTGTCTTCTTCAAATATTTTAGTCCTCCTGTCAAATGTATAAACAAAGCAGTATACACATGATGTTGTTTTTTTACTTGCTGTATATCTGCTATACCTGTTCCAATAAAGCTCTTTGATAAAAACACAGATTAAACTGTGTGTTTCTCAATAACTGCAAATCTGTTAAGAACATTCGCAAAATAAGCAAAGACGGGTTACTCACTGTTTACTGTCTAACATCTGTGCATCACTTCTTCTGGGTGAAAGCTGTATTTAAAGGTATTACTGTTTCTACTTTTAACTGTGGCTAAGCTCAACAAAAACATTAACACAACATCTATATACAGTATGTACAGCTCACACAATGACAAGACAGACACAAAGTATATAAAGAACCACATTTATTCAGATATATATTTACAACTTGTCACGATCCAGTTATTTACAAGAATCAGGAGTACACATGAAGAAAAAGTAAAGTTATAATCAGGAATATGTGGAACTCACAAGTATGGCACTGAGTGGTAAGAAGTGTGATCAGTCAATATCAACAATCATGGCATGTTTTTAGTGGGAAAAAAGGATATTTGACACCATTGCTGCTTTATAACATGAAATGTAGAAAAGAATTGTTAAATCTCCTGTGTGAGGATGCTGAGTTCAGTTCATAAAGGCTGCATTAAATGAAATGGCTGCTTTTTAATTCCACTAAACAGTTTTTTAAAAAATCTAACGCTAAATTATATGCTTCCAGGTAAAGTCTAAAAGGAAAAACCTACAAATTGTATCTTAGTTTGCATTTGAAATAATGCTGGTGATAGAGTCTGCACTCTACTTTCAAGTACTGTATGTATGTTAGCTATAAATTATTTCTAAGTTCAGTTAAGTGCCTCCAAGATGTACGAGCATGCCATTCATTATAAGCCTTGGAAATAGCTTTTATCCTCATTTTCCAGTGAAAACTCACAGGTTAACACAGAAAAAAAAAAATCAAACACAACCAACAAAGGTTCATCATCAATTAGGCAGATTTCATCAAAGAAAACACATTGGCAATAATCAAAAAATAGATAGGAAATAGGAAAAATGAATGAATAAACACTGATTGACAATAAGATAAGATAATGTGCAAGGAATGGCACAAAACAAGGGTGTACGGAAACACATTTTCTGTCAAGCTGCTTTTGGACAAAGTCGAGATGTACCTGACAATTATGGAGCACCAAGAAGTTACAGATGCTAGTTTTAAAGAAAGTGCCCCCCCCTCCAGTTGCCATCTGCTTGACTAAAACTAACAGTCCGTCATGACAAAAGCTGTGTGGCTGCGACCAGCTTTCATCACTGTTCTATGAAGATTAAAGTGCTTAAGGCTGAGTTTTGATTTAGGTGCCACATCTTTAGGTTTCTCTCAATCTATTCAGACATTATTTTAATGTCACTGCCAAAACTCATACAAACTGCAATTTCAAAAAGCCTCCTACATCCATCATATGCCATTATACTACATGTCGCTATATCCTCCTCAGCCCTACAAAACTCTGCAAACAAAACTGTATCTGTATGATATAAGTGTGATCTCACAGATAGAAATAAATCTAAAGTTAATTCTCCGTAGCTTTGAGTAGATTCCAACATTTCACAAAGTGCTAACCAGCCGATTCTCTCTAAACTAGTGACTATTTTACAAATATTTTCAAATACGCAACATTAATGAAATACAGCTAGGAGAGCCAATGTCCTACCAGTAGACAATAGGCATGCAGTGCATTTCCAGAATCACTTGATCTTTGTACACAACCCTTACATGCAGCGTTAAAAGCTGCAGTTGTGAGACATATAAAACCGAGGCCCTTTTCTAAATGAAGCACCAACTCTGACCTTATGACTGCCTCCTCAGCTACTCCTTCACAGGACTGCGGATAAATGTGATGAGCAACTTTACCATCACAGCTGCTTATACTGCCAAGAATGTGCATTGCATTTGTGTAATTTCCTATTGTACTGTATGAGAGATGCAATACCTTTCAGAGGTTGTGCTTCATTCAAAAACAGGGCCACAAATAACTCTAAAAATAACTCTAAATTTATTATTTACACAGAAATGAGGCTCTTCATTCTGGACACGTCAGCTGATTAATGTATGTCCCTTCATTGCTGGCGTCCGACCAGAAGAGTCCTGTAGAAAAAATGCATTTCAGTATAAAAACACACCACAGGGCACAGGGGAGGAGGAGGGGATCAATAGTATATACTGTAATATTAATGATGAAATCTATAAGTGCTTACCTGGTACATCCGTCTTGCCTTTGGAGATTTTGTGGAGGTCCTAGGTAAACAAACTGCACAAAACAAGAGACAGATTTAAGAACAGATGTCATTTAAACTCAAGGCATAAAATGGACAATTACATAACAAGACCTGCTTGTGGTTCTGTGATGTTGTGCTTAGATGGAGTGTGAGTTTCTAGCACAACTTCATCTGCTTGCAAGGTGAATGGACCCCGAGGAAGGCCAGAGGCCAAAGTACAATGGTCTCACAATAAAGGTGTTCTTAATGCTACAAATCTTACTGTTTTTTTTTACCCCTAAAACCTGCATTAGCTGTTTTTTGGCCACTTGGGGGCAGTGGAAACAAGTTATGAACACAACACTGACATATCACAACCTTTGAAGTTGATATGGTGAATGTCTTAGCAAACAGTTGCTTATTTACACATCCAGCAGTTACGGAGTAATGTTATCATTCATTTGGAGTCGTGTTTCTGTCCACCTGATGAATGTAAGTCCAAGATTCACTTTCTTTGAGCTGCTTTTGGTCTCTATTAACTCCTGATTGAAATGTCTAGCTCTTTAGCTGCTAAATGCTCCATGATGTTCACCTAGTCACTAACCAGGTCTGTTTGCCACATGGTGCTGAGCAAGTAGTGTACAGTGGGTTTTTTTCTCTGAAACAGCTGCCTGCTGTGGCCTAAAAACAACACTATGAGTAAAACAGTAAAGTTGCAGCCTGACAGCTAAACAATGAGCGGAAACTCACTATAAATCTCTGTAAAGCCGAGGGGAGCTGCAGTCAGGTGATAATTCTCTGTCACTATGAGCGACACCTCTATATCCATGGTAAATAAAAAAGTTAGGGGATCACCAAAGTTATTTCAATCATGTAGCGAACATTCATGTTTGGACCAAATTTAATGTCAATCAATCCGATTGTTCCAATCTAGTTGTGGAGACCTTTCAGTCCGAAAAAAGTCAAAAAAGATCTGCACCATGCAGATAAAGTTATTTTATCAATCAGTTTCATAACATTATCATTGATTATTGATGAATACAAACAGTTGCCACCTACCAACTCTCTCTAACTGCTTCAATGTCGCTCACGAGATTCTGCGCTAAACAGATGCCAAAAATCTGAAACAAGAAAAATTGTACATGTTATGTAAATGAAAAGTTGACAGAGATCAGACAATAAAATAAAACCGCGCACATTGTTCCTCACCTGTAGTAATGCAATCCCAATAAAGATGCCTGCCACCACTGTCAGGTTGTCTTGAAGCCACTTCTCAAACTGTGGGACGCACCCTTTAATGTAGATGAAGGTCCTCTGCTCAGAGTCCTGGAAGCGCAAACAAACAAAAGACACATATAACATTATAATAATCCAGCACAGATTAGATTTTTCTGGTTTACAGTTTGCTAATTCTTTACATTTTTATTAATCTTTCAGTCACTGTACTGTATGTACTGTATGCAGTCATGCTGAGAATCACTTGGTTCTACAAAACTTGTCTCCGCAGTTATTTTTAATGGGAGCACATGATTTTCCTTTTCATGTTGTGGTCTCCTCAGAAGCCCTTCGCGATAAAATCTCTCTCTTTATGTTACCCAGTTGTTAACACACACTCAGCTCACTGTTTTCCTGCTCCGGCTCCGATTAAAACTGCTTTTTCTTCACTTTTAAAGTCAAGGAAGCAAACACAGCCTTTTCCTTACATTATGCTACTATGGAGTAAGACCAAAACTAATGATGGGGGAGGGGTTACAATACCCATTGCATTGCTGCAGCATGAGTAATACGGTACGGCCCAACAAGTACTGATGGGGAGCCAGCTGCTGTATTTTGAAGACTGAGGAGTTGGGAAACATACTGAAAGGAGTATATTGTGCCCAGGGTGGAGTACCTGATGATCTCATGCAGTCAAATAAACCTGACTGAGGCAAACTAAGTAAGAGCAATTCACAGTTTCTAGTCTCCAAACTGTGTTTTTATGTTATACAGCAAGATCTTACTTTTAGATGAGGATCTCTGTTGTAAGTTGCTCTAAAGAACTTACCGTTTTTCCTCGGATGTCGTATCCACACTGAGTGTTTATGACATCCTCCTGGGAAGAGAAGATGGTTCATATTTATACATTTTTCAAAAGTTAAAGTCATTTAGAGAAGAAAAAATGTCAAACAATATGCCAGGAAAATGTAACTCAGCTTATTTTCCATCTGCACTTTATTTTCTTTGCTCTAATAATTGTGGTGATTAATTGTGTACAAACTTTTTGTCACTGTTGTGATTATCAAATTCTACCTTAAGTTCACTGCTGGATGTTTATTGGACAGCATTCAATTAACTGAACCTGCATGAAGCTGCATATAATCATCAGATCAAAATCACAAAATTGAGGACTTGAGACTGGTAAAATTGTGTAACAATAGAAAACAAAAAGGACAGCGACAGGCCTTGCATAGCCAAAAAGCGTGAATATTTAAAACTTGTCATATGCACTAAAAGGACTTTGTCAGCTATGTCAAAGAAAAAGTTTGCTAAAACCTACAGTGCCCAGCTAGTTCAGGAACTTACGTAGCCTTTTTGTCTACAGTATGAACCTTGGGGCTGAGTGTCACAAACAGGACTGTAGGGAGGCAAAAAGCGATCATTTTTATTGTCATTTATCATTTGCGAGAAAAATTCTGTCCTCTTTATTTATAGCAGTTAAGTGTATTTTTATAGATTTCATAATCTACCTGCAGCTTGGTCTTCTGCCATTTACATTCAGCCCTTCGGCAGGATCTTTTTAGCATCCTCACTTTCTCCCCAATTCTCCGAGGAGCTTTGGGTTTTCAAGTGGTCTCTTTAGTTCTGATGGGAGCAATACTGTCAATGATCTGACTTACAACAGAGTTGAAGTTGTATATATATAACATATCTTAAGTATCGTCATGGATGAAACGCTTATTTATGAATCTGACTACATTGTCATGTTTGGGCACACAGGTCATATTAAAAAAGATGCAAAAATGATCTGAGATTGCAACATCCAGAATGGCTGTTACTGTTATATCGAGGCCTTTAAAGATAACCAGGTCGAGGGTGTGTCCTTGGTTATTTATGGGCCCCATAACAGGAAGGCCAACATGTCTGTAGTAATCACTACGATTCCTGGACTTAAGACTTTTCTTGAGACTGACTTTGCCAAGTCTTGACTTGAACTTGCCCCAAAATACTTAGCTCACCTCTGTGTAGAACCCAAAGACTAAAAAAGTGTGTTTTGTTTGAACAAAGTCTGATGTTTATCAAATTCTGGGAATCCAGCCTTCAGTGCAAGTGATACCTCTGGGAACATTATGTAGTATTTTACTGGAATTTCATATCTACAGTTTGCTATGAGTTATCAGAGAGGATGACCAGAACAGCATGTCCTTGGGTCAGCAAATGAAAAGGTCTCTTGTGCAACTTGCATTGCAGTGAAGCAGCTGTTTTGCTGAGGCAGAGTGCTGTCACTGCTTTGCACAGTGTGCAGCAGTTAGAGCATTTTTCTGCCAAAAACGCCCTGGTCAAGATAACTCCTCCCAGCCGCATTCAAACTGTGCTGTGCTGGCAGAGACTGAGAGGTCTAAGCACAGAGGCCTGGACGTCCTGTTGGAAGCCAGCCATGAGTTGACAGCGTCAGCCAGCCTTCTGGAGGACATAGATAACCAAGCTATCTGTCACAGACAGGACCTTCACGTCTTCCCCTCCAGCTACTGGCAGTCTAAAGGTTTCAACATCCTAGAAAGTGACCTACACAATTTGAATTTCAGCTCTAAAACCTCCAAATTATATCTGTAAGCTTGTTGTGTTTTAACATAAATGGGAATGACTTGGCTGTAAATTGAATGCGGTTTTTGGGAAGACATACCGCTGGATCTTTGGTGCAGCAAGAAAAGGGCACTCCACATTTCTCACGACTCGGGTTTGAATCAGTGCAGTTGAAGTAGATGTTCAAATTCCAATCGTCGGCTCCGAAAGCTCCGCAACACTCCCACTACAAGGTGAAACAGACAACAAAACCTCATATACTGTATGTGTCAACAGTATTCCACAGAAATAGACAACCATGATCAAGGTAAAAAAGACACGGGAGTGAAATGAGTGGTGTGGATGAAGAAACATAATTCTCACATATTCCTGAGTGAAGTCTATCAGGTTCTGCAGATCAATGTCGTCTCTGTAGGCCCGAATGTTGTTGTTGATGAAAAAGTTGAGCTGGTCCTTGATCCAGTCTTTGAAGACAAAAGCCAAGACTCCTGCCGTCAGCTCCAGGAAGAAGATGATACCGAGGAACACGGAGAACTGAAAGTACAAAAATATTCACAGTTCTCTGTTATTATGAGAAAGACTTTCCTATTCCCTCACAATATGTTTGGTGAGGAAACCTACGAATTTGAGCAGGAAAGAGTTTTCTCGCAGCGCTCCAATGCAACCGGCAAATCCGAGGATGAACATCACACCGCCCACCACGAGGAAGAGCCACACGGGGTCGAAGCCCCCCAGGTCTGTGATGGACGAGATGTTGGACAGAACACCCTGGTGAAGAAGCAAGAGGAGGCAAGAGCGAAGGGTTAGCGGCTTTAAGTCACTACAAGAGAAAAAATCTGTCCACAGTCTCTATGAACAATTTCCAAGCAGGATAAAATTATTTGTTCTTATGTAAGGGGATAGGTTTGGTAAGCTTTACAATGTGTAGAATAGAGAGAGAATAAATAATAGGACAACATTTCAAAACACAGTAAAAAGGAAAATATAATGATCTAAAATAGACAAAAAATGTATTAACATAAAATAAATAGAAGATAAACTAGAAATACAAATAGACATATAATAGAAGGGAAATACAGCTCTAGTGCAGAAAAACATTTGAGATCATCAGGAAGTTGGTTCCATCTGTGTGCAGCACAATAGCTAAAAGCAGTTTTACTCAGTTTGGTTCTGGCTCAAGGCACTATCAGCTGACTGCTTCCTAAAGAGCTTAGATTTGTAGGGTTGTAGTGTAGGGTTTTTATCCTTCAAGCAGATCAGAAATGTATTTCAGGTCAAGGTTGTTAAGTCATTTATAACCCACAGAGAGTTTAGGTCAGTTTGAAGGGACATAACATGCACATTTCCAGGGCTATATTTATATTCTGGGGCTCTACTGGAATATCTTTGCAAATCTGATCTGAAATGTGTGAGTGGATAACACGAACAACCAATGGAACAACCTTAGCAACAACCTTATCAACGGAAAGGCTACAGAACGGCCGTTTGTGGGCATGCACGAACAAATCTGATGTCAGATCGATGGCAAGATAGAGGTAACTTTGCAAACTGAGCGTTCAGAGCAGGTTGAAGCCCTGGCTTTTGACTTGAAGGCAGTATTTTTAATTACATTTATCTGAAGTTTTGGAACATTGACTATTTTTAACAAAGGCATCAGACATCATAACAGTATATAAATGACAGAAAATCACAAGAAGCATGTTATGTCCCCTTTAAGTAAGTTATTTAAACAAGCAAAAATGCCAAATATTCTCTGGTTTCAGCTTCTCAAATGTGAAGATTTGCACTTTTATCTGTTTTAAATTATTATTAACTGGATAACTTTGGGTTTTCGGACTGTTGGTCAGACAAAAGACGTTTGAAAACATCGCATTGGGCTTTAGGAAACTGTGATTGCTATCTTCAGTGAAACTAAAGATATTTTAGAACTCACTAGACTGTCTGTCCCCCCCAACCCCTAACACTCAAAGAACAGTGAATGAATCTGTGAAATGCATCAGACTCATTGAGTCCATTGTTCAGAAATGCGTCCCACCGGAAAGCATGACATTCCTTTCTGATTCAGTAAAGTCACTGTGCAGACAGATGGGTGTAAATGACAAGTGATTTATGTAACTGAACTGCTTGGCTTATGGATTATTTGCAGACATCGATACGTGAAAGGATTCACACAATTAAATTGGCAACTTCTCATCCCACAGAGGCATAAAACTCACCTTCTCGCTCCATGCCCACAACCCAATGCCAAGGAACGCCACGCCAAGAAACTGAGAGGAAGAAGAAGAAGAAGAGGGAGAAGAAAGAGACACGAGAGGAAGATTATTTTGCTGTGACTACAAAATGCAGTAATCACAGAGAAGTACCAGAGAAAACCACAGAGATTTTCCTGGCAGTGGTCCATTACATCCATTTCTCATCTGAGTCTGCAGTATCAGCAGGAGACTCCCACATTAGAAAGCATCTTTAAACAGCCTTGAACGCATTATGACTGTACAAGTTTCAACCTACAGTGCAACAGTTCAAAAGTTAATCAATTAATCATTATAATTAACTGATTATAAATGTGTATAAATTTGTTCTCATTTGCTAGTTAGAAATGCTACAAATGCTTACTTTTCTGCTTTATATTGTTATATCACATATAATGACACGTTTCTTGTGACAGACATGCATAACTCCTTTTTAAATTTGATAAACTCATTAATCAATTGATGATACAAAAATATAGTGCTTGGTCTGCTGTTACATACAAACCACAGAGATGAATTTGTTTAAATTCGCCTCTATTCCTAAAACCTCAAATATTTTACTGTAGGTTTGTAAAACTATAGGGTGTAAAATAAAAAATAATTTGCATGTTACATATCACACACTAGAGGACTAAGGGTGATTCAAAAAGGTGTAATTTCTACAGTGGACATGTTTCCCTTTCTTTTTAAAATCCCAGTTTTGCCCCTCCACCAATTTATATCATGTTACAGTTACAGTCTGAGTGACTTCTTAAAGTCTCTGGAAACAACGTCCTTTGTTCAACTGTCAGAAAACAGGCTGATTAACTGGTAACTTTAATACGCAAACAATAAGAACTGAAGTTCAAAGTTAAGACAGAAAAAGTCTGTTCCTGAGACAAGAACTGATCTGTGGTGCCAAAAATGTATTTCAGATTAAAAGTAACTGCATGCTGTATTTATTTTATTTTATGTGGTTAAAAATATAAATATGGCTGCATCTCAGTTTTCTATAAATGCTACTAAATGTAATTTCTTAGTATACGCTTATTGAATCCTGGTAAAAATATTAAGGGGGACCTACAATGCTCATTTCCAGCTCTATATTTTTATTTTGGGACTCCACGAGAGTAGCTTTGCATTATTCACAGTTCAAAAAACTCCTTATTTATCTTATACTGGCCCTTTATGCAGCCCCTCAATTCAGCCTCTGTCTTAACAGGCAGTCTTAGCTCCTGTCTCTTTAAGGCCCCCCCCTCCCAATGAGCCCACTCTGTTCTGATTGGCCAGCTTTCTGGAAGCATGTTAGGTTACTGCTGATGCAAACCCAACGTTTCCTGCTTTACTGCTTCATATTAAAAGCTTTTAAATGGCTAAATAATGGGACTTTTATTGTGAATAATTTACAGGAAATTAAACATGTTCCTCGCCAAATTAAACATATGGAGATATTTGGAGTTCTTTGTTCAGCGGATCAGTTAGAAATAAAGCAGGGAGGAATAGTACAAGCAGAAACAGCCACAGTGATGATGATGTTTGATGAAGAGCTGCCGACGACCAGCACACCTCCAACAGGTAAACAACTTATTTTACTTTTCTGTGCTGTGTAATGGAAAAACACTCACAGTGTGCCAGCTCAACTCGAGTCATGGCTCAGCATTATTACCCCAGAACAAAAAAACCCATAATGTTAGCAGAGCAGAACTCGCGCGCTGTGCGTGGAGCTGATGACTATCTAAAGAAATCCATCACGAGCTGATCGGCTCGAGCTGAAAGTAGAGAAAACCATTGGAAACCGAGCATTCAAAGCAGTCTGAAGCCGGTGCTTATTGCTAACGGATTATTTCAACATACAGTTACCTCATTATTTAACACTTTGGCCACATTTAATATGAACATCCCACATTGTAACATTATATATATATGACTGAAAATAAGGAAAAGCATAATAGGTCCCTTTCAAAGATATTTGAAGCATTTTGCAGATAACTGTTGAAGTACTTACTTATGAAACAGCTGCAGAGGAAGGTTTGTTTTTGACAGCCAGCCTCCTCTAAAGATATATGAATGGTGAAGGGGTCAGAAAGGACACGGCATGGTTGGCTGCGAGCCTCTGTAGGGCCTGACAGGTGGCCTTCCTCCTCAACACTGTGAGGTCCATTACAGGCCACAAACACACAGCGGTACTTATGGTACAGATTTCAAATAGGGATGTAACATATATGTGTGTACAGTATATAAACATATACTGTGTGACAATGTAAATTTGTTAACCATCAGAGATTTTTCTATACAGTTTATACCATGATAGCTCTCTCTTTAATGGGCCTTTTTCCCAGAGGACATTTTGTCACATTACAGTAGGTAAACCACTAACAATTAAAGAAGAAATCGTATTACCACGATGTATATTGATATCGAGATTAGAGCTGCAAAGTTTTATCAGTCAATTGACAGAACATCAATTATAAAGTAAAAATGCCAAACATTCTCTAGTTCCACCTTCTCATATGTGATGATTTTCTGCTTTATATATGTCACAGTAAATTAAATATCTTGAATATCTAGTTTTCGACTGTTGCTTGGACATAACAAGCAATTTGAAGATGTCACGTTGGGCTCTGGGAAACTGTGATGAGCATTTTTCACCATTTATAGATGTCAGAAAATGATTAATTGCAAAAATAATTTATATATTTATTAATAATGAAAAAATAATGGTTAGTTGCAGCCTGAATCATGATACAAAATGACACATATGGCACCATGAGGATTTTATCCACATCGCCCACCCCTGGGATAAAATAAGGCTTTAATAATATTTCTAAATCTATCTGAGATACTGTCTGGGTAAATACCAACCGTGTGCCAAAGCAGAGAGAACCAAATATTTTTCTGATATCATCTTCAAACATGCCCACGGACCCTTTTTATTTGATACAATAAATACAGTACTCAACCCTATTAGCAAAATTATACTATAGGATCTCAGATCTCACTTCCCTCCTACAATCTGTCAGAGTTAAGTTCCTGCTCCTCAGTTCTCATCGACTTTAAACTGATTTCTCTCTTCTCTTTGACACATATTATGTCTTATATGAACCATAGTACATGTTCCTTTTTTCCTCATGCCTACTTAAGGAATTGCTGGACACTGTTGGGCCTAGTGTTTTATCAATAATTAAAGCTCTCTGGTCAATGGCTATGTCCCTGCTTGCTTTAAACCTAACTTAGATCCGTCTGTTCTAAATAATTACCGACCAATCGCAAAGCTCTCATTTTTATCCAAAATTCTTGAAAAAGTAGTTTTCTCTGAACTCATCTCTTTCCTGGACAAACTTTCAGTCAGGTTTTAGGACGCTACATAGCACAGAGTCCGCTCTCCTGCAGGTGACAAATGATTTGTTCGTCTTTAGGTTCAGGAAATTACACTATTTTAATTATTTTGGATCTCTCAGCTGCCTTTGACACAGTTGCCTCCTACCTCCAAGACCAATCAGCTTCTGTTAGAAGTGATAATGTGTCTTCCTCTGCACCCATCTCCTGCGGAGTACCACAAGGCTCCATATTAGGCCCTATTTTATTTTCTCTATATATGCTTCCTTTGGGGTCTATTTTCAGAAAACTATAATATCTCCTATCACTGTTATGCCAATGACACCCAGCTGTACCTGAAACCTTGTGATCAATGCAGCGTTAACTCTCTTCTAAATTGCATTGAGGATGTAAAATCCTGGATGGCAAAAAGCTTCCTTCAGCTAAATGAGAATAAAACTGAGGTTTTAATTTTCGGCCTGGCAGACTACTCCGCATCCACAATCAATGCCCTCGGGCCCCTGTCATTGAATGTAAAGTCCCACACAAGAAATCTCTTTGATTCTGGTTTAAAATTTGATAAACAAATCAACTCAGTTGTCAGTACTGGCTTCTTCCATCTTAGATCACTTGCAAACACTTTTATTTCCTCTCATCCTGACTACTGCATTTCTCTCTATGTAGGAGTCAGTCAGCCCTATCTCACCTGCAGCTGGTTCAAAATGCAGCAGCGAGACTCCTCACTGGGACCAATAAGAGAGACCATAACTCCCCTGTACTGGCCTCTCTTCATTGGTGACCCCTCAGATTTGCTGACCAATCGCTGCTCTCCATCCACACACCCAGTTAAAAACCAAAGGTGATCGAGCATTTTCAGTTGTTGGCCCTAAATTGTGGAATAGTTTGCCACTAACTATGCTTTCGTTAATTTAGTTATATACTCTTATTCATGTCTGTGTTTTTATTTGATCCTTCCTGTGTTAATATTTGATCATTCATGTGTTTTTGTTTGATTGCAACCATCAATCAAATAATTCCACAATTTAATCTCCCTGTGAAGCACTTTGGTCGACATTTGTTGTTTTAAAATGTGTTCTATAAATAAATTGACTTGACTTGACGCTTGTGATCCCTCATAACCCTTTTTAGAGAATGCCATCCCCTATTTCCTCACTAGTGTTGACAGTTTCAGAAGAAACAGCTAACCAGGTGTAATTTTTACTAATTTTTACTGGTAACTTGAGATCATTTTGGTCATGGGTTTCATACACTTTCGAAATAAAACCTCTAAAAGCCAAAATCTTGTCAGATGGGGGACCCTGGGACAAAATCTTATCAAATGGGGGTCTGTGATCTAACTTGTGTCAGTTTAGGGGGCCTTAACATGAAAAAAAGTTTGAGAAACACTGGTCAAGAGATGCTTGATGGGGTTACTGGTGGTCCAAAGCATGAGATGAGGTGTTTGTTAGGACTGTGATTTCACTGTTTGCCCCCACCCTCCCAAAAAAAAAACCACACACAACATCACAGAGATTTAAAAATGTCCTCACATGAGGGTACCTTGATGTAAACAAGTGGTGTGTCTGTGATACCTAACAATCAGGAAAGCCTTTTAAAAGAGCTCCTCACACACTGATGCACACACAGACACAAAAGCGTGCTGATAGGTGACAGTGGGAGCAAGTGCGCTGGAGCGGTGACTTTTTATTGCAGGGATGAAATCGTCGAGGAATAAAGAAAAAAAACAAAAAAACACCACGACTGTCACAGAATGAAACCAAAGCTATTGTTAATGGAGGAAACACTAAACATGTCATGTCAGTGTGTTCAAAATGAGGATACACCAGGCCTGAAGTCGCACACGGCAAACAGGGACTTACCCAGAATATGATGTTGAAACCGAAGATGAAATACTTGATGCAGCAGCTCACTTCATGAGCCTTGAAATGCTTTCCGGACATCATTTGGATGGATTTTTTTTCTCAAACGCCGCCCGTAGTGAGAAGGAATCACATCTATGGTCCTCTTATGTTTGACAGCCTGGTTGTGGAAACACCCTTTTTTTTATTTTTTAAGGCTCGACAAAACGCGCCGTCAATTGTTACAGCGTCTAATAATAAACATCATCCTGTTTTACCGCAGACAAAAAGGCGCAGATGAGGCCGGAGAGCAGCGTTTAGTCTGTTAGTGTGTCTGTCAGATGTCAGTTTATCCCTGATATGGATCTCCAGAGGTATAACGGTAAAATAAACACACAGAAGTCAACCAGATTAAAACCGATGGTCTTCTATCTGACCTGTAATCTAGACATGGCTGTTGTTTCATTGACTGGTGTGGGAGCCAATGAGCGTCTTTAGTGGTCAGAAGAGGCGGGACTTCCCCTTGCAGAGGCTCCCTCTGCACTCATGACAGTGTAATTAATACAGTGTAGCATGTGATTCAATCACTTCTGGTATAATTTATTCATCAATGGCTAATTAATTCCGCCTATAATAGAATATAAGACTAGAAAATTAAATCTTAATAGACCTATAAGTCTATGAAGACCCAAAGTGTTCAACATTGAATGAATTATGGAATAATAATTATTTAAATAAATACAGACAACACATATGATATAACCATGGACATGTGAAGTGATCCAATACATTTTTAATGCATTACTAGTTACAAGATTAGAGATGATTTCACCATTTTCCCAAAGATCAAGTCAGCCAAGACCACAAGACAAAAAAGGACATATTTAAAATAATAAAAAGTGCAGGAATAAAATTAAAATTACCTGCAATAATTAACTGTGAAAATAAGCAGAATACATTTGTAATAATGAACTAAAATTTAATGGATTATTTCATTGTTCTATATTTTGTCTGCATTTATCCATGATTATTTATTTCATAATGTGGTATTTATTTATTTTATATTGAACTGTTTGAAAATGTTTATCCTTAAAAAATCCATCCTGCTGCTGATTCATTTATTCAATGCATTCAATTAGATTGAGACTCTACTTATCTTCTAACTTCTAATAGTAATATATTTTAAAAAGATGCTTCACCCTGATATGTAGTATGAATAAGAATAAAAGCAGAAGTGATTTAATGTTTTAGCTGTTAGATTTATCTCATGAAGACATATGAAAGGTTTGTATGAGCTTATATTTGTACAGTTGTACAAGTGCAGTACAGCATCATTATTGTTATTGTTGTCAACAATAAGAACAGCTGTTAACAACAATAATGTGCTGTTAATAATTAACAGGCAATGGTTCCATGCATTAGATATTTGTATACACCTGCATGTTATGCTCACTGACTAAATACAGTCAGTCTTCAGGCTCACATAGACATAGAAGATCCAGATCTTCTTTTGGGAGGTGGTTGATTTTTTTTCTTTCTTTTTTTTTTGCTATTTGTTCTGTCATGTATTGTATTGACTGTATTTTTTGTACATGTTTATTAGTTGTTGTATACATTTTAATGTAAAGCACATGTATCTGTAATTGAATGTATGCTATACATATAAAATTGCCTTGTCTTGTGTTGTGTTTAGAACACACACAGGCCTCAAGACCCATGTTGACAAGACATTTAATGCTCCACAGTTCGATTCCAACAGGGGACCTTTGTTGCGTGGCATACTCCTCTCTCATTCCTGTGTTTCCTCTCAGTGTCTCTAATTTAAATATCAAATAAAAAGAGGAACAAGTAGAAGGCATTGTGTACCTTGTTGGTCTATGTGCACACATAAAGAAATGTATGTTTTAAATCTGCACATTTGTGTGTAAAACCTCAATGACACTGAAGTAGTGTGTTCGGTTTTGTAAATCAATTTTGATATCCATTTTTCACAGTTGTAATTATCTAATGCTGAAAAGTGAAGATTTTTCTGGGGTTCTCTGTGCTGCAACTGCTAAAATTAAGTAGATGTGGAAAAACTTTGCCCCCTGGTGGCACACATGGTCACCCGCAGTGCTATAATGAGTCTTAGTCCAGCTGCAAATCTATTCAGCACAAGTCCAATAAATAATGCTAGAAAACATGTCATGAATCATGTTTAATGCTTTTGATTGATACATTACTCCACAGATGTTTCGTATGTCTGTAACTTGGGTGATTAATAAAGAAAACAGCAGTAGTCATTTAGAGTATTGGCTTGGGTTTATTGCATAAAATAAAATACTAATGTTACAATCTATTACAAATTTGTTTACAAAACAGGATAAATTACGAAAATAAATACTTCTGTGCAGTTTGTCTGTATTGTCAATGCAGGCAGAGAAAAAAAAAGTTTTATATACACAAAATTCCTTTTAAAAAAAAGACATAACTCACTGTTATGTGATCATAATTATACCTCATGCCAAGACAAATATCACAATTAAGAGGGTTAGCATTAAACAGGCTGCCCTGTTCGTTTATCTGATTCACTGACTTAGTATACAAGTTGTGCATATTTTTCTATGCATCATAAGAAGAACCCAATATCATGGATCTCTTGTATGATTTGCAGCACAATGTTCTGGTCAACTACACTGTTTAAATTGTAAATACTGTCATTAAGTTTCTCCTGAAGCTACAACAAAAAAGAAACAGTTTATAAGAAGGTTTGGCGATACAAAGGTAGTAATAATAACACATCAAAATCATTCACCCTTTAGGCAGTTGCTGTAATTTTGGCAGAACTTCACTTGCAAAAATATAAATTGTTTTTGGATTTGACAAAATACTTCAAGTAGTAAAATATCACTTCAGAATATCAGAAAATTTGCTGTTTTCTTTCTAAATCCTGATCCTTCATTTGACCCTTCATGTGTGCACAAGTTATTTTTATTCGGTTTGAGTTGCAGAAGCCTCTGCAGGAGGGCAAGTTTCTTTCCCCAGCAGTAAAATGATATTTGTTGAACAGCTTGAGGCAGTTTTCAAGAACAACATGTGCAACATTGGTTTGAAAAAGCTTTGGTGATCCTTGTCTTTTAGGGTTAGTGTTTAGCTTTGCAACACCCAATGTACTTCCCTTTTTAATTCTACATACAGAATCATTTTTCTCTTTTTTCTAAATTAGACCTAAATTAAACCTAATCTGTCCCACAATTTTACTTGCTATAAAACCTACACCTCACATCCTTTTTTATACTTAATGCAATTGATATACAGCATTTCCTCTTTTACAGCAAACATGTTGCTTTGTTACTCCATTATCCTTTTTGAGTAAGGCTTTCTGCACAGTTTTTTTAAGCATAAAGTCTACTAAGTCTGGAATAAATAACCCTGAAGATCAGTCTGAGAGTTGAAATGTCTGCGTGAAATAAAAATCAGCAGGGAAAACTTGTCAGCAGTTAAGGAATGCTGTACATAAGCAAGCAAATTTGAAAAATTTAAAACAGTTTGACTGTTAAAGTATTTCAATTATCATTCATCTGATTTGTTCTGATAGTGCTATGCACTGTGTTCTTAGCCAAAGGCTTCGAGAAACTATTCTTCATTTTGTGCAAAATATGTAACGATTTAATTGAATTGTCAGTCATGTTTCAATGTTGTTGTTTTTTTACATTCAGTTTTTTTTACTTTGGGTTTTGGCCAATATCAAAGGGTACCTGTTCATTCAGTAATATATGAATGATTTGCTTCTCCTTGGAAAATTACACTATGAGTTAACAAACTATATACAGGAATATATTAAACACATTTTTCAAATACTATCCTGAACAATCACAGTTGCATGCTAGAAATAAAACATAACGCACCTATCACAGAAAGAACCCTATTGTGTTTATGACTGTTTAACTCAACTGTTCGTCGACAGATGGCAGGTAGAACAGCTCGAATCTATTATGTTTTTTAACACACATAAGGCTTTGTGTGAATCACCTTCCTGTAACACTTCCGTAACATCTTGTGAACGAGCTGGTTGGTTCATTGAGCATAGTAAGATTGGCTGCATTATGCATTAATCACAGTTAATGTATCCAGTGCTTTATTTTTTTTCTAAACCTGGGTTCGTAATGGCCAGACTGCACCTATGAGATGCTATATTTGTGTTTATAAAGGCAATCTAATGCTTTATAATGAGGTTTTCTGAGTTACTATAAAATGTACAAAATCTTGTCTTTAATAAAGCATGAAATGCATAATACTAATACTCTTAAGAGATTACATGATTCCCTTTGCAAAGCCTGAGAACATGTTTAGTACACTGAAAAAGGTTTCTTGGCTTTGATATGGTGTTATGTAAAGAGTCACCCTGTGTCACGAAGCCAGATAAATTTGTGACAGCTTTTGTTCTTTGACAGAGTTGCATAAACACTGTTGAGTAATGAAGACCAGACCAGGAAAGGAAAAAGGAAAAAGTAAATCCTCATGTTTGACCAAAATGTGCATCACCCACATCTTTCAGTCACTAATGGAGGCAACCTGACTCACAGACATGGTGGTGTATCTTGCTGGGACACATCCTGGGGAGAAATGTCAAAACACAACCAGCAGAGCCAACTCGGGTCACCTTAAGTCACCTTGATAGCAGACTTCTTGTGGACACAGAGCAACGAAACGTAGGGCACGCCAATGAAGGCCCATTTCTCGTTGGGCCAGAACATGATGACGGGACCTCGCTCCGGGGCCTCGGTTGCTACGTCAAAGTAGGCGAAACAAACGCAGCCCAAGTAGGAAGCCAGACAAATGAGGATGTGCCTGTGTAAGAGCAAAAGGGGTTTGAATGAACCGGACCGCCTGGGTAATAGCTCACTAAATATATGCATGTACAAGTATAACCAGCAGCCGGTTAGCTTAGCTTAGCATAAAGACTGGAAACAGGGGGAAACAACTAGCCTGGGTCTGTCCAAAGGTACAATAATCCAACTACCAGCATCTCTAAAGATCACTAATTAACATTTCACTCTTTGTGTCCATACAAAAACCTGACCGTAAAAACAACAATTTATGATTTTGTGGGGGAGTTATGTGAAGTACCACTCTGTAAAAAACACAATTTGTTGTTTTTACACTTTGTTTTTTGTACTGATTAAACAAACCAGATAGTAAATAAGTGAGCTTTAGAGGTTTGGTAGTCAGATTTTGTTACCTGCGGACAGAGCCAGGCTAACTGTTTTCTCATTTCCAGTCTTTATGCTAAGCTAAGCTAAGCTAACCGGCTGCTGGCACCAGCTTCATAGTGGATGGACACATATGGGTTGAGTGGCATCAATCTTCTCACCTAACTCATGACTATTGAACTATTCCTTCAAAGAAGAAAACACATGCCTAAAAGCATGCACTTTTGGTACTAGTCATTTCCCGTTTTAAACCCACAAAGTGCATAAATTGCACCTTAAGTAATAAACTCCACAGTATCCCATTAAATGCAGAGTTTTCTGAGTTGGCTTTGAGCTTACCAAGCACAGTGTAAGTAGGGAAAGTTGACAGATGACCACATTTCACAGAAGATCCTGTCACTGATCCAGCAAAGCAGGGCCAGCGCCCACCAGATCCCTGAGATCAGGCCCAGCTTGAACACACGTGGGTTTTCACACCTGCAATGACCAAACAAGAGCCCTGAGAATTGTTTACAACTGTGAAAAACACACACACACACACACACACACACACACACACACACACACACACACACACACACACACACACACACACACACAGTTTGCAGAATAACCAAACTGCAGAACTACAGAATAACCAAAAGCAGACTTAAAGTTAATGTTACCTAATGTTTTTCATTCACTCTCACATACTGTATATATTTTTGTCATCTGTTACCATATAATCATCCTCCAACCACATACTCAGTACATACTGTATACTGTTTTTGTACTTTTCCATTTACTGTGCTCAGTCTTGTGGAAGCAAAGTTTTAGTGCATGTGATCTGTGTACGCAAAAACACAAAACCATAAAATCTAAAATAACACATTTCTTGGCATCTCTAATGGGCAAGTCAAAAGAGCAACAAAACAGAAGTCTTTTATCCTATAAAAATACATGCAACTAAAAAACATTTAACATTTAACATACAAGTCATTAAATGTGAAAACACATTGCTTTTTAACATCCTTTATATTCTGTAAATCAAACAAATACAAATAAAGTTGAATGCATTATAGAACATTAGAAACAGCATTTGAAATGTTATTTATTTGTAAACCATTGGTACTCTCCACCAATCAGCTGATATAAGTGAGAGTGAGGAAAAAATGAAATTGAGTCAACAAAACTGTAAATAAAACAATAATCAAACTATGGGACAAATATCTTTTCTTGCTCAAGGCATCATAAAACGCCTCTCAGAGGCAATTCAGACTGATCATACAGGGGGCAGGTGGTGTGTTTCACAATACATCTGGCTTTGTGTTCACTTCTGATGGTATACAAATCTCCCAGCTGGTTCTGAGGCCTCCCAATGAGTCTACAGTCTGGGTTAACCACTCTGGCATGGGTGTTTTTATATCTACAACTGAGGTGTCCATACCAGGATGTTAAACTGCAGGTTAACATATTTCTCTTTAGGTAACTGACAGAACTGTGACCCACGTACTAAGTACTCTGGTCTATTTCTCTGGACACACCACTGACCTACAGAGACACGTGCTAATCCAGAGTGCTGCTGATAAACTATTCTTAGTCTTGTGCTCCTTAGACATACCAGTCACAGCCCTGCTGCTGGCACAACCGCGTGGCCACTGCGACACAGTTTGTCACCCTCCCTCGAGACAGAGCATTTGATGAAGTCATCCCACTTTACAAGCCTCTCATTTGGGTTACCATTGTTCCACAGAGAGAGGAATGTTGGAATGACACAAACTTCCAGAAAGAAAAACAATAAATAGATTAACAGATTAACAACAAGCATTACTCAGCTACAAAGGCGATGGAAATTTTTAAGTGTAGCTCTAAGTTAAGGAGGAGCAGTAATGACGGCTCTATGACAATGGAAAGAGAAGCACTAACATTATGCCAGCTTAAAGCTAGCCTAGACAGCTTTTAGTGAAAACAGTCACTGTGGCCACAAGCGACAACTACAGGAAAATGGTTAAACCTGCATTTTTTTGCCACTTGGGGGCAGCGTAACAAGCTGAAAACACAATACTGTCATACAGTACAGGGAGCCGAAGTTCCACTTAGCAAGTAAGGAACCTCATTCAAAATCAAAATGACATTTGTAATAACGTACTTAAGTAAAAATCCAGCCTCAGAACACAGACCTACTCAACTGTGTGTCTTGTGGTTCGCTCCATTTGTCTATAAATGTAAGGATGGTAAACATTTTTTAAACAATTTAATATTGTCCTTTATTCAGTATTTCTGTTTTTCTATCATTTAACAAACTCCATTTCCCATAAGCACCTACACCATGGCAATTAAATGTCACGGCTCAACAAAAGCCAGTTCAGGCTAGTTCAGATTAGGGCTGCAACTAACAATTATCTTCATTATCGGTTAATCTGCTGATTATTTTCTCGATTAATCGATTAGTCAATTGGTCAATAAAATGTCAGAAAATGGTGAAGAATGTTTAATACAGTTTTCCAAAGTCCAAGATGCAACCTAAAATGTTTTCTTTTATCCCGTCCAACAGTCCACAGCCCAAAGATATTCAGTTTACTATCATAAGGGACTAAAGAAACCAGAAAAAAGAATCATATTTAAGAAGCTGGAACAAGAGAATTTGGGAGAGAATAATTAGTCAATTATCAAAAAATAGTTGACTGAACACTGTAGAAGTTTTTAGACAGCACAGATTACAGCTAATAAATTGGGGAAATGACTTTTAGAAGAGAGTGTTTGCAAATTTTAAAGATATAGCCAAACTTTGGCATACAAGTGTAATACCCATGCTGCCATACTGATCATGGGAGTTGTAGTTTTTAAGTATCCTCACAAGGTAATTGTTGTTTAACTTTGTGACAATCACAATGGTTTCAGTTTTGAATAGTAAGTGCTGTGGTGGATGCCAATTTGTCCTAGAATATGAAGAGTAAAGCCCATGAACACAGTTAATGTTTTCTAGAGAGACCGATGAAAGAAATGCTCAGTGAGAGATTGCAGTGAGTTACAGAAGCTGATGGAGCAGAGTCTTGCCCGGTCGTGACATCGTGACTTTTGACTTCCTATTATCACCCTATTAAGTTGTTAAAAGCTGAGGGGGAACTGCAGAGTGAGGTGCTAATTCGCTGTGAGTGACCCCTTTCACATTACAGCAGTCATCTGATCTATTGTTGCTATTAGAAAAGTATTGATGAGTGCAGCTTTAATGCTAAAGTGTACTGTCAGAGTGTAGGGAGATAAGAGTCATAAAGATAGCAAATAGCGTCAGAAATGTAAATTACACAGCAATATCGAACTCACGTTTGCCAACATTAGCTACTGTAATCTACTGGTAATATAGACCAAATAAGGCTGAGTAAAGGTGCGTTTGATTTGTTATGAGTTAAACTTTTTATTTGTAGGAGAAAGATTTCTTCTTTCAAAAGTTACATGGTCTCGTTTTTAGTGAGGTTAGTCAATTAATAAAGCAAACTAGAAAACTGTCTCTATCTTACATAATTGGCCAAGAGGGTAAGAGGAAAAAAATCCGGTGTCACGTCTACTCATCAGCCACAGGAAGTGCAAAAATAGACAGTTAATGATACATCCTCCAAGAGGGAAACAGGCACACATTAAAGTGTCACCAATACCGTTTAAAATTTTAAGTGTTCCAATTGATTATACAGCACTCACATGGGACCAAATCCGGACATCCTTGTGAAGCAGGTACAAAGTCAGCTAACCTCAGTATCTGCCTTTACATGCACACAGTTCTAAGTCATAAGTCAGACACCACCCCTTCCTGCCGCCAACAAACGTACACTGAAAAAACCATAGCCACACAGCCGGATATCTGGAATACTGTGACTATCAGCTCAAACAGAAGCATTTAAGATAAGACACGGCATGAAACCAGGACTTCTCCTCGAAGACACTGAGGCGAGTGAGTGTGATGGAGAGTTTGACTGTTGGAGGAAAAGATAAGTGAAGGAAAAGGCCGGTCTGTCTATCTTGGGTGGAGTCCTGCTAAGATGCTTCTCTCACTCGAGGGAATAGAAAGGAAGAGGCTCCATATGATCAGTGACACAAAGCCTGATACTTATCAGACAACACGGAAGGCAGCTCTTCATGAATGATACTTTATGATATGATGGCATAGCTCGCATGCTACATGTCATACTCGAATAAACAATATCAAACTGGATGAATGAATACCAACACATCACACAGTGCAGTGTTATTTAAGTTGAAATGATCATCAGCTACTGTACGATATGTTTCTTGTAGGGACGCACTGATCCAACTTTTTTTCTTCCCATACAAATTCCGTTACCTCTTCTCAGGTTATCTGTTGATACTGAGTACCAACAAGTGTGGCAAGTTTTGGGAAATTGGGAACATTTTCTTCATCTTTCTGGATAACAATAATATTCTTAATGATTTAATGGAATGGTTTGACTGTGATTAAGGCTGCTGTGTCTTTTGATTTTTTTTTGTTTTTTTATTTAATTTGTTTACCAATTTGCTTAATCAGATAATTAATCAGTATCTGCACCAATACCAATCCAGTGGATTGGATCGGTACGTCCCGAGTTCCTTGCTTGGTCAGACATCTTTATAAGAATGTCAACACATACGCAGATTGCAGCAGTAAACTTGATGTTAACTGATGAACTGATTAACTGCCAAAACTATGAAAATAATGCCTATGTTGTAATAAACTGGAATTATGCTTTAGGCACTCAGCACTGACTGTTTTTGTATTGTATTATACCTGCCGTTCATGAATGGTATTATTGCCCCAACAATTCCACTTTATAGAATTGTTGGGGCAACTTTAACGGATATCCTACACACTGGACAACTTGTTTTTGTACAAGTGGAAGTGACTTGAATAGGGGCCGGCAGCCGTACTGTAAAAGCAAACAACAACAAAATAGTCTGTCCTTTGTGAGGGCAAAAGTCCATCAGCCTGAGCTACAGGAATTCTCTCCCACTTAGCAGAACAAAAACAAGCGGCCTCTATAGATAACTGGCACCGACAATAATGTCAAGAAATACTAACAGGTTGAACAATGGATGACTTAAGGTTACAAGACTGTTGGTGGTGAGTAAGGGTTGTGGGAAACGGAAACAACCGAGCGTACTTCCACATTATGTGACGGGAGGAAAGCATTAGAGACCAAAAAACACATACAGACACAGACACACAGACACACACAGGCACACACACACAGACACACAGACACACAGACACACAGACACACAGACACACAGACACAGACACAGACACACAGACACAAAGTGGCTTGTTGTGTGTTTTCAGGAACATTCTTTCAGATTGTAAGTCTCTATAATTAGCTTGGAACAGACAACATGTCATTATACAATGCAAGTACATAAGGCCAAAGTTGACATGTTAATGTACTGTGGACTACAGACATTACATGCTTCCTTTTGTCTTGTTACCTACTAAATATTACAGCAGCTGATTTAACTGAATAGGCAACTTTAAACTGCACACACAAAGAAACGAATCATTGATATCTGCTGCCGTACAGCTGTAAGTTCAAACTAATATTTACATCTACTAACTGCAGGTGTAACTGTGTAACTAACTGAACCAACTGACAAAACTAGCTTGCTAACATATGACCTGTTTAGATTACCTGTGTAACAACAGTGTACATTAGGAAATTCCTACATCTTACACCTCAAACTACAAAACAACAAACCACCAACATACAAACAATTTTAGACTAAACGACTGAATAAAATCAGTTAAGTTATACAGTCAGTACAGTCAGTACTGTAAGTGTAAATTTAAGTAAAGTTAATTGGACATTTACCACTCATTCTAAACTGCACAGATACTGTTAACTCTGAAACAGGCACATTTCTCAGTTTAACAAAGTCATACCTACCTACAAAGGATTTTCTGTTAAGTTTAAAGTAATCATTTGGCTTCCTGTTCATTTGGCTGTTTCACTTGAAAGGTATTTCACAGCTAAGGAGAAAGAGACTGAGGAACTGTGCTGTGTTCTCGAGAACTATAGACTGACTCAGCATGTGACGGAGCCCACACACAACAAGAAGCAAACTCTGGACTTAATCATCTCCAAGGGGTCTGAACATTTCCAAGATTGTGGTGACTGATGTTGCTCTCTCTGATCATCTCCTGTGTCTTCTTTAAGGGTACTATCTCCGTGCACATAAATGTTCAAACAAAGGTAATCACAAAATGGTTTATCACTGAAAACACCCACACCCGCCGTCTCTTGGATCTCAGTCAATGAGCTTTTAGATAATTTCAAATCTAAAATTACAAATGTTATTGATGCCATTGCACCCACTAAGGTGAAGGTTGTCTCTGGCAAGAAAAGATCTCCATGGAGAAATGCCACGCTGGTCAGAATAGAAAAGCTGAACGCAGGTGGCAAAAAATAAATCTCCAGGTTCATTATGACATCTATAAAGAGAGACCTCGCATTAATAAATTGGAACCGGGAAATGCAAGGCGGTCCTTCTTCTCTGAAATCATCGCCAAAAACAATAATAATGCACGTGCCTTGTTTGCTACAGTCGATAGGCTAATAAACCCTCCTGTGTCAGTAGCCTCTGAACTTCTATCCACCAGGGCTTGCAATGAATTTACCTCCTTCTTCAATGACAATATTCAGAAAATTAGACAAGCAGTCAGTGTCTGCATACCAGGTACAGGATATATGTTGTCACTGTGTCCATTCAAAATCAATTTAAGTAGTATGACACAATTTTCTCAACCATAAAAACCTGGAGGACATTATACAACATCTGAAATCCTCCTCCTGCTGCCTTGATATCCTGCCAACAGGCTTTTTCAAAAATGTTTCTAATTGCATGGCCTCAGATCTTCTACAAATTGTAAACACATCTCTTCTCTCAGGTTTCTTTCCCACAGGCACCGAAAACTGCCGTCATCAAGCCGCTCTTAAAAAAGAACAATTATAGGACCATATCAAACTTCCTGTTTTTAAGTAAAATCATTGAAAAAGCTGTTTTTGAACAGCTGAACAATTTCTTGGCAGTAATCAACTGTTTTGATGTCTTCTAGTCAGGATTTAGACCAGACCACACCACAGCACTGAGACTGCTCTTGTTAAGGTCTTAAATGACATCAACTTAAACACAGACAGTGTGACATTCACTTGACCACAACATATTACTAGATTCACTGGAAAACTGGGTGGGACTTTCTGGCACAGTACTAAACTGGTTTGAGTCCTGCTTAAAGGACAGGGACTATTTTGTGTCTTTAGGTAATTACACATCTGAGTGGTAAAAATCACCTGTGGAGTTCCCCAAGGCTCCATTCTGGGGCCTCTTCTGTTCAACATCTAAATGCTCCCACAAGCTCAGATTATGGAAAACAACAAAATATGTTACCATAATTATACAGGCGACACACAAATTTACATAACCACATCACCAGGGGACTATAATCCAATACAAGCACTGAATAAGTGCATTAAACAAATCAATGATTGGATGTGCCAGAATTTTCTTCAATTAAACAAAGATAAAACTTAAGTAATTGATTTTGGAGCCAAGGAAGAATGATTAAAAGTCAGTGCTCAGCTTCAATCAATAATGTTAAAAACCACAAACCAAGCCAGAAATCTTAGTGTAGTCATGGACTCAGACCTGAATTTCAATAGCCACATTAAAACAATTACAGCCTACTATCACCTGAAGAATATATCAAGGATCAGCAGGATTTGGAAAAACTTGTCCATGCTTTTATCTTCAGTAGACTTGACTACTGTATAGGTGTCTTTACAGGCCTCCCTAAAAAGTCGATCAGACAGCTGCAGCTGATTCAGAACGCTGCTGCTCGAGTCCTCACTAAGACCAAGAAAGTGGATTACATCACTCCAGTTCTTTACACTGGCTTCCTGTCTGTCAAAGAATTGATTTTAAAATACACCTCTTGGTTTATAAAGCACTGAATTGATTAGGGCCAAAATACATTTCTGATCTGCTGCTACGTTATGAACCATCCAGACCTCTCAGGTCATTTGGGGCAAGTCTGCTTTCTGTTCCCAGAGTCAAAACTAAACATGGAGAAGCAGCGTTCGTTGTTTATGCTCTACATATCTGGAACAAACTCCAAGATAAATGCGGGTCTGCTGCAACTCTCAGTTGTTTTAAATCAAGGCTGGAGACTTTTCTGTTTGCCGCTGCATTTTATTAAATCAAATTTGAGGCTTTTGATTTCTTGCACTGTAACTTTTACTCTCCTGTTTTATCTGTCTTATTCTATTTTAGCTTATTTTTATTTCCAATATAACAGTTTTTAATTGTATTTAAATGTACTTTTATATAGCCTTGTGTTGCTTTTACATTCTGCCTTGATGTTGAATCCAGGACCTACATACTATATGTACTATGACACTAATGGATCACAGCTAAACATTCGCCCCTGCTGTTTGAAAAACAAATCTACTCACTCACCTTTTAAGCTCTGTAATGAGCAGCGCAGTACAGGGGATACCAAGAGTCATGAGTGACAATGAGTTTAGGACAGGTTTGACAAAGGCCAGCCCTGTGGTGATTCCTGACAAGATGCCGATGACCACTTTGAACCTTGACCTAGATTGAAAAGCAAAACAAGTCACAAAAACATCATTTGCAGCACTCTATGAACTGCGTTGTGAAATGCAGAAAGAATGTTGGGATGACTCAAAATAGAAAGTACTTTAACACACTAATAATAAACAAGCAACACTCAGCTACAAGAAGAAATGCAAGTGGCAGCCTGAAGTGAAAGAGCAGCCATGATGGCTCTGTGACAATGGAAAGAGAAGTAAAGACATGTGATGCAGCTTTTACTGGTGTCAGCTATCTTGCACAGGCCTATTATTAAACAGGAGAGTCACAGCAGTAAACGTATGACAAAACAGTTGCCAACGGTGAGCTCAACAGACAAATTTCCTCAACACTAATACTTTGTCTACCCAGGGTGCAAACTATGTCATGGCTTTCAGGGGAGCTTACCTTCGAATGGGCAGGGAAGGGGATTTTGGGTAAATTTGCGGTTAAGCTTCCTTGTTTTCTTTTTGACATATCTGTATGCTGACAACAAAACAGCTGCAGAGTAATGCGCAGACTGAGTGGGACTAAGAAAGTTTGTTTTTTCTTTGAGTTAAAATGAGTTAAGCTTATGATATTACGCTGCCGCACTTCGATGGTGATGGCAAGAATAGCATGCATGCCGGTATCTTTATTAAAATGAATTAGTGATGAATCACCCTCATGCATGAATCATACATCAATAATAGCCTAATTTTATGCATGATCCATGATGATGAAGATACCGAAAAATAGAAATGCACCTCTACCGACACATTTACACGTCTACACACCAGTTTCAAGTTCTTAAAGCTAGTTATTCTGAAATAGTATCACACTGGTCAACATACCGATCCCTCCTGAACATCTTGGGTAGGTATCTTTTAGGGAACCACATGGCAATGGCACACATGAGCACCCACAATATGGCCAACTCATCCAGCATCTGGCCGAGGAAGCTGAGGGTGGCGTGGAAATATGTTGATCCAATGCCTGAGAAAAGAGAAGAGAAAAGAGATCTAAACTGAAGTTGTTCAGTGTGTTAATGAGGCAGGATTAATGAGATTGCGTCTTTAAAAAAAAACACTTGATGTAATTAGTGTTTGATCTTATTAAATCTTTTGGAAAATAAAGGAAAAACAAAAAGATCTTTCGTGCTACCATGAGGAGTCCAGATCTGTGTATTTTGTCCAGTATACAGCTGATACGTTCTCATTTCCATTTATCAAATGGGAAAAGTAACCAAAACAATGTCGAGCTGCAACGATTAGTCGATTAATTGATTAGTTGATTGACAGAAGACTAATCGGCAACTATTTTGATAATAGAATAATTGTTTTAGTCGTTTATTAAGCAAAAATGCCAAACATTTGCTGGTTGCAGCCTCTCAAATTTAATCATTTGAAGCTTTTCTGTGTCATACATGATAGTAAACATGAACATTTGGGGGTTTTTTGACTGTTGATCAGACAAAATAAGGCATTTGAAGTCATCACGAGGGACTTTAAGAATTTATAACAGGCATATTTCACTATTTTCTGACATTTTATAGACAAAACAACCAATTGGTTAATCGAAAAAAAATGATTGGCAGGTGAATCGATAATGAAAATAACCATCAGTTGCAGCACTAAAACAATGAAAAATGTCTAGAAAGTTACAATTGTCACCTCTAAAACGAGACCAAACAGACATCATGTGTAAAAACAATGTATAATATAAACAGACAAGTTACTGACTGCAGGGATGTGAAGGACAGGTCATCTCTAGTGTGACTCTGCCAAAAACAAAAGCAGCTTAGTGAGCTAATACTGAGAAATGCTGCTGTTTTAAGCAAAGAGCCAGAACGGCAACAACAAGTTCATGAAAAATACTGTAGTTACTTTGAACTCAGTTTTAATACAAATGCAAGTTTGGATCAGTCAGTGCTGCCTTGTTATCAAAGTCCAACAGACCTTCTGTTATCAGTATAATCTGTTTTCATAAGAAGCACTACAGGAGATTCCTACATTTCAACAAATTTCTTATCTAAAAAGAGACTACCGCTCTTAGTGTTACTAATCATCACAGCCTGTCAGTGCAGTTGTATATTACCGTCAGTCACAACAAAACTTATAGAGAGACTAACTTTCTCATGGAAACACTGTATGTGTACACTGTTGGCAGTCAAGGCCGTCTTTCCTAACTGTCCGAACACTGGGAACTCACCACTGAGGCAAAGGCAAAAGAAAAGCAGCTGGATGTTTTCATACTGGAGCCTATAAGTTTGTTTTCCTGCTCAAGTCAAAGGTCGTCCCTACCACAGAGACAGTGGAAGAGAGATGAAATCACGTGACCCGACACTCGTCAACATTATCCAGATTCTTAAAAATGGATGCAGTTCAAAGCTCTGCGCACATAAATATTTGTGGCATGGAGCAAGAACTGCTGGATGTCGAGTGTGCTGCAACAACTTAAAGGGAAAAAGAATCTGATTTTCTTTCCCTTCAAGTTTGATCACTGGATGCCAGATATTGAACATATAAAATTATATGAAAACATTAGAAAAATATTTCTAATCTGACTCATACTTCACATTCATGTGGTTAAGTCAGTTATGCAAATGATTTTCAACCGCTACTCCGTTTTTCTTTTCTTTTTTTTGTGTGAGTAAGGTCACCTCTCAGGAACAGAGGGAGGTCTGTCAAGTTATCTTTGCTGACAGTGCAACTGCTGTTTTGAAAAAAAAAAAATCAGCAGTAAGGGAAAAAGGCACTGTAATCTCTCTATTACTATGCTGTCCATTACATACAGTAGCCCCATTTAAGACCTAAATACTGAGTCAAATCAAATGAAATCTATTTATTCTATTCATTCAACCAATGAATAAGCCCAGTCATGATCAAATTTTTTTAGAAGGGTAAAATGATTCAGAATATCCTAAAGCTATGGCTAAGGACAGAGGAAGAGGCTGCAGCTGAGGAAACCTAAATTTGAACACTGTTGTTGTTGCTGTTTAAGAAGGCAGACTAGCAAGTGTGAGCACCTACATAACTCATATATGTTGTAAGATGTATAACTTGTGTTCTTATATATACACTCACAGTGTTTGCGTGTTTTAGGGCTACAGCTATTGGCTATTTTCACTATCAATTAATTTCGCTATCTAAATTAATCCATTAATCACTTGGTAAATAGTGAAAAATGGTCATTACACTATCCCAAAGCCCTGACATATTTAAATAGCTTGTATTGTCTCAGTAACCACCCCAAATATTCAGATAGCTATCATAAAAGACTAAGAAAACCAGAAAAATATTCATTTAACTTTAGCTTAAATAAGACTACAGCTGTGCTAGTGTCTCTGTTAGGCTGTGCTTTGGCACAGTGGCGCTTTGAGCTAAATGTTAACGTAAGAATGCTAACAAGCTCAAAATGCTAGCATGATGGTGTAATGTTCAACATGTTCATTGTCTTAATTTAGCATGTTAGCATGCTAACGTTTGCTAATTGGCTGTGAAGTGAAAGTCATTAGTTTTGCAGGTATTTGGTCATAAAGGTATAAAAGTATTGGACAAATTGAAATTTTGAGCTGATGATGGCACTTGATGAATTGTGAGGAGGATATTGAAATTATTACAATGACATCGACTGGGGACCACGAGTATCTGTACCAAATTTCAACAAAATTCATCCAATAGTTGTCAAGATACTTAAATAACAACCAAAAATGTCAACCTGGTGCTGGTGGTGCTAGAGGCTAAGTCAGAGGGTCATCCTCTGGGGACCATGAATGCATGTACAAAATTTCATGGCAATTTTTCAAAGTTTTTAAGTTCTGACAACATCGCCTAGAGACATGCCACTAGCATTGCTAAAAAAAAAAAAAAAGACAATTTGTTGATTATTGTTGCTGATTAATTTCCTGTCAATCACCTCATCCATTAACTGTCTAAATTGTTTCAGCTCAAGATTTCATGCATTAAAAAAGGCATTTAGTTTAGTACCAAACACAGCAGATATACTGTAGGCTATGTTTTGTATATGATATTAATTATCATGAGACTATACAAAACACATGCACCAGCCTAACATTGTGCAAAATCAATAAAGTATGAGTTTCTATGTGGCTTGTTAGCTAAAAAGAAGTTGAACTGAGATGATGATGATGGTAAAGCTGAGCAGAAAAGCTGAGGGGTTAAGAGGTCATCACACCGTATAAAGACAATGTCAGCCAGCCAACTTACCAACCACAACTAGTAGAATCCATATGAGGTAAATCCCACTGTTGAAATGTGTGGCATACTCGCGGAACAAGCACATTAATATGGGCGGCAAAACAAAAAACAAGATGTTGCTGATCTGAAATGATAAACAAAAGGAAAGCCATGAGCCAAAAAATAAAAAATAAAACATATCACCGTTGAACTGACTGCGTAGCTAAATGACAACATGCTTGTAAAAGTTGATCAGTGCGCAGGCCTCACCGGCCGTTAAACGGAACATCTGTAACTTGATGCTAAAGCACAAACAGTAAACATCATGACGCTGAAGCTGAAAACCAGCCAAACTGATAAAAGTCAGTCTAACTTGTAGCTAGCTACCCTGACAGTGAAATCTATAAGACAGCAGTGCAATACAAAGAAAAACAAAGAAGCTGTGAAGAACTGCACACCAAACTGCATTATGCAAAAACATCTTGAGCTAGAAAAAGTCCAGCGACTTCAAACCGACCGTGTTGTAAAATTCAGCGATGCTGGGGTAAATAAGGTAATTGCCTTCACACCAGTCCACCTCGGAGCTGCCAGCCTGCAACTGGTCCCAAAAAATCAGATTAACGTTACTCATGTCTGGACTGGTTCAGTCGGCTGGACCGTGCAGAGCAGACAACACTCAGCCGTCAGCTTTGGAGACAACAAACACTCGAGAAAAAAAAAGTCCGTATCTATCGGCTCCTAGTTCACACGCTGAATCCTAACGATGGAGACCTGACGCACACGTATTGTACATTAGAAGATGTGGTAGACTATTGCGACCGTCGCTGAGCTGCATTTTAAGCCTCCGTGCCTCCACAAAGCCTCCTGCTTGTCGTGACGCTCAACGTTGTGCATTGACAGCTGCTCTGTCTGTAGCCAAAGAGTGTCGAAGCGCGGCAAGAGGATTCACTCACGCTCACTTCCTGCTTTGCTGTAAACGCAGCGGGCCTGGGCTGCCGAAGTAAACATTCAGGTAATATCCGCTTGTGATGGATGGATGGATAGATAGACAAGTATACTCACATAACAGACGGTGACTACAAATGTTGTGAGGAGAAGAAGCCTCATCTTGCCGTCTGAATCCTGTAAAATAACAAAAGATGCACTTTGCTTCAAAAGTATCACATTTTTAATGATATATGCATGATTTCAGTCAGAACATATCTATTCCTGTAGTGTAGATAAATAGATAGATAGATACTTTATTAATCTCAAGGGGAAATTAAAATGTTATGATATGATAGCAGCAAAAATGATCAAAAATATGAATGTGAAATACAACAGATGTGATGGATGATGTAATATGATAAAAGTCCAGGGGAGCAGGTTGTCTTCACTGTCAGAGGAGTCTCCTCTCCCGACACAGAGGAGAACCATTGTGCCGAATGTAATATTCTCCAAATAACCTGCAAAAAGAGGAATTGGGGTAATAAAATAATAGAATCTGAGAAAAAACACACATGCAAAAGTACAACAGTGATGAATTACAAATCCCAAGTCTATATTGTTTAATGCTGAAAACAAAGAGAAAACAAAAGATTTGTCCAGCAGACTCAAGCTGGAGTGGGATGATAACTATCTTTACATCACATTGCTCTCTGGACGACGCATGCTCAGTGACTCATTAATATCCTTAATGTGTTGTTAATACTCCCCTGGCTACAACCATTAATGTAGTCTAATTAATCACTTAATGTGATTTATAATCTTGCTTTGAGTTTTAGGACAGCTTTTTGGCTCTCCACCTTTCCTGCACGGAGTTTACTTTCTGTTTCTTTTCTTTTTTTTTTAAATTTAACTTTTTAATTAAATTAAATGTTAATTTTTTTAATTGAATGATTTTTATTTTTTAATAAAATGCAAATAAACGCTAATTTATTTGTGCACTGATCTTAACGTAGGTTTTGTGTGTGTCTGTGTGTGTGCGTGTGTGTTTGTGTGAATACAATATATCTTTTAACTAATGAAGTAGAATAAATTAAAAAATAAACCAAAGCAGGAAGACATAACTATTTTTAGATATTTATTTTAATGATGTTGCGTTGGTTGACATCAATATGTCTGGGTTTTTTTTTAATTATTTCTTGTAATAACCTTCAGCTTGATCAGAAAACTACAACGAAGCAGTTATCGCGATAGCATTTCAGGCCTATGTGAGATCACGGGGCGGATATCCGTTCTCTTTTCCGTGGCGGACCGTCGTTGGGTCGGTTTGGCAAAATGAAGGTACAATGTTTCCCACATGATATTTCTTTAAGTAAAGCCATTTTGTCTAAAATAGTCCGACATGTTTAATGCCTTGATTGTGAACTGTAAAGCGGTGCAGTTTGATGTCGCAGTTGAGGCTCTGCTGCTCAGGATGAGCTTTGATTGAGATGAGAGCTAAACGCTGACTGACGCTGTCGGCGAGTGAGCGGTAGAAACATGGCAGACAAATGTGCGTGGAGTTAAAAGTCTCTGTTGAGTATAAGAGAGTTTTCAAACGTGTGTAGCTAATGATGATAATACCTGAACGTGACAGGTTATCCACGCTGTCTGGTTGAAACGTTAACCGTTAAACTAGCTGTAACTTTCATTACCGGCAGGGAAGCTAACAGGCCTCCGCGGCGGTCTGTCGCCCTCTGACCGAAACAGTATCCCACAAACGCAACGTGAGACGGTTACTGTTCTTTTGTGCGTTAGTTAGTGCTCTTTTGTGCTTTTAAGTTTTTCCAATGTTGAGAAATGTATAACTTGTAGGTAGTTACACACAGCTAGCGTTACCTGCTACATCTAACTTGTGATAACTTGTCAGAAGTGTGTTGAACTAAGCTCCAATGAATAACGTGTTTACAACCCTTTTGTGTTTCAGCTGAACATCTCATTCCCCGCTACTGGCTGCCAGAAGCTGATTGAAGTTGATGATGAGCGCAAGCTGCGTACTTTCTATGAGAAGCGTATGGCCACAGAGGTGGCTGCTGACCCTCTGGGAGATGAGTGGAAGGTGAGCATTGACATTAACTCCTATGATCTTTAGATTTGGTGTCACTTTGTCAGACCTTAAGGAAGCAGCGTGCAAACTTGAGTTTGACATGTCATGAATGTATTGTGTTGTAATGTGGCACACCAGTAGACCCTTTCTGATTGGTCTGTAGTCTTTAAGGGGGGACAGCATGTTGCCAGAGTAACTGTGGAGCTGCTTACCAGCGACCAGACCTGTAACCATGGCTGATTGAAACAGCATCGCTCTCTCAGTTCTTTACATCTACAACTAATTACCTTATTAAGTTTTTATAATAAGAAATTCGAGGTTTATTGTCACATGCACAGCAACACAGCACATGGCAACATTGAAGGCTTGTCAGAGCTTTAGTTCGACTTAGAGTACATAATATGAGAGATAAGAGAGAAATATACATTATATTGCACATGAGTAGTAAATAGATTAATAGTGAATTGCACACAAGTGATGAAAAGAAATGGTAGAAGTAGAAAAGGTCACAGGTCTATGTGTTTTGCTGCTTTTGACCATGTAATTATTGAAGGATGGTTGACTATGTAGTCTTAATCACTAGAAACTCAAACATCTTAAGCTTCATGTGTGGTCAGAATTTGCAAAAGTGTCAAGTTTAATTGGTTAAGTTTGTGATTTGTGTGTTCTCTGTGTGCAGGGTTATGTGGTGCGCATCAGCGGAGGCAATGACAAGCAGGGCTTCCCCATGAAGCAGGGTGTGCTGACCCACGGCCGTGTGCGCCTGCTGCTCAGCAAGGGCCACTCCTGCTACCGTCCCCGCAGGACTGGTGAGCGCAAGCGCAAGTCTGTCCGTGGTTGCATCGTTGACGCCAACCTCAGCGTTCTCAACTTGGTCATCGTCAAGAAAGGTAACCTGTTCGTTTTTCTGGAGGTCAAAGATTGGACCCAGAATTCAGCTACTAACAGTAAACCGAAAGTGCATCCAAATCGCGAAGGCTTACTTGTGACTCAAACTCATTTAAAAATGTCTCTTAATGAAAGAGATGTTGATGGCACACCAGTAGACCCTTTCTGATTGGTCTGTAGTCATTAAGGGGGGACAGCGTGTTGCCAGAGTAACTGTGGAGCTGCTTACCAGATGCGACCAGACCTGTAACCATGGATGGTTGAACTGCATTGCTCTCTCATTCTCTCATTGTTCAGTGTTGATTTTACACTTCTTTTGCTGTCCGTTCTAATGTGCTCTGTATGTCATGTGAAAGGTTATTTGGGGGGTTTATTTCTTTGACACTGGCAGTTGATGATGCATATAGTGAACATGAGAAACAGATTTAACTGTGCTAAAAGCAGCAGCCCCTTTTCTTCTTTGGAAATAAATACTGTTTGTCTGACAAAGTTTTCCTTTATTGAACTGGATTGATTTGGTTATTCTCAGGTGAGAAGGACATTCCTGGGCTGACCGACAGCACCGTCCCCCGCCGTCTTGGTCCCAAGAGGGCCAGCAAGATCCGCAAGCTCTTCAACCTGGCCAAGGAGGATGATGTTAGGCAGTATGTTGTGAGGAGACCCCTGTCTAAAGAAGGTAAGACTACAGCTGTTTTTAGTAAGTCTGTGTTAAATTTAAATGTTGGCTGGCACTGAAACAGTGCAGTTATCCAAATAAGTTAGTTTCTCTCCAAGTTGTACAGGATTGTGGCCAAAATACTCAAGATACTTATGACAATGATAAAAGAATTGCAGAAATGATAATGTAAACACTACTTGGCTTTTGGCTTTTATTTCATGTCTTAGTAATTCAGCTCTTCTGACTTCTTACGTTTGTCAGAGAAAGTGTTGCACCTGGTCAGTGTTATGGGTCTCATTTGTCATTCAGGCAGCAGCAACACTAAAGGTTAACCAGTGTAACCAGGGTACGTTGGCTAAGCCAGTTAGCATAAGTGGTAATGGGTGAATACATGAACTGTTACACCCCTGATTAATATACAGTGACTATTTGTCAAGTAATAATTTTGACATTATTTGTGATATTAGGCTAATACTCTGTTCTGGGGCCAAATCAAAATAAACAGCTTTTTGTTTTTGCTTTGACTTATGACTCGTGTACTTTGCTGCTACTACTACAATACAAGCCTTACAGCTTTGATTCAGTATTACAAACTCATTCTGTAAATATTGCTCTGTTTACCGTGGAGCCTGCTTTTAGCTGTGCTTGGAGACATGTTTCGTATACCGACTCAGGCAAGTTGCTGAGCTTATTCAGGACTTGTGACAAAACAGTGAGCTGGGTATTAAAATCACATGATGGCTGTACAAGATACTGTAGACAATGTCGAGGCCCCCTGTGTCAGGTGTATTGTGCTGTGACTGTGAAGCGCTGCTGAACCTGCACGCTAGAAAGTACTGGACAGTGAATTGGTGATAATGAAGCATCAGGTACTGCTCGTTTTGATAACTGTTTGGATAGTTCAAGATTTTTTGATGGCCCCTCTTAAGTAATCTATTACTGATCATTGTTCATGGCAAAAGATATTGTTTTCCTCTTGGGGCTCGTGTATCACTGCTGATGGCACACGGTGTTGGCGCCTTGCGTCAAATTCAGCTGTTGCCATTTGGAGAGGTAAAGGAGGCCAAAATGAACACCCTGTGCCTAACTTTGGTAAAGTCACCTGGTTTTATTTGTATGATCAATAAACAACTCTCCCCCCTCTCTTTGGTAGGCAAGAAGCCCAGAACTAAGGCTCCCAGGATCCAGAGACTGGTGACGCCCCGTGTGCTGCAGCACAAGCGCCGCCGCATTGCCCTCAAGAGACAGCGCACCCAGAAGAACAAGGAGGAGGCATCTGAGTACGCCAAGCTGCTGGCTAAGAGGATGAAGGTAAGTCTTATTGTTGTCTTATTAGTGCTCAGCTACTTAGTAAATATTACAGAAAACTCTTAATTATGATAATAAAGGGGTGGTCAAATGTTACCGTCTTATTGTTCAACATAGAATGCAATTAAGTTTAAGTACAAAGTCAGGTTAATTTATTTTTGAAGAATTTCCTTGCATTGTTTAGCTGTCATTAGCCCTATTTATTTAAAAATAAATAGGTTGCAAATGGCTGTTATTTTGAAAGTGTTGAAACATTTCTGACACATTTCTTCTTGCAAACAGGAGGCCAAGGAGAAGCGCCAGGAACAGATCGCCAAGAGGCGCCGTCTTTCTTCTCTGAGGGCATCCACATCCAAGTCAGAGTCCAGCCAAAAGTGAAATCAATAAGTCAAATAAAGTAATGTTTTGCTGAAAATAGTGTCATGTAATATATTGTCATTCATTTTTAACTGTTCGAGTCCAAACCATAAACTGGTTTGGTTTTTTTTTTTTTTCTTTTTTGTTTGAATATCGTAGTTTTGAATGTTGGGAGCCAACTTATTTTAGGCAGTTGCTAGAATGCAGTTTGACAAATCACCATCTGGAATATGCCTGAATCCAACAATATCTGAGGGCCAAAACATAGTTGAGCAGAATGTGTGTAACCTCAGTATCTCGCCTTAAAATTTACTTTTTTTAAAACTTGTGAATTATTGACAATTGTCACAATTTTGCAGTGAAGTACCACAAGCTTATTTGAACAGGGTCATCATTAAGTCACTACTCGGTGGGCTAAAAAGTCAGTCTATGTTTGCAGATTGAGCCCAGTGCACGTTACAATCCATGCTGTCACAGAACAGCTCAGCAATAGACCTTTTCACAGCTGACATTTTGACATAAAGCAGCAGCACGAGTGCATTTAACAATGATGGCTGAAAGCCACTCATTAAGGAGTGGAGCATTTTATATCCGTTGAAGTGTTGATACCTGTGAAAACGACAGCATCATATGAGCTAAAATTGATTTGGACTGGAAAATGTGTTCATTGCAGCCATTAACGGTAATAATTCAATAAAGTCCATGCAGGTCACAAAGATCCTTCGAGCAGCTGGAAAGTTGTTGACTTGAAACTAGTTTAACACCACTCATCTGTCATTTTATACTATAAATTCAGTATTTTGTTCACACTGGAGTGCTGTTTCTCACAACTGACAGGTATGGAGGAGGTGGTGTCATGTTCTGATTCATAAGTCTGACTAAAACCTGGGCTTTGTCCAGAATCGCTCCATTCAACAAAAGACACTCAGTATTATACATCACTGACAATAACTTTGTTCCAATGTGGAATGTTTGAGATTATATAGAGAATAAATTTACTATTTAGTAAAAAGGGAGCAATTTCAGACATAGTTCTGATCTCTGCAGGTTTGGCGCTCAGTGGTAGTTACCATGGCAACTGACCACAGTTTAAACCTAAAGCCCAGGTTAACCCCAAGATAAATTTGACAACCCACTAATCCTGCTTTGTGAGACCGGTCCCAAGTCGTTTGATATCTTAGTGGTGTAGTTGTAAATAAGACGAGAGGAAGTTAAGTTCATGAATCTTCAAAAAAAAAAACTTTATTGTACAAAACAATATTCAGTTTGCAAACTTTTCTGATTGCTGTGTTAATTTAGCACACAGACATGTATATCAAATAATTACAGTAGCTTACATCAACGACGCACACATCCTTTAACATTACATCCATTTTCAAACGGAGACGTCTTTGTTGGCCTTCTCATCCGGTAGTTAGGTGTAGCCGGCGGGGGGACTTTGACCACATCCTTGTGAGCTGGGGACGCCTCTGCAGCCTTGAGGCAACTCCTATCTTGACTGGACGGGTTTTGCTGTGATGAAGGGTGGCCTAGGTTGTACATCTGGAAGATAAAGGAGAACACCTGATGCTGGATATACTGGGGGAGTCCCTGGAGGCTCCAGGCCAAGGCCAGCCAGCTTGTTTGAAGGTCCCGAAGAAGACCTGAAGACCTGGACAAAGTCTCCATGACCTGTTGATAAAAGGACAAAAAGTACAAATTCAGTGAAAGTTGGAGGCTATAGGCCTTTTTTGACATGTCAGTAAGAAAAGCACAGGTGTAAATGATAAAACTAATCATGACTATTACATTTAGCTGCTTCAGTTACAGTCAGGCTCACTGTCACATACTGGCTTACTGGGACCATTGAATGGACGGAGCTGGTAATGTTATTACTAATCTGTGCTTTTCCTGCAACATGTCAGCTGTGAAAATGAACTATTTTGCAGTCAGTTAATCATTTTGATTCAGAACAAAAGCTGATTTAAATACAAGTATAAAATAAACAGACAATTCTAACATTTTCTTTAAGTTAAACGTTACTTTTTGAACTTGAAGTAATCAAAGGAAAACACACTACATAATTATTTACTATAAATATTAAAGAAAAAAATGAAATATCTTCATAAGAACTGCACCAAAAACTTGTGGCAGCAAAGATTATATGCAATAATGATTGTGGCAAATTTGGTGAATACTTGATTTCAGTCTTTTAGTTGTGAACAACACCAGAAATCCATATTGACAGGTGCGTCTGATACAAAACTAACTGTGAAAGACCTAAAATATCTGCACACTGTCGATCACTCATACAGCTTAATTTATGTTGTTTCAGTCCTTCCTAAATAAAGAGTACAAGTGATCGACAGTGTGCGTGATGTCCTGGACACAATGATTAAATGACTCCACTATGGCGTCAGTATCATTTTGAATAATTTGATGATGTGTTTGTTAGAACCATGCATGCTAACAGTCTGCATTAGACGCACCCACCACTCTACCTCTTGTGAAACCGTACTGACAGCACACCTCAACAGACTGCATCTTGGCTCCAGCCTTGTGATAGGTTCTTCTGCACAGCTTGGCAGTGAGCATCACCAGTCGCACAGGGTAACTTCTCCTGAGTGTAGCCCCCTCAAAACCCTCCACCAAGCGGGCTTCTTCCTCTATAAAGTAAAGCAAGAAGGTATTTTGAGGGACAGACGAAGGCTACTGTACATTTTGAATGTGACACCAGTAACATCTACGCTACATACCCTTTTCTTCCTCTGAAGGAGGAAGCACGTGGTCCATCAAAGCCTCAGACATGTTCAGAGCAGAGTCCAGTCCCACACTGGCCACACTGATGGCTCTCTCCACAACTGCATGGTTAGCCCCCTCATCAACCTGCTGCATCCTCTCAATAACCCAGGCGACAGTGTGCTGTACACAGTCCATAGTTCCATTGGCTGCAATGTTCACCACATCCCGGATCTCAAGCATCTTGTTCTTGGCACTGACAACAATCTTAGTGAAAGACAAAACGAAGAGAGCGCAGCACTTTTACTCTTTCAAAAGGAACTGTGCAATTTGTATTTCTGGTTTAATTTGTGTGAATTCAATATCTAAAGGATTAAAAGGACAAGAAAATGTTACCTGCTCAGTGGGTGTGTGAAGCACTGGGAATGTAGTCTCCAACCAGTCAAGACTTTTACATGCAACATCATTTGCAATGGAAACTATGGAAATATTAGACAGTGAATCTGTTATTGAAAAGTTCTCAATACTACAACAACTGGCACCTGCAGCCCCTGTCTTCATTTAGCAAATATGTTGACCCCATTATGCATCTTTTCTTGCTCAAAAAGCAACCTTGAGGTTATTATTAGCACTTGATTTTAATTGGATATAAATTATTCATTTGGATACTCATGAGTTTATGTATGAAATAATGTTTTAGCAGTGTGACCTTACAGGGATTAAATGATCATCACTTGTTAGTGATGGGGTTGTGTAACCTTTTGAAATAAGTTCAAGCATTACATATTTTAGTTTTCTTACAGATTAAGTCGAGTTATTGATCAAAAATTTAAAAACAAACATTTCTTCACTGCTCCATTCTGAGTTTTTCTGCTAATTTTGCAAAGCTGTGATAGAGCCCAACAAACAAACACAAACAAACATTTTATGTATATAAGAGTCAAAACAAATCAATTAATTAATGGACTTAGTCATTTGATAAAACTCATATTTAACAATCTTGATAATCAAGTAATTGTTTAAGTAATTTTTAAAGGAAAAATCCCAAATATCTGCTGGTTCAAGCCTCTCAAATGTGAGAATTTTCTGCTGTTCTCTCTTTTTTATGAATATAAGTTTAATTTATTTGGTGTTTGAACTGATTGTTGGATAATACAAGCAATTTTATGACATCGCCTTGGGCGCTAGGAACTTGTGATGGGAGTTTTTCCACAATTTTCTGACACTTTGACTAAACCGTTAATTGAAAAAAAATTGAGAATCAAATAATTGTTAGTTGCAGCAATGATGCAAATTTACTGGCAATTTCCTTTTTCCCCCTGTGCCTCACATCCACATCAGAACAGACTGGCATTTAAGGCTGGAAGTATATGAATATAAACAGAATATAATGTATGACAATATAGCCTAAAAAAAAAAAAAAGAGAAAATGGTTCCAACAAAACTCACTTTGGGGCTCCAGTTTAACAATGACAGGTGACATTCTGTCAGATGCCACTGTGCCTAAAGCTGTCACACTGTTCTCCAGCACCTCACACACAGACCTCAGGCTGGGGTGGCTGCATTTAGTGTCAATGTACAAGACTGACAGCTTGGCACAAGCGGAGCGAACCATGGGCAGCTTAGCCAGTCTGGCAGCTGCACTCTGGACCTTCTGTAAGAAACCAGCAGAGAGAAAACCTCAGTTCAGATCCAGCTTTCAGGGGATTCACAGTAAAAAATGACTATTTTGACTTCCATCTCCTCAGCTAGTGCACAATTGTTCTTTATAGTGTAATTCTAGTTATATCCAACCAAAACACCCAAAGGTCCTAGAGTGAAATATCAATATGGGAGTCCTTAGTTTTAAGAAAACTCCTTTCATCTTTAAGTTTGGGAACTTATCTGACAAAGTACGATTACAAAATTCAAACAGAAGAGATTTTAAGCAAACTCTCTGGGTCGATAAAAATGTAAAACATTCAGCTGTTGATGCAGCACGAGGTTAATCTGACTTCATTGTACTCACCTGGTTGTTGTTCATCGGCATGTTTCGTGCACTTTGATGGAGGGGGAAATAGAAATAGGCCTTCATAAGTAAAACGTTTGAAATGTAAACTAAATGTAAATTTATTGGCCTCAAAGAGGGATTTAAGAAAATACAACACTGACCCTGCAGAATGCTGCTTCTTAGGAAAACTGTGGCTCACATTGCGTGGTAACTCAATCAATTAGCGCTCACCTGTTCTCCTGAGAGGTAAATGCTAGGTTGGGGCGAACTCTCGCGAGTGCGGTTAGTGTGAAAGTTAGGGTTAGGTTAATCTCGCGAGAATTTCGCAAATAGAGCTACTTTGGGATCTAGCACCAAATACATGCATGGCACCAACCCTCCCGAATGCTGCTCAGAAGCTCTGGTCTATTCTCGCGATATGTCTACGCAGCAATGACGTGATTATAAACCAAACGGAAATATTTAGCCATAAATGCTAATTTTTTTCTCCTTCTGTCTTCTGTCATAGGCTAGCTAAGAAAGTAGGTTACTCAATTCAAAAATGATTAACTTATTCATCAGAATTATTTATTTATGTATATTGGCTGACTCGCTGACTAAAAGACTAAGTTTTTATAGCAGTTTTTTTTTAAATAAGTGTACCAAGTGAACACTGGTTTCCTTAGTACCAAATTACACAGTTCCTTATTGGAAGCAGCCTAATATTTAGAAAATTGTTTTGAAATTACAGAACTGTAGAGTACAGTGTAGGTAATTAGACCATACTCAAGATGTCTATATGTTTTTCTTTTAGTTTTTGATCATAATACCTACTCTTGCTGTCTTTATTTATGGATAAACAGATTTGTTAACAAGCTTTTACAATGGTTCAGCATCCACCCCATTTATCATGACCATACATGATCATGACAGTCAACTATGAATAATTCAATGCTGTGAGCAGGATTTGATTTGAACCTGTGCAGGAAAACCCCCATTGGATGAAATGAAAAACTGAAAAAAATGAAAAACTTACATTTACAATATTTTCCACTTTTCTTTCACTGATCGGGATTTCTCTTTTGTGGTCATTTTTTTCACGGTTGTTTCGGTGCTTAATTTTTCAGTTTCACTGCTGAACTTTTCAGTTTCAGTTCATAATGTTTCAGACTCAGTTTAGACACAAAGCTCTCCTGTGGGCAGGTGTTACAGGTCAATGGTATGTCATACTACTTGTTGCACTTCCAGGCCATTGACCGGTCCCTCCAAAAGTAACTGGCCTATGGGGACGCAACCATATAACACCTGCCCACTGGAGAGCTTTGTGTCAGAACTGAAACTTGAACTGAAACTAAAAAGTTCAGCAACGAAACTGAAAAATTAAGCACAGAAACAGCCGTGAAAAAGTGACCACAAAAGAGAAATCCCAATCAGTGAAAGAAAAATGAGAATATTGCAATCAAATGTTTCACTCTTGTATAGTTTTATTGTACGTTTTGCCTTTGAGGTCATTTTTTTTGTTTTTTCATTTTTTGTCACTTTCAATCAAATTTTTATTTAACCAAATACCTTTAAATCTGAATTTTGTATATTTTTTAGGGGAATCAGTGGGGAAGATGTCGAGTCTCACAAAACATTTAAGTCAGTTTAGGAGGTGTTTCGCTGTCTCTGTGATGACTGTCATAAATTTCAAATTCCTCCCAGCTGACAATGCTCCCCACCAAAATGCACCTGATTTCTGTAGCACACAGAGGATATACTGACCACACAGAGCGAGTCCGGTGTTTTGTTCCAGACCTTTGTGAAGTGATCCACAGTGAAAGCTTAATGCCACTCCTGAGAAATTAAGAAATTCATGACCAAATAGTCTTCCTATAGGGGCATTGCTACTATACCGCTCTGTGAACAGAGCTGTGAACCTCTGAAGATATAGGACATGAGTTTAACCAGGAGGGAGATGAAGCTCTGTCTGGTTTCAGTGACCAGCAGTTTGAATATAAAGTAAAATATCTGACATTCCAGATGTTCCTTGTGGAGATTAACAAAAAGCATTATGTATCAAACCAAAACATCTTCAACTGACTTGTTGAATCACAAATAAGATAGTTATATTTTGTCATTTAGGCACCTTTAATTGTATTCCCTAATGTGGGTGTGACTTTTCTTATGTATGGCACTTTACTGTGTTAAAATGTGGGTACCATGCAGATGAAAGTTAAAAATAAGCCTGACTTACAATGTAGGCCTGTTCACTTATTACCTCCTCATATGTAGGCAGTAAGTAATAATCCAAGCATCTATTTTTGTATGCCTAATTGGCCTCCACACTGGTTTGACAACAACGCCTTTGCAAGGTTATCCTGTTTTTCTGATGCTGGATTAATGCCACATGATGTCATGAAACCTCTGCTATGGATCCAGGAGGCACCTGCTGTAGGCCTACAATCAGGCACGCAGATGAAATCCTCTTACTGAAGTGGCAAACAATTTAGCTGTATGCTAAATACTCACAAGCATCGTTCCCGCAATGTGTGATTATTAAAACACAGTGATGGTTCGTTATCAGCGTGTGTGCATGAATCAAGTTTGAGAAAAGGCACAGACGCACTCAGATCTGTATCTGCATATTGATGAGTGGGACTGAGGTGATTTTCCGTTAGAGGACGTTTGGAGCAGTGTTTTTTTTTTTTTTTTTTTTTGGGTCCTGCACAATGGTTCCTAAAGGCGAGCACGCTCTGAGACACGAGGGCTATCCGTGGTGCTGATGCTGCTGTTGTCGTGGCTGACTGCCGCTGCAGCATCTCGCCGCGCAGCCTCTGCTGCACACAACGTGCCCAGAAAATGTTTCTGTATATCGGCATGCGTCAGGGAGGAGGAGGTGTAGCTCCAAGACTTTGTGTGGCGGCGGCAGTCTCAGGGTTTGGGACTGCTGCCCGACGCAAAAAAAAAAAAAAAAAAAATACGAGACACAAGAGAAGCACGTGTAGTGGGTGGTCCTCAGCACACGGATTTCACGTGGCTCTAGCGAGCGCAGAGCCCGAGCCGAGCCGCCACACAGCCAGTCCAGTGCCGCAACAGCAGGGGAAAACATCAGCATGGCTGTGGAGATGGAGCCCGCGGAGTAAGTGCGCTTTTTGAAGTTTTCACTGATTTTGACGATAATTAATAATGATAAGTCCACCTGTGTGACGATTCGAAAGAAAAACATTAGTTTTTCTTAAATACTGGAAAGATGGTTTTTAATGGATAAACAACTGTACATCACACCTAAAGTATCTCCCGTTGAGTATCACCGACATTCTTTTGGGAAATTATAATTTTGCTGCGATGTTATCTAAAAGTTGCTCGTATAATGAAAGTGATATTATCTGTTAGGGTATGACGTGTTTAATGTAATGAAATAGACAAATGACGCTGTTATTTATCATCTATTATCTGCGCAGTCTGTGCGCCCATGTGGCGTTTGTTTAATCGGTTGTAGAACCTACCATCCAATCACAGACACGCTTTTATTATTTACTGTATATCCTGCATATTTGTGGCCAGTCTGCTGTGCACACGGCCAATCTTGCCCGTGAGGCTGCTCTTTGAGCCATTTAAACTCATGTGCTGACTGATTATGCTGAGAGAGAGGATGGTCCGGGCTGTTTTGCAGTCACTACACAATGTCTGCTTCATGTGCCTGTTGATCTAATACTATCTCCACCCCTGGCCAGGATGTGCTTTTGTATTGGTTGATTCTTTTAGTCTTCCTTTGGGGACACAGGGGTGGGTTTTCGTATGGTGGAGGTTAAAGCGTAAGCACAGGTGTAGCATTAAAAAGTGCACGTGAAAGCCCCTAAATTGTAGCCCTGCAGGGTGATGCTGACAGAGTGGCTGAATGCGATAAAGTTGTGAAAATGCCCAGCAGTTGGCTATGTGCGGGATAAAAGTCCACATGGAACAGGATTCCTGCCACGATCCTTTCTTTTGATGGTTGTGACAGTTTTTTAACAGTGATCGCTCAGAAGGACCAGAGTGTGACAGAAGGTATTAGTACTGACTTTGCCCTCTACATGCAAAGATATCCTGTACCAATAAAATCACTGCCACAAAGAAACTGGTTGGTGTTGCTTGAATATTACCAAATGAACTATTACCTGAACTCTCATAAAACAATGCCAGTGTTTATATGAGTTCACACTGCACTTATTAACACCTGAGATATTACTCTGTAGAGTCTTTGTAGGTATGATTATCAGTCAAAGTGTGGTCGTAACGTCTGCCCTTTTTGTCTCTGTAGCGTGATCCGCCTGATAATGCAGTACCTGAAGGAGAACAACCTCTACCGAACACTGAACACCTTACAGGAGGAAACCACTGTCTCACTCAACACAGTGGAAAGTATCGACAGCTTCATCGCAGACATAAAAAACGGCCACTGGGACTCCGTCCTGCTGGCGATCGAGTCCCTCAAGTTGCCCGACAACACACTTATTGACCTTTATGAGCAGGTGAGTTTCACATGTCTCAGCTGGTGGTCTTTGCTTGAGTGTTTACATTCGTGGCTTCTGATGAACAGTGATCTCTCCAACAGGTTGTGATGGAGCTCATTGAAATGAGGGAGGTGGGAGCAGCACGCTCTCTCCTCAGACAGACTGACCCAATGATCATGCTGAAGCAGACCCAGCCGGAGAGGTACATCCATTTGGAGAACCTGCTAACGTGCTCCTACTTTGACCCGCGTGAGGTGAGACAATAACGGTTTGTACATTAAAGCAACTCCATGTGTGCCTTATAAACCTTTATAACACCCTTTCGCCCCCTCCCCGTCGCAGGCGTACCCGAAAGGCAGCAGCAAGGAGAAGCGGCGCAGGGCGATAGCTGAGGCGCTGGTGAGGGAGGTCAGTGTGGTGCCACCTTCTCGCCTCATGGGGCTCTTGGAACAAGTCGGTGTGAGTAGGCTGATCAATATCTTTATCCTTATGAAAGATCACAAACTATTTCCCTCTTTTCTCCTCTCTTTCTCTCATCTATTCCTAATGCTGGTGACTGTAGATGAACTGCATTGTACAGAGCAGCACATAAGCAAAAATACACTTATAAAATAAGTCCAAAACCATCAACGATATTTGTTTTTAATATTTACTTATTTGTTATATAGGTTCTTTGGGTATGATAAAGTGAAAGATGCTACATTTCTTGTGTAGATGATGGTCCCCCGTGTATTTTATACCCTCAGTTATATTCTTAAGATTGAGTCTAGCTTGTATTAAATATTTTAAGACTAAGCTTGTTCCTGTTACATCACAGTAACAGAAGTGATTATAAAATCTTCTTAGAAATTTCTAAAGAAAACTTTTTGCTATTTACACAGAACAGTACATTTTTCCTAGGGGAAGGTTCTTGGTGATGACTAATTCCATGCAATATAATACCACTAAAAAGTATTAATTATATACTAATGTTGTAGTAAGAAATGATTGTAGTTGAGAAAAAGACAAAGCTGCCATTTAAAGGGAGACTTTGAATCAATACTGCCAATGTCAAATTTGAAAACTAGTCAAAAAGCAGGTAACAGTATATTTCCAACATTTCATTGCTTTATGTATTTGTTTCGGGGGTCGCTACAAGAGTGCAGCAACGCCACTCACAATTTGTTTTTACTATTTTCTAACTGTGAATAGCTCCTCCGTTTCCATTGTGCATTGCCTTGCGGGACAACAACACTACACTCAAAAAAAATATCCATTTAAAGATGCTGCTAATGTTGGCATTTCTTAGCATTCTTGACCTCGATGGAGTAAAACAGCCACAACTACTTTATGTTCTCAGTTGACTGTTGCTTATTCCTGTTCCACAGTCGATGAGACTACAGCAGTTTGCGGGTCATCTCTCCCCTGACAAGGCCATCGAACCATGTGGCAACAAGGAGAGACATGTCGAGAAAGAGAGCTTTCCCACGCAGCTGTACCGTCACATTAAGGTAGACCACCACAGGTTCTTATTAACATAGAATTACAAATGATATACTACACTCTATATAACAGTGTTCAGAACTATCTTCAAAGTTTGGTTTTGTAATTGTGAGAGTTGAAAAATTATATTTCTGTAGATGTAAAAAGTGGATTTACAGTAAATAATAAGCTTTTTATTGATGAGTCATTTCCAAATAGACTGTAGTTTATATCTCCTTGCTCATTAACTCCACAATACATTTGGCAAACACATACATGCGCACACGACTAATTGCTTTATTCACCTGAAGGCACTTGTCTTAGTCTCTGGCTGTGCTCTCATCTCCTGCATCCAGATGGAGCTGCCTGAGTTGCTTGTCCTTGCTTTTCTCTGCCCAAGGTTAATGTGAGAACGGTCAGCCTACACCGCAGTAAACAGCAGCATGGTGGAGAACTTCATGCCTCCTTTAGGTCACCCGATATTAACTTGTGTTTTATATCTCAGAGCCTCTGGATCACAGGCTGCAAACCGTACAGGCGGGCACGTGTTCTGGAGGGTGAAGGAGTGTTAATGAGTAGCTACTTTATGTCATTTCAATCTGCAGTTTGGACGACGGTCACATGTGGAATGTGCCCGTTTCTCCCCTGATGGTAAATACTTAATCACTGGATCAGTGGATGGGTTCATTGGGGTCTGGAACTTCAACACCGGAAAAATTAGTAAGGTAAATACCATGACACGTCATGACACCACACGTATATAAAAATGTCTTAGTGATCTTTTTTATTTGGTGTATTTCACTGATTTTCTGCTCTCTCTGTCTCTCTGTGTATTCATGGATGAATTAGGATTTAAAGTACCAGGCTCAAGACAGCTTCATGATGATGGATGATGCTGTGCTGTGTATGTGCTTCAGTCAGGACACAGATCTACTGGCCACTGGAGCTCAGAACGGAAAAATAAAGGTTGGACCATCTTTTAATTTTATAATAATGTTGGTTAGTTATCTTTTGTATATTTGTCTACTCGTGCAACCAATTGTGTCCTCCTTTGACTGACTACTATTACTAAACTTGCAACAATCAGTTGATTAATCGAATAATTCACAATCAATAATATAATATCAAGCTATGTAATGATTTCACTTCAAGCTCTACGATATTGTGATGGACATTTTCTGGATGTTTTATCCATCAAATGATGTTTGATTAATCAAGAAAATAATTGGTAGATTAATTGATAGTGAAAATAATCATTACCTGCAGCCCCATCTGCAAACTCGAAGCACTTTCTGTTGGCTCCCCCACCCCCTGTTTCTTCACCATGTTAACTGCCTCAAATAGGAACAAACTCGCTATGCGCATCACACACAATGCCTCAAAAATTATTGGCCTCCCCACCCGTAACCTCTCAGACTTCAACAGCAAAGCCGTTACACGCAGAGCACGCAACACAGTTCATGACCCCAGGCACCCCCTCTACTCATTCTTCACACTGCTTCCATCTGGTCACAGAACAGATCCCTCACCTGGAAACGGGAACATTATAGCAGGAGTTTTGTCCCCTTTGCCACAGCAAAATACCCCAATAGCTGTAACTTGTGTATATGTGCTATGTATGTGTGTATAAACCCTAACCCTTTCATGTTATGGATGTTTACTGTATTTATGTATATATGTATTCATGTGAGGCTCTGTACAGACTGTGGAACACATTTCCTTGAAGGACAATAAAGAATCTATCTAGTTATTACTGAATATAAGTGATGCCGCAACAATGTCAAAACATTGAAAAGATGTTATCAGGTGAGTTAATAGTGAGTATTATTCAACTAGTAGTCTCATTAGATTTTCTCTCCCTAAAATGTGTGTGTGTGTGTGTGTGTGTGTGTGTGTGTGTGTGTGTGTGTGTGTGGTCCTGTGCAAGGTGTGGAAGATCCAGAGTGGTTTGTGCTTGCGCAGGTTTGAGCACGCTCACAACAAAGGTGTGACCTGTCTGAGCTTCTCCAAGGACAGCAACCAAATCCTCAGTGCCTCCTTTGACCAGACCATCAGGTGGGATGTAACGTCATCACACTTTCACAGTGAACATGCTGCAGACTGCAGCTTTTGTTACACAATGTGGACCAGAGGATCTGCATGTGTGTTTATTTTGTGAAACTAGTGGCTCTGTGTAATATAATTGAGAATAATTTAAAATTTGCGTGGCTGACAGACTGACAGACTAATAATTAAGAGTACTCATATAAGCTATAAGCATATATTCTGTGTGGAGGACTTAAAGAACCTCTATTTAACTGTACAGTAAACAGAGAGATGAATGAATGACTTTAATGATGAATAAGTAACTATATACTGTATATATATAATTTTATCATATAAAAATTATTTATACATGATTACATAAAATAAAATGTGTAAGTAGATGAATTCAAATTAAAATGAAAACCTACTTCAGTAAAGCCATAAACAACTGAATTTACAAATGAGTTCAGAAATATATTATTAAAAGAGAAACAAAAAACATGACGGGAGCTTTTTTCAATTTTGTAGTGGCAAAACTTTGCTTGTTCACTGTGGGAGGAAGTAAGATCTCTCACTGACCCCAGACATGATTCACAGAAGTTTCAAAAGCGCACACATGGGCATGAATTCAGCTGGGAGGCAGCGAGCTCTTTGTACAGCCCACAATGGATTTGCAAAATGTTGCCACCAGTGGTGGGTCCTCTACTAAAGTAAAAGTACCAATACAATGAAGTATTAGCAGCAGAATGTAGTTAAAGTATTGCAGTAAAAGTAGTGGTTTGGTTCCTCTGACTGATATATTATTATATATGACATCATTAGATTATTAATACTGAAGCATCAGTGTGTAAGCAGCATGTTACTGTTGTAGCTGCTGGAGGTGGAGCTAGTTTCAACTACTTTATATACAGTTAGCTAGTTTAGTCCAGTGGTTCCCAACCTAGGGGTCGGGCCCCTCCAAAGGGTCAGCAGATAAATCTGAGGGGTCGTGAGATGATTAATGGGAGAGGAAAGAAGAAAAAACAAAGTTCTGATACACAAATCTGTTTTCAGTTTTTGGACTTTTTCTCTAATCTTTGATTTTTGCTGAAATATTGGATCATTTGAACATTTATTTAAATGAAACCATGTGAGAAGTTTAGAGGGAAAAATCACTATTTGGTGGAGCTGTTAACAACTCATAGACATCTACTCTACTTAAGTAGAACTATTATTCTATTATTAACAAAATACAAAATGTACTTAAAGTATCAAAAATAGAAGTACTCACTGGGTGTCATAAAATGCCCCTGTCCATTATATATTATCAGATTATTTTTATGGATGCATTAACATGTAAGCAGCATCTTAACACTGTAGTTGGTTGAAGTGGAGGTAAAGGTAACTGCTTTAAACACGGTGGGTAGGTACATTTGTAACAATGCATCATCATTTATAAGTTTAAGGGTTAAAACTGTACTGTGTATTTACAAATTCTGCTTCTTATTAAGCTGGCAATTAATATTTTCTAGTAGTAAGTAAACATGAGTTAAATTGAAAGAGAAGTTCATTGCTTTTCAAAAGCTCCATAATTCCAGATGCAGATAACACACATTAGCAGTCGGTGCCTGACATCACATGTTGCTCACACGCACAGTGCACCTGAATGCAAATATGCAGCACCCAGGGTAAGGAAGTCTTTCTTTCATTTGCTCTGACACACACAATACACACACACACACACACACACACACACACACACACACAGCACTCACACTGCATCCCCATCATAGTTGAGGAGTTGAATATCTATTTCTGACTCCTGGGGGTTGTGGGCTGCATCTCTCCGCTGTGTTAGAATCACATGTGCTGTGTGGGCGTAGCTGAGACACCATGTGTTGAGGCACAAAGCTGCAACGTGTTCCTCTGCTTGCTATTCCACGAGCCGGGAGTCTGAATTGTTTACATGCGCTAACTCATCCTCCCAGAGACCGAGTCAATCAGTGAGCATTAGGGCATTTTGTCATGGTTTAGCTAATCTGCACCAAGTCACACAGGAGCTAAAAATAACAGCTCTGCAGCTCAGCAACACGTTTTGTCTGCTCTCAGGAAAAATCCCCTCTTCAGTTACCCCCCCCCCCCCGGTTCTGTAAATGAGTCAGAGCCGCAATTTTATTTCATTTTAATGTTTTTTTAGCAGCTTTGTGTCAGTAAATTTTCCAACTGTGTCATTTTCATCATTTTCAGGATCCATGAACTGAGGTCAGGCAAGACACTAAAGGAGTTAAATGGCCATTCATCGTTTGTAAATGATGCATCTTTCACTCAAGATGGATTTCACATCATTAGTGCCTCATCTGATGGCACTGTTAAGGTATAATGACCAGTTGCAATATGATGACAAATTATATGACTATAATTCACGTCTGTGCTGCATCTGTAGTATTATGCAGCTGGTACATTGCTGTAATATACTGACTTGTCTTTCAGTATTTGGCAAGCCTGCAAATTTCAGTGCATCAATAAAAAAGTTACTGGGTACAAGGGAAGGAAACAAGATGTTAGAGAATTAAGGGGTTACAACTTTGTGTTAAAGACGGATTTATAAAAGAATTACACTGAGTACCTATTTAATAACTACAGAGTACAATAATATTGTTTTGGGCCTTTATTTTCATATACTGACAAAGGGATTTTAGGAAATTGCATTGTAAAAAATATTATAATATAATGTGCATTATTATCGCTTGGGGACAAAACATGAAGCTAAGCCTGGGAAGAAGGGTGCACCTCTCTAGCTTATGATAAAATAAAGAGAACAGAAAAGTAGTTTTGGGATCCAATGTAGGATTTATCTGACAATTAAAACTGGTGTTGGAGAGGAACCTAGACAAGCTTTTATGTCTTGTCTATTTGGCTCCTTTTCATGACATACAGTATAAGATAAGCCTATTGGTCCCCTGTCTATACCCTGTAATTATTTAATATGTGCAGGGTGATTAAGTTCTTACAGTGTAATTGTTTTATAGATCCCTCCCTTAACACCCCATAATACCCCCTTATTCCCTGTGCTTCTTCCCTTGTACCTGCCAGTAGGTACCTAGTAAGTATTTCAGTGGTACCCTGTATGTAGAAAGTATTTACAGTTGGATTTGCATGCTGTAATCTAAAGCGTTACCCAGGATTTATTAAAATATTATTCCATGTCCGCATTTTAGATTTGGAACACCAAGAATTGTGAATGCGTCCACACTTTCAAATCTCTGTCCCGGACATCAGAGGTCCCTGTCAACAATGTGATTCCTCTACCGCAAAGTCCAGAGCAATTTGTGGTTTGTAACCACTCTAACACGGTGGTGGTCATGAACATGCACGGTCAGGTGAGAGATCTCTGACTTGTGGTCCATTCATCATCAATATTCAAATCTAATGTACGAAAAGGTTCTTTGATATAAAGATTGACTCTATTGACAATAGCAGAATTCTGCCATATTCTCTGTTAAAGGAATAGTTCAACATTTCTTTCTGTCAGATGAAAAGATCAATACTGCTCTCATGTCTAAGAGTGGTATTGATCTTCTCATCTAACTCTCAGCATGAAAACAAATAAGTGTATTTCTCAAAGCACCTTCAAACTTGCATTATTTATTACACAATCTTTTCCTTTATGTTGTAGGTATTGGTATTTTAGTGATGTTAGCACCCACACTATACCAGAACATCTTTGTAAAAGCTCAGTGTAATCTTTCTCCTCAGACTGTGAAGACCTTCAGCTCGGATAGAAAGGAAGGAACGGACTTTGTGTGTTGCACCCTCTCGCCCCGCGGGGAGTGGATTTACTGTGTGGGAGAAGACTTAGTGCTCTACTGCTTCAACTATACGGCAGGAAAGCTGGAGAAAACGCTGACCGTAAGCTCTGCTGCTAATATTCACTCGTCAAAGTCTGTGAGAGGAGGCGGTTTATCCACACATGTGAAATGTGATTTATTAAAAACCGCCCTGCCAATAGTTTTCATCTAGTTATTTTGGGCTTACTTGATATTCAGTGACTCACTGTGCATGAATGTCACTGCTGTTGTGTAGCAATCCAAGAGAAGACTAATAAGGGAGCAGTAAGGGTGATGGGTAACGGATAATGTGAGCTGATCTGTGTTCCTCTGCACCCACAGGTTCACGAGAAAGACGTAATTGGCATCGCCCACCACCCACATATGAATCTGATCGCCACATACAGCGAGGACGGCCTCCTAAGGCTGTGGAAACCTTAGACTGTCGCCTACATCGAAATATGGAGGACCTAGAGAGCCTTACACATAGTTATAAAGTATTTTATTAACTCCTATTTAAAAAAACATTAACTAATAAAACACTTTACAAATGGATACTGTAATACATAAACTAATGATAGGTCCCTTTAGTAGCTGTTCTGTAGCTTTTGATCGTATTACATGACCTTCCTCAGCAAATGGAGTTTGCCCAGTTGTCATTAAAATTGTAGCCGTTCAAATTTCCATTTTTTTCCCCAGAAAGTACAGTTGAGGAATTGGATTAGTTTTGCAGGTATTTGCTCACAAAACAAACTACATTTCAACAGAGACATGTATTTCTGTACCAAATTAAAAGCAAATAAATCCAAATGAACCGTGGTAATTTCTGTATCAAGTTCAGGTGATAGCAATATGAGAGCATCTGTTTGTGGATTAGAAAGATTTTGCCACATTGTAGAAAAGGCTGCAAAATAATGAGAGGTGTCAAAATAATAAGTTGATAGGAGACTGTAAATTAAAGTGGAAACTGATATAACAATAAAAAGAAAAAAGTTATATATTGTTAAACCAATTTACAAACTTTTCTTTCTTTTTTAATTATTGATTGATTGATTCATTTGTAAGGTCTTTGCTTTATAAGCTTTGGGAACACTATCTAGGTCCTCCATACTGTACACACACTTCCTCATGGATCCAACTTCAGCAGTGCAGTTTTAATCCCCCATTTTCATCTCTTCTGTCTTTAGACATGAAAATGCATGATGGTGAACTGTCGTGAAAATATTTATAATAAAAAAAAAAAAAAACGCCTCTTGTTTGGGCATAAACAAACAATATCAGGTATATGATTTGTCAGTTTTGGTTTATAATGATACTTTTGTAACTTTGATTCAATTACACAGATGTAATGTGTTTTGTCCTCTGTGTTCCCTGCATGCTACCTCAGTACACTGTCTAAATGTGGCTCTACAAGAATTTTAGTACTTCTTTAAAAGAAAATATGCATGATGACTACAGATACACCTCAATGGAGCTCCAGTGACACATTCTGTATCCCGTATGTTTCTATAATAAACGTATTTAACATGGTCACATTACTGTCATGTTGTTGCATTGACTGTAACCAGTGTGTCTGTGCATCAGTGGGACATGTTTGCCTGCAAGAAACAGAGCTACTGCCTTGACCGGTAATTATTATTTATACTATCTAACACCATCATCTGTCTGTGATATCAACCTTCTGTCATTGTTGCAAAATAATGTTTAGTCATTACACTCTATTTTGTATATTATGTTGTATATAACACTGCCAGCCACTGTCAAAATGATTATCAATAAAATTCAAAAACCTTTACAGTTGCCAGTGTTTGTGCACCACTTTAAAAGTGACTTTCACTTGTTACTTAAATGACTTAAATTATATTTTAGTTGCCAGATTTAGAGAAGTATGAAATTGAATTGGAAATTAATTTTAAAATGTGTTAAGAAAAGCAATATCTTGTAATAAAATAAAATGTAGATTAACTATAAAATGCAGACTGTTAAAATGAGAGTTAATAAGAGACAAAAATAGTTACTCAAAAAAAGTGCAGACGCATTGTTGCAGTTTCAAAGTTTTTTGGTTTTTGACGCTGCAACAATGCATGAAGTAATCCTGCTCATGTTTTAAATACTAGTGGATCTCCTGGCTACAAAAGTAAATACCGCTCACACACAGTAATACAACATTTCAGAGAGACCATCAAACTATTTAATTAGAAAACGTGAGCATAAACAGTAGGTGATTGGTCCTAAGATGCACACATCAATTAAGAGCTTGACAACACTTGACAAATATTATCTTTTAAGGTTGACCTTTGAAATGAATTCACTTGACATCATGGTTACTCATAAACTTGCATCTGCTTCAAGAACAATTGTGAAACAATTTAAGGAGCTTCCCGTTCTGGTGAGCATAGTTTACAATATCCAAGGCAAAAAAATCACTGAAAAAAATTGCATCATCAAGTAGCTTCAAAACAGGCAGACACTTTAATGAGGTATCAGGTGTGCCTCTATAACCCCCCACCGACCCCTTTGGCATTTACAGTTAGCGCTAGATACATGACAAAAGACACACTTAATAGCTTGTGGGCCAGCAAGTTTAACTTGCTATGTTGAGTCAAATTTGTCATTTAAATTCCAAATGCAGGTCCTAATAAAGACCAGGGAAATATTTCCTCGTGTTTTTAAAGTCACAAACCTGGAATAATCACTCCAACAGTGCACGACCAGTGACAAAGCAAACATTAGCCAATCTTTTTTTCCTCTCGCATAAACGGAGAGAAATCATTTGCCTGTAAGGCAGCAGGGGCCTGTTATAAGAAGCAAGTTTACAGAGTTGTCTGGATAACTTTCCGCTGAGTAAAACCCAAACAAATATGTTCTGAGTTTAAAGTCAGAAAGTTATCCATATAGTCCTCTTCTTGATTTGTTAATCTTTTTTTTTTTTTTTTTTTAAAAAAGAGTGCCTTCTTACTCATGTTTGACCTTTTCTTTCTAATACGTGCCCTGCTAGAACTGCAGACGTTCTGTACCTTGCTAATATAAAAATGGGATGTATCTATCCAGACAATGTTTCCAAAACAAATATTTGACATCACCACAGAAAACTGATGGCAACTCAGAAGTTAAAATGTTAAAACTAAACTCAAATATTTAAAATCAAACTTTAAAAAATTAGTTTGAACAATTATTTTACAATTTTGTGGCTTGAACCTAAATAGTCCTACCTGCCTGAATCACTATTACCTTCACTCACAACTCACACCTTCTTGTCACATTTTCAAGATTGTTTAGAAAATAGCCCTTGAAAGGGTAAAACAGCATAAATGTTTTAACTCAAGTCTCAATGCACATCTCCACCACCATCTGTAGATTGGGTGTTCACACATTATGGATTGAATAAGTCATTAACAAGTGGTTTACAACAACTGTTGATTTAGTAACACTATAAAAAAAGGTTATTTTAATATTAATATTGGCATCAGTTTTAGTGTAACTGCATAAAAAGCAGGCAGTCCTTGTTTAGACAAAGAAGTGTTTCTTTCTTCTGATGCTTCTGTGACACCAGCCCTCGTCTTTCATCACAGTGTGATTGGAAAAAAAAAGAAGAAGGAAAATAAATAGGTCCCAGAGATGACGAGGAGTCCCACTCACCTGGATCCAAGTTTGCTCCTGGAACTTTAAGACACTCTACTCCATCCAAAGATTATTACAATGGTGCTAAAAACAATCAGGAGGGCGTTGGGACGCAGCTTTACAATTCAACTTGAAAGAAAACTTCAACAAGTAAACAGTTACGATTTTAAGAAAAGTAATAAAATAAAAAGTGCGCAAAATTCCAAAAAAAGGTGCTTTGTTTTAAGAGATGAGGGTTTAGACTTGTGGAATAAGAACAGGCCAGCTGTGATTCAAGACGTCTGGCACTGAACGCCTCCAGTGCTGGCATAGTCGTCTTCATCCATGTAGTAGTGCTGGTGGTGGTGGTGTCTTTTTCTGTTCTCAAGGTCACAGTCCTCCAGGTCGGCGTAGATGTAGAGGTCGTCGTCCATACTCTCCGGCTGCTCGGCATCCAGCTTCTCTGGGAGGTAGCGCTCCAGCTCCTTCAGCTTGTGCTTCGGGAGGAAGTTGGCTTGTGGGAACACCACCTAATGGTAACAACCATAAACAATTTAATTACAACAACACTATAGCAGTGCTGCACTATGTCCAGTCACTAAAATATTTTCATGTACATGTTTCAAGATACCAACTCCTTACAGAGAACTGTATGATCAGGCGTCCTTTCTCAAAAGGTCTACGATGCATGGGCATCCCTTCATTCAAGACGCACTTTGTGTCTCCAGGCTTGATCAGTTCCCCTGTAGAGAAAAAAAACCCAAGACAGTTTAGGTTGTATCTTTGGGCTTTGTGACAAATTAAATCATGAAAATAATCATAAGTTGCAGCCCTACTTCTCTGACATAATCTTGCCAAGGCCCCATGTACGTGTACGCACCAGGGCTGGGGGTCACCACGAATTTGTGATTTATTATTGAGGGTGTTGTTTTGACAAAACACCCTCCACTAATTGTGAAGTACAGCCTTACAAAAAAAGGGCAATATCTGTTACAGAAGAAGAATACATGTAAACACTTTTTCACATATTTTGCATTGCATATCGCTAGGCTTTATTGTTGTGGCACCAGTCTTATGCATAAATTTACAAATACATTGTTTTTATATTAGCAGTGTAATTCTCCAAAATAATTAATATTAGTGAAACAACCATGTCTACACAGTGGAATGTACAAATGTGTACACTTGCTCTCAATGTGCTGACACATAATAAACAATATAAAAACAAGAACACTGTCAGGCATTAAGTCTGATTGCTAATAAATATTTAACAAATACAGGGGGAGCTGTGCGCTTAAGCAAATATTAGATTGACCTGGATGTGAGGTGACGAGGAGAGTTCTGTTGTCCAGTGTCTGAACGGGCTTCTGGAAACCACACAAAGCTTCAACCAGCTGCAACTCCATCGACATGACCAGGTCCTCTCCTCTCCTGGAGGCAACAGCAAAAAATAAGTTTAAAACAAAGATCATTTTCCTGGGCTGACTGGAGGATTTTAAATAATGTGGGGCAGCATGTTGATAGAAAAAAAAAAAGGTTCACAGTCAAATGGGAGTTTGAGTAATGATTCAAATACTTACTGACCTCTACTGACCAGAATTGGTATTTCTACTTTGGCTCATATAACACTTCTGTATTTAAGAACATGCAACATATCCCCCATAAATATTTTATATACTGCATACACATATTACACTAACTTCAATAGAAAGGAATCATACGTTCACTACATGAGTAACAAAAGATTATTGATAACATTAAGAACATGTTACCTGGTGAAAAGTGGATGTTCTCGCTGGTCCAGGACAATGATGATGTCACCTGGCTCAAGTCCTGGCTCCTGATCTCCCTCTCCATGGAAAACTATCTTCTGACCATCTCTCATTCCTGTGGCAGTTAAGTGACGAGGTGATGTATGTGCAATATTTGTTTGTTTTTTTGTTTGATCTTCAAGCAATCAGAGAAGCATTTAGATCAGCTCTCGCTCCGCTCTCACCTTTATCAATGTGGACCTCCAAGATCTTCTTCTGTCGCAGGATCTTCCGACCCCCGCATGCTTTGCAGCGGTCCTTCTGGCTGATTCTCTGTCCTTGGCCCTGACAGCTGTGGCACACTGTGGACACTTGCTGGACCATACCTGGTGCTAGTTGGCGCACGTGAACCTGCATGCCGGTGCCGTGGCAAGACATGCACATCTGTGCAGCTCCTTTCCGACTCCCACGACCTGTCAAGACAATAAAATGTCAGTTCAGAATATATTAACTTAAATGACCTGGTAAGCAAAGACTGGATTACATTTACAAAAGTGATGCGTTTTGTTTAAGGACAAAGAGCCTTTTCATGGCCTGTTTGGATTAGCTGGTGCTGAAAAACCTGCTTGGATTACCAAACAAATCCAGTGACAAACACTAACAAGAGTATTTAAAAGCGATACAAAGCATGTAGTTGTACAGCTAAAGACGTACCTTCACATCTCTCACAAATAGCATTCTTCTGGACAGAAAGTTTTCTTGTGGCTCCATTATAAAGATCCTCCAGTGTCACTGAAATCTGATGCACAATATTCTTCCCTAAAGGAACAAAACATTTCAATGTAACACAAATCACAGATTTCAATACTATATCTAGGACTGAGGTTGCCAATCGATGAGATTCTATCAATACTGATTCCTGATGTTTGTGTAGCAAAATATTTTCAATTATAAGTTAGGTTTGTTTATATAAACATGTTCTATATCATCAAACATCCCATAACAATGAATTCACAATGAATGTGAATAAAAATTGAAGAAAGATGTGGGCTCTGGGTGGGGAGCAGTGTGTGTTTAGTTATTTTTTTTTGAGGATAAGAACAGTTTAAGTAGCCAAAGTGCAAAGAAAAAAAATCAAATGATTGTATTCACACAGTTAAGACCTATTCTCTCTAACATTTGTTAAGATATATAGTTATTGCTTATGAACACACAGCCGGTGTAATGAGAAGATTAATGAAGTTCTTGTTTTGTTGCATCTAAAAAAAAAAGAACAGCTTGGATAAAATGAAAGGCCTCAGTCAGAGACGTTTTAATATGATCAATAGAGCTGGCCCTGGTTCACAATATGTAACCATCAGCAAAGTGCATTTCTGCTTTAACTCTGAGTCAGATCTCCAAACTGTGAAACCAAACCCATCATTTCAGCAAAGTGATTATCTCTCTAATATATCCCATACCTCTTCTCTCTCTGTGCATCCGACTACCACCTCCAAAAAACAAGTCAAAGATGTCCATGGGTGACGCAAAGCTCCCACCACCACCACCAGTTCCTCCTTCCTTTATAGCTTTTTCACCTCCACGGTCATACAGCTCTCTCTTCTGGGCATCTGACAGCACCTCGTATGCCTGTGAGATCTGCTTGAACTACGAAGAAACAAAACAAATACATGCTTCTTTTAAGAATGTATATGAATTTTCAGTATAAGAACAACACCCACACAAATCAGCCTATTTCAATGTTATGAGGAAATTTCCATCACAAATTTACCGTTTCTGAGCGCAGCAAATGAACTGTTAATGCTGCTTAATGAGTGAATAGCAGGTTCTTACCTTCTCTCCTTCTGTAGGATTTTTGTCAGGGTGATATTTTAAGGCTAGTTTGCGATAGGCCCTTTTCAGTTCATCAGGAGTGGCATTAGGCTTCACACCCAATATGTCATAGAAGCCTGTTTCCTTGACCATGTTTGCTGTGGAATGATAACCTTGCAAAAGAAAAAAAAGAAAAACACAATTAGCATCTCAATATTAAGTTAAGTTCTACAACACCTCGAAAATCTATTTTGCCAATGAATATCCTTTCAGAATAACCTTGCCTATAAATATTTAATCTCTGAACAAAGGTTGAAACAACATGGGAAGAATTTGAATGTGTTGCAATGTGAAAAACAATCTGTAACTTGTTATTGTGGCAAAAGGAAAGTGAATAATAAATACAAAAACAAAGTGTATCATCATGCGGCTGAACTCCACACTGCTGTGTGAGGGACTCCTTTGTGTTGCTGGTGGTGGAAAGGTTAGGCATGGGGCCTGGTTTCAACTTAGAACTATACTAGATATGAATAAGCTCTTTTACTTAGTAGAGGAAATGAGGATAGAGTATACACCACCACCACTAACGACAATCTAATAGTTTATCACCAATATATACTTGATTAAACAATGTCGTTGGAGCTCTAAAGTATAGCTATGCAGACACAGAAAACCAATCCACCATACTATCCACACTACATTATGGAAATATGCTCATGCTGCCACTACCCTTAAAGCATGGGATGCCAATAACCACAGTGCCATTCGATTCATTACAGCAGACAGCTGTTGCACTCACCAGTGTGAGTTATATGAAAAGGTTGGATGATTGTTTCTGGCATACCTGTGTCTTAATTTGTAAGGCCTTGCTATCTAAGTTGCCGAGTTACTTAACATCTTTAGTTAAAATCAGTTATCAGAATCAGAATCACCTTTATTTCCAAGTATGTAATCAGACTGTATACAAGGAATTTGACTTGGTGTTGTTTGGTGCATAGTGGTCAAAAATATACAGTCAAAATATACATAAAATTAAGAGGTCCTAAATAGTATAAAAAAGAAGAATTTACAATCAAAGAAAATGATATAAAATATAAAATATATTCTGGTTGGGGGAAGGTTTGTCCATGTCAGTGGGGGTCCCGGCCTTGTTGAGGAGGTCGGCTGCAGATGGAAAGAAACTGTTCATGTGGTGGAGGTTTTGGTCTTTACAGACCTCAGCCTCTTGCTGGAGGTAAGTGTTTCGGCCATGATCTTTCCTGCTTGCCTCAGTGTCCTGGAAGTGTGCAGGTCCTGGAGGGATGGCAGATTAGATCCTGGACAGTAGCAGCAGCGTATCAGATGGTGATGGAGAAGGTGAGAAAGGATTGAATTGTGTCGGAGTAGAAGTGAACCATCATTGCCTTTGGCAGGTTGTATTTCTTCAGCTGCTGCAGGAAGTAAATCCTCTGCTGAGCCTTTTAAGTGAGGCTGCTGATGTTTAGCTCCCACTTGAGGTCCTGGCTGATGATGGTTCACAGGAAGTGGAAGGAACTGGGTAGCCACCCAGGGTGATGGGGGCCGGTGGGGCTGTGTTCCTTCTGAAATCCACAACCATCTCCACTGTCTTTAAAGCATTGAGCTCTAAGTTGTTTTGTCTGCACCAAGTCATCAGAGGGTCAATCTCCCCCCTGTAGGTGGTCTCATCCCCATCAGAGATGAGCCCAATAAGGATGGTGTCATCCACCAACTTCAGGAGCTTGACGGCCTGATGACTGGAGATGCAGCTGTTGATGTACAGGGAGAAGAGGAGTGGAGAATGGACGCAGCCTTGAGGGGAGCCGGTACTGATGGTCCAGGAATCAGAGACATGTATGTTTCCCCAGCTTCACATGCTGCTTCCTGTCAGACAGGAAGTCAGTGATCCATCTGGAGATCAAGTTGGGTATGTGCAGCTGGGAGAGCCGGGATGACGGTATTTAAGGCGGAGCTAAAATCCACAAACAGAATCCTGTCATAGGTTCCTGTAGTGTCCAGATGCTGGAGGATGAAGTGGAGGGCCATGTTTATAGCATCGTCCACAGACCTGTTGGCTCTGTGGGCGAACTGCAGTCTTGGAGTGGGTCTGTGATGGATTTGAGGTTGGACAGCACAAGGCACTCAAAAGACCAGTACCACAGAGGTCATAGCAATAATCGTTGAGACCTGTGGGCCTTGGTTTTTTGGGGACAGGGATTATGGTGGAGGTCGGGGGGGGGGGGGGGGGGGGGGCTCTTAGTTGAGCTCTGAGCTGATATTTCTTGAATAAATAAAGCTTAATAATAAAATAACATATGTGTATAAAAAGCCAAAAAAGCATTACACAAACCAAAACATGTTTCATAATTTAGATTCCTAAAGGTAGCCATTGTTTACCTTGATTACAGCTTTGCACACTATTGGCATTCCTTCATTCAGCTTCACGAGGTCACCTGGAATGGTTTTCAATTAACAGGTGTGTCTGAGTTTATTTCCTTTTTAATGCAACCAGCTACGTCATGAAGCTGGTTGAGAGAATGTCAAGAATGTGCGAAGCTGTCGTCAGAGCAAAAGGTGGCAACTTTGAAGAATCTAAAATTTAAAACATTTTTTGGTTTGTTTACATTTTTTTGCCTGCTACTTAATGCCATATGTGTTATTTCATAGTTTGTATGTCTTCAAGGTGTGTCCAAACATTTAACTGGTACTGTAGATGAAAAGATCACAGGTCATCACTAGAGTTAAGATACCTTACTTCAAAGAGAACAACCAGGACAGCAGATCACAGGATAGTTTAGCTTTAAAAGTTTCCTCATCCTGGGGAAACACGGTTTACAGTACTATGCACCTATTACCTGCAAAACCACTTCAGGTTTGGTAGTTTATTTGCCCACTCTGTAAATAAACAACGTAAACTGATGCTGATTATTTCCTGTGATATAGATGATGGTTGTTTGTGATCTTATCTATATCTTTACCTTGATCAATGTTTTGATCAAGGTAAACCTGACTACAGGCTACAGGTCTGAGATAAAGTGAAACGATTAAATAGCAGATAAAGGAAACAACAAAAAAACAAAGAGGTTCAGTTATACTTTCACACGTCATTTTTGTTTTAGTTACATGAGTTAGTGAATTTCCCCAAATCAGAGCCATCAACCACGAACCGTATGACCACCGCAGGTTTAATGTTTGGCTGACACGAGTTTTAATTAATGTTTATACCTGAGCAACTAGCTGTTACTATGTGCTCCTGCTGAAAACAATAACAAGGTTTCATCTCTCAGGCCCTACGTACGTTAGCCACTTAGCCTTGGTTAATGCTAACACGCTAGGCTACCACCGGCTAACTATATTTCTGACGTTACGCCAACAATTTAATTGTGACACTGGTATAAACGAGATACCTAAAGTTGAATTAATGTGTTCAAACCTGTATTAAGACAATAATTTCAATCTTCAGAAGTCGAGTCAGACTTGAGCTCACGGTTCTTCCAGAATCTTCCTACTAAGGGCGAACATGTGACTCAGTGACGTCAATTTCCTGAGACGAGACGAGTCAACAAAACAAGCGTGGGGGCAGACGGCTACAGCTTTGTTAGCTCCGTTTGAAAAAAAGCTGCAAAAGATGATAAAATGCCCATTTGCTGGCTTATCAGCGAGGAGGGAAATCATAAACCAATTCAGCTGGCTCACCTACAGACAGTTGTCCTGGGTCGAGGTCCAGAGACGACTATTAAAGACAAAAAATGCTCCCGGCAGCAAGGTAACCTAACGATACATTTGAGGTATATTTGATACGCTGTGGGCAAATACCATACTCATACATCAAAGTGGAAAGGCACTAATCCCTCATTTACTTTGTTTAGGCTTGATTTTGTTAATTATTTTTAAATCACTTAAATGTGTAACAAACAATAAAAAACTCTAAAATTAATCTCCATGCAGCTCCAAATCATATGAAGTTAGAGACCAAAAAAAATGAGTTACTGATACAAATTGGTCGTATAAGAAAATGATTATACATCTTGTGTCTACACAATGTTTTATTATTACCATATTATTTATTGTATACGCCATATTTTCGTGTGTTATGTCCATCGAAATAACTCCTACATACTGTTCATGTTCTGGCCCTTCAGTATTCCCTCATAATTAGCCTCTATACAAAGCTTCTGAACCACAAATCTATTTTTTATCATACAGTAAATACCTTATCAGTCACTAAGAAATGGGTGATCAGTCCTTGATTCAGCTTTCAGAGAGCTGAGAGAGTGTGTTTTTAGGTTTTTACACTATTTGTTGGACAAAAAACATGCACAATCACACTATAATATGGTCATATGTTATCTAAAGCAGGAGAACATAACAGCCACCAGGATTTCAATTAATGTTATTGAATGCAACAAGCCTTTTTAAAAATGACTTTTGAATAAATACAGGTAAAATTTAACCCGGAACACCCTCTATATACAAAAATGTGTATCAGCAGCACAAAAATTAAAACATTTTGTATATTCTGGGTCACTTTAAGTCATAACATTTCAGGCTAAAAGAATGATGTTTAGGGTGTTTTTACTGCTCTCAAATGTAAAAATGAACAGTATGTAAGAGTTTATATCCATGTCTGATTTTACAAATACAGTTAGGTCAGAAGCTCACGTTATGTAATATATACAATAAAATAATATAAGAAATTACAATCTTATATATTATGCATACTAAATGTTTGTCATTACAACATATGTTATATTGGGTTTATTCTCTCACACACAAAAATAGGCAATAAGTTGCTAGATTTATTTTTTAAAACATTTGCAGTGATTTCTCACTGTACTTCTATAATGTGGTGTTTGGTTTCCACAATTTCTTCAAATCTGAAAATACAGAAATTTAAAAACATAAAGGTAATTACCATATGTTAATAAATACCATGTACTGTACATTTGAACATTACAGAACTGTTTTATCTTATGTTAACTAAAAACCTTTTTTTTCTTTGCACGTTTGTATTTCCTAACTTTTAAAGTATAAAAAATAAAGTTTAAACATAGAAAATGTAATAATATTAATTAATAACAAACTTTAACCTGTGCAAATTTCATCCTTTCTCAACCAGTTGAAGTGAAAGCAGAATGCAACAAAGGTTATATCAAAGTTAAACAGGTAAGAAACATTAATGAAAGAACATTTTATTTGTTTTGTGTGAAACTAATCATGCATTGAACTTGAATAAATACCTGAAATTCACTCTGCTACTTTGGACACACGTTGCTGACCATTTTTTTTGGCACATATGCTGTTTCTTTTAAGGGTGCCTGTAATAATGACGAGTTATTTACAACACTATTTTCCCGTCTCTGTTTCAAAGCTGGGCGTTAACCCCACCTCCATAGACTCTGTGGTGGTGGGTAAAGACAATGAGGTCAAAATGAAGCCCGGACAGCAGCTTCATATTGTCAATCAGCTCTACCCATACACTGTACAGTTCAAGGAGGATCCCACCAGCAACCACAGCGGCACCAAAAGACCACGAGAGACAGCTTCAGAGGATAGAGAGAGCCACAGAGAGGCTCCGAGTATGAAAGCAGCCAAACAGACAGAGAAGACGTCTGAGTCCGTCAGCCATGGAGAAGCTACAAAAACCAGTGTAAGAAAAGAAAGAAAGTTCAGCTTCATCTGGAAGGGCAGTGTGGCTGTGCTCATATTTAAAACGTTGTTTGTATGTTTTTGATGTATTCAGGTGTTATTTTTTTCTTGCATGGCATAACTATACACATGAAGCAGGTGATTGAAATCTGTTTGCAGGAAAGTTTTGGACATTGGAGCCAAGGCCTGAAGACTTCAATGCAAGACCCCAAGATGCAGGTAGCTGTTTAAAAAAACAATTACTATTGGCTAATACTCACTTATTTAGATCATAGCTGAATTTTTGACTGGTAAATGTCCCTTTTTCCCATTTTTCCAGGTGTATAAGGATGATAAAGTGGTAGTAATCAAAGATAAATACCCCAAGGCTCGCTACCACTGGCTGGTCCTCCCGTGGCAGGCCATTCCCAGTCTGAAAGCCCTGTGTGACGAGCACTGTAATCTGGTGAGACACATGCAGAAAGTTGCTGACCAGATGGTTCAGCAGTGCCCACATGCTGCCACGCTACGCTTCCGCACAGGGTACCACGCTATCCCCAGTATGAGGTAAGAGATAACTGTTTGAGTGGTGCTATTACGTCGAAAGGTCATACTGGTGTTTTGTATGTTTTATCGCATTTAGTGCAAATTCTGTGTATTTTTTCATTACTGGCATTATTGCTATTTTCTAAAGCAAAAAGTATTTTTTTAAATGGATGGACATGTAAAATTTATGTCTTTCACTGATTAGAGTTCAAGCTTTTAGATTATGAAAATAATTGACTTGAAACTTGTTTGACTGACTTGTTAGTGCAAGAAAAGCTCTAATTCACATCATTCTGTTAAGTAAAATCCATGTTTGCTTATTGTTTTTCTTCTTGGATTAAATTTCAGACACCATAGCCTGCAAATTCAGCTTTTTTTAGTGTGCGTGTTTGTTAGCTCAAATCTCAGGTGTCACCAAAAAACATGTAAAAATAGAGGGAACTTCCTGTCTATCTATACAGTAATTCAAGTTATAAACTTTTGTATCTAACAAAGTCTGATCTCAGAGGTCCACTTTCATGTTCTCCACTGTGACTGAACATAAAAACAATCTTCATTATCAAACTTGGACTTACATGTTTTCCTATCTAGTATTTATTTCTGATTTATGTTTGTAATGTATTGCTACTCTGATGCTTTCTGCCTACTTTACAAGAGGTAACTTGACAGACTTCATACCTTTTTATTAGTAATAATCTAATGGGCAAAAACATTTCTCTACAGTGCAGCAGTCCAGTGGAATAATCTGCCCACAGATCTGAAATTGAGTGTTTCACAAAACTCGTTTAAAGTTGCCTTAAAGAAATGGTTACAAAATACCATGTAGAATATTCAATTTTAATTCTAACTTTTTATGACCAAGAAAACATGAACATGTTGACATAGCTACCCCGCTGCCTGCTATTTATCTATTTATTTATTTATTTATTTATCTTGTGGTGTGTTAAGTGTTATACTAGAGGGCCGCAATGGCAATAAGCCTTCAGGCTTTATTGTGTCTTCATCCTCTGTGATTTTTAGTGTATGTAATGACTGCAGTGCAGTGTTAAATGTGTTTTTTTTTTTAAATCATCAAATAAATTCATTCATTCATTCACACTTTCATGTTCTCCACCGACTGTGACTGAACCTTAAACAATCTTTCATTATCAGCTTTGGACTCACATGTTTGTTACTATCTAGTATTTATTTCTGATTTTATCTTTGTAATGTTTTGCCTAGCTGATGCTTTCCATTGTGTTTTAATGTTTAATGTTAGTGTTTAATTTTCCTGTTTGTTTGAATGCATAATTACAAGTAAGTAAACTTATCTTGCCTCTTCTTACACAGTGTAGCCAAAGCGAGTCCCTCGTACAGTGGAATTCAAGGCAAACTGAGAAAACTCTATTTATTACTACCCTGAAGTCAACACTGCTTCAGTCTCGTTTTTTTTAGTGGCCGTGACACTGACCTTTACTCAGTGGTAAGAGTCACAGGCTTGATAAAAAAAGAAGTGAAAGTACAGTATAGATTGCAAAATAGAGTCTGAAGTTCCTGAGGAGAAGGAGGGTCAGCACACATATGACGTTCACACACATATGCATAAAAAAAAAAACAATTAACAAATGTTGTGTCTCTACTCCTTTACAGTCATGTACACCTCCATGTGATCAGCCAAGACTTTGACTCTCCTTGTTTAAAGAACAAAAAGCACTGGAACTCATTCACAACTGACTATTTCATCGAGTCTCAAGGTGAGAGAAATGTCTGGGGGTGTTTTTGTTATTGTTTTACACACTAATTTTTCCAGTTTGTTAGGTACACCTAGATACAACTAGTGCAGTATTTAGTCTACCCTAATTCAAATGGGTTAGACAAAAGATTAGAAACATCTCTGTGTGACCTTCAACAGCACCACAAACTACAGCCTCCAAAATGACGATAAAATAAATCAACATATCTGTAAAACATTACAACCTTCATCAAGGTGGGATTTATTGCAGGGCTGCTGTATTATACTGCATTCGTTTTATCTGGGTGTACCTAATAAACTAGCAAGTGAGTGTAAGTAGTTGACTTGAAGTTTAACACTACTGCTACACTGCGTCTGTTTTATGTGGGCACAAACCACACTATGCTTTTTTTTTTTTGCAGATGTCATTCAGATGCTCGAAACAAATGGAAGAGTCACCGTCAAAGAAGGCACGAGTGAGTTGTTGAAACTACCTCTCCGCTGCCACATGTGTCGCAAAGAGCTCTCCACTATACCGGCTCTGAAGGAACATCTAAAGTCTCACTTTCCCAGCTGAGAACCTGCCCTCAAACTCAAAACAACGCCACAGATGTTCATGGATTCAGGACTCTTGGTGCACTGGGCATTATTTTCTGCCAGTTAGTTACGATTCATGGCTTTATAGAACATTAAACATATTTCATTAAAAGTCGAATTATGGTAACACAATGTCCATCTACAGCTTTAGTTGCATTTTCAATGTGTTTGAGAGCGGCGTCACTGTGAAGATACGCAGTGTATGTCAATTATGTTGGATTTGTCATTGATATGTCATTTGTTTTATTTTACATGTCAGGGCAACACAGTCCTGAGATTGCACCTATTGTTCCTGTATTTTCAAACATGTTTAAATATGTTGTATTAAATGTTTTCCAAGAACTAAATGTTTTTTTTCTCCAACAGTACAATTTATGCTCAGTGCAGATTAAAGAAAAAATTTCCCATTTCTCTGTTCCAATGTAGGCCTGCGTTTTATTTTTAGCTGTTTTATTTTATTTTTTTCAGCCTTGTGTGGAATGATCCTGTAAGGTGTCACAGTTATGGCAACACTTTTAAAGTGTGCTGCTCTATCCTGATTTCTGCATGTAGTAGAAAAAGTAGCTGCATTTTTTTGTTTCAAATTAGGCTTCAGGACCAGGTCTTTGTATGTTTAAGGAGAAGACTAGTGATATTTGTTTCAGGAGTCTTTAAAAGTTTGAGCTGATGGTGGCAACTGTACACAAGAAAAACCTGCCTCGTAAGTAAAACTTAATAGATGAATTAGCATGATGTCAGCCTGGAAACAGAAGTGGGATGACTGAGTGGGATGCTGTAGAGAATAAACATTTTACTTTTCCACGGAAGTGGGTTTGGAGGAGCTGTCAGATTTTCTGTTACTCTACAAAAACAACATTAATATTTAAGACATTTGGGAGAGTTGGATCATTACCTGACAGTCAACATAAAGAAAATGACCGCTGTTGTAGAGAAAGGTGCCATTACTGGAGGACATTTCCAGAACAGGTATTGACTTGTGTTAGTTTTGGCAGATGTGTCGACTTTGTCGCCATCCAGTGTGAGTTTTTATCCAGGCAGTTACAAAGCTCCGAGGTTTGAGCTTCGACATTTTGCTCCTGCGTGTTATTTAATGATACGTTGTTAAATCGGGTTTGTTCAAGCATCACTTTTTAAAGTAAAATGTCGAGAGGGAAAAAGCTAGTTGGCCCGTACGGGGATCGAACCCGCGACCTTGGCGTTATTAGCACCACGCTCTAACCAACTGAGCTAACCGGCCATGTGCTGTTCAGTGAAAATAATCTTATATATCCACGATACAAGTCGTACAAGACACTTCTGTGACTAATCGTGGTATAACATAACATGATTACCAAATTCAAGAATGACTTAAAACCATGTCCACTTATTTAAGCATCCTGAGCTCTTCGTCATTACAGCTAAATTAGCTAGCTAATGCTATTCTGTCTGCAACTGAAGCACAAGCTAGCTGACACGTTCCCATATCTAATCATATAAAATACGCAACCACCCATTACATGATTATCATTTTTTATTTATTATTATAAAAACAAAGTAAAGGCTTAGGTTATATCAGCATTACAATAATAATCACACACACACACACGCGCACACACACACACACACACACAAACCAATCAGCTGCAGGTAACATGTTGCCAAAATAAACATTCAGAAGCAAGAGGCAGGAGCAAAGTTGTCAACCTGAAGTCCTCAGGAAGGTCATTTAACCCTCATCCTACCAACAATAATTAAAATACAAGAATAAACATGATATTCTCAATACATTATTAATTATATAATTCATTGGAATGATAGAAAAAGCACCTGTGAGATATGACAAAAAATATACCTCTGGGGTCTGTAGGTACCCCAGTCGGTAGGATTAAGGTTAATGGTGTTGAAGTTCATTGTGGGAAATGTAACATTGCACAAGGTCATGTCATCATCTCCTGAGTCTGAACTCTCTGTCATCCTCATCTGGCATCATCAGATTGTCCACTAAGTAATGGGCGTCATCACCTATGTCCTGGAAGAAATACTCTTCACTTTCACAGCTCTGAGTGCCATTCACACAGTCTTTGGCTTTGATCTGTTTCAGCTCGGTGCTGTCACTGGCGTTACTGTCCTCTGTGCTCTTGCTGGCATCGCCGCTGTCACTGGCCTCACTGGTCTCATTGCTTTCACTGCTGGTACTCTCACTGCTGTCACTGGTGGCAGCCGTGAGACCGGTAATGTCACTGGTGTCTGCGCTGTCACTGGTGGTGTCACTGCTGTCGGTGGGGTTGTCCACCAGTGGCAGGTTGGAGACACCCTGAGCAGTGTTGGTCCTCTGTCTGAAAGTCGTGCTGGCGGAGGTGTGAGTGGACTGGTTCTCGGTCAGGTGCTCTGACTGACCTTTGACCTCTGTGCTGCTGTTGTCCTCTGCGCTTAGGACTTGGATGACATTTGAAAACACTCGAACCCAACTCTGATGTAGAGAATAAGGAGAATAAACTCACTTTTAATCTCAGCTAAAGAAGGACATAGATTTAAACCAAGTGAGTGTGCAAAATGTTTATCCCACCTTTCGAACATTCTCCTCACTGCCCATGCTGTTATCGCTGGTTTCAGGCATAGAGTCTGTCTGTGGAAATAGAGTGAACAATATGAGCCCAGTGGAAATCATAATGATGATGTACCACTTATTAACAGTTGGCAAATATAAAATACTCGGGTTCATTTCATCTTACCTCATCTGATTGACTGTTGCTCTCCTCAGAAGTCTGTTTGTGGATAAAAAAGCAAACTATGTAAAGTCTGGAGTCATCAAGTAGAGCAGCAAGAATGCTGATACCATAAGAATGTACATATATGTTTCTTTATACTATTAATGCATAATTTATAACTGTATTAAGGACACTCTTTTTTCTTTCTTTTTTTTCAGCTTTCCTGTTCTATTACACCCTCAACTGTAAAAAAAAATGAACCTAACAATAACATGCTTAAAGGAGTAAATTGTAGTATAAAGTATAAAGAATGTATATAAAGTTTTTCTTCAGTTTAACCCACCTTGTCCTCTGATGTGGATTCTAGTGAATCGGATTCTGAACTCTGGAAAAAAAGACACATTTGATAAAATGAATTCAGACGCATTTCACATCACATGATCAGGCTTATTAAATCGGTGTGATTAGATTTTCCTTCTTGTGTCAGGCAGAAGGTTGACAAATCAAAAAGACTCACTTGATTTGACGAATTTTCTTCAGAGCTCTGCAACACAAATAGGAATACATATTCAATAAGATGAAAATCAGCTATCAGAAAGTAATGCAAAAAGTCTCTACACCAGAAAATATTATTATATATAATGTTATTATTATTATGCCATAATTAGAATAAATATATGCATACAGTATATGTTACCTGAAGCTCTGAGGTGTCATTTTCAGATGATTGTGAAATAGACATACTTTCAGTCTGGGAAAAAAAAAAATTAAGCACACACCATAATAGATTTAATAACACCTTTCAACTGTAAACAATCATCACATTCATTTAAGATGTCAACCCTGCAGGCTATTGCTGTCAGAATTGGTGCAGACATTATAGTAAACAATAGTCTCTGACAAGGGAATTCTCTTGAGGTCTGGAGACCATTCAAGTAACCGCACCTATTGTTATGGTTTCTGCTGACTGTGTCAGAGGAACACAGCTTGACTGCAGTCAAATAATTAATGCGTAAAGCAGCGTTTGGGTTCCTGCACTGTACAGCACCACCGAAAGTCAAATGAGATTCAAGGTTTGAAAGAAGGACTCTGATGGCACTCACCGTGTTCGCATCAAGCTCATTTGATTCCAAAATGACATTGAATGAAATCTGTCAGAGAAGAATACACATAGATGATCATCAGGCCGGAAAACACTAGATTTATTAATATTTCCATGATGGTGGATGTGCACAAGATCACTGTGGATTAAGGTATTTTGTATTATATATTATTTTGTATGCTCACATTACAAAAGTCACATTAGAAATGGAGAGAGGTGATACTTTATATGTATTATGCTAACATGGATGCAACTGGAAAGTCTGAGAAATCACTATGAATGTGAGAAGAAAAGGAGGCTGTTTATTTAATCTCCACACAATATATGAATTTTTGCACTCAGATTAACTTGAATGCTGCACCTGTACATGTTTTTATGTCGTTATTGTGAGAGAAGTGATATTTGATTTCAACTGCAAACTAGTAAACAAGTACCTGAACTTCAATGTATATACTGTATAAACTGTACTGTAACTATCATATTATGTAAATATCATTCATCTATAGAATCAAGTAGAGATTTTAGAAATACTTACTGGGTTGGCAAAAACTGCCCCGATCAGGCACAATGTTATTATGGTAACCTTCATTCTGTGACAGAAACATATAATTCATATTGTTACTAATTCAATTCAAATTGAAATACGATGCAAACATCAAAACACAAGAAATTATTTCACACACAATCTAAAAAATACAAAATATGTTTATGTAAAGCTAAGTTAAAATGTTACTTTACACATTCGTTTGCACTTGAACTACTAAACTTGTTGAGAAGAACACAAACCTAAAAACATGTTTAAATTCATTAAATAAGTTTAAGGCTGTTAACAGAAATAGAAGCTTGGAGATATTGTAACAAAGAACAAGACAGAAACAGTCACTGTGTAGTGAGAGTGTAAAAAATTCATAAGTCATAATCAGTCAGTGAACGATCAATTACCTCTTGGTCCGTTAGGTGCAGAGCTGGTGTAAGAAGCTGTTAGTGGTCCTTGTTCAGTGTATGTAGCGGCAGGCAGGAGATCCCAGAGCCTTATTCTGAGCCACGTATGGACGCTGGCTGTTGAGACAGTAAGAGCACAATGTGTGGATATGCTGAAGGAAACTTCAACTGCTTCTGTATATAAGTAATCTCAATTAAGGTGGTTGCATCACTTCCTTCCAGATGTCTCTCTTCTGTCGACATGCGAAGGTGTATTTTTTCCGGAGAGGGAGCTCAAAACAAACACATATTGGCAAGATGATGATTGCACATACACACGACAGACATACACACACACAGTTATTTCATTCACTCCCTACATTTCCTCCACCCCCTCCCAAGTCTTAAGTGAAATATAGTTTAATTTACTAAACCATAGGGTTTGTGGCCTGCTGAAAAACAAACTCACCCACTCAGAGAGGAAAAGAGGGCCAGGCAGGATCATGCTTGTTTCCGGTGCAATGGATGTTTTTTTCTTTCTCTTTTTCTAGTTTACCAATAGCTGCAGTTAATTGTTTTCTCTTTATCAATTACCAGAAGCAGGTAACTTCACTAACTGAGTCGCTGACAACGAGGCAACAACACTGAAACATTATGATTAATGACTGAAATCATAATTTTGTAACCTGTTGTAACTCGGTGCTCTCACTGTTTTTGGAACAGGGCATGTATAGTAGAAAGCCTAAATAAAGACCTCTAGATTTCCTCCCTGAGGCTCATTACTGTTTCCTGGATATCCATATATGGTCAGGCCTAAAATAAGATCACAGAATTGCTCGTTTAACCTCACTTTAGATTTCAACCATGCAAAAGAAACATGTAATTAGACTGGGAATGTTCACTAGTCTGGAGCTGTTCGCCAAAAACCGCAGCTACCAGCTGTAAGGTCCTGCTTTAGAAAGGGAGGAGAGCATGATTGATGCTTGTTGTGGCAGCCAACAATGTCTGCACATTCGCCCTAAGGTTGCTTAAGTTTTTTTATGATGTATTGACCATTTCAGCCAGGCTTCGGATGCACTATTGCTTTTCTTAATGTGAGTGGACATTTTACAAGAGTGGTAATAGAGCGGAGGAGCTCAAATCTGACCCTGGAGGACCATTGTGCTGCAGGTTGTTTTTCTTCCATAGTGTTCAATGAGCCACAGCTTGGCCAACTGTGGCTTATTAGCTATCAAGAAGAAACAGAAATCTGCAGAAAGCTGGTACTCAAGGGATAAAATAAAGTGCCTTGAACTAAGCTATAAAAAATGTTGCTTGAATATTCTAAACTTCTATAGTCTGAGTCAGATATAGCACTACAGTTTCTCTAAAAATAATATTGACAAGTAATCCATGATGGAAATATTCTGATATTACTAAAAGCCACGTAATTTCATTGATACACAAGTAGAACAGCATTTTCATGCCAACTGGGCAATCTCCATCTTCTGATGAAGATCCTGTGATTTGATGGCTCAGAACAGCCACTTTTAAGATCAATTTATGAGTTGAGTTATTACACTGGATGAGTGCCCAAAAAGAAAAAAAAGAAGAAGAAAAAAAGAAAACTAATTATAAAACTATAAAACTAATTTGAACATCTATAATGGGTAAACCCCATCTACTGATGAAGATCATGTCATATGATCAAAAGCTCCAGAGCAGCTGCTAAGTTGGCCTGGTGGTAAGATTGTTGTGTCAAATGTTTTATAATGAGACAAATGTGTTGAAAAGGCAGATCATGCAAGTGAAGTGAACTAATATTACTATAAGAAATCTGCCTGCTCAGTAGATAAAAGTGTCATCTTTTTGCTCACTATGTCATTTATCAAAACATAAAGCTACATTAATATTTGTCATTGGTTTTTTATCAGTGGCTGTCAAGGCATTGCTGCAGCTCAAAGTGAAGCTCTTGTCAGAAGACCAGGATGTCTTACGCAGGAACATTTATTGAAGCTCGAGAACAGAGTTACAGTACGACTGAAGCAATGTCACCCAATTCTTCGCTCTACTTCCAGACAATAGTATTTAAACCCTTCACCAAATCCTTACGCTTACTACCTCCAAATAAGGCTATTCTTCACACATCTGTGCCTCTACTGATTATTGAACTATAAACAAGACACTATGCTCATTAAAGTTAACTGTGTGTCATGTGGTACTGTGTACACAGGTTACTTGCTACCTTGAGACCAGTCTGACTGTCTGCACAAAGCACAAAATATCTCCCCCTGACCTTGGTTACAATAGGAGACAGCCAGCCTTATCAAGACAGCTGCATATGCCAGCTTACCTCAGCAGACAGAGAGATGAACTCTGAAATAGGCAGGTCATGACCTACTGCTCTCAGGAGAGAAAATGACCAGAGAATAACTAGTGGAACACAAATATTTCCCCCACAGTGGCTTTAGGGACAAAGACTTGTGAGCATACATGTGACTTGAGAGTAACAGTTGTGGCAAAGCAAAATGATTGATCCTGCTGTGAATCCATGTTTCATGTGACAAGTTTACTTTTAATTCATGATACAGCAGTAGTATTTATTACAGTCCTGCTAACTGGGTTTACTCAAATCCAGTGCAACTCATTTGTGAATTTACCTTGTGTTTCAAGCTTTTAATCTATAAGAAATCTACATTTAAAGTGTTTAGTGTTCAGTAATTTTGTTTTTTGTTTTGCACCGCACAATCTCTCTGTCTTTCTCTCCCTCACTCTGTATCTCAAAAGCCCAAAAGACCCTCCTCTGCCCCCCCCCCCCAAAAAAAAAAAACTGTGTATATGTGTGTGTGTGTATGTGTGCATGTAGCATGCCAGTTTGAGAGGACAGTGTGAGCGCTGTCTTGAATACAAAAGGACATCTTCACATCAGGTTCAGCACAGGCACACACTGGTATTTTGTGCGGAATTCTCATTTCTCTTGCAACTATCAGCCTCAGGTAATATCCTCATTACTGGAGACTTTTCCAGTGTTTTGACACGTAATTTATTAATGACCAAAAGAGATATGTGTGACATCTTGTTGACTAACTTGTTTGCAGTTCAACTTTTTCTGTGGTGTGTATAGCGACTACTGGTTTTGCTTGTACTGTAGCCGCTTTTGTGATTGTCAGATTTTTGCTTTGATGCTCTTATACTGACATTGATGCCTTTGTGATTTTTGTACATATCAAAAAGTAGTGACTATCAATATTCTGTCTGTATTGAAATATACAAAATACAATACAAAAATACACTATATAGACAAATTAAAATGTTGATTATTTACACCTGCCTGTGCATCATCTCTATGAGAAAGCAATTTATATAATTATATAATATCCTCAAAGAAGTCAAATTAGTTTTTATTAAAGTGTAAGAAATACATTGATACCTATTGTGTAATATTGCTATTATATAAAGCTGAAAAAATTGTTTTATTGTCTCAGAATTATAAAGATAAAAACATATTGAGATATTTATCACTTATTATTAATTTTTATACATACCCCTCCTGCCTACACCTATACTGGGTTTACTGGGCCGAACCAGAGAGCTATTGTTCCACTGGACAGGCCCAGTAATGTCTGTTTTGTTTCCGTCCAGAGAGACAAAAAGTTTGTGGACTTAGTCAACTTTTTCCAGTCTGGTAGCTTCTGATGTTTACTTTGCTCTGAATGTGACTTTTGAGAGAGAGGCGCATCTCAGAGGCCTGTAACCTTGGCAACAGTGGAGGCCAATCCTGCAGCTCTGCTCGCCACGACTGTGTTGGCAGCATACAGATGCACTCGTCTGTTTTAACTTTGAAAGATCTGCCAAGTTCAAGTCCTTGTTGTGACCAGTTAGTCAGGATATAATATATTTATTGTGTATAGTGTGTTTTAAGCTGTTTATTTTATCTGTTCATCAGATTTTAAGCCGTGCAGTGATTCACAATAACGTAAATTTGCAAAAAAATTGTGTCCTATGTTTAAACTATTCATTTCAATGTTCCAGGTATGAGGGCCTGCTTAGTATTCCTTTGCTTACTGGCAGCAACATTTGCCCTGTCCGTGAGTAGCAATGTTATTAATGTTTTTCTTGGTTTGACAAGTAAACTTAAACAAGTAAACTATATCAATATCTTTGTGTGTTGCAGTTTTGTCAGTCACTTAATGGATGATCATTATTTGTTATTCCAGGTAAAAAGCAAACCTCACGGAAAACATCATGGATTGCATAAGACTTCACACAAAGCCAAAGAAAAGGTAGAGCCGAACTTTTAAAATTGTTTTAAAATGTTCTTTTGAAACATCACATGATTTCATATTGTGAAATGAATATTTTCCTTTTCTCCTGAATAAGGACATTATCACAGAGGAGACCAACAAGGCACAGATCTTACCCACTTTAGTCACGTTTGAGGCCAGCAGCCAGGAGCAGGAAGATGAGGAACTGAGCTCTGAGGACAACGCTAACGCTAAGAAGGATGGAGAGATTGAGATGAGAGAAAGGAGTGATAAAAGCACGGCAGTCCTGCTGAGTGAGGAGGAACTGGTAGACCTCCTAAAGAAGGAGGCAGAGGAAGAGGAAGAAGCCGAAAAAAGAGAGCTGGAAGAAGATGTGGAGGCAGACAAAGGCAAAAAGGAGTCTGGTGAAGCTGTGGAGACGATTGAGGATGAAGAAGCTGAGGGGGAGGAGAGAAAGTTGGACGACAACTTGGAAATGGAGGAAGACACCAAAGAAGTGGCAGAGGATGAGCAGGTGAAGGAAGAGAGCGCAGAAGATGCTGAAATGTTGGAGGGAGAAGATCAGCTGGTGGAGGAGGCGGAGAAGATGTCACCCGAGGAAAAGGAGGAAGAGTCTGTCAGCAAAGTGGATGATGGAAAAGACGAAGAAAGGGCGTGGCTGGAGGAAACAGATGGCAGCACAGACTCAGAGATCCCAGTCGATCTCGACTATGCTGCTGATAGCGGCATTTTACCTCTACATATTTCTTCAGCTAAGGTAAAACCCCACAATGATGATGACCAACCTATTTCAAAAACAGATGTTCCAGATGTTAGAAAGAAGGAAATCAGTGACAAAGCACTCCCCGACCCACTCTCCATTGCAGACGATTATGAACAAGACATACAAAACACAGAAGCAGTGGACAGTGAGGAATCATCTGATGAGGATGGCAAAGACTCCCAGGCTAAATCTGAAGAGAGAAATGGCAATAAAAAAGTACCAAAGGTGGACATGGACTCTCAAGAACCAAAGAGCAGTACGGACCTTGAATCCGGGTCACGACTGGCTGGAAAGGAGGAAGAGAAGAGTAAGAATGACAGCGGAAGTCACACCAAGGGAAAGACAAGGAAGGAAAAGAAGAACCAGAGGGCAAGGAAGCACTCGCCACAGAGGGAGGAAACACAATCTGGACAGGAGCAGAGCCAACAGGATCCTCAGGAGTCTGAGGACAGCAGCATTGACAATACAGTCCACAAGGCAAAGAGGAGAAGGGCAGGAAAATGGGTACAACATTTATAATGTGCATATTTATTTTCTTTAAAGCAGCTATAATCTGTTGGTTGGGACAAAACAAGACATTAGGTTGCATCTTCAGCTTTGGAAAACAGTAATTGAAAATTTTCAACATTTTCTAGATATTTTCTTGACCAAATGATTAATTGATTAATTGACAGATTAATCGCTAATGAAAATAATTGTTAGTTAAATCCTTATAAAGATCCAGATATTACTTAGGAGTTGGTGGAGACCAAAATCAGAGCTAGAAGGAGGTGGAATATTGCACTTACATTTGCCAGAAGACCAGAAACAAAACTCTAATGTTGCTCCATCTGCTGGATGTGTACTCTTTGCTAACAAGTTAGCCATATGAACAAAATATGATAATACTGCTTATTATACTGCTATAGCTTGTTTCTGCTGCCCCCATGTGGCCAAAAAAAAATCATTTATTGCAGCTTTAACGTTCTTGTTAGTGAAATGCAAAGTATTACTTTTGCTGTGTTAATACAGCTGCAATCTGATGTGGCCAGTATTAGTTGAAACATTTTTTATTAACGTGTCTCTTGTGTACCTTTACAGGGCCCTTTAGTGGGTATGAATCCAGTGCAGATCAGAGCCACAGTGGATCTCTTCCCGAGTTCCAGACCCTCTCTTGGTGGAGGCATACATCACCCAGAAGCCCCTGCCGGTTGGTGTCTGGTTAATTCAGCGGCTGCAGCCACATTCACCATACTGACTAATTCACTATCCCAACAATCTCACAGGGGAATCTGCTGACTGGATCATTTTGCTAAAACTTCTGCATGAATAGTGCCACTCTGCTTCACAGTCACAACCAAAACACAGCTCTGCAGGCTTAAGGAGTGAATAAGAGAGATCAGGTTGAATTTAATCACTCTACAAACTCAAATGGCAGTGGAATGTAGGGGGTGATGTGTACTGGTCTGGTTATCACACTGTAAATAAAATAGATTATTGACACCACAGTTTTTGAAATACACATGGGGCAAAGGTCATTGCAGTGTTTGTCTCTTGTTTTAGATCCATGTGATAACTTCCGCTGCAAACGTGGAAAGACTTGTAAACTTGATGCAGACAATAAGCCAGGCTGTGTGTGTCAGGAGCCATCAGAGTGTCCTCCCAGTGTGAACGAATTTGATAATGTAAGTATGAATGTTGTTGTTGTTGACGGCTAAACTGGAATCGTTTTCAACAGCTGCTGTATGGTATCTGTCTGTTGCACCGTTGATTATTGTTCCTTTTCTGTAGGTTTGTGGGACAGACAACAAAACATATGATACATCGTGTGAGCTCTTTGCTACTAAATGCAACCTGGAGGGCACCAAGAAAGGACACAGACTTCATCTGGACTACACCGGGCCATGCAAATGTGAGTGTTCACTGCAGTACAGAATATATGCTACTAACAACAACATTTGTAAATGTATTTAACCCTGATCTTTCTCTATTAGTAATACTTCCATGCGTGGACACTGAGCTGGTCCAGTTCCCTTTACGAATGAGGGATTGGCTGAAAAATGTGCTGCTGCAGCTCTATGAACATGACTCAATGTCTCCTGGCTTCCTCACTCCTAAACAGCGTTTCAGAGTAAGTTATACTGCTCAAAACGAATATGAGAAAATATGTTTAAACATATGAAATGATAGAACAAGGAGCTGTCATGGTGTCTTGTTAATCTGAGTATGACTATGTATTTTTGTTTATGAGCATATGGACAGTTCCACATGATTTTTAGGGAAATTATTAGATATTTCAAATGTTTTTATCCATAATTAAAATACATCAACCAAAGTAACCCCAAGATTAAGAAATGAATGAATCAATGAGTCAGACAGTCACATAGCACATTTGGTAGAAGAAACAACTGTATAAAATGTATGTTGTCAACATTGTAATGTTTTAGGTGATAAAAATCAACCAAACTGTACCTACTGTATTCTGTAGGTGAAGAAAATCTTTGAGAGCGAGAGGCGTCTTCATGCAGGTGATCACTCTGTTGAGCTGCTCGCACAGGACTTTGAGAAGAACTATAACATGTACATCTACCCAGTGCACTGGCAGTTTGCTCAACTGGACCAACACCCTTCTGACAGGTGCATGTTATTTGATTGCTCTGTGTTTTCATTTGCTCGAGCATTGTGTGTTTTTAAATTTTTTTTTTTTTTTTTACCATTTTCATACCAGAAATGTTAAGAATCTAGCATTTACTAAAAAAATATAATTTAAACCCTGCGAAAGGCATCTGAAATATCAAATATGGAACCCATTCTGATGATTATTTTTGATGATATTTTTGAACTATTAACCAAAACATCCTTTTTTTTCTGTTGGTATTATAAACCTGCAGTACAACAGATAGCAGGAGCTTCTGATTGTACATCCGTGGTTTAGATTTTGTACAGGCTTTAGTGATGATAGAAAAATGATATGACCACTGAACGATTCACAAGACATGACGACGAGTATATCAAGAACCCTATTATAACCCATATCAGTATCATGATGTACACACACAGTGTATATATGTACAATGATCAAAATATGATGTTTTTTTTTCTTGTACACAGATTCCTGTCCCACTCTGAGCTGGCACCTCTCAGGGTCCCTCTGGTGCCAATGGAGCACTGCACCTCCCGCTTCTTCCAGGAGTGTGACGCTGACAAGGACAAGCAGGTGTCCTTTAAAGAGTGGACTTCCTGTTTTGGTATCAAGAACGGTAAGATGAGCAGCAACCCAAACATACACTGATAAACACATGTTACAAGACTTTTCTCAGCATTGATGGCTTTAACATTTACTTGTTGACAAAACATTCTGATTGAGACTCTGTATATGTTCACATAAAATATATAGTTAGTTAACTGATATAGGCACATGCTTTATTTTAACCAATAGCAGCAATTTAAAACCTCTTTTTTCTCACAATTATGTTCAATACATAGTCCATTCCAGCAATAATGTAGCATTACATACTAGCAATTTATTTCTGTAATAGGTCTTCAGTTAAAATACATTACTAATTTATCCATAATTTATTTGTATTTGTCAGCTTTAATAATAATAATAATAATAAAAGATAATGCATTTCTGTAGCCTGACAAACTGCATCACAAAATGCCGTCAGTTCAATTCTGATCCCATTAATGCCTGCTATCTATTTTCTCCACAGATGATATCGATGTCAACCTGCTATTCTAAAGTTCATTTTGTACCTCATCTATTACACCAGCTTGTGAAAGCTGCTCCAACAGTGCAGCGTCAGACAGAAGCCTCTGTGCACCTCTGTGTTACTGGTACAGATGAAAGAAATTCATTTTTACCTCCTGCTATAGAGGGCGAGTGTTGGTGGTCATTGGTGTTACTTTATGTCAGGCTAAGCTTGGACATTTGATCCTGTTCTATAATTTAGATGCAGCTGATAGAAAAAAAAACCTTAGAGTTTAGCCAGTTTTATATAAAATCTGTTTTCTAAAGCATTCCAAACTGGGGAAAAGTTTACAACAGCTCATTAGTTGAAATAGTATTGTACAGTATACAGTACCAGGCTTCACATGAACTGTTATGTATGTTAGAGTGATTTAGTGCAGAATTACTCTTTAAATAAAAGTTAAATGGATAATTTCAGACCCCTGTATTACACTAGAAAATGTAAAACAATAATTGTGTTGCTTACTTTTGTTGCACATGCTGTACATGTTTGTCTTTGCATCCTATGTTTCATTATAGCTCTAATTAAAGCTCTATGGAAAGCAACGGATTCACAATATAATGACATAGAATATGTTAGTGCACCCTGCTGTTAATGATGGTTATGACCTGTGTTTCTCTACAGTCCTGAAATAAAGTTATTGCATCATATTGGTGGATCCCATAGACCCCCAAAAGGCCCTGGGAAACATCAGTTTGTGCTTTAATATCACGTTTTATTCGTGGGTCGATCTTCCTGAAGCCACCTTGACATGAAAATATACACCTGCAACAATGGTTTTGAGAATGCAAGTCACTGATACCTGGTTTGGGTTTCCCACATAATCCTGAGTAATGGCCCTCTGTACGGCAACAAAGCAAAAAATAGCCTAGCAGCATGGTCATGATGATAACAGTGACTTGTTGTTTTGAGATCAAGCACTGGACTCTGATTGGACCTTTCTGAGAGATGGTTGAATCTGACGCTCTCTATATAAGCGAAGGAAGGGACAGCTCTTCACCTGTCGACCGTCTGCTGTTACATGAGATAAAACATGTTTTGCATACTGTGGCTGATCTTTCAGACTTTGGCTGTTGTGGTGGAGGGTGGTGTGTCTTCAGGGAGTGCCGAGGCACTCGCCAATGCAGGAGTGAATAACAATGGAGCAGCAGCTGGCAACAATGCCAACCCTGGTGCTCAAAATGGGGTCCCACTGAATGGTGAACCCCTTACAGCACAGTTAGTCCAACTTGGTGGGTCATATTTTATCCAGCCAGTCAGGAACCAAATAGGTCAGGCTCCCATGCAGCAGCTGATTCCTATTAGAGCTCTCCAACAAGGTGGGCCATTTCTTGTGAGTCAGGCAGTTGGAGCCAATGTGAATCCACAGGGGCAGGTGGCTCAGGCTGCCAGGGGTGGGCCGGTCATGCTGTTTGCTGTGCTGTCACAGAGGAACGCCGGAAGAGACCCACAGGGTGCTGTGTTGACTCCCGGCCAAGTGCAGCTGATCCCGGTGGCCGGGCTGAACAACCAGCAACAGCCAGGCGCTGCTGGTGGGAGGGCGGCTGGCAGAGCGAGGTTCCAGCGTTCAGTGGCAGCTCGCCTCAGGAGGACACAGTCTCCGGTGATGAAGGTGATGGCAGCTGAAGAAGAGGAAGAATGCTCTGGGATGGAGACTGACGAGAAGCAAGCAAAATGAGACCACACGGCTGTCAGACGTCACACGATTCATTCTTCACTCCTGATCCTGTCTCACTACTAACTGTTCATGCATGAGTGTTATCTTTGTGAATCACTGTCATCATATCGAATCACCAATAAATGGCTGAAGTCAGTTGTTGAATCTCTGTTGAATCTTTTACATCAGTACATTACACGTTTGATTCCACATTATCTGAAGTTTAAAAGAAGCAAAACACTGAGCAACTGTAGTCAGTCTTATGGGAGTGGCTCCTCTGGTGGCAGTTATTTTTGTATGAGAGTATGGTACAAATATATACAAATGTCTATTTACACTGCAGTCCTTCTAACATGGTAATTTAGGTCTCTAAATATGAAAAACATCCTAAACACATTACTCACATAATGTCAAAATTCTTGGAGGAACATATTCCTGTTTATAAAGCCTTTGACATAATGAAAGACCCCAAATTCTTCTATAAAACTTTTCTATAAAATGAATCAGAAATATAAAAAAAGCACATATTTACACATTAGGAAATGTCATTTGTCTTGACATGAAACTGCAAACAGGAAGAAAATGTTTCTTAATTTGACCAGCATGACAGTGTGTAATTAGCATAAAGCCGCAGACCAGACTTCTACAGAGGGTGTTTACCTGGTCGGCTGTCGGCTGCCCAGTCAGCAGCGGAAAAACCTCTTTTTTCCCAGACAGCCTCAATATGTGATAACATAACCAGCTAACCACACTGGGAATGAATGTAATGGCTCCAAACATCTTGAGAAAACGTGCTGATGAAACATGACAGACACATATTTGTGTCTGAAAAATCAGAAACATTAGAGGTTTCTACTTTTAATTAAAAGATGTCTGGAGTTGTTGCCTTTGTGGTCTTCATGGTTGACTTGTTAGTAGGATATGTGTAGTTATTTTGGGGCTGGTGTCACTAACAAATCTGCTTTAGTCTGTTATCAACAAATGTAAACCATCATAACAGATTAGAGTTGGGCCTCCAGTCATCCCTGAGGCAAGAGTTTTAACTTAAATCTGTTTTATAATACAGCAGCAGGAAACACGAAATTCACACCAAGACATGATGCTGTTTTCCTGAACTCATAATCGTTTTCTTTTCTTCAGCCCAAACTGTTTGCTGCATGCTAGGTAAAACGTTTTAATTAAATTTAAGGGCGGACAGCTGTTTTTCATGGTTTGATCTTCAAAAGCACTTGACGATGATGTCAGTTGTTTGTCGCCCGGTACCACAACCCGCAACATTTAGATGGTTCATAGTAGATTTAAGTAAGTGCCCCCTAGAAACCCATCCCAAGACACCAAATCATGCTGTTATTGTTTGTGGTCACTCGGCTGTATCGAGAACAATGTTAGATGGCTGAACACAATGAAGCGTCTTTGAAAAGAGGCAGCTCACCGCGCTACATTTCTTTGAATCTGGTCACAAAAAGAAGATGTCATACCACAGGTTCTCATGACATGCAGGTGACAAATATAGTTTGTGAACAAGTCAGTCTTCTCCTCTCTAATTGGCTCGTAATAATCTCTGGGACTGATAAAAGCTGCCTAAAGTCAGAGAGCAGGTATAGTCCACCTTGGCACATAACGTTTGAAGCAAAAACAGGCAATATAAGGTATGTGATGCAACTTTTTCAAGATTTTTTTTTACATAATCTGGTCAGAATTATGTGTATATACTACAGGAATGGATATGTTCTAACTGAAATCATGCATATATCATCAAAAATGTGCAGATATGTTTTAAGCTAAATGCATCTTTTGTTATTTTACAGGATTCAGACGGCAAGATGAAGCTTCTTCTTCTCACAACATTTGTAGCCACCGTCTGTTATGTGAGTATACTTTATCTATCTATCTATCTATCTATCTATCTATCTATCTATCTATCTATCTATCTATTTTACATACAAAGCAGTGAATTTCACTTCTTGTCCCTTTGCTTATTGCAGGTCAATGCAGGCAAGGTAAGAAAAATTCAGATTAATCATCTATGTGTGATTGGTGCAATACTGTATTTTAATAGATGAATAAGATCTTTTCCCCTCCATACAGTGGCAGCGCATGATGGCAATGAATGGAATGATGGGAGGCATGAACGGAGGAATGGGAAACCCAGGGATGATGCCTGGAGGCCTGAACCCAGCCATGGTAGCTGGTAGGGGGGCGGGTTTCATTGGGCAGCCCCAGTTGGCTCAGGTCAGTCCATCAGGTCATTCTTTTTGACCTCAGTTCAGTGTAAATGGAAATTATGTCATTGAATTCACTAGTGTGTTATGTTTATTGTGTGAAATAAATTAAAAAAATTATTTCAGCTTTAATGAACTAAAAATAAAATTGAGATTAAAACTGGGTGTAAAAACATTGTTGTAGACAGAAATACAAATAACACTTTGGCATTGTGAGAGCAAATGTGAACTCCACTAAACTCCAAATACATCACAAGATGGCGCTCTCCTGTTAGCTGACTGGCTGGTTTCTGATGTCTTCATCATTAGCACATGGAATATACTTCGTCATTTGGCATTATTTTAAGCTCAGTGGACTGAATTCTGTTGTGTTCAACAATGTGTAAGAAATACCTGATCTGAACTTTTCATGTAAACATTTTGCTGTAATACTGAACTACGATAATCCTGATAAGAAGAATTAATAAGTAATCTCTCTCTTTCCTCCAAGTTTGTTCCTTCTTTTGGTTTACCGGCTCAAAATATGTACCCCCTATCTGGAATCAACGCGGTTAGTGTGACACATACTGTAGTTGTGCTAAAAAAAATATCACAGCTCCTTTAAAATTGTTTCAGGCTTAGTGAGTAAAATATTTGATGTCTGTCTTTCTGTTTACCGGCAGCTTCCTTTTACGGGAGTCCCTCAAATGGCACCAATGAATCCTCTCCAGCAGCCTCTGATGGTAATCACTCATCTCTATCACTGGATTTCATCCTATTATTACATGTTACATTATGATTAGTAAAAAAATTAACATTTGTTGTCTTGCTGCCTTTGTTTAGGCGCTCACAGGTGGCGCCGTGCAACAGCAGGCTCCCCCTCAGCCTGATGCACTTCAGAGATTCAGGGTAGGAAACACGTCATTTACTAATTTAACTTTTACATCAACTGTATGTGACTATTGATCAAAAATACATTGTCTAACTGTTGTTCTTTGGATCTCCAGCGTCAGGTTATGAAACAGGAAAACACGCTGAAGACCAATGTGGATACTCAGGTAACAATGAGTAATTTACAAGAACGAAATTAAAGAAAGAAAACATCATTGACACTGTGTAAAGTTTTTATGTGTTGTTTTTTTGTGTGTCTTTTCAAATTCTCTTAAAGGTTTCACTCATTCGTTACCTTTTCATTTCCTCAGATTCCAGCTCCTACTGACACGACAACAACTCCCTGTGATGATGATCATAATTAAGATGCCACTGTTAACAACAGCTTTTAATGAAATATACAAGAAATATACTATATGATAATAAAATCTGCCTTAAATGATTTTGCCTTTCACAAACGACCATGGAGGCTTTGTGTTTTATGCACTGTGTGATGGATTATTAAGAAACTGAGCTGTAGTATGAATCTCAGTTAAAACCAAATCATGTATTTTCTTGTTTGCTTTACAATAAAATTAAATCTACTTTAAAAGTCAGCTTGTTTTGTAGAACTCTGATTTCACAACAGATCATTTTCATCAATAAACAACACTCTGAATGCAATCTACAGTAGATCTCTGCTGCCATCTAAAGGATAACAAACAATAAAGCCATATACAGTATAATGAAATAACATGAAACCACAACTAACATGTCATGAAGCAGAATAAAAAGAGGTTAGCTGGTTCACTATGCTGAGTAAAACCTGAAACCCTCCAACTTTTGCTTAAGGCCTGCAATAAAGTGAGCTTTTGGCTTCTGCATTAATAACTCTGTTTAATGAGACAGGATGATGGACTTACAGTACATAACTGAGCCAGATGAGACCTGTGCTGGTGCAACATGAAAAATCATAATTCTGTCACAGTAGAAAAAGCACAGGTGTAAATAATAATGTTAATGATGAATTTTGTCAGTGTCAGAGTTGGCCATGCTGGCTCACTGTCATGACTTACTGAGACACTTGAACACAACTGAGCGACTGTTAATTGTTTTAGTTACACCTGTGCTTCACTATGAAGGGTCAAAAGGTCTGCTGTGGAAAAGGCCTGTTGGGCACATTTAAAAACAAGTTAAAGTTGAAATTTATAGTTTTTCTCAGTCGCTTTGGTACATTTCTCAGATCAGACCTGAAATTCTCAAAACTACTTGTTCAACCTCTACATCATCTAGTCACATCATAAAAGCAATTTCTCATTCTTTTAAACAAACGGCAAATGCTTCAGCACATTCATGCAATTGTCTGCTGTTTCCTACATTATCAATTGCTTATGTCATGTTGATCAAAATGTATTATATACTGGTTCTCAGTTGAATAGTCTTACACCCCAGAACATCTAGGCATTAATTCATTGCATAACTCATCACATGCAAAATGGTTGAACCAGTTGTCATAATCTGTCGAGCACATTTTCTATACATTTCTATTGAGGAGGAAGTGGCAGAAGAGACCAAGGACATAGGTGCATTCCTGATGAAATAAGGGCCACATATGTGGACCACGTTCTCAATCATGGCCTTACAATGGCCGAGGCTGGTTGAAGGGTGCAGCTGAATGTTGGGAGAACAGCCGTTGTATGTAACGGGTATGTAATCCAACAATGTGCAGTGTACTGTAATACTGTATACTTACTGTAATGCTTCATATTACAGTATTTTTACTTGCATTTTACAGTATACAGCAAATATACTCCACACAGATACATACTGTACATATACTGTAATACACAAACACACATACACACATATGTATGTATACAGTAATTGTCATTTCAACCATAAAAAATTAAAGCTGTGCACAAAAAACATAAAAACTTTGAGGATAAAAAAAAACAACAAAAATGCATGTTTGTATCAAAAAATGCGCTGCAATAAAACATCTGACTTAGTCGTGTATTATTTCAAATGTCAGTTTAAAACATTTAAGCTAACAGACATGCAGCTCAGCTTCTTCAGAGTGACTCACAAAAACACATTCCTGTTTTGCTTTTCCAGCTTTCTTGCTCAACATGAATCTCAACACAGTCAACTATTGATAGGCATAATTTACCAACGAGCGCCCAACGCCAGTCTGAGCACGATGAACAACAAATGTCTGATTATAAGCTCTCAGCTCCTGTTTTCCTTTTTTTTCTCATGACAAGCCAAAATTCCTGTTGGTCTTAATGTCTGTAATTACATACTGAAGCGCAAGACTTTTAACACATCAACATAAACTTTACTTAATACACCAGAAACTGAAAGTCATTCAGTTCTGGCTTATATAAGCAAAGCAGTCCATAAAAAGTGCACAATATGTGGAAAGCCTATACAATATTATATTCAGACACTTTAGTGACTTGTTAACATCTCGGTGTAGACCATGTCATGGTGTTTGAGAGACATGATTTACACCTAATAACATACTTACCTGACGCATGTTGTAAGCGTCTGAGTCTGTTGTGTCTAACACTATGAGAAATGTCTGTCATGCTGACCACAAATTGTCTGGATGGGTTGGAGGTTGACTATAACAGCTCACATGGAGAGAATTTAAAAGGGATGTGGACAAGGTGAGGAAACACAGAAAGGGAAAACGGTACCAGAGAAAAGGTAAGACGCCTACATTCAGTGAGAGGAGAGTTTCACTCTTAACCTGCATGGTTTCTAAAGATGGAAGTTTTTTTTTTTAACAAGACTGACAAAAATGTTTTAAAATACTGTTTTTTTTAAAAGACCTGCCTCATGTTTTTCACACTGTAGGACATCATGAAGCTGCAGACCGCCCTTCTGTTGATCTGTCTTTTCAGGACAAGCTTTGCTCTTCCAGTAAGTTACATCTCTGCGTTGCTTTACCGTACAGCTCATAGAATCAAAAATAAGAGAGACAAAGTGTTATTCTTTTTGTTTTACAGTTGCAGATTGGAATTCTTGCAAGCAACAGCAATGAGGTAAATAAAGCTGCTTTAAAGTCTGTTGGATGCCAAGTCAGATTTTTGTCATTTAGGAACAGTAGTGTCAAATCTAATCCAACACTTTTGTGTGTTCAGATCCTGGGACTGAATGGACTAACTCTTGCAGCTCTTGGACAAGCACAGGTACAGGCAGTGCTCAAAACTCTTCTGCTAATATGATGCTTCAGGCTAACCATCACTTATCCATTTGCTACCTCCAGTTACTGCATTTATCAACACCAATATTGTGTGTCTTCCACTGTCAGATAACTGTAAAAATCCTAAAAATAGTAGAGAAACCGGAACCAAATACTTTTTCACTCTCCAGGCATCTTCAATATTACCACAGTATGTGCTGCAGCAGCAGCAGCCTGAGGTGCTTCTCACTCCACAGGTGGTGAACTTGAACCCTCAGGTGACTGGTCCGTTCGGCCCCCAGGGGCCCCAGCTGCTGTTCCCTGGGCAGGGCAACCAGCTAACGCCTGCACTCCTCCCCAACGGTCAGCAGGAGCAGCTTGGGACTCCACAGGACCCCAACAATCCTAATAACCCCCAGCAGGCCCAAAACCCTGTGCAGGTACACCACAGTGATCGAGTTGTGCAGTTATTTTGTGTTATTATTAGAGCTGCTGCAAGGCTCCTCACAGTAATATGGAGAAATGAGTCACTGTTTTGAATCTCCTATAGACGTTTCCACAGTTCCAGTACCGTGCTTTCGGATTTCCTCAGTTTACCAGACAGCAGGTATGAAGTCAAACATATTGACCTGAGTACAAACATCAATATCTCTATTTAAGTGCCTTCTGCAGATCTAAATGGATTCTGTCATCCACAGGGCTTCCAATACTTTGTGCCTTCTTACGGCTACCCACAGCAGAGAAATAATGTGGTGCTGCAGCCCAGCAACGGTCAGGTGGCTCAGCAGAACCTGGAGAAAACTACACAGAGGCCACAGCTCCCTCTGCAGGTGAGACAGGCAAGATGACGTGCTCATTGGTGCTATATAAACTGAACATTTACTGAGTATTTAAAGACAGAAAGAGGAAATGCGACTGTGAAAACGTCAAACTATTGTGTCTAGCAGCTGCTCTGAATTAAGTTTAAGAACTGATCCAGCAGACTGCGGTGACTGAAGACGAGACTTAGTGATAATAACATATCTGCAAATGTTGGGTCATGACTGCGTGGATGCGGTGATTGTGATGCAATGACGACTGTCTGTGATTTTGACCACATGCAGTCTGTCTGGCTTAACGGTGGACTGCTTAAATCATGTCACCCCAGTTCCTTTTGAGTGTTGAATAAGTGATGAAAAACCACAAGTTATGCATTGATATATGATATTTTTTGTCATCTCTCACACTACTACAGAGATGTAATAGGTGTGATTTTGGGTTGTTTATGTGTGTTTTAATGTTATTTTATAGTGATTGTTTGGTAACGCTTTATCTTACAGGTCCTTTCATTTTATACTGATTTCCTGGAAAGGAAAGGTTGACTTTTAGGACATTTTACAGAGAGGGTGGTGCAATTTTATGAAAAAACTGATAAAAGTGTTAAGTTGGTTTAGTTGCTAAGTGCTGATTCATTACATATTATAAGTAGGTAAAAGTAGTAGCAAAAGTTCTTAATAAATTAGACTCTTGACTCTTTGACTGAAAAAAAAAACAATTTAACTATACTACCAAATTACATAATCCTTTCAAAAACATGTCATAAGAATTAACAGTTACACAGCAGCTACTTTGAGGAAATTGTATTGAAACCACCTAAAATGCTAATATAGTGTTTGACATACAAAAGTACACACTGAAGTATTTTCTGACAGTTAAAGAATGGTCAAGAGTATAATTTATCAAGAATTTTTGCAAATTAACAACTACCTATGAGCCCAAATATAATGAATCAGCACTTATCAGTTTATCAACTTAACACTGATGTTTTTTCTTATAATTTATACCACATTGCACCACCCTCTGTAACATGTCCTCAGAAAATTTCCAGGAATTTTGTATAAAATGAAGGGAAAATTAAGTGTTACCGATTGTTTTGTTGTTGTATATTTATTTAAGTTTAGATTTTATTGTCTGTTTATGTCCATGTTTTACATCTGAGGACCCCTTCAAAAACAAGATGGGGTTAATCTTCAAATTTAAAAATTTGAAATAAAATATGTAATACTTAGTTGATAATTCATATATGTATATACTTAATACAATAATCTAATTGAAATGCATTTCATCCCACTTCAGCAGGGTTCCCAGCCAAAGGTACAAACAGAAAAAGTGAGTGAACTCTGTGACTATCACTTATTTTTATAATTCAACTAACTGCGCAAGAAATGTGAGGATTTTGCATCAGTTCGGTCTAACTGCTGTGTGTTAACTTTGTCTTGCTGTGATCTATATCAGACATGGCCACTGGGGACACAGAAAGAGTCTACTACCATTCCTCCTGATCCTCGTGGCGACACATCTGGCCCTGGGATCGATGAGGTATGACTTTATATGATGACACCCAGTCCTTTATAGCCATTATTCTTTCACACAAATGAACAAACTTTGATATGGGTTACATTATCACTGTCATTTCATGTGCAGGATTTGATTCTAAATATTATTTTTAATGTTTCTCCAGGGCCAGTCCAACTTCCCCTTCCTGTTTGAGCCTTAGATTTCACCTGGGGAATAACAACAAGATGATTCGGCAAAAATTAATTTCTGTGTGTTTGTCCACAGTCCCTGTAATCTCCAACAAAACACGCTGTAGTGTGAAATTTTTCCAAGTGCATTGTATTTGTACTCAAGTTCTTCTTGTATATTAAACTGAAACTATATGACTTTTTTCAGGAATCTGCGCCTTGCTGTAACAAAAAAATCTAATAAAGAACTTTGCCAAAGTGAATCACTTATTAGAAATTTATTGTGCTGCACAGAAATTTGGGTTTTACAGGAAAATACAGAATTATATTAATGATTTTCCAGAGGTTTCCAGTCTAAAGTTGGTGGATCAAACTTGGAGCTGTTGGTTTCCTCCTGAAAAAGTGTGAAATAAGGAATACAGTTAGCATGAGTCAGCAAATTGATGTTCAGGTATAATCAGCATCACTGTATTGACACGCCCACCTTTTATATTCAGTTATCTTCTTTTAGATTGTCTTCCTCTCTGAAAGGCTCACTGAGTTTTATCTTAAAAATAAGAAAAAAATGTTCAAATTAATCCCACAGTGCAGATCTCTGAAAGTTACTGAAATGTCAGTTAATGTGCCGAAAATGACTTTTTGTCACTTGGCTGATTCCAAATCATGTCCATTATATTCCAGTTCAAGACTATATTTAATACTGGGTCTATGACTGGCACATTTACTGGTGATTAAATAGCTGCTCATACCAACAGAAAGCCTTGGATAAAAGCTAAACGAGGAGGGGGGATTGGAAGCAAGAATTACACATTTTAATTGAAATAAGAAAATATTATATAAAGAATTGGATTTAGACATATATGTAGTGCCACATGCGTCTGTACTTACGGGCTTCAAAACCCCAAAGTCAATGGAGACTTTGTTCTTCAAAAGGAAAAAGAAGAATTATGATTGTAGTTATGACAACATATTAAAAAAAACAACAACAACAAAACATATAATGCACCGCTAGCACAGACATAAGCTTCAATTTGTAGTGACTAAGGAGATTACCGGCTCTGTGGCGTTGTAGATGAGCTTCAGATATTGCTGAAAGAAGAGAAACAAAAATCTGAATGCAGCTGTCTTAAATATATTCTCTGTAAACCATAGAATTGAAACAAAACAGACTAGAAAATCTTTGTTACTGTGATCATTGCTACAGGTAGAGATATGACTTGTTTTTATACCTCATGATGGTGATGTCCTCTTCCACCATGCTATGGAAGGATTGACAGTCATTAGTATTCACTTGTCTTTACCTATGATAAAACTGTAACTGTGTATTCAGACTGCATCCTCAGTCACCTACCTTCAGCTGCAGAAATATGTTCTCCCCCTGCAAGATTTTCACACTGAGGGTGAGTGGAATCATAAAATTTAACAAGCACACAAAATGATTTTCTAATGAAGATAAAACATAAATTAAGCAACTGATTTATGTGATTTGTTTACCTCCTTCAGTGGTACATTGGTGACGTTCTAGAGATGAAAGCCACACATGTAGTTGAAAAATGTCAATGTCAATCATGTCAAACAAATAAATACTAACAAATATAGTTTCCTCTTGGTCTTACCTGAAATATCACATTGTCAACCTGAAAAGGAGTTATAAACACGTGAGTTTTTGCCACCTGTTCTGTATAAGTGCGTTATGATATCATATTAAGAGACAACATTAGTCCTACCTTGAAGATCGAAGAAAACACCTTGTTGCCCTGAAACAAGAAAGAAGTAATTGTATGTCATATATAATACAGAGCAAATAACATGGTTCAGCTGAGATGCTTGAGTAAGTAAGTGAAGTTTATTTGTAAAGCAGCTTACTAGAGCAGATCTCAAATAGTGCTTCACCACAAAAGACAAAAACAAACAAACAAACAAAAAAACCCCCAGAGATGGATATCAAGGAGCTTTTTAGAATCTAAAATTGTCAGTTTTTCTCCAAAGGAGATGCCACCTAACAGCTTTTCTCCAATTCAAAGTCTCAAAGTCAGGAGTGAACTGAAGAGTTTGATGAGAGAGAGCCAATTAATGATGCTTCTGTCTTTCATTTCAGTATCGACAAGTTCATATAGCACATGTAATACATAATACGTTAATGCTTTACATAATGCCTTAAAACCATAAAAAATGAAAAAGCTATAATGATAATAATAATTTCATTTTGAGCTTACCCTTGCAGCAGGGTTTCTCATGTTGGGCCCCTTGCCTCTTGGAGGTCCTCTGGGTCTCCCAAAGCGTCTGACGGCTCCAGGATGAGGGACTTCAGACTCATCAGTCATGACGCCAAAGTCAGGAGACTGTGTAAAGCACATGTAAAGTAATGCATACAATAAATTACTGTGACATACAGTATATTACGTGGTAACAGGTTTTGACATGTTAAAGGAGTATTTAGACATTTTGGGATCTTGCCTGCCATTACTTGTGCTTTTATTATCGAAATCCATCTGATTGTTTCTCACAGTTTATTGCCTATGTGTCTGTTCCCCCAATATCACATCTGTCTTCACCTGTAGATATATAGATTCCAGCTTAGTGGCACTTATAAAGTTTATCCTCTGTCAGGATAAACAAAGACAATCTCCAATGAGAACCCCGTGTAATGGCATCTTCATTACCAACCAAATCAACACAGAAGCCACTAGTTGTATTAACACGAGGAAGCAAGCAAGCAAATTCATCACCAAACAAAAACTAAGGTTGTAATCAGGGGAAAACAGCTAAAGTTAAAAACAGACCAACCAGCACCGCTAAGGCTCATCAATTAAAACTTTGTATCTTGTTTGTTTAATGCCTATATAAACAGAAATATAACAAAGACAATATGTGGTTTTAGGGAGCTATGGTGCAACTATTAATTGATGACGTCACCACGCCTGTGGGAGACTAAATGCAGTTTATTAATGTTTGAAGTTAATATGTAAAACAGCAGTAATTTACATGGTTCATTGATTTAGAAGGAATTGAAAGGAATATCTCATTTATATTACATTTGTAATATTTGGGAACAGGTGACTATGATTGTTGCACCTTTAGTTGTCTTTTGATACTCTCAGGGGAGGAGAGGGTGTAGTAATTTCAGGCAAGTGGAGAGTAGAGCCACACAGTTACAGCCCATAACATCCCAGCAAAAAACTAAAAAGTGTTTGCAGTTATGAAACAGACAAAACAAACTCTTAGAAAGAACGCGAATAATCTCCTAAAATGTCAAACAGTTCCCGAATTGAGACGACTAACCTGAATAACATATAAGAACTGGTCTTAAATACCTGTCTTTTGCCTCCATTAGAAGCCTGAGAAGGTCTTCCCGGCTGGCAGTCACTCCCATCATGCCCTCTGATGGGTCCCTGTGGATTTCCTTTACCCAGTCCTTTAGAGGGCCTGTTGGGAAGCCCGGTGGGTATCTCGTGTGACTGTCCCAAACAAAAGAACCACCATTACCTTATAGTTAACCAAAAATATGCCCGCTCATCGTCACCAGGCTAAAAAAAAAAAGGTAATTCAAAAGAAATACTGAGAGTAGCAGCAGCTCTGGACCTGTGAGTCTATTTATGTATGTTTATTCCCTGTTACCTTAACGTCCAGCTGGGGATCCCCTCTAGCTGCAAATTTTTTATCCTGCCATGGCTTCTGGGCATCTGGCTGAAAAAAAAAAACAACGAAATTACAAATGACCAGGTTAAAATCTGAAGTTTGAAGTCTTTATTAGTGATTTTAAGGTCACTGGAAGTATCAAAAGAAATACTCACACGAGCAGCTACTGCTGCCAAAAGTAAAGCTGCAATACACAAGAACTGCATTGTCTCTGAAGAACCTGCAAGAAAATATTATATTAAATTGAAATGTATATAACCAGTTTATGCCCTAAAACAGACCAGACATTTTATAGAGCATGTTGCTTATAGCATCTACTGTAGCACTCACCTGCGCTGTGCAAGTAAGTGTGTGTGGCCCATCATGCATTGTTACTTATATCAGGGTTCAAACATTGAGACACACTACACGTGTCAAAAAAACCACATCTTAGTTATGTTTGCTTATGTGCAAAACAGCAATTACTTCACACATTGTTTGTCTATGTCTTCTTAATTTACTTTAATCCCTGCTTTTAGCAACAGCACAATGACAACAATGCAACTGGTAGCAAAGATAAATAATTATAATCAGATAGAAATTGGAAGTAGAAAACATCTTCAGATCATTTTAAGTCAAGTCAAGTCAATTTTATTTGTATAGCCCAATGTCACAAATCACAAATATTCCTCAGGGAGCTTTACAGTCTGTACAGCAATACAACATCCTCTGTCCTTAGACTCTCAATTCCAATAAGGAAAAACTCCTTTAACAGGGATAAAAAGGAAGAAACCTCAGGAAGAGCAACACAGGAGTGATCCCTGATGGACAGACATGCAATAGATTCATTTTAAATGAATGGACTTTACATATTGTGCATTACTTGAGGAGCAGAGTTACTTAATATCAGCAAGTTATTCCCCAAAACAAGAGGAGTCAAGAAGAAATGCATGCTTCATTAAGTGTTGCCTGTTACCTGTTTAAGCCACTAATTTACCTGATTTGTAATCATAAACCCAGCTAATCCAATCTTCCAGTGCTGAAGGGTGGAGAGTAAAGAGACTGAAGCTATATATCACAGTGTAACATAACATACTTTCTGAATATAATCAAACTTTTGAAATTACAATCTGAAACAAATGCAGTCAACCGTAGTACTTTATTTTTAATCTGGACTATTATATAAATGCCACATATTACATAGTGCAGGTGTGGTTTCTATAGGCACTAGGCATTCCTTGATGCGTAGGTGGAAGATTTCCTAAATTGCAATTTCCCAACAACGCATACGTTAAAGAGATGACATCTGCCCCTGTAACCGTATATAAGAGGAGCTCACTGCAACAACAACACTACAACAACCTCCTTGACCATCTACGAGATAGTCTACTGAAGCTGTGAAGACTTGATAGTAATTATATTGACATTTTTTTCTGTGTGTGAGATTGGAGGAAATGTGATTTTGTTGATATTTTTCAAGTTGTTTATTCGTCGTTATTATTTTCATGTCAACAGGTGTGATCACTGAAATCATGCTGAAGGTAGTTTTTATGCTTGGATGCCTCCTGAGCCTCGCTTTGGCTCTTCCTGTAAGTGTAACATTGTCATACTCAGTGTTCTTATATGTTGAGACCATTGCAGTCATTGTAATAATGTAATGAAGGCAACATCAAACTTGCAACTTGTGGATTTTCCACAGATGGACATGGCGCCCAAACGACTTGCCCGCTCATACTCTTTCTCTAACTCTGACTCTTTCTCCAATGAGGTGAGTGCCTTCTCCACACATGACAGTCTGCTTCTGTAGAATTCACCGCTGTATATTTGACAATGAATGTTTCTGATTTTCTCGCAGCTTTTACCCAGCGTGCCTCGGATGACTCCACAACAGTGGCTCCAGCTGCTTCTTACCCTCCTCCGGCCACAGCAACCTGCCACTGCAAAGCCTGCTACAACTACTAAACGAGCTACTACTACCACCAAAGCAACAACTACCACCAAGGCAACAACTACCACCAAAGCAACAACTACCACCAAAGCAACAACTACCACCAAGGCAACAACTACCACCAAGGCAACAACTACCACCAAGGCAACAACTACCGCCAAGCCAGCAACTACAATTAAAAAATAAAATCAGAAATTTAACCAGAGAACAATGAGTGAAAGTGTCAGTTTGTGTCATGCTTTACTGAGAAACCTGTTGTGTTTTTCTCTTTTCAAATTTAAATTATGTTGTCTTAACCACACTCATCATTCTAGCTCATTTAAACATGTGGATCAAAATCACTTCATTCTCTGTTGTATCTCCTAAATAAACTTCATAAATGGAAAATATGTGGGCTAAATATGTTTTCTTTTTGTCTTAAAATCAAGGACTTCTGTGCTATTTCTACTACAAAAGTGTGCATCACAATAAAAATGGATAGATTTATGATCTTTCTATAACAGAGCACATGATTCACATGCAGTTTCAACACCTTTACTGTTTCCCAACACCTCTGAGCATCTGTCTTACTCTTGTAAGGACTGTGGTCGGAGTGAGCCACCACATAAATGGTTTCATCACATTTCACACCATTAATAGAAATACAAAATCACAGCCCACTTAGTCAGCTGATTGGATGACTAAGGGATAAAAATGGCTTTAAAAAGTTTGACTGGGTAGGTGGGGAATCATTGCAAAATTCAGAATCAGACATCCAACGTGGGTATTATTAAAATCTGCATTCTTTGACTCAAGGTAAGATGTTTGTTCATTTCTAAAAAAAAAACAATGATGCACACTCAGTTAAACTAGCAGCTGATACTTTCTTTTCATTTTTCTTTACAAGGGACTCAAGCTTATCTGAGCAATGAAACTGCTGGTTTTGATTTTGTGCTTCACTGTGTTGTGTTCTTCTCTCCCTGTAAGTATCTCAAACCAACCATAACAACAATCCTTAGATCAGTCTATGAGTCACATGTTGTTTCGTTGCTGTGGTGGTGTTATGTTGCATTCAGTGCTCAATGCACAAAGTTGAGGTGTGTTCATGGAGTTTTTGATGTGAGATCACTTGTTTCTTAAGGTCTCAGAGGATAAAAAACGAGTCAAGCGCTCAGATGATAGCGATGAGGTCAGTATCCGCACACAGGCCTATCAAAGGATTCTTACATATGTTACAGAATATACCTCTGTACAGTATGTCATCAGCTTTTTTCTTCAAACTGTTTTCTAGATGGACCAGTATAACATGCAGATTCAGTACCAGCCATATCCTTTCCCCATCCCACTGCCATTCCCGCGGCCTTTTCCTTTGCCTTTCCCTATTCCCATCCCACCTATCATCCCACCTATTTCTCCTATCATCCCACCTATTCCTCCTGTCATCCCACCTATTCCTCCTGTCATCCCCCCAATCGGAAAATGAGAGAAGCACCAGACTGACTAACTCCAGTGCGAACTTACCATTACAATATGTATAAACTTGTCCAACTAAAATGTAATAAATAATTGCTGAAGCTATGTTTGAATGAAAGATTGCCTTCTATGTCTTGTGTTATTTACTGGGAAGAATTTTTTTTTTCAACCAAAGAATGTGACTGTAGACAGCCTTTAAAATAGAGATCGTCATATTGAATCCATGCTGTCTAGGGCCAAAGAAGAGTGAGAAACAATGTGCATGTTTTTAGCATTTTAGCACGTCCACTTATCCACTTGTATATACACATTGTGCACATGACAAGTATACTGGTGCTGATAAACATAGTCTATTAAATAGTTTTGAAATTGTGATGAACTCATAATTTTAATCAGGTGTACTTTATAGTAAACAGCACTACTTGGTGTATGAAGTCTCCTCTCATATGGTTACACTAGTTACCAGTGACAGCTGAACAATTTGTACAATTGTTGTTGAATCTGAAATAAAATAATACAACTGCATGAACAAATGTACTGTGTTTGTCTTCAACATCCACTGTCACATGATTTGGTGCATCAGATATTAATAGAAAAGTAGGACTCCATCATCCAAAACAAGGAACTAATGTAGATGAAATTAAGTTTTGTTTTGTTTAGCTTCAAGTGACCACACATTATCCGTAGTGTAGTGTTGAAAACCACTATGTCTGGAAATAAATGTTCCCCTGCAGTCCTATGAATGTATCTTCACAAAGCCTTCTCCTCCCAGCCTCTATAAACGACACATGTCAGTGATAAAGACTATTTGTATACCATATACATGTGTCAGGGTATAATTTACTCTCCATTAAACAGAGTGAAGTCACGTTTGAGAGGCAAATATTTTTCGGTTATTAGTCCTTAAAAAAGACTGTGAGCCAACCCTTTCTCCTAGAAATTACGTTTATATAACACTAAAATGTTTCCCCAATTACATTGCATTTACAAATGTAACTGCTGCCTGCATTTTGTTCACAGGCAATGTTTTTAGGATCAATGAAGTGCTACAAAATAACATCAGTTAAAGGTGCAGTGTGTAGAATTTAGTAGCATCTAGTGGAATGGACTTGGCAGGAATTTAATATTCATAACTAATCAGTGTATAATCCCATGAAAATAAGAATCGTGGTTTTGTTACCTTAGAATGAGCCCTTTATATCTACATAGGCAGCAGGCATGGATGTATTCTAAGAGCTGGATACGGAGCCGCCACTCAGCCTTGTAGCTCACGGTATTGCAGTGAAAAATCTCCCTGTGGCCCAAATGATTATGACTCTTTCTACTATGAATTTTTGATGGAGGTTTTATATTTGTAAAACTTTCCTTGAGCCAAGAAAAGCAATTTTAAAATCTGTGACGTCACCACAATGTAAACTCTATGGGCCAGCAAGAGGAACACTACTATGCATATTCAGTATGCGCCAGGCAAGCATTTCTTATTGGACTGACTGACATTTTCAGTCTGGGATCCAGCTCTTATAATACATCCATGGGAGCGAGTCATCTTCCACAGAGCCCGCCATGTTGCACCGCCATATTTCTACAATAGCCCAGAATGGACAAACCAAACACTGGTTTTAAGTTTAAGTTTCACAGCTACTATAGTTTCTCCTACACGCTTGGAAGGGAAGGGTGATGGGAGGGGTATTCAGTTGGTTGCAATCTGCAACCTCACTGATGCCACTAAATTCCACACACTGCACCTTTAAATAATTAAATTTGATGGAAAAAATCTTCGAATGTTGAATCTTCAATCGTTGAATGTCATCTGAGCATTTTGACGTTGCCATTAATGCTGTTTATGGTAAATTCCAAAATACGTTTTTTAGATACATTCAGTATTACAAAGTCTAAATGTCAAAGTGAAAATCTGTCTAAGGTAAATCACTAACATGTGTCTCATTTTACAATAAAACACTAAACAAAATACGTCTGTACAATATGGACAAAGTCAATAGGACCAACAAAAGATTTAGATGGGCACCATCTTTTTCCATGTAAAGTTTATTTGAAATTTGCAGTCTTTTTATTTTTATTGTTTAAAGACCTGTTCACAAACAACACAAAGCTGTGTACTGTACATGAATCATGTCCAGCAAACACCACTTCACTGTTTCCCAACAGCCATGAGATTAGTTCTAAGTCTGGCATGGACAGTGGACAACAAGTTTTTAGGATTACCCCCCCCCCCCCCAAATATATTATTTCATCACATTTCACACCTTTAGGACAAACAGAAAAATTAAAATACCTTTGACAGCTGATTGGATGACTGGAGGCAGAAGTTTTTCTTTAAAAAGTGCACATGGACTTACAAATACCTCAAAATCCACCTCTGGTCTCTGTTAGTGACCACTGTTATCATCACCACTCTTGACTTTGAAGGTAAGATTTTCATCTCTGGAGACAGTTTATAGTTCTCAAGTGCAGGCTGCAGCTTTAGCAACTGAATTGACAATTAAGTTGTTTTTAAAAAAAATCTTTTCTGTTTCTGTTCTAGGGAGTATTCTTGTGTTTTTCAACTATGAAACTGTTGGTCCTCGTTCTGTGCTTCATAATAAGTTATGCCTTTCCTGTAAGTGCTTATGTCAATTCTGAGCTACCATGTTGTACTAGGTTCTGTGTTTTCTAATGTTGTGTTAGGCTGAATGTTTATATGGTGCTTTCACTTTAGATTAAAAACAAATAATGTGAATTTATGCAACAATTCATGATATGAAACTCTTTACTCTTGAAGCTCTCTGAGGAGGAAGACAGAGTCAGACGTTCAGCAAGTCCTGAGGTCAGTATCTGCAAGAGATTCTCTTACATACAAAAAAATCTACTGATTTTATAGAATATCAGTAGATTTGATAAAGTCCTGTAAATGTTTCCTTTTCTGTGTTTCCCAGCTTTTGTCATTCCTCTCTGGCTATCAACCCGATCAAGCCTTGGCAGCACTGCTGCAACTCTTGTTGTCAAGTTTTTCAGCTGCTCCACCTTTTCCTCCAGCAGGAAAATGAGGCAAGAAACTGAAAAAAACATCATATTAAAGAATTAAAGATATGCTCACTTTCTGAGTAACTGAAATTGAATAAACAAATCATTAAAAATAAAGAAATGATCAAGCAATACTGTGTTTCCTTTGTTATTTTTTCTTTTTCAGAAGCATTTGAACATCCTGCTTTACTTATTTAATGTAGTACTACTTGATGCCAACAGAAATGCACAAACTATAACACAGTGAAAGAATCAGAAGCATTTCAGCTTTACTTATTTAATTCAATACTTCTTTGTGCCAACAGAAATTTAGAAAAAAAAATAACACAGTAAAAGGATATCCCTCTCTCTTTGTGCTCACAAATAATTTACAGTTTTCTAATATATCTATGTTCTTTAGCCTTACATTGCGTAAGTGAAAGCATTTTAGTTTACACTTTGACATGGTAGCAGTATAATTTTTACAGTATTTTATACAACAAACTGTACAACAAAGGAATCAACCATGAGGAAAACATGAGAGTGAAGAAGAAAATATGCACATGTGCGCTAAACTGGTTTACAATTAACAAGACTACAGCCACACTTGAGGCTCTGTGAAGTTAAACTTTGGCATAGCGGCCCTTTGAATTAAATGCTAAAATGAACATGCTAACATGCTCACAATGACAACGCTAGCATGCTGATATTTAGCAGAGATAAGGTTTACCATCTTTACCATCTTAATTTAGTGTGTTAGCATGCTAATATTTGCTAATCAGCACTAGACACAAAATACAGTTTTGCAATTAGTTTTGGACAGTATTGGACAATTAAAACATTTGATTTCATGGTGGCTCTTGAAGAAAGGTCAGGGGATCACCAAAATCATTACAATATATAGTCTGGTAACCATGAATATCTGTACAGAACTTTGTGCCAGTCCATCCAATAATTGTCAAGATATTTGACTAAAGTGTAAATGTAAAATGTCGACTTACTGGTGGTGCTAGAGGTAAAGTCGGTAGTTCGTCAAAGTCAGCCGTTTCCACCCTCTGGAGACATGAATGTCTGTGCAAAATTTCATGTAAATTCATCCAATTGCTGGATGTCGGTGGACTGACCAACAATGCCATCCTGCTACTGGTGTGGCTAAAAGTATAAGAAATTAAAGCTTTAAAATACAACACCAGTCAAATGTTTGGACACACTTTGTCATTCAAGGGAATGGGAAGGTGTCCAAAGGAATCAATCATGGGCTAAACATGGTGCTTTCAGTTCAGATAAAAGATAAATAATGGGAATTCATGCCATAATTCATGATATGAAAGAAGGAATACAGAGTCAGACCTTCAGCAAATGTTGAGGTCAGTATCTGCAAGAGATTCTCTTACATACAAAAAATCTACTGATATTCTATAAAATCAGTATTTTTGATAAAGTCCTGTAAATGTTTTCTTTTCTGTGTTTCCCAGCTTTCGTCAGTCCTAGCCAACAACAAACCCAGAGAAATCTTGGCAGCATTGCTGCAACTTTTGTTGTCATATGTTTGATCTGCTCCACGTCCTCCTTCAGCAGGAAAATGAGACAACAAATGAAAAAACCCATCATATTAATGAATTCAAGATATGTTCAGTTTTTGAGTAACTGAAATTGAATAAACAAATCATTAAAAATAAAGAAATGACCAAGAATATACTGTGTTTTTCCTTTGTTCTTTTTTTTCAGAAGCATTTGAACATCCTGCTTTACTTATTTAATGTAGTACTACTTGATGCAAACAGAAATGAACAAATTATAACACAGTGAAAGGATCAGAAGCATTTCAGCTTTACTTATTTAATTCAATACTTCTTTGTGCCAACAGAAATTTAGAAATTTAGAAAAAAATATAACACAGTAAAAGGATATCCCTTTCTCTCTCTGTGCTCACAAATAATTTACAGTTTTCTATTATATTTATATTCTTTAGCCTTACATTGTGTAAGGGAAAGCATTTTAATTTACACTTTGACATGGCAGTCGTATAATTTTTACAGTATATTATATAACAAACTGTACAACAAAGGAATCAATCATGAGGAAAACATGAGAGTGAAGAAGAATATATGCACATGTGCACTAAACAGGTTTACAATTAACAAGACTACAGCCACACTTGAGGCTCTGTGAGGTTAAGCTTTGGCATAGCGGCCCTTTGAATTAAATGCTAAAATGAACATGCTAACATGCTCACAATGACAATGCTAGCATGCTGATATTTAGCAGAGATAAGGTTTACCATCTTTACCATCTTAATTTAGTGTGTTAGCATGCTAATATTTGCTTATCGGCACTAGACACAAAATACAGTTTTGCAATTAGTTTTGGACAGTATTGGACAATTAAAACATTTGATTTCATGGTGGCTCTTGAAGAAAGGTCAGGGGATCACCAAAATCATTACAATATATAGTCTGGTAACCATGAATATCTGTACAGAACTTTGTGCCAGTCCATCCAATAATTGTCAAGATATTTGACTAAAGTGTAAATGTAAAATGTCAACTTGCTGGTGGTGCTAGAGGTAAAGTCAGGAGTTCGCCAAAGTCAACTGTTTCCGCCCTCTGGAGACATGAATGTCTGTACAAAATTTCATGTAAATTCATCCAATAGCTGGATGTCGGTGGACTGACCGACAATGCCATCCTGCAACTGGTGTGGCTAAAAGTATAAGAAATTAAAGCTTTAAAGTACAACACCAGTCAAATTTTTGAACACTCTTTCTCATTCAAGGGAATAGGAAGGTGTCCAAACAACTGACTGGTGTTGTCCACTCCCTGATTTTGTTCAGAGCCCTTAAAGCTCCACCAAACCCCAGTCAACCATAGTACATTATTTTAGATCTGGACTAATGACACATCTTACATGGTGCAGGTGTGTTTTCCGTGTGTGACCATCAGACACACCTTGGAGATGGACGATTTCCTAATAATTGTGTTTTTCTCAGCAATGCTTCATATTCTAATGAGATGACATCCACTTCTGTAAGTGTATATAAGTGAAGCTCACTGCCAGAACAACACTACAACAACAAGGTAGTCTACTGAAGTTGTGAAGACTTAACGGTAATTATATCAATATTTTTTCTGAATTTGAGTGTGTGATTGGAGGAATTGTGATTTTGTTTATATTTTTCAAGTTGTTTATTCATCTTTAATATTTTATTTTCAACAGGTGTGATCACTGAAACCATGCTGAAGGTACTATTTGTGCTTGGATTCCTCCTGAGCCTCACTCTGGCTCTTCCTGTAAGTGTAACATTCTCATACTCAGTGTTCTTATATGTTGAGACCAACTTTAACTTGTGCTTTTCCTGTAAGTTCTCACATCAACTCTGACCTATCATGTTGTACCAGGTTCTGTATTACCTAATGTTGTGTTAGGCTGAATGTTTATATGGTGCTTTCAGTTCAGATAAAAGATAAATAATGGGAATTTATGCAACAATTCATGATATGAAACTCTTTACTCTTGAAGATCTCTGAGAGGGAATACAGAGTCAGACCTTCAGCAAATGTTGAGGTCAGTATCTGCAAGAGATTCTCTTACATACAAAAAATCTACTGATATTCTATAAAATCAGTATTTTTGATAAAGTCCTGTAAATGTTTTCTTTTCTGTGTTTCCCAGCTTTCGTCTGTCCTAGCCAACAACAAACCCAGAGAAATCTTGGCAGCATTGCTGCAACTTTTGTTGTCATATCTTTCACCTGCTCCACGTCCTCCTCCAGCAGGAAAATGAGACAAGAAATGAAAAAACCCATCATATTAAATAATTTAAGATATCTTCAGTTTTTGAGTAACTGAAATTGAATAAACAAATCATTAAAAATAAAGAAATGATCAAGCAATACTGTGTTTCCTTTGTTATTTTTTCTTTTTCAGAAGCATTTGAACATCCTGCTTTACTTATTTAATGCAATACTACTTGATACAAACAAATTATAACACAGCGAAAGAATCAGAAGCATTTGAGCTTTACTTATTTACAATACTACTTTGTGCCAACAGAAATTTAGAAATTTAGAAAAAAAATATAACACAGTAAAAGGATATCCCTCTCTCTCTGTGCTCAAGTAATTTACAGTTTTCTACTATATTTATATTCTTTAGCCTTACATTGTGTAAGTGAAAGCATTTTAATTTACACTTTGACCTGGCAGCCGTATAATTTTTACAGTATTTTATACAACAAACTGTGCAACAAAGGAATCAATCGTGAGGAAAACATGAGAGTGAAGAAGAATATAATGTACATGTGCACTAAACTGGTTTACAATTAACAAGACAAGACTACAACCACACTTGAGGCTCTGTGAAGTTAAACTTTGGCATAGCGGCCCTTTGAATTAAATGCTAAAATTAACATGCTAACATACAATGACAATGCTAGCATGCAAGATAAGTTTTACCATCTTTACCATCTTAGTTTAGTGTGTTATTATTTGCTAATCAGCACTAGACACAAAGTACAGTTTTGCAATTAGTTTTGGACAGATAAAACATTTGATTTCATGGTGGCTCTTGAAGAAAAGTCAGGGGATCACCGAAATCATTACAATATATAGTCTGGTAACCATGAATATCTGTACAGAACTTTGTGCCAGTTCATCCAATAGTTGTCAAGATATTTGACTAAAGTGTAAATGTAAAATGTCAACTTACTGGTGGTGCTAGAGGTAAAGTCGGGAGTTTGCCAAAGTCAGCCGTTTCCACCCTCTGGAGACATGAATGTCTGTACAAAATTTCATGTAAATCCATCCAATTACTGGATGTCGGTGGACCGACCGACAATGCCATCCTGCTACTGCTCTGGCTAAAAGTGTAGGAAATTATATTGGATAGTATTGGACAAATAAAACATTATTATATTTATTATCAGGAATGTGGAAAATGTCGTATTTCTTAAGTGTATCTGTTCTAAGTATATCATATTGATATCTTGCAGCTTGTGGGTGATAAAGATGCAAAGCTTTTTCACAACTTTATAACTAACTTAAACAACTTGGAGAAATGTGTTACATGACAGTATCTACCCACTTTGCATACGATGTGTGATGACTATAATAGTCCCCTTGAACGTTAGTTATGCGCTTCTGAGTTCCGTCAACTACAGTCACTTTACCTCACAGCTAACTATTAACACCAACATATACTAATATAAATTCTCTGTCAGCTACACTCAGAAACAAGATGAGGTGCTGAGTATATTGTTGTATCACACTGGATGTAGCAGGAATAACATGAATTTATTTATTTATTTAAAAAAACACCCCAGAAAAGAGGCACTTTCTCTCTAGGATGTGCTCAAGCCCCCTTTGATATCTATCTGTGCACGTGCCTGTTTATTATAATATATATTACATGTCCCTGAGGTTATGGCCATGGGGGCTCACCCTGCCCCCGCCTATCCCGCCCAAACCGGTTAGCTGGCCAAGTGAAGTCTTTTACGGCTGGGCTCATCCGGCTCAACCTGCCTTTGTTTCGCCTCTTCTCCCTGACATTTGGCAATGTGTTGAAACGTCCAGGAAGGAGCCGCTGAAAACGAAGTCACCAGTCTGGGACTGATTTCCTTCCTGAGAGTGCAGGGTGTCCTGGTGTGCCCCCCCCCTGGAAGAGGCCCTCACAGTCCTCCTGATTCTTCACCCAGCTGGCTGGTCAACGAGCAGTAAGCCACTACCTCAGTTGGTGCTGGATAGGGACACACTGGAATATTTTGAGAAAATGTTCCAGCTGGCCGTGACAGCTAATTACCTGGGAGTGTTGGGCGACGCTGCGGTTATATGCCTCTAGATGCCCTCCCACAGCTGAACGGATCGAATTTCTGGGCCGCACCATCAGCCAGATGAATAGCCCCGTTCAGGGAGTTGCTATGTGATGTGGCTTGCCACAGTGGGCTCACGTCATGTGTGGCTGGGACTCACCGCCCTACAGAGGAAGGACAGAGAAGACCTCCTGGGAGCTCCCATAGGTCCAGACGGTCTTTTTGGGTCCATTTCCACTGTCACTCAGCACTTTAAGAGGCTGGAAGAGAAGAAGGCGCAGCTGAGCCGCCATCTGCCGCTCGCCCCTTCTTCTAGCCAGAGGTGAGGAGGTGCATCGCCGCAACACCGCGGCAAGGAGGAGCGTACGCAATAGGGCAGAGCATCATTAGCCCCCATCACGTTAGCCTCCTCAAAGACCACCTCGACAGAGACACCACAGTAATGGCCCTCCCGCGACCACCAGCTCTGTCTTCCACTATTTTTCCCGCTATCCTTCACTGGACCAGCATACACATATTATTTCTCGGGCTAATGATAGTGTGGCCGGCGGCATTATTTCCTCCTTAGAGGGTAATGCCACAGACCCGCACACAAACCGAGGAGAGGAGACATCATGTCTGCTTCACTCCCATCCCCTGAACGTATACACTGACATAACATCAAACACTGTGTTGAGGCAGCTGACGGTGATGCGTTCATGGACAGCTCTATCAGCTCTGCCTTTTCAATATTATCACCCCCAGGTCAATCTTCCATTTGTGGAAAGTTTGGCGGTGGAGAGGGCCGAATTGGAATTCCACAGCTTCCTGGCTGCTGCCCCCCCAGCTGGCTGCCCGCCCTCTTACACAGTTTTACGAGATATGGCGTCACAGCTGCGCATTAAATGGAATGAGTGGACAAAACACTGAGACTTATACACTGTGTGAGACACGTAATCAGTAGGCGATAACTTAAAGATTTAATTTCCTATGCTTTCATGGTCCCCAGTGGATGAAAACGGCTGACTTTGGTGATCACCTGACTTTACCTCTAACACCACCACCAAGTTGACATTTTGCATCACACTGGCACAACATTCTGTACAAATATTCATATATAACCTCACAGAGCCTCAGGTGTGGCTGTAGTCTTGTTAAATTATAAACCAATCTAAACAGTATGAGCTGAGTGGTGGACAGTTTACTTGGGTAAGTACATATATGTGTTGAGTAGTTATATTGTTCTTTAATCTCATGTTTACCCCATGAATGATTTCTTTATTGTGCAATTTGTCATATAGTATACTGTAAAAACTAGTTCTGTCAAAGTGTAAACTAAAGGCCTTTTACTTACACAATAGAAGGTTAAAGATATATAATAAGGAAATACACAGTATAATTTATTTATTTATTTTTTTGTTAATTAAATTTCAGTTACTCAACATCTTGAATTCATTAATATGATGGGTTTTTTCATTTGTTGTCTCATTTTCCTTCTGGAGGAGGATGTGGAGCAGGCCAAAGAGATGACAACAAAAGTTGCAGCAGTGCTGCCAAGATTTGGTTGGGTTGATTGTTGGAGAAGAGTGACGAACGTTGGGACTGAAAAGAAAACATTTACAGGACTTTATCAAAAATACTGATTTTATAGAATATCAGTAGATTTTTTGTATGTAAGAGAATCTCTTGCAGATACTGACCTCAACATTTGCTGAAGGTCTGACTCTGTATTCCCTCTCAGAGATCTTCAAGAGTAAAGAGTTTCATATCATGAATTGTTGCATAAATTCCCATTATTTATCTTTTATCTGAACTGAAAGCACTATATAAATATTCAGCCTAACACAACATCAGAAAATACAGAATCTGGTACAACATGATAGGTCAGAGTTGATGTGAGAACTTACAGGAAAAGCACAAGTTAAAGTTGGTCTCAACATATAAGAACACTGAGTATGAGAATGTTACACTTACAGGAAGAGCCAGAGTGAGGCTCAGGAGGAATCCAAGCACAAATAGTACCTTCAGCATGGTTTCAGTGATCACACCTGTTGAAAATAAAATATTAAAGATGAATAAACAACTTGAAAAATATAAACAAAATCACAATTCCTCCAATCACACACTCAAATTCAGAAAAAATATTGATATAATTACCACAACTTCAGTAGACTATCTTGTTGTTGTAGTGTTGTTCTGGCAGTGAGCTTCTCTTATATACACTTACAGAAGTGGATGTCATCTCATTAGAATATGAAGCATTGCTGAGAAAAACACAATTATTAGGAAATCGTCCATCTCCAAGGTGTGCCTGATGGTCACACACGGAAAACACACCTGCACCATGTAAGATGTGTCATTAGTCCAGATCTAAAATAATGTACTATGGTTGACTGGGGTTTGGTGGAGCTTTAAGGGCTCTGAACAAAATCAGGGAGTGGACAACACCAGTCAATTGTTTGGACACCTTCCCATTACCTTGAATGAGAAAGAGTGTCCAAACATTTGACTGGTGTTGTACTTTAAAGCGTTAATTTCCTATACTTTTAGCCACACCAGTAGCAGGATGGCATTGTTGGTCGGTCCACCAACATCCAGCTATTGGATGGATTTACATGAAATTTTGTACATTCATGTCTGTACTTTGTGTTAAGTGCTAATTAGCAAATATTAGCATGCTAACACACTAAACTAAGATGGTAAAGATGGTAAACCTTATCTCAAACATCAGCATGTTAGCATTGTCATTGTGAGCATATTAGCATGCTAATTTTAGCATTTAGTTCAATGGGCCACTGTGCCAAAGTATAACCTCACAGAGCCTCAACTGTGACTGTTGTCTTGTTAATTGTAAACCAGTTTAGTGCATATATTCTTCCTCAATTGACAACACGCATTACAGACTGCCATCCATAGGTGCGAAAACACACGCTCCTGCTTGCATGTGTTCTCACTGTACATAGTTGCTGTTGTTATTGCTTAGGTAGAACTAGATTTTAGGATAGTGATTTATTGGATCAAAGCATCTGCTAACTCTGTTAACTTTGCTATTGTTTAATAAACGCTGTTATATCTTTAAAGAGAAGTCTTTTGTCATTATTGTGTTTAGATATTGTGAAAAATGGCTGATTGAGAGAGTCAGAGCTTGAACTCAAAACTTCTATGTCCACCCATGGATGCTGATATCCCTCAGAACTATTCAGCTAGAGGCATTTTGACCTCCACCCCATGGGGATGTCTAGGAAAGAAAACTACATCTATTGTACCCAGTACATGCGTTGGCATGTTATGTTGAATGCACAACTCCCTTATGGTGCTCTGAACAGCTGTTTGTGTGTTATGGAGAGGGAGTGACTGGTAAAGCCCTATCCAAGAAGTGCCTAGCTAGTTGGCTTTATGAGTACTTCTCCTAAGCCTAGCAGGCGGGTGAGGATCCCCCACCGTGGTCCGAGCATATTCCACACGGGTGTAGCAACATCAATGGCCTTATTCACTGGGGTGAGTGTTGAGGACATATGAGCTTCGTTCTATACCTTCTCCATTCATAAGGTTCTATCTCTTGGACATGACGGGCTCCTTTTCAAGGTCTGTGCTTGCAGGGGTGACTCAGGACTTGGAAAAGGGTGGTGAATGTCAGCTGTGGTACACCTGAACCCCCCTGGGCAATATACACATGCATTCTGCCATGATCCAAGATGACTTCTGGAATGAGGCGTGCAGGGTGTCGGTTTTTGACCCCTGCAAGGTTAGGCCATGGTTACACTCAGTTTCATGTTCATATTAACTGGGCTGGGTTGGGCCCCCTACTGCTCTGCTGAAGCAGCTTGGATTATAAAGTAGTAGGAGGGCTGTGGCGACTAACCTATAGCCAGTCAGGTTCAGTGAGGCAGTCTGATGACATGTCATGGCAGGGCGAACACTCATCAAGCTCCGCCTCCTGTTCTCATAGAGTCCAGGAGAGGGCGGAGCCTCTGTGAAGTGGTTTCTGGATGTGACCGGCAGCGAGACACTGCTTTTTATACTGTGTGAGACACACGTAATCAGTAGGCACGTCCTGATTGGCTTTCTACATACATGCATATTTCAGTGGGCGATTGTGTGCATATGATTGGAGGAGAATATTACCCATAGAGTCTAGCTGGGGGCTCCGCCTGTGCTTATAGAACTAGGGTTACAATATCGTAACCTTCATTACACCCGCTGGTTTTGATATAGAGCCCTTAAATCCCCACATTTGTTGCAGCCAAACCAAATCCCAAAATGTACAGCAGTAAGCTGCACAAAAACACCTCCCTCTTAAGATGACTCACACATCTGCAGTGAGAGAACATGTGAGTCGATCATCCATATCATCCATGGAAAATCACCAGAGAGCCAGTTGTCAGTGAGCGATTAGGAAAAGGTTAACTCTAAATATGGATGAAATGTTTAAGTGAAAACCATAATTTGGTGTCCACTCACACTCCCATATAGAACATCAAAATGATCATGAGTTTCTTCATTGGTGTTAATTTTCCTGAACTTTACTTGGTTTACTCTTCTCAACTTTAGTTACCTGTCTGCTCTCTTTAAAAAATAAATCATGTATCATTTCAACAAGCCATAAAGTGCTAAAGAAACTATTCTTTATTGTTTGTTTAAAATTAATCAAACCCTCATAACAGGAGCTGTCCAATAAAAACCATGTATCTCCAATTTTGGTGATTTTGAAATTTTCAGACAATTCTCCTAATGTTAACATTTTGGAGATCCTAGGACAGCAATGGCAATTTTATGTTAGTCTATCAGTATTTATTTTGACAGAAAGTGTTGACTGATTTTAAATGTTTTTCTTCGTTACTTGTAAAGTACAGATGATCATTTATACATCTTTATAGTAATGGAATGTGTAATGAAATGAATTAATCATTAAAGGAACATAATATGGCAATTTGTAAGTCCTTAAATGTATATTATCAGTGTTGGTGGACAAATTATAAGCATAAAGTGTTTTGTTACTTGCTATTTGAATATTTGTACTTTGGTCCAGCACAAAAAAGATGACTATACCATGAGTCTAATTATGTGACTTTTTCATTTTATAACCCATAATCCCTTAATCCAGTTTCAAACCTTAACTAGCATCCCACTGTTTTGAAATCCAGACACTTGGAATGCAGACACATTTGAGTTTGTTATGATTCATATGTTTTGCTTAATCTTACTTATATACACAAGAGCAGAGCAAAGTTATTTTCCTGTGGAAATATTTTTGAGATCTTAATTTTAAGTACATATAAATATTAGCAGTTAAACAATATATTACTGAGAAAACACCAAGACACATTTGTTTATTGTTTATTTGGATCCCCTTTAGCTGCTACATAACAGCAGCTGTTCAATTTAACACAGTGACATTACAAAAAACAATTCATAACAACAACACAGTTATAACGCGATGGTGATACAACATATAATGATCCATATTCAGTTAACACCTTATAATGGCAAATACAATTTAAAAAATATCACTTGTTGAAAGATACATTACTAGAAAACACACACAGACAGGCTCTGGAAAAATTAATAAACATGTTGGCGTTAGTTAGTAAACATTTACACCCAACCCATACACAATAAAAATTACAATTATTATTATTATTATTATTATTACATTTTTACAAGTAATTAATACAGTTATCTGTTTTTGACATTCACTCTGTTTTGTTGTAATTGTTTTTTTGAGTCTCATTTTTAACTGTATATTTATACTGTATTCTGTACTGTAGTCTGTACAGTTCATATATAAATTCTTTGGTTTGTTTGTTCATCATTCAGTCAATTAGTCATCTATTGGGAAGTATAAACTAGTTTTAATTGCTCAACATGGCTGCATGTCAGTTACAAAAAATGTTTGCACACTTATCTGTTTTGTAAAGACATTGCAAAACATAGCTCTCATGTCAACTGTGATTGGCTGAAAGACACTATATATACCTGACTGAATTTACTGACCAACGACAAATATCACAGAACTGTTTGTGTTGAACAACTGAAAGAGCTGAACATTCAGAAAGGTATTAACAACAGGATGAGGCCAAGACAGGATCTTTGCATTTAGCTGCAGCAGTAATTTACAGAGATTTTTATGTGACAAATTGGTTTGATTGTCTCTCTCTTTTTTTTTCAGATGCAGGCATTCGGAGTGAAGATTGTTGCTCTTGTTGTGGTCATGATGCTCGTCTCGACCTCTTTGGTAAGACACAGACTTTCTGTACTCTACTAAAATTTACAACAAGGACTGTTTGCTATTAAACTATTACTAAACTCGCTTAACTTTGTTTTACTTACTTTTGAAGGCTCTTCCTAACCATGTGATTGAGAAGCGCTCGAGTGAGGAGGTCAGTACTTAGGTTGGATGCATAGAGACAAGGATGCACATTTTTATTCATTTGAACTTCTACGTTCTAACCACCTAAGTGAGAAATATAAAAACAGAATAGAAATAAGTTCTTATATGCACTTCTTGATTTTTTTCCCTACAGATTCGCCGTCCTTCCACCAACACCAACCCCATCCCCAGCGACTTGTCCATCTCCCAGTTTTCTGAGCTGCTCCAGATCCTGAGGCTCCTCAAGAATTTTCTTCAACCATTTTTCACAGCTATAAATCAATGATGTGATTACACTCTGAGACAATTACTGTCTAAAATCAAATGAAAGCAATAAAGAACCTTTAAAATGCACTTCATTTCCTCCATGTCTTTATTTTCGGAGAATCTCAGGCTTTCTGAATATTTGGTTGCTGGTGTGATTTCACCCCAAAAATACTCCCATAAAATATAGTGTGGTGGTATGTAGTCTGCTACATAACAGCAGCTGTTCAATTTAACACAGTGACATTACAAAATAAACAACTCATAACAACAACACAGTTATAACATGATGGTGATGCAACACATAATGATCCATATTCAGTTAACACCTTATAAGGGCAAATACAATTTAAAAAATATTGCTTGTTGAAAGATACGTTACTAGAAAACACACACAGACAGGCTCTGGAAGAATTAATAAACATGTTAGTGTTAGTAAACATTTACACCCAAACCATGCACAATAATAATTACAGTTATTATTATTATAATACATACATATAATACATACTGCTACATTCATATTGTATATTGTGTATTCTGTACTGTAGTCTGTACAGTTCATATATAAATTCTTTGGTTTGTTTGTTATCATTCAGTCAATTAGTCATCTATTGGGAAGTAAAAACTCCACCCTCTCTGTAATAGATTTAATTGCTCAACATGACTGCATGTGGGTTACAAAACTGTTTGGACACTTATCTGTTTTGTAAGGACATTGCAAAACATAGCTCTCATGTCAACTGTGATTGGCTGAAAGACACTATATATACCCGACTGAATTTACTGACCAACGACAAATATCACAGAACTGTTTGTGTTCAACAACTGAAAGAGCTGAACATTCAGAAAGGTATTAACAACAGGATGAGGCCAAGATAGGATCTTTGCATTTAGCTGCAGCAGTAATTTACAGAGATTTTTATGTGACAAATTGGTTTGATTGTCTCTCTCTTTTTTTTTTCAGATGCAGGCATTCGGAGTGAAGATTGTTGCTCTTGTTGTGGTCATGATGCTTGTCTCGACCTCTTTGGTAAGACACAGACTTTCTGTACTCTACTAAAATTTACAACAAGGACTGTTTGCTATTAAACTATTACTAAACTTTGTTTTACTTACTTTTGAAGGCTCTTCCTAACCATGTGATTGAGAAGCGCTCGAGTGAGGAGGTCAGTATTTAGGTTGGATGCGTAGAGACAAGGATGCACATTTTTATTCATTTCTACGTTCTAACCACCTAAGTGAGAAATATAGACTAAATAAAAACAGATTAGAAATAAGTTCTTATATGAACTTCTTGATTTTTTCCCTACAGATTCGCCGTCTTTCCACCAACACCAACCCCATCCCCAGCGACTTGTCCCTTCCCCAGTTTCCTGAACTGCTCCAGATCCTGAGGCTCCTCAAGAGCTTTTTTCAACAAATTTTCACACCTACAATTCAATGATGTGATTACACTCTGAGACAATTACTGTCTAAAATCAAGTGAAAGCAATAAAGAACCTTTAAAATGCACTTCATTTCCTCCATGTCTTTATTTTCTGAAAATCTAAGACTTTCTGAATATTTGGTTTCTGGTGTGATTTCACCCAAAAATACTCCCATAAAATATAGTGTGGTGGGGTGTTAGCCTCGAAGGACATGCTATCTGGTATGGACACAAGTTCTTTTCTTCTGCTTTGAGAACACACACACAACAAGGTAGAGTGTAAGCTTCAATGCAAGTCCATCAAATTTAAAAACATGTCGTACAACTCAGTATACCATGCTTTACTCACCAAATGTTTTCAGCTATCTTGCCTTCATCGGGATGGTGCCTGCCGCCGCTTCTGTTTCCCTCATATTTATTACACCAAATATATATTAATCAACAAATCCCATATATATAAAACATAAGAATCAATCGCTTCTTCTTTTGGTGTGAGGAAAGAATGGCCACCGATATATATTTTTTGTATTCTGTAACTGTGCATGTTGGTACGAGGACACACAACAGCCACCAAGCAACTGTTAAAGTCGGCTGACATGTCATCAGGGTTCTAGCACAAACAAGAATTGCCATGGCAACCCCACAGCATGACATCAGTATATATTTCACAAATGTGCAATAACACAGTAATAATCTTCGGTTTGTGTTTGATCCTGTGAGATTCTCTCTGGAAATTCAATGAGCAGAAAAAACATTAAAATATCCTCAGAAGCAACAGGTTGTGTTGGATGTTTGAAAGTACATATAAATATAAGCAGTTAAACAATATATTACTGAGAAAACACCAAGACACATTTGTTTGTTTTTTTGTTTGTTTGTTGTTTATTTGGATCCCCTTTAGCTGCTACATAACAGCAGCTGTTCAATTTAACACAGTGACATTACAAAATAAACAACTCATAACAACACAGTTATAACATGATGGTGATACAACATATAATGATCCATATTCAGTTAACACCTTAAAATGGCAAATACAATTTAAAAAATATTGCTTGTTGAAAGATACGTTACCAGAAAACACACACAGACAGGCTCTGGAAGAATTAATAAACATGTTAGTGTTAGGTAACATTTACACCCAAACCATACACAATAATAATAATAATAATAATAATAATAATAATAATAATAACAATAATAATAATAATAATAATAATAATAGTAATAATATTACATTTTTGCAAGTAATGAATGCAGTTATCTGTTTCACTCTGTTTTGTTCTACTTGTTTTTTGAGTCTCATTTTTAACTGTATATTTATACTGTATACTGTGGTACTGTGTAAACCTTCAAATGCTTCTTAATTACATGATGACAATATTCATTTATTTCCATCTTATCTTTATGTTTTACCCTGATGCTCATACAGAATGAGCAGTATACATGAGAGGAATATATGCAATAGCCACATTTCATGTACTGTAGCTGGATGATAAAGAAAAAATCTAATATCAGACAGTTTTTAATCAAACATCTTGATGTTGATAATATGACTAAATGTTGGACTGCTGCTACATTCATATTGTATATTGTGTATTCTGTACTGTAGTCTGTACAGTTCATATATAAATTCTTTGGTTTGTTTGTTCATCATTCAGTCAATTAGTCATCTATTGGGAAGTAAAAACTCCACCCTCTCTGTAATAGATTTAATTGCTTAACATGACTGCATGTGGGTTACAAAAATGTTTGGACATTTATCTGTTTTGTAAGGACATTGCAAAACATAGCTCTCATGTCAACTGTGATTGGCTGAAAGACACTATATATACCCGACTGAATTTACTGACCAACGACAAATATCACAGAACTGTTTGTGTTCAACAACTGAAAGAGCTGAACATTCAGAAAGGTATTAACAACAGGATGAGGCCAAGATAGGATCTTTGCATTTAGCTGCAGCAGTAATTTACAGAGATTTTTATGTGACAAATTGGTTTGATTGTCTCTCTCTTTTTTTTTTAAGATGCAGGCATTCGGAGTGAAGATTGTTGCTCTTGTTGTGGTCATGATGCTCGTCTCGACCTCTTTGGTAAGACACAGACTTTCTGTACTCTACTAAAATTTACAACAAGGACTGTTTGCTATTAAACTATTACTAAACTTTGTTTTACTTACTTTTGAAGGCTCTTCCTAACCATGTGATTGAGAAGCGCTCGAGTGAGGAGGTCAGTATTTAGGTTGGATGCGTAGAGACAAGGATGCACATTTTTATTCATTTCTACGTTCTAACCACCTAAGTGAGAAATATAGACTAAATAAAAACAGAATAGAAATAAGTTCTTATATGCACTTCTTGATTTTTTCCCTACAGATTCGCCATCCTTCCACCAACACCAACCCCATCCCCAGCGACTTGTCCCTTCCCCAGTTTTCTGAGCTGCTCCAGATCCTGAATCTCCTCAAGAACTTTCTTCAACCATTTTTCACAGCTATAAATCAATGATGTGATTACACTCTGAGACAATTACTGTGTAAAATCAAGTGAAAGCAATAAAGAATCTTTAAAATGCACTTCATTTCCTCCATGTCTTTATTTTCTGAGAATCTAAGACTTTCTGAATATTTGGTTTCTGGTGTGATTTCACCCCAAAAATACTCCCATAAAATATAGTGTGGTGGGGTGTTAGCCTCGAGGGACATGCTATCTGGTATGGACACAATTTCTTTTCTTCTGCTTTGAGAACACACACACAACAAGGTAGAGTGTAAGCTTCAATGCAAGTCCATCAAATTTAAAAACACGTTGTACAACTCAGTATACCATGCTTTACTCACCAAATGTTTTCAGCTATCTCGCCTTCATCGGAATGGTGCCTGCAGCCGCTTCTGTTTCCCTCGTATTTATTACACAAAATATATATTAATCAACAAATCACCATATATATAAAACATAAGAATCAATCGCTTCTTCTTTTGCTGTGAGGAAAGAATGGCCACCGATATATATTTTTTGTATTCTGTAACTGTGCATGTTGGTACGAGGACACACGACAGCCACCAAGCAACTGTTAAAGTCGGCTGACATGTCATCAGGGTTCTAGCACAAACAAGAATTGCCATGGCAACCCCACAGCATGACATCAGTATATATTTCACAAATGTGCAATAACACAGTAACAATCTTCGGTTTGTGTTTGATCCTGTGAGATTCTCTCTGGAAATTCAATGAGCAGAAAAAACATTAAAATATCCTCAGAAGCAACAGGTTGTGTTGGATGTTTGAAAGTACATATAAATATTAGCAGTTAAACAATATATTACTGAGAAAACACCAAGACACATTTGTTTGTTTTTTTGTTGTTTATTTGGATCCCCTTTAGCTGCTACATAACAGCAGCTGTTCAATTTAACACAGTGACATTACAAAATAAACAGCTCATAACAACAACACAGTTATAACATGATGGTGATGCAACACATAATGATCCATTTTCAGTTAACACCTTATAATGGCAAATACAATTTAAAAAATATCACTTGTTGAAAGATACGTTACTAGAAAACACACACAGACCGGCTCTGGAAGAATTAATAAACATGTTAGTGTTAGTAAACATTTACACCTAACCCATACACAATAATAATTACAATTATTATTATTATTATTATTTTTATTATTACATTTTTGCAAGTAATCAATACAGTTATCTGTTTCACTCTGTTTTGTTCTACTTGTTTTTTTGAGTCTCATTTTTAACTGTATATTTATACTGTATACTGTGGTACTGTGTAAACCTTCAAATGCTTCTTAATTGCATGATGACGATATTCATTTATTTCCATCTTATCTTTATGTTTTACCCTGGTACTCGTACATAATGAGCAGTATAAATGAGAGGAATATATGCAATAGCCACATTTCATGTACTGTAGCTGGATGATAAAGAAAAAAAAATAATATCACAGTTTTTAATCAAACATCTTGATGTTGATAATATGACTAAATTTTGGACTGCTGCTACATTCATATTGTATATTGTGTATTCTGTACTGTAGTCTGTACAGTTCATATATAAATTCTTTGGTTTGTTTGTTCATCATTCAGTCAATTAGTCATCTATTGGGAAGTAAAAACTCCACCCTCTCTGTAATAGATTTAATTGCTCAACATGACTGCATGTGGGTTACAAAAATGTTTGGACACTTATCTGTTTTGTAAGGACATTGCAAAACATAGCTCTCATGTCAACTGTGATTGGCTGAAAGACACTATATATACCCGACTGAATTTACTGACCAACGACAAATATCACAGAACTGTTTGTGTTTAACAACTGAAAGAGCTGAACATTCAGAAAGGTATTAACAACAGGATGAGGCCAAGACAGGATCTTTGCATTTAGCTGCAGCAGTAATTTACAGAGATGTGACAAATTGGTTTGATTGTCTCTCTCTTTTTTTTTCAGATGCAGGCATTCGGAGTGAAGATTGTTGCTCTTGTTGTGGTCATGATGCTCGTCTCGACCTCTTTGGTAAGACACAGACTTTCTGTACTCTACTAAAATTTACAACAAGGACTGTTTGCTATTAAACTATTACTAAACTTTGTTTTACTTACTTTTGAAGGCTCTTCCTAACCATGTGATTGAGAAGCGCTCGAGTGAGGAGGTCAGTATTTAGGTTGGATGCGTAGAGACAAGGATGCACATTTTTATTCATTTCTACGTTCTAACCACCTAAGTGAGAAATATAGACTAAATAAAAACAGAATAGAAATAAGTTCTTATATGCACTTCTTGATTTTTTCCCTACAGATTCGCCGTCCTTCCACCAACACCAACCCCATCCCCAGCGACTTGTCCCTTCCCCAGTTTTCTGAGCTGCTCCAGATCCTGAATCTCCTCAAGAACTTTCTTCAACCATTTTTCACAGCTATAAATCAATGATGTGATCACATTCGGAGACAATTACTGTCTAAAATCAAGTGAAAGCAATAAAGAACCTTTAAAATGCACTTCATTTCCTCCTTGTCTTTATTTTCTGAGAATCTAAGACTTTCTGAATATTTGGTTTCTGGTGTGATTTCACCCCAAAAATACTCCCATAAAATATAGTGTGGTGGTATGTAGTCTGCTACATAACAGCAGCTGTTCAATTTAACACAGTGACATTACAAAATAAACAACTCATAACAACAACACAGTTATAACATGATGATGATGCAACACATAATAATGCATATTCAGTTAACACCTTATAAGGGCAAATACAATTTAAAAAATATTGCTTGTTGAAAGATACGTTACCAGAAAACACACACAGACAGGTTCTCCAAGAATTAACAAACATGTTATTGTTAGTAAACATTTACACCCAACCCATGCACAATAATAACTACAATTATTATTATGTATAATAATAATAATAATAATAATAATAATAATAATAATAATAATAATAATAATAATAATTATTATTATTATTATTATTATTATTATTATTATTATTGTATTTTTATTTTTATTAAATTTTTGCAAGTAATCAATACAGTTATCTGTTTCACTCTGTTTTGTTCTACTTGTTTTTTGAGTCTCATTTTTAACTGTATATTTATACTGTATACTGTGGTACTGTGTAAACCTTCAAATGCTTCTTAATTACATGATGACGATATTCATTTATTTCCATCTTATCTTTATGTTTTACCCTGGTGCTCGTACAGAATGAGCAGTATACATGAGAGGAATATATGCAATAGCCACATTTCATGTACTGTAGCTGGATGATAAAGAAAAAAAATAATATCACAGTTTTTAATCAAATATCTTGATGTCGATAATATGACTAAATTTTGGACTGCTGCTACATTCATATTGTATATTGTGTATTCTGTACTGTAGTCTGTACAGTTCATATATAAATTCTTTGGTTTGTTTGTTATCATTCAGTCAATTAGTCATCTATTGGGAAGTAAAAACTCCACCCTCTCTGTAATAGATTTAATTGCTCAACATGACTGCATGTGGGTTACAAAAATGTTTGGACACTTATCTGTTTTGTAAAGACATTGCAAAACATAGCTCTCATGTCAACTGTGATTGGCTGAAAGACACTATATATACCCGACTGAATTTACTGACCAACGACAAATATCACAGAACTGTTTGTGTTTAACAACTGAAAGAGCTGAACATTCAGAAAGGTATTAACAACAGGATGAGGCCAAGACAGGATCTTTGCATTTAGCTGCAGCAGTAATTTACAGAGATTTTTATGTGACAAATTGGTTTGATTGTCTCTCTCTTTTTTTTTTAAGATGCAGGCATTCGGAGTGAAGATTGTTGCTCTTGTTGTGGTCATGATGCTCGTCTCGACCTCTTTGGTAAGACACAGACTTTCTGTACTCTACTAAAATTTACAACAAGGACTGTTTGCTATTAAACTATTACTAAACTTTGTTTTACTTACTTTTGAAGGCTCTTCCTAACCATGTGATTGAGAAGCGCTCGAGTGAGGAGGTCAGTATTTAGGTTGGATGCGTAGAGACAAGGATGCACATTTTTATTCATTTCTACGTTCTAACCATCTAAGTGAGAAATTTAAACTAAATAAAACAGAATAGAAATAAGTTCTTATATGCACTTCTTGATTTTTTCCCTACAGATTCGCCGTCCTTCCACCAACACCAACCCCATCCCCAGCGACTTGTCTGTTCCCCAGTTTCCTGAGCTTCTCCCGATCCTGAGGCTCCTCAAAAGCTTTTTTCAACAAATTTTCACACCTACAAATCAATGATGTGATTACACTCTAAGACAATTACTGTCTAAAATCAAATGAAAGCAATAAAGAACCTTTAAAATGCACTTCATTTCCTCCATGTGTTTATTTTCGGAGCATCTCAGACTTTCTGAATATTTGGTTTCTGGTGTGATTTCACCCCAAAAATACTCCCATAAAATATAGTGTGGTGGGGTGTTAGCCTCGAAGGACATGCTATCTGGTATGGACACAAGTTCTTTTCTTCTGCTTTGAGAACACACACACGTCGTACAACTCAGTATACCATGCTTTACTCACCAAATGTTTTCAGCTATCTCGCCTTCATCAGGATGGTGCCTGCAGCTGCTTCTGTTTCCCTCGTATATATTACACCAAATATATATTAATCAACAAATCACAGTAACAATCTTCGGTTTGTGTTTGATCCTGTGAGATTCTCTCTGGAAATTCAATGAGCAGAAAAACATTAAAATATCCTCAGAAGCAGCAGGTTGTGTTGGATGCTTGATTCTGTTTGATTACATGGATTACATATGCACTGTTTGTAGGCATATCCACAGAGTAAAAACACATACTGGAGGACTGGCTGTAAAGGTCCAATATACAATACACTTTTCTTTCCTTAAATTCATACATTTTCCATATAAACACATTCCTGTTTCAACAAGTTTGATTTGATAATACACAGTGATGACTGAACCTGTCTTCCACTTAATTAAATCTTGTTTATCTTCTCTGTCATCATCTGTTTCTAGTGTTTCCAGTTGAAATTAGTAAAATTGGGTTTCCTCTGGAATCAGGAATGAAAATATCACAATTTTTTATGGGCTGTTTTAACAAAGGAACACTAGGAACAGCCTCCTAATGACAAGAGAGCAGTTTCCTCTGTGATTTTGTCTCAAACTGACAGGCAGCGTGACGCTGTACATTATTATCTGTTTGTCATGAGATTTAATGTAATAAAAACAAGTAATTTCCTTGTGGATAGACACATTTTGTCATTACCAGAGGCATGAGTGGTTTCTTTGGGACAGATGGAAAGAGACCTGGGTTGTTGGCATGAACAGTCCCATAAGAGCTGAACAGAAAAGGAAAATGTACCAAATTTTATCAACAAAAAAGAGAACGACAGAAATGCAACATACATTGACTGATGGGTGATCTTTAGAAAATAAATAAATAAATAAAAACAACACACTGTATTACAAAAAAGCAATTAAAATGCTTATAATATGTACTTAACCTCCTGAAAACTCAGATTTTTTCCTTAAAGGTGGAGTTTTTGTCCTTGTTGTAGGTCCCCATTTATGCACATGAAGTAACGTGGTAGGCAGGTAGGAAAAAGACTGCAAGCAAGTAAACATGGATGCAAATAATGCAGAAGAAAAATCTGCATTGCAAATTTTTAATGAGGAAAATCAATTTGACAGTTGTTAGACCTCAGAGGATAGGTTCACAATGAAAGTCTTTCTTAAAACAACAGTCAGCTGCCTGTATGAACATAGAAACAGGTTTTGCTCGCTGTAATCATTCCTCCTGTTCATACTGACCATTAGAAGATCCCCTCTAAATGCACTTACAATGATGGGGGACGAAATCCACAGCCCTCCTTTTTAGAAAAAATGTATGTAAAAGTTTTATGTCTCTACGGACAGTGTTTTCCTGTTCAGCTGCAGTGGAAGGATCATAACGGGAGGGAATTTGGCACTAAAAAGGCAGTAACTTTGAAAGATTTTGACTTGATTTGACTGATTTGGACAGCTGATGCCTCATATTAACTTCAAATAAACTTTTAAATATATTTTATATGGAAGGAAGGCTGTGCCCCCCATCACTTACACTGTAAATGCATTATGAAGGGATCTTCTAATGGCCAGTATGAACAGGGATTATTTCAATGTTCATTTGGGCACCTGACAATTGTTTTAAGACAGACTTTTGGTGTGCTGTGACACTGAATATAAATAGAACTTTTGTTTGTTAGAAACCTCATATTTTTATTTATTTTGTAGTTTTTCCATCTTTTTATTGAAGGTGTTTTGAACTCTTTCTAAGTGAAATTTCAAATTAAATTCTGCATCATTACACCATATGGAAAATTCATTTAGTGTGACTTAACATATCTTTGGAATCTTTGGGATTTCCGCTTGGATGTGTACCATGATTATAAAGTTACATAGTTCATCATGTTATGTCAGACACATTGTGACTCCTGCATAGCATGTAGCTTGTGTGGAAGCTATACATCATAAAAGCTGCTGCCAAGATGATCTTTTTTTATAAGCTGCTTGTTTATTGTGTATCAGATTTTCTCCTTTACTTTTGTCCCTAAGAGCAAAGCTCCTCATGTCTATGTATATATTTTTAAGTGTCTGTGTAGTCGTCAGAGTTTTTGCTGCGATTTTGTTCCAGTTGGAAAAAATTGTGTCAGTAGACAAAAATTCACACAGTAGACACAGATTCTCCCATTTGAACTATGATTCTCTCTCTGGACGACACTTGCAACAGATCATAAACTTTAATGACGGCTATTGAGGAAATAAAAGAGATCCTCCATGAGTAAACAAGATGATTACAGCATGCGTATTTGGAAAGGATTGAGCAAGTATTGTTTTGCAGGTGGAAATTAAGCTTTAGGCAACAGATATTAAGGTTTCGCAAGTATGGAGCACTTAAGCATTAGCAGTTCTCCCCAACTTCCACAGCAAATATTTGAAATTCTTTTCTAAATCTAATTGTAAAGTGTTATGGCGTACGCCATTTTTCAAACAAATGGATGCAGTCTGTGTGTCTGTGTCTGTGTGTGTGTGTGTGTCTGTGTGTGTGTGTGTGTGTGCGCGCGGGCGTGTGTGTGTCAGCTGTACAAATTGGGCTTAGTGGTTAATTCAGCTGAGAGCGTGTCACAAAACATTTTAAGTCTAACAGGATCATAAACAGGATGTGGATCTTAATGTTGTCAGGTAATGAAACTGTGTTGACGCCTGTTTTGTTTTTGTTTCCGTTGGCTGCCAAGAGACCGACCGCATCTGAGATGAAGTAACACCTTTAAAGTCCGAGAGCAATGTGGGACACGGCAAGGCTTTTAAAGAGCTATCGGTGTTTCCTGAGAGGTCCAGCTCAAGGTAGAGAACACACGCGTGATATTTTATTCAGTATTAAGCTGTTTACACTTGTACTCCACTGTAGCACGCAGGCAGCTCTAACTATCAAGGGATCTGAATTACAGTTTACAAGATGAAGTTTTTTCTTCTGGTGATTTTCTACTTGATCAACTCCCCTGCAGCTGTAAGTACAAAAAAATCAATACAATACTCTTTTCTGTTGCAGTTTTCATGAGTTAGGTATGATTTTAAGCTAATACAATGTTTTTTACAGTATTGTCATCGCTATCATAGCAGTGAGTCTGACAGTGATGAGGTAAGGATGAAATTAATGAATAATTTATCGATTATAGTGAAAATATAGGAAAACAACTTATATATATATATATATAAAAATATATATTTTTAAAACTATTTTGATGTGTTTATTTTGTCTTGCTGCAGAGAGGCCATTTTTTCCCAAGAATTCGTCTCTGGCCTTGGATCCCTTTTTGCCGTCTGTTTCCAGGTCTGTGTCGATGGCCACCACCCGCTCCACCTCCACCTCCAACTGCGCCTCCAACTGCGCCGCCAACTGCGCCTCCAACTGCGCCTCCAACTGCGCCTCCAACACCAAAACCAAACCCAACCACAACCCTAGCCCAGACCACAACCCCGGCTCGAACCACAACCCCGGCTCGAACCACAACCCCAGTTCAGACCACCACAGAGAACCCGCGAGGAGACAACGGATGAACTTCACTGATCAGAGCAAGAACAGCATATTTATTCCATATCATTTTCATGTCATTCTTTAACAACAGAGAGTGTACTGAATATGGATATGGAAATGTATGCTGAGTGTGTATTTTTGCATGGGTATATGTTGATTGTATTTTATCACATTGAAGTGATTGGATTGTACCGACTAACAAAAATATATCTGTATCACATTTCAGTATTTGTTGAGCAACTTTTCCACAATCTTATATATCTTTCTTTTTACATTTTAATCACATTTTAATCACCATAATGTGTTGTTCACCTCTTTTTCATATCATATCAAGACATGGTCAATATAAAAACCTGATGCACGTAGTGATATATTGTGATTTAAAATTGAGACAGGCACTCAGTCTGGGTGTAATTATGAGTTTTGTTGGAGGTTGGTCTCAGGACGGCAGAGGAGACACCTGTGGGAAGATGCTGACATCATGCCGGTGTAATATAGGCTCAGTGGGCACACACACACCACCATCCTCGGATCAAGTCAGCTTAAGAAAGGGATGAGTGTTGAGCCTTTAATACCCGACTCTCTGCTTCATCAGAAAAGTCTGTCGGACTGTGTTTTTATCATGACTCAGCCTCTTGACCAATATTCCCACTCCTTGTACTGCACTGTCAACTCTTTATTTATTCAAAGAAACTTTTACAGAAAATATGTATAACTGGATTATCCAAAAATATACATCTGTTACTGTTACTGCCGAAACAGAGGCTTTTGTGCAGCTTCTAATTATGAATGTAATCTTTTTTTTCCAAGTTTCTGCTTGTCATATGTTTTAACTCGCCAACTTGAAGTCTTGCACTTGCACTGAACGCTGACTTTTGCATGTTTTATCAGATGGGACTTGAAAAAAATAAAGTTAATACCAATATATTTACAGAGGTGACATTTTTGTGGTCAGTTTTATTTTTATTCATCATGGGGCAATTATGGCATCTGTCTATCTGTTTGTTTGTAGACACGTTCCTATGAACCCAATGAACTGATAACCAGTACATGGCAGAAATGTCAGATGTTGATCATCTTGCAGCAAAATATGATAATGAAGATTAATTGTGACATGGAGTTAATAATAATTATGTGTGGATGTTACATTCTTTTGCAATTACAATAGTGTGTTTTGTGTTCTGAGTGTGTTTAGTAACACTTCAAAAAAAAAATCTCTGTATCTGTGAGGAGTGACATTTTCTGACTTTTCATTTCATCAAATCTGACAAGTATGGAGCTTAAAACAAGCTACTTTTCATTTAGTTCCACATTTTTGATCATTAATTGATGACCTGCAACCCAGACTCATTTACAATGCAATGTCAAAGTGTTACATTGGTGTCAGAAGTGGGATGGTTAGACTATGAGGCCATCAGAAGCACGTGTGCACCCAGAGGTGTGAGGGAGCTGGTAGGCTGAAGCATGCGGGCACGCTTCCCGAAGGAGAGGGTAATGTCACGGTGCAAGTCCACGCTCTCTAGAGAGCAATGACCTCAGATGACTAGACACACTGGCCCTTGGCTAGCAAGTAGATCTTCTGGCTGAGTGTTTAGTGCAGTCGTCTGTGGTTTGAGACCAGGTGTGGGAACCCTCCTCTGCCGTTACACAAAGTACAACTTTTTTTTGTAATTTTTTTGTAAGTCGAAGTGAAACATCTGTCTGAAGTCTATCCAACTCATCGTTCCATCATTGTATTATACTTTACTCACTAATAATTAACATCAATATGACGTAAATGTGTCAGTAAATGTGTAATGTAAACACTGTATATTTTAAGTGAATACTGTAAACTATCACATACAAGTTTGTTTTCTGTCACATGCCAAAGACATGTAAACTAGCTGGATTTTATTCTCTAAATTAAGCACCACAGGGGTGAGTGTGAGTCTAACAGTGTTGCTCCTTGATATACTGGTCACCTGCCTCACAATGGTATGGTATGGCTATGGTACTATGCCTGCTATGGCCATACAATGTAATCCATCGTATGGATACCTGCAATTCTCAAGAGGACAGTACGAGCAAAGAAAATGAAACTTAATTAAAACCTATTGAATGTCTTATTAGTCACTTTTACTATTACAATTATTTGACACATTTGAGCAGAGACTGTAATTTGATGTCTAGTTGCCCTTCTGAGTAAAATTACATTAAGAACATTGAAATAGTAAAACTACTGTAAGCTTGTTGGATTGATAATGGGGACAGAGACATTTTCAGGTGTCCTGATGAGAAAAAATGTATTTTCTACCCACAACCTTGAAACCTCCAGCTGCTATCAGCTTCTCTTGGTTGAAATTAAGACAACATTGTACAGTGACTTTACGTTTTCTGCCTCCAGCTTCTGACTGCCCCCTTGTGCACTTGTGTGTACCAACAGTCTCCGACTGAGTCCACCAAAGAAAACACATCTGTTCAAACACAACCAACCAGCTAAAGCAACGCTTAGTGCCAAGGCATGCAGTAGGTTAACCCTGTCTCGTGTATCTAGGTTTCATGTGCATGTGTGCGTTGTGCATGTGTGCTCATGTGTACACAACATGAGTGCACATCACACAGTTTAAGTAAAATGAAAAATCATTTGATGATGAAACACCCTGAGTCTGTAATTAAGATTTCATAGTGATGAGTAGTGAAGGCAGTAGTGGCAACAACAATGACAATAATAAATAAGATTAAAGCTACTATTACTGCTGTAAATACTGTTATTACCACTACTTCGCTCAAAACCTTTCGCACACACATACACACAAACCTTTTTTCCCCTTCCTCTCCCATTGTTCATTATCACTCTTCTACCTCTCTTTTCATTTGCCTCCTTATTATATTTTGTTTGGTTTTTTTTTCCTTTGTGCACTGGGTCCTCTCAAAGAAAGGGAAATCAAGTCAATTTTATTTATATAGCACCAAATCACAGAAGTTATCTCAGGGCACTTTTCACATAGAGCAGGTCTAGACTGTACTCTTTAATTTACAGAGACCCAACATTCCCCCATGAGCAAGCAGTTGGCGACAGCGGCACGGAAAAACTCCCTTTTAACTGGAAGAAACCTCAAGCAGAACCGAGCTCGAGGTGGGCGGCCATGTGCCGTGACCGGTTGGGTTAGGAACATAACATAAAATAATCATAACAACATGACAACACCTATTGCTCACAGTGGACAGGCTTCCTCCATGATGATCTGGCGTGCGTCCACTGTGGAAAGTTGGGTGCAAACTGCACCCTCCTCAGCGTCAGGACGTGGCCTAAGGCAAGGATACAACAACAGAGAGAGAGAGAGAGAGAGAGAGAGAGAGAGAGAGAGAGAGAGAGAGAGCGAGAGAGAGAGAGAGAGAGAGAGAGAGAAACAGCCGGAGGAACCCGCTGGCTCTTCCTAGCCACCCTGCGCTGGGCTGCTCTTTTACCTGCATATATATGTATATTTACATCTTCCTTTTCCCTCTCTCTCCCTCTCTCCCTCTCTCTCATTTCCTCTTTTTTCTCGTTTCATCCTACCCTTTCCACCTTTTCTTTCCCTCCCTCTTCTATCCCTTCCCCGCACATACCCATACATCCTTGTTCTCACGCATACACATGCACAAATATTCATTCCAAATGAAAGTGTTTCTCCCACAAACATCTGTACTGATTAAATAACACTGTTTTGTTTTGTTGTCCGTACATTTTGTTGTATCTGTGTTTAATTTGTGCCACCTCTTTTGTTAAACTTTTCCGCTTTTAGTACCATAACTATTTATTGTGTCGTTCTATCCTGAGTTTCGTCCAGATGTGTGTGTCTGTGTGCTCTGATGCATTAAACTGCTCCCCTGTGACGTGAATAGTTACTTGAATTGAACTGAATTCAATTTGATGTCAGATCATTAAAAAAATTCAATTATCACATCGTGTGTTAATTGTAAAAGTATTTTTTTAAAATCTCATTATCAATGTTAAATTTCCGCCTGAAATTTCTATCATTCCATCTTTTTCTCACAGTTTTGTTGCACATTTCACACGTGTGGTTTGAGTGAGACAGTGACACATCAGCCGCACCCACATGTGCTCTGAGTAACAAGAAAACAACATGTCCTGCAGGTGCTTTTGTGATTGCTTATTCATTTCTGCAGACATTACAGCATTATAATTGAGGAAAACAGGCAGTTTAGGGCATTCAGTGGATTTTATTTGGTTTCTACCTCATTGCTTCATTCACACCAGAAGATTAGACTGAATTTGTCTGATTTTTCTGTCATGTGATTGGTTGTTTCACTCTGTGAGCAGTGCATAAGTCAATGCCCCCTCTCCTGCAGGTTCATGAATTTACTCTAAGTGCTCTAAGTGAACATTCCTTGGGAGCTTTCATTGATCCTGTGGGAACCAATTTAAAATAATATTGACTTTCTTTAGCTTTTGGAAATGATTATCGCAATCCTACTGTCATGTTTCACCATAATGGTGTCTGCAGTTCCAGTAAGTAGATTCATTTATTGACTATATTTCTTATTCTAAAATATTGTTGTTGTTTTTTTTTGTTTTTTTTTATTCACTAGTTTGTTTGAATGATTCATCTATCTGTTCATTTGAGATTTCTCTTAAATATTTTTCAGGTAAGTCCTAATGTCCGCCCTACCCTGCTGTCACAGGGAGGGGCCATTCAGCCTGTTGAAGCCACAAACCAGAATCCTAAGGCTCAGACACCAGCCCCGCTTACTCCCAGTGTGGAGCAACCGCAGCCTATGGCCCCCCAGCAGCAAAATCCCCAGCATGGCCCCCAGTTCCTGCCTCCCTTGCAACACTACACCTGGTCTCCGATAGGGGGCGGTGCGCTGATCGTCCCCCTGCAGCCGAGTGTCCCCCTGCAGCCGAGTGTCCCCCTGCAGCCGAGTGTCCCCCTGCAGCCAAGTGTCCCCCTGCAGCCGAGTGTCCAGGGATCTCAGCCTGCTAGCCAGCTGACACTGCCACAGCAGGCTCTGGTAAAACATCGAATGAGAAAGAACATGATGTAGAGAACAGAATATATGACTACTTTTAAAGTACATTTAATTTAACTTCCATATTGGTTCTTTAATATCTAATATTTTCTTGATTTGTTTTTTAGGTTACAATCACAGAAATAAACAACATAAATCCCAGAAGAACCGTTCAGAATACAACTAATTTTGAGTTTCTTTTGTTTCTGTTTTCAGGTTTTCCCTCCTTATGGATACGTCCCTCTTTTCCCATCACCGTACGCGAATCAACCTGTGAGATATTTTTTAAAAAACGCACTGTCTATGTGTGTGGAGACAGATCCTTCCACGCACTTCATAGAGAACTGTCTGTACTGTAGTCTGCTGTCCTACAGACTGCACATACAAAAATATTTTCCAACCACAACTCTGCTTGAAAGATTTCACCTGGCGGGTCTTAACATATTTCTACTGTGCATGAATTGGATCTTCTTCTTTTTTTTCACTCGTGCTGTCAGCATGTACTGTATAGGAAAACTGAAACAAGCCGAAACTCTTCCATTACAAACAGTGTTGTTGAAATAAAAACATCCATCTGTCAGTAGGTTTATGACCCTGAGATGGAAACTTGCGTCTTGAGATGCTGCACTTTGTCGGCCTTACACGTGATTTTCTGCCTCATGTGAGATTTAACTTGTAACTTGAAGTGGCAGAAAATTAGCAGAATAATAGATTTATGTCATGCTGGCGAACACTTAAATGTCATTTCTCTGTCTTCAAGTTCTCCCCATATGGATTCCTGATGACTCTGGAGGCACCTGTCCCACAAACTCCTGCAAATAAACCTCCGAACAATCAAGTGTCACTTGGAGAAAAACCCTCTGGACCTGTTCCTTCAGCGGCTCCACCTCAGCCAATACAGCAACAACAGCAGGTGTCTGTACCTTTATGAACCCTGAAACTGACAGCAGTGCTCATATATTCAAAAAGATAACATCTTAGAAAAATATGGCAAAAACTTACAAATTGAATTATACTCTGTCTTATTTTCACCCACAGAATCCCCAAATCGTCCACATGCTCCAACAACCAATGGTAAAAACTCTTTGTAAACTTGGATATTAACATGATTGATGTCTGATTTCACCATTTTCTTTCTTATTTGACATGTGCTGTCATTCTTTACTAGAATACTGCTCTTGGCAGTCTCAGCTCGGAGGAGCTCGAGGTAAGACAGCCAAGATTTTTTTCTGTCTCTAAGCCTGTTCAAACAATCTGCTCTGTGAACTCAGTGATCCCATTGAAGATCCAATTGTTCCCCCTCCCTGGCCTCCTACAGTATCTTTCCTCTCCTTTATGTTTCAGATGGCAGCTAAACTGGGCCAACTGGGTGTGTACCTGCAAACGGTGCTGACAAACCCGCCTGCGGGAGCCGTTCAGCCTGTAAGCCAGGCCGCTGGGCTCACAAACCGAGGCAAACCAGAAGCCCTGCCAGCTGAGGGGACCTCGTCACCTGGAGTCCAACAGACACAGAGGCTCCGTCACGGATCTGGAACAATGGCTATTGGTGTCCCTTATGGTTTGAAGAGACCAGCGCAGGAAGTGGTCACAATCCAAACACCTGCTCGACCCAAACTGAAACCCACACAGGGAAACCCTGTCTGAGACTGCAGCCAGCTGCAGAGATGGCTAATAGTTAACTGAAAAAGGACTAAAACCATTATTGATGAAAAGTATAGACTAACAATGTGCCAATTAAGATTCTTATAGGTTTTTGTATCATCTTATACCTGAACATTTTACTAACTGTGAACATTTCATTACTATAATTTTTTTTTCTTTTTAATAAATAATATCAAATAAAAATGAACAACAAACACAGTCAGATTAACCTGTTTCCCCTTTTTTTAAATCATGTGTATCTATTTTCTTGTTTTCATGATTCTAGTTACATTCTTATTTTAAGCGGGCAAAAACACATTTTACTTGGGGGCAGCAGCAACAAGCTTTACATACTGGTATACAATATATCATCTTTTTAATTTAATTATTTGTATATGTCGCAGTTGCCTAATTACACATCCAGTAGACACGTAGCAACATTAGCATTCATTTGGAGTCATGTTTCTGGCCACCTAATGAATGTAAGTCCAATATTCACTCAACCTTTAAGCTGTCATTTGCACTCCACCAACTACTATGAGAGTGAACCAAGTTCCCCAAGCACCCCAAGTTCTCCCTCGAAAATATAAAAATATTGATTATATATATTAATGCCATTTAATTGGCACAGTGACTTTTTCTGTTACACCTTATTTTCTCAGCAACGCCCAGTTTCATGTTCATACACTGAGACACATTCAAAAACGCCCTACAGCAGATTTGCTACAGCACACATGGCACATGTCAAGAAAATGCCATTTATTAGCCTTAAGTCATTTACAGTAATTTTGTTTCACAAAGTTTAAAACGTTGTCATAGATTGAGTCAACATGAAGTAAATTCTCCTCTCAAGGAATTACAGTTTAACTTAAATACTTTGAATGGTACTTACTAAGTTTTTTCCGCCCAGTAACACCATAATGTACGAGGAGACACAGTGGTTGTCTAATCATCGTGCTGAGACCTATTTCTCCCAGTTCATGTATTTTAGTCCAAGTGCAGCACTTAAGTTCCCACAGTCTCACATTCAATACTATACTCTAAACCTTTCAAACTAGCATTTTCAAACCATCACCAATTTACAGTTCAAGCCATTAAATCAGTCTATATTTAGTGAAAAAGTGATTAAGTTTGAGTAGAAACTCAAGCATATTGTGATCTAACGAAGAAATTATACAGCTGTAATGTAATTATAGTATTCATCATCCAATCATCATCAGCTGTTATACATTACTTGTTATAATAGTTACAGAAGAAGTCTGTGATAAGATGTGATATTTTAGAGTGGCCACTTAAATAAAAAGTATCTATTACAGCTATAATGTCAGTTTCAAAAGCCTCACTTGACATTTTCCGTATAAATCTGACCCCTATTCATGCTTGTGCTTTTATTGTGTGTAAAGATGTTGTAAGGAGGCCCCTGTTATAGCCCTGATATCACTGAGGGATTAACTTTGAGTAATACATCTTTCAAGCCAAAAAATGTATTACGAGAGTTCTCATGGAGATACAGCTGCCAATTTTGAATTGTAAAAAACAAAATCCTTGGCTTATCACCAACATCTGTCAAAGCTTTGCTCGTCCTTCGTTTTGTCAGCAAATAAATAGGAGTCGATCTCTCTGCAGTCATCATTCTTCTGCTCGGCAATCCTTCAGTGCTCGTGTGCTGCTGGAAAGGAAAGGTAATGTAGGCTGTGATATTTTTTTAAAGAAAATTTTTAAATGATGCTCTATTTAAATGCTGTTTGCAGTGAATATTGTTAATCTAATAAAAAAACTCTCTTTGACAGCTTAATCCAAAATGAAATCCATCCTGTTGGCTTTCTGCATCATTGGGGTGGCTATCTGCGCCCCTGTAAGCAAACAACCTGTATTTTTCAAATGTTTATCCCTCTTATTTCTGTTCTGTTAATAATTAGCAAAATAATCTCACCTCCATGTAGCAGCTTTTCTGGAGCTTTCAGTCATACCACATAATATTTATCAGAAGATGCTCAAACAGTAGATGCTAAAATTTCCTTTTTTTCTGGGCAGTTAAGGACTTCTTGTGTGTGTTGGTTACTGACCACATTTAACTGTTAATAATATCATCAAATACAAATTTGTCTGAATTGTCAATTTTACACTGACCTGCATTCCACCGACCCCGCAGTATTTATTTTATCTACTCGATCCTCTTTACAGCCGCAGAGGTACATGGAGTTTGACCTCCATCACGCTCCAGCTCAGGTACAGTAAGAAACAGCACAGATCAGCTGGCGTACATCATGACATACACACACACACATGAAAAACCACAGTAAAAGTCACATTTTCAAACATCACTGGTCTGCTATTAGGTTCACCACTGATGGCAGTGTCTCTTTAGTTGAGCCTGATGATGTTTTTTTTTTTACTGGTTACTCTTTATTAGTTTGCTGCTTTTTCTTATTGTACAACTCAAATCTTTGTGTAGCTTAAATTACACTGATCTTTACAGGCAGCTCAGGCTATCCCTGCTGGAGTCCCAGTTGAAACACTGGATGTTGTAAGACTCAATTACATTATTTAAACCCCCTTTTTTAAAATAAAAATGAATTACATTTATCATTAATAATCACTCTTTTGTATGATAATCTTGACTGTTTTCATTTTCAGCTCCTCCCAGTTGATGCCCAGAGACAGCCTCTTGGTGGACCTGTGAGTGACACAGTATAGCTTGATATGTGTGTGTGTAGTAGTTTGCAGATGCTTTATGGAAAGAAGATGCATTTAGCACCTACACTACCATCTGAATCAAATACATTCCATCAAAATGCAGTTTCAGAGGCCACATGCAAACCTCAGAGAAAAGCTGGAATATATGTGAAGTATTGTACTTTTTAATGGTGTGTGTGTGTGTGTGTGTGTGTGTGTGTGTGTGTGTGTGTGTGTGTGTGTGTGTGTGTGTATTTTCACTGAAAGGTCAGTGGTTTCATCAAGCAGGAGGTCCTCCTTCCAAATGGTAGAGAAACTGAGGAGATAGTAAGTGCCTCCAGATTTATTTTCATTTCTCTCGCAGAAGTTGTGAGATTTTGTTGCAACCTGATTTAAATCTTATTGATCTCATCTTTCTCTTTCTCCAGTACTACGCCTTTGGTTTCCAAGATCCTGCTGCTGCTGCCCCCGCTGCCCCCGCTGCCCCTGCCGATCCTGTTGCTCCTGTTGCTCCTGCTGCTCCTGCTGCTCCAGCTGCTCCTGCTGCTCCAGCTGCCCCTGTTGAACCCGTCATTGCTGCGGGTGCCCCTGTAAGACTGATAATTGATTTGCATTGTGAGCTATTTAAGTTTATTGAAAAATCAATAAGGGGTTTTTCTCTGTCAGCTGTCGACAGTATGTATGCTTCCATTTATTTTAAAGTACAATAACATCCTCAAATAACCGCATCAGGCAGGAAACTAAAACTGAATTACAGTAAAAATAAGGGGCAACGCGTGCATTCCAGTAAATAAGTATTGCATCAGAGAAAAAGTCTTCAACTATTTCTCCTGAGGTGTTGAGAAACATTGACTCGTCAATAGATGCGTGAGAAACTGTCCTCGCTCCTGATTGGCTCATCAGCAGTCTGTTATTTCAGGCTCCCATACCCAGCGGAGATGATGATGATGACGACGATGACTAAAAAAAGCAAAGTCGGCAGGATATGCACAACTTCATGCACAGGCGAGTACACAAAAAAAAGACCATAGCGAGAAAGCGTTTGGCTGCATAATACAAACTCCTCAGAGAGGTTTTAACAAAATAATTTATGAAACAAAATCTGAGGATCAAAGAATCTCTTCCTGCCTGTCTTTGAATACATTAAAGTTTTGTCATCACATGAACAGTTGATGTATTTTGCTTTTCTTCCCACAATAGGTGATGAATGCAATAAGACCAGCAACGTTCCACGGTGAAAGATGACCAGCCAACACTGCTGTTTTCCAAAGTATAACAAATATGATGCTATGCTTTTTAATGAAAAAGGTGCTATGCACTTCCAGAAAAAAAAGGTGGTCGGCTGTTTCCTGAAAAAAAATGAAAAAAACCCAAAAAAAACATGCCATGCCAACAAAATTGGTGCCATGCAATGTAATATGAGCAGGTTTTTTCACAGTTTTTTAACCACTGCATTTGTGTTGTATCATGTATGTTTGGTTCCTGAATCATATTCACCACGCTTCACAATAAATGATAAGAGCTCATTCATTTTCTTGTGTTTCTTTGCCTAAAATACTGTAATGTTACAGTTAGACAAAGCAAGCTGAGGTTAATTTGGTTATAATAATAATAACATAACTAAATGCTCAGTTAATATTCTGATACACCTGATTATTGTGTCATCAAAAAGATAAATCAAATTTAGCATTTTGTTCTAAAATTATTATAAATTACTATAATCTCTTATTTCTATTAAGATGCAATTTGAATCATGTTCTACAAGTTACAATAGTTACAACCACTTTAAACAAGAACACATGAAGACAATAACATTTGATGATTGTACAAGTTCTACGTTTCCACTTTTTACAAAAGTCAGCAATTTATCTAAACAGACTTTTGGAGTTTCTGATATTCTCTGTTCACATTCAGTACTTTTATCCTCAGTTGCCTGAATATAATATAATATAATATAATATAAATGACTTGGAAAAATGAATGTGTGAGTAAGAGAAGAATTAACAATATTTCATATCATATTCAATTTCCATATCTGAAAGGCATAATATTGCTATTTCAGACATTTATGCCACAGTACTGCAGTTATACAGAAGCAATAAAAGTGTCATGATGGCAGAATGAAGAGAAAACAGATTGAAGGTGTGCTCTGCACTAGACAGTGTAATCAACCATACACTGCTATTACACCGAAAGTGGATTTGACCACTGGTCATTTAGCAAAGCTGAAGACTAGACACCTATGCTGCACCTACTCATTGGGTAGCATCACTCCCATCAGCTGTGGTTGGCTGCCAGATGAGCTGATACCCTATAAAAGCCAAAGTAACTCTGTGGAAGATACAATCATCATTGGCATCACCTTCATCATCTTCTCCGGTGGTGTTTTTATCGCAGAAGGTGAGTTATGAAGAACTTCAACATAAGTTCATTCCTGCTTTTCTAACTGGACCATAAAATCCAGTAGGACTTTCTTTGTCTTTTTAATTACTGTTAATGTAATGATGAATTTTTTGTAGGGCTTGTACACTCTGCAAAAATGAAACTTGTCATCCTGTGCCTCTGTCTGGCTAGCACGGCATCAGCTGCACCAGTAAGTTTTAAAACATAGACAAATGTGCTCTTTTATCGTTGAACTTTATTTCCTCAATTCAGGCAATGTTGTGCTCCATTTGATCTAAATGTGTCTGTCGTCTTCATTTTCAGTCCTTTTTTCATTACCTGCCACATTATGCAGGTTCCAGACAGGGACCACCTACACAGGTAACCATGCATTTTGTGAGCAAGCTTATTTGTTTTTTATTACATGCTAAAAAAATTAATGTACAATATACTGGCTCACTGTGATTCAGACTTTAAATACAACAAAAATATTTGCTCATGGAAGCACTCATTTTGCATCCACTCAGATGAGAAGTACCTACCCAGCACCACCTCTACCACAAAATATGGCCGGCGCTTACAGTGTGGAACTGGTATGTTAGACTCTTTAATCTTTACAATATAATGTAACGCCATTTCAACATGCATGCCCCATTTAAATTTATGTATATTAAACGTATACATTTATGTATATTTCTGTGTTTTTCCTAAGATTTACCCCCACTCATTTATGGGTGGTGCAGGTGGAGCAAACCCTTCACAGGTAAGAAGACACATCTTACTGGAGCATCGTCTCTTTTAAAAACAGTGGGAAAACATCACTTCACTGCACAAACCTTTCATTTATTTTCTTTTTTCTTCTCCTCTCTTTCTACACCCATTGTCCTCTCAGGGTTTCATCAAGTATTCCATTCCTCAGCCACCAGGCAGACAGAGTGTGGAAGTGGTAAGTGTTGCTTTTTTCCCTTCTTAGACTACAGGCACGGTTGGGACTTAAAACACTACAATTACTGTTTGTAAGAACATGTTTGGTACAATAAACAACTTGCTGGAACATTATTTATTGATCATTTTATGTATTTGCAGTACTACCCCTATGACTTCTCTCAGCAAAGGGTAAGCATTTTACACTTAATATACAAGATATTATATAATGCATAACTTAAATATCATTTTACATAGCACAGTACTAAATTAAGTGTATTTACTTTTGTTTCAGATAATGACAAACATCCCTCCTATGGCAAACGTCCCTCACTTGCCAAATGTGAGATGTTATTCATTCTAAATCTCCATTATGTTTTTTTTTTTTTTTTTTTATGGTTTATTCAATACTCTTTGTTTTTTCACAGGGACTCCCATTTGAATATCCTCCTCAAAATGTACCCCAGCAAACCCCAAATGTGAGAGAAGAGAAATACATACAGTACCAGTCAAAGTTTGGACACACCTTCCCATTCCCTTGAATGAGAACGTGTGCCCAAACTTTTGACTGGTACTCTATGTTATCTCACTGTGCTTTCAAGACGCTTATTTGATTGGTTCTGGGTGTTTCTTCACTTTTCTCTCATGAATTTTTGTTGTTTTTCTTTCATTTTTCAGATGCCCTCATTTGATGCCAATCCTCTCCCATCCCAGGACCCCATGCAACCTCTCCAGCAGGACCAACCCACACAGACAAATAAGGTATTCATCAAACTTATACTGTATTACCTTATCTTAAACATAAATCTTTTTTTAAAAAAATATGCAGGAACAGATGAGCAATGATATGAATAAAAACAGGTTACAGTAAATGTTAAGTGTAGGGATGGTGTATGAAATTAACAATATTTGGGATTTAAAAACATCTTTATCTTTGCAGATGCCAGTCAAGGTGTGAAGTGGATGGGAGGCATCCTAACCCTAACATTCAGGCATCTGCAGCGCAACATATGGATATGCTTTTATATATGGATATATAAAAGTCTGGAATGAACATAAACTAACCAGTTTTTGTTAAGAGAATATGCTGGAATAGAAAACTAAATTACGGCAAGACCATCTGCATAACATTACATTTCTGAAGAATTCTCTTCATAGTCTTCATAGATTAACAATAACTTGTTGTAGAGCTTTAAACTCTTCAGCGGCCATCTTCTGTCAGCTATCATCTATTGCAATATTATTGTGGAAATGCAGCTCTTTGGAAATGCTGCATTTCTACAGTAAATAAGAAATGTGCTGCATATCTTTGTTTAACCATTTCAACTTTTCTGTATATGTCATTTTCTTTAGTAAATAAAGTCAATATTTTCAAGCATTTTTTGGTTTTTCTGTGTTTATTTTAGAATTTGATAAGCATCATTTGTATGTAGCTTCAATTGTCAGCAGTCCATTTAAAATAATTACAGTTTTGTTTTAGGTTTTCACTCTTAAAATCATATACTGTTACTGCTTCTTTCTGAAGCAAACTGTGAATCTCTCCATTGAGTTAACTTTGTGGTACAAAACTCAACTTGCAGAAACTTGCTAAAGATAATCCATCCTTTAAAAGTGAATATATCTTGGTACGCTGGAAAATATGGGGTTTGGGTTCTGGCTGCCATTGCCATGCCAACAGCATGACATTATTGACAATATTTTCAATCAAAACCAGAAGATAAACAATAGGAAAATATGGATCATAAAAATGATCATGAAAATTTGACTTCACTCATTAAAGTTAGTGTTGTTTAGCATCCAAGTGTTTTTATGCAACTGTTATATGCAATTATTACATAATTGTACCTGATTGTAGAAGAGTGATTTTAAATGCATAAACAATGAAAAGACACAAGAATGCCAAATGAGAGCTTTCAGATTTGGTCAGTATTGAACAATTTATTATAAATTACTGTAATCTCTTACTTTTATTAAGATGCAATTTGAATCATGTTCCACATGTTAAATAGTTACAACCACTTTAAACACAAAAACATATGCAAACAATAACATTTGATGATTATACAAGTTCAACTTTTCTACTTTTACAATGCTTAAAGAGGAGCTATTATGCTCATGTCAGCCCTAAATTTTTATTTTGATACATTTTTATTTATTTTTATTTGCATGATTCACAGTTCAAAAAACTCCTTATTTATCTTATACTGGTCCTTTAGGCAGCCCCTCAGTTCAGCCTCTGTCTCTTTACAGGCTGTTTTAGCTCCTGTCTCTTTCAGGCCCCCCTCCCAATGAGCCCACTCTGTTCTGTTCTTGGGTGGTGCTTGGTTTTGGCTCGTCGGTTTTCAACATGGTGGCCGGGTCGCAAACTTTCTCATAGTACTGCTAAACAGTACACTAAAATATGTTTCTGAAAACATTTAAAACAAGAAATAGGCAATGCAGTAACAGAATCTTTTATTCATATTTGATCAGCACTGCCTAGTTTTACTCCTCCTTGGTTCCGGTGCACAGCTTGACAATGCTTGCATACCTGCCAACAGGTAGGTATGCAAGCGTTTGGAGTCTCCCTATTTTTAACCCTTCTCCCACTGTGCTCCCGATTGGTAATTGCTCCCGTTGATCTCCCAATTTAATAGTTTTTCCTTTTCGTTATCACAACCTGTTTCTGGCCCTGTACAGTGTGTGTGCGCATCCTGTCCCCTGTCCGCTACTGCTGATGTGATTCACTGCTTGCAGGTACCCCTGGTAGAGAGAGGAGGCAGTGGTTTGTCTCAGCCAGTTGCTAAATTTACAAGAATTTGCTAAATGTTAAGATACGTTGCAAACTCAGATAAACAATTAGGCTACATACAAAAGGCTTTCGTTGTGGTGCGCTGTGCCAGCGGTGGATGGGAGACTGCAGGCAAAACAGTTGAAAATATCACTTTTCTACATATTTATGCTTGTTGAACACGTGGTTTTATAAAGTACTTATTGGCTTTCTACTCGCGAAGGTTTTGTTGTACAGTAGCCTAACAAGCATATCGTCAACTCGAGTAAAATGTTATAAACATTATCTTTCACTTCAACCCCATCCACCCAACCCCCCATCCGAAAAAAACTCCCCATTTTGGAAACCTAAATGTTGGCAGGTGTGTGCTTCACAACAGCTTGACAACAGCTTGACAACAGCGTTAGTCCCGCCCATGGCACTAATTGGCTAATCGATCGTCTTTTCAACTGAGAAACTGCTATTTCATGTTATGACGCCAGACCAACAGAATCAGTCAACTTGACTCGGTGGAGTGGGTGGGTTCAAAGGACTGGACCCAGGCCAAGTGGGTAGCTCCCAGTCTGAAAAGTGAAGCCAATGTGGAAGTGCCTCAAACCTACATTCTTTCTAATAGCCAGCAGGGGGCGACTCCACTGGTAGCAAAAAGAAGTCCGATTGTATAGAAGTCTATGAGAAAATGACCCTACTTCTAACGTGATTTATTAGCCCAGTAAACACTTTCATAATGAGTTTATGGTCTCAATCACTAGTTTCGAGTCTTCAATACAGCATGATGTTCATTTTGTAAATTATGGTCCCATATATAGTAAAATAGACAATAAAGCAGGGTATGCTTTAGAGCTTGGCTACCTTGTGATTGACAAGTCACTACCATGGCGACAACGTAACATAACCATGGCTTAACCCCAGATTCACAGAGTGTAGCTGCCACTATTTCACAGTGTGTTTTTCAGTTCATGAAAGGTAATTGTAACATTTTGGTCAACTAAAATAGTCCTGTTCAGTGCTTGGTTGTACTAAAAGACCCTCTAAGGAGTTGGCTGTTCAGCTTTTCTTTCACCGCTGGTGGACACTGATGGGGGACACCAGTGGTGAAAGAGGCCATCAAGCTGAAGAAGGAGGCCTTTCGGGTCTGGCTGGCCCAGGAGTCTCCTGAAGCAGCAGATGGTTACCGAAGGGCCAAAAGGGCAGCAGCTCAGGTGGTTGCTGAAGCAAAAACCCAGGTGTGGGAGAAGTATGGGGAGGCCATGGAGATAGACTTTCGGTTGGTCTCAAAGAAGTTCTAGCAAACTGTCAGGCAACTCAGGAAGGGGAAGCAGGGCTTAGCCCTGCATGTTTTCAGCAGGGGTGGAGAACTGCTAACCTTGACTGGGGACATTGTCAGGCAGTGGAAGAAACACTTTGAGGATCTCCTAAACCTGACCAACATGCCCTCTGTGGAGGAGGCAGAGTTGGGACGACTCACTAATATCCCTGGCAGAGGTCTCTGAGGGAGTCAAAAAGCTCCTCAGTGGCAAGGCGCCAGGTGTGGATGAGATTCACCCTGAAATGCTGAAGGCTCTGGATGTTGTTGGGCTGTCATGACTGGCATGCCTCTTCAGTGTTGCATGGAGATTGGGGACAGTGCCTGTGGACTGGCAGACCGGGGTGGTGGTACCCATTTTCAAAAAAAGGGAACCAGATGGTGTGTGCTCCAACTATTTGGGGATCACACTACTCAGCCTCCCGGGAAAAGCTTATGCCAGGGTGCTAGAAACGAGGCTCCGGCCAATTGTCGAAACTCAGATTAGGAAGGAACAATGCAGATTCCGTCCTGGCCATGGAACAGTGGACCAGCTCTACACCCTTGCAAGTATAGTTGAGGGGTCATGGGAGTTTGCACATCCAGTCCTTATATAACCACAGTATATAACACAACTGTGTCCGCATTCTCAGCAGTAAGTCAGACTCATTCTCAGTGGGTGTTGGTCTCCGCCAGGATTGTCCCTTGTCACCGATTCTGTTTGTGATTTTCATGCACAGAATCTCAAGGTGTAGCCAGGGGGAGGAGAGTGTCCAGTTTGGGAACCTCGGGATTGCTTCTCTGCTTTTTGCAGATGATAAAATATTGCTATTTCAGACATTTATGTCACAATACTGCAGTTATACAGAAGCAATAAAAGTGTCATGATGGCAGAATGAAGAGCAAACAGATTGAAGGTGTGCTCTGCACTAGACAGTGTAATCAACCATACACTGCTATTACACCGAAAGTGGATTTGACCACTGGTCATTTAGCAAAGCTGAAGACTACACATCTATGTTGCACCTGCTCATTGGGTAGCATCACTCCCATCAGCTGTGATTGGCTGCCAGATGAGCTGGTACCCTATAAAAGCCAAAGTAACTCTGTGGAAGATACAATCATCATTGACATCACCTTCATCATCTTCTCCGGTGGTGTTTTTATCGCAGAAGGTGAGTTATGAAGAACTTCAACATAAGTTCATTCCTGCTTTTCTAACTGGACCATAAAATCCAGTAGGACTTTCTTTGCCTTTTTAATTACTGTTAATGTAATGATGAATTTTTTGTAGGACTTGTACACTCTGCAAAAATGAAACTTGTCATCCTGTGCCTCTGTCTGGCTAGCACGGCATCAGCTGCACCAGTAAGTTTTAAAACATAGACAAATGTGCTCTTTTATCGTTGAACTTTATTTCCTCAATTAAGGCAATGTTGTGCTCCATTTGATCTAAATGTGTCTGTCGTCTTCATTTTCAGTCCTTTTTTCATTACCTGCCACATTATGGAGGTTCCAGACAGGCACCACCTACACAGGTAACCATGCATTTTGTGAGCAAGTTTATTTGTTTTTTATTACATGCTAAAAAAAATATTTGCTCATGGAAGCACTCATTTTGCATCCACTCAGATGAGAAGTACCTACCCAGCCCCACCTCTACCACAAAATATGGCCGGCGCTTACAGTGTGGAACTGGTATGTTAGACTCTTTAATCTTTACAATATTTCCCGTATAACATATTTCATATAATGTCATTTCAACATTTATGCACTGTTGCTATTACTGTTGTTGTGAATTATTTTTACACTACATTTATGTATATTTCTGTTTTTTTCCTAAGATTTACCCCCACAGATTTGTTGGTGCAGGTGGAGCAAACCCTTCACAGGTAAGAACACACATCTTACTGGAGCATCGTCTCTTTTAAAAACAGTGGGAAAACATCACTTCACTGCACAAACCTTTCATTTATTTTCTTTTTTCTTCTCCTCTCTTTCTACAGCCATTTTCCTCTCACGGTTTCATCAAATATTCCATTCCTCAGCCACCAGGCAGACAGAGTGTGGAAGTGGTAAGTGTTTCAGTTTTTTCCCTTCTTAGACTACAGGCACGGTTGGGACTTAAAACACTTCAATTACTGTTTGTAAGAACATGTTTGGTACAATAAACAACTTGCTGGAACATTATTTATTGATCATTTTGTGCTATTGTGTTTCAACATTTGCAGTACTACCCCTATGACTTCTCTCAGCAAAGGGTAAGCATTTTACACTTAATATATAAGATATTATATAATGCATAACTTAAATATCATTTTACATAGCACAGTACTAAATTAAGTCTATTTACTTTTGTTTCAGATAATGACAAACATCCCTCCTATGGCAAACGTCCCCTACTTGCCAAATGTTAGATATTATTCATTCTAAACCCTTTATTATGTTTTGTTTTTTTGTGAAAACATGGTTTATTCAATACTCTTTGTTTTTTCACAGGGACTCCCATTTGAATATCCTCCTCAAAATGTACCCCAGCAAACCCCAAATGTGAGAGAAGAGAAATACATACAGTACCAGTCAAAGTTTGGACACACCTTCCCATTCCCTTGAATGAGAACGTGTGCCCAAACTTTTGACTGGTACTCTATGTTATCTCACTGTGCTTTCAAGACGCTTATTTGATTGGTTCTGGGTGTTTCTTCACTTTTCTCTCATGAATTTTTGTTGTTTTTCTTTCATTTTTCAGATGCCCTCATTTGATGCCAATCCTCTCCCATCCCAGGACCCCATGCAACCTCTCCAGCAGGACCAACCCACACAGACAAATAAGGTATTCATCAAACTGTATACTGTATTACCTTATCTTAAACATAAATCTATTTTTTTTTTAAATATGCAGGAACAGATGAGCAATGATATGAATAAAAACATGTTACAGAGTAAATGTTAAGTGTAGGGATGGTGTATGAAATTAACAATATTTGGGATTTAAAAACTTCTTTATCTTTGCAGATGCCAGTCAAGGTGTGAAGTGGATGAGAGGCATTCTAACCCTAACATTCAGGCATCTGCAGCGCAACATATGGATATGCTCACTAAAGTTAAAATAAAAGTCTGGAATGAACATAAACTAACCAGTTTTTGTTATGAATATGCTGGAATAGAAAACTAAATTACGGCAAGACCATCTGCATAACATTACATTTCTGAAGAATTCCCTATATAGTCGTCATAGATTAACAACAACTTGTTGTAGACCCGTAAACATCTTCTGTCAGCTATCATCTATTGCAATATTATTGTGGAAATGCAGCTCTTTGGAAATGCTGCATTTCTACAGTAAATTAGAAATGTGCTGCATATCTTTGTTTAACCATTTCAACTTTTCTGTATGTCATTTTCTTTAATAAATAAAGTCAATGTGTTCAAGCAATTTTTGGTTTTTCTGTGTTTATTTTAGAATTTGATAAGTATCATTTTTATGTAGCTTCAGTCGACAGCAGTCCACTTAAAATAACTACAGTTTTGTTTTAGGTTTTCACTCTTAAAATCATATACTGTTACTGCTTCTTTCTGAAGCAAACTGTGAATCTCTCCATTGAGTTAACTTTGTGGTACAAAACTCAACTTGCAGAAACTTGCTAGAGATAATCCATCCTTTAAAAGTGAATATATCTTGGTACGCTGGAAAATGTGGGGTTTTGGGTTCTGGGTGCCATTGCCATGCCAGCAGCATGACATTATTGACATTATCGTGAAAGAAATTTGACTACACACATTAAAGTTGGTGTTGTTTAGCACACACGTGTTCTTATACAATTGTTATATGTAATTATTATATGATTGTACCTGATTGTAGATCAGTGATTTTTAATGTATAAACAATGAAAAGTCCCAAGAATGCCATATGAGAGCTTTCAGATTTGGTCAATTTTGAACAATCTAGTGTCTTTTTTTAAATTCCTGAATATGACGAGGAGCAGCAGAATAGCCAAGATTAAATCAACGAGTGAATGACCCTTTCAAGCAAAAACAACACAACCTAATGTTGGCCATATTTCTCAATGCAGAAAAAACAGAAGCAAAACTCCAAAACATTAAATCCACTCAAATGCTGACAAATGCTTGACATTTCCTGAAAGTGCTCCAAGGCTTGATTTTAGGCATATAAAATGGCTTCTGACCTTCACTCATTTGACTATAGGACGTTTTTTGCTGAGTATCATCAGCATGATAATTAAAATATATCTGTTTATAATTAACGTTTAGACATGGAAAGGGTAAGGGAAGCTTCCCAGAGCAAAAATACAGACAAACTTTTGTTACTGTTGGAAAGGTAAGAAGCATACAGTATGTCAGACACACACACACACAAAATAAAAGACACAGATACTTCAATTGTTTTATCCAAATTAAAATATTTCAACAAAATGAAGTCCACAAACAGAGACTAAAACAGTCACTGAACCCAGCATACAGAGTACAGGTACAGTTTGTATCTCACATACTGTAGATACAGTACATCATAATTACTACACATAGTTAACATCATTGGCCACAGTGGTTCAGTAAATTTTCCCACAGTGAAAAGTAACTGTGTATGAAAAAGAAACACCTTGAAGGGAAAGACAGTGATTTAATTCTGATCTTCCTGATCCTCGCTCCCCTGGGGACAGAGGCCTGTCACAACATGACTTAACACTTATCTCTTCAAAGACACTGAAAATACATAGGCGCCATCCTCTCACGCTATGACTGTCTCTTCTTCAAAAGTTCTCTTTCCTGGAACTTTAGATCACATAAACTCATAACTTCTGTCAACGACAGGAGAGGAAATGATGATAGCAAGTTTAATAGCCTTAATTTGACTTGTCACAACTATAATCTTTGGCTTTTGTACTATAAAGTATGTCTGTGAAGTCAGGCACAAATACGAAAACATACAAAAAAAGGGGGTTTGTAACAAACGCTGTATTGAAAAACGGGGTGATAAATAGAGGAAACATCTGGAAGTCCAGATGGTTAAAAGTAGAAGAAAGAAGACCTCGGTTGCAGTTATTTATTGTATTTTCTAGAGGTGGATGTTGTACTTTTTTCAGGATAACATCCAACAGTCACCTGTTTCAGTGTCTCAAATCAAAGCTCAGGGCAATCAACTTGAAGGACGTAGAAATTGAATCCCTTGAGGCCAATCATTAACATACCTGCCAACATTTAGGTTTCAAAAATTGAGAGGTTTTTTCGAGGAGGTGGGAGGGGGGGGGGCTTTCTAGTCCTCCGACCCCTCAAAGCACTTAATACTACATGTCACATTCACCCATTCACACACACATTCATACACTGATGGCAGAGGCTCCCATGCAAGGTGCCTGCACACACACTAGACAACGGATCCCCAAAGTCAGTAGCTTTTGAGAACCATAAATGTCTTTACAAAATTGTGTGCAAATATATCCAGTAGTTTTTGTGATGTTTCAGTCCGGCCCAATGATGGGTCAACTGACGGACTGACATTACCATAGAGCTATGGCGCTGCATGGCTAAAAACATGATAGAAATGGTCTGAGCTCAAATTGTACATTGAGGGCGATTGGAGTCGTGGTCTCTAACCTGTAGGTCCAGACTGCATCCCTACCATGTTAGGATAGTCAACCTTTTCATGATTACACCCTTTAGTTTGGATGTTTCACTTTGAGACAAAAGCTTTGTATTTCTTTTGAAAATGTATCAAACCAATCTCATACCGAAAGCGCACACCTGCTTGAGAATCATTGGAGTTGCACCAAGGCTTTCCTGAAGGCCAGAGCTATCTTGCTTGTAGCTTAGCTCACCACACATACAGTAGTTATGTTCGTCATGTCTTAATTCAAGGCTCCCTTGTCATGTTGTTTGTTTGGTAATGCTCCTGTTACATCTTAAAACTTATTATGGGTTCATAAAGACCGTTTTGTGTACACATCTAGTAATTGTTTTGAGTTAAACAGTGTAACGCTAACTCTGCTAGCTTTGCCATTTTCTTATGGGATTTCCCATTGTATTAATAAGCTCTCAGCACAGAGGAGGCGGAGCATTGTCAAGGGGCCCTTCTGAAGTCATGTAAAAATCCTAACTGTAAAATAGCTGATATATACTATCCATAAACACAAATTGTCACTTATTGAGTTAAGCAAACCTATGGCTAAGAAAACATACAGTGAAGTCACTTTGTCAGACAAGCTTATTCTGAGGAAGTATAAAAGCAAACAGGTTGCCAGTCACGTTGAAATGTTTCAGCACAGAGGACAGCATGAGGCACTCTATGTGCATCGATTGACGAACTGTCTATCAGCACCACCGCTGATAGACAGCGACAGGCCAGGTGCACTGTCTCAGTACCATGTCTTTCTTGCAAGAGAATAACGAAATAGACATGGCAGTCTACACCACCACAGGCAGTCACACAGACAGCTGCTGAGATGCAGTAAGCATGGAGGTAAACAACAGTTTAATCTAACATTCAGACAGATGTCTTCGTAACCAAATTTAAGTTAATAAAGACTAATTATAGATGTTTGTAACTTTGTTGAGCCCTCAAAAGGTGAAAACACACAGTATTTCCCAGGAAAAGAGATTAGAGAAAAATCTGAAAAAATAACAGAAATTGCTCTTTTTTTCTGTTTTGTACTTTTTATGATCTTGTGACCCCACACATTTATCAAGGTTAACTAAATTAAGTCTGAAACTAAGCACTTATAATAGCAGTGGTGTGGTCAGAAGCCAAGTCAGACAGGTCATTATAAAGAAATAAGGTATACAGTAGGATAAAATGTGGCTTTAGCAAAACATTTAACAAATTCAGAGAAACAATGCACATATCATACTATAGATACATGACTTACACACATTTCTTTATTTATTTTCTTGAAGATTTTTTGTTCATGTCAAAAAGTATCACTCTTGTTACTGACTCACTCTTTTCTATATGCATGAATGAATTCTCACAAGCAACAAGCAGACAGAGCTTCTGCACAGGCTCATTCTCAAACCACACAGTCAACAGGTGACTAAACCTCTTATAAATGCAAAACTGGGGAAAATCCACCTTATTCAAAGCCTTGGTGGGCTTGTCAGTCCCAGTACAAGATCCAGTACATAATATAACTTCCATAAGGCCCCCCGCTTGCTCCACTACTGCCACGTAGAAACCTATTTGCAAATGGTAGTGAATTTATTAAAGCTCTAAACAGCAGACCAAATACCAAAAATTTGGAGACAAATGTATTTTTCTTTCATTTGTACATGAAGAATAACAGTACACTGACTGCAGTTTTGTTTGTTTGAGAGAAAGAGAGAGAGAATGAGAGAAAGAGAAAAAGAGAGAGAGAAGCAGCTGTTTTTATGCGTCTCCCCCTGCTGATTTTGACAGAGAATCGTGCATAAATTCCAAAAAGATTTAGCTCTCTACTAGTGCTATGTTCTTATGTGATTGCTCTGACTAATAAATGTATTGTTTGATTTTGAAACGGTAGCCTTTTGCTGTTATTGCAGTTGTTGCTATTGCATGGTTAAATCCATGAAAAGAAAAAAAATTGCCCCCTCAGTCACTTCATCCTGGCACCAGACCTGAGAGAGACAAAGGCTATTTTGATATCCGTTGACAAGAATAATATATATTCTGGGTGGCCAGTTTTATATTTCCAGTCATTATCTTTGTATGGTGTTCATCTTGTAGCCTAAATGATCTCTGTGTTTTTTTATGGCTTGTTTACATTGAGTATAGAGAAGACGCCCATGGTTAAAATGATTATTATGCCTGTTCTTGTTTACCTTACGTCATAGTTAGTTAAAGTGTTATAGTCACTTATCCCTCACAAAATCTTTCACCTTGTTGCTGCTGTTTTGGTGTGTGTGGGGTTTTTTTTTTGGGGGGGGGGGGGTTACGTTTTGGCTGAGCTGTCAACACTGTTTCCTTTGTAGATAGATACATAGATACATAGATAGATAGAAACTTTATTGCTCCTGTGGGAAATTTAGGCATCCAGTAGCTTATACGACACATACAAAACACCAATACACACAAGAATAAAATAAAAGAATAAAAATAAATAAAGACACCGCAGTGAAGTGATAGTCTAGCCACCATAACTACTACAGAGAGCTGTCACTGTGATAGATTATGTGCCAGTGGAGGTAGTGTAAATGCATGGTGATTAACAGTGCAAGGATAATATTTACTGTAAATGATATAAAATACAAATTGGAGATAAATATATAGACAAATACAAAGTGAGTGCAAGGCTCACATAGCCAGTCAGTCCAGCAGCCTAATGACAGAGTGCAGGTGAGTATGGGTAGCAAGGGAGAGGCAGGATCACACCTAATGGCCAATTTCAACCTGACATTGCATGGAGGAGTTGCAAAGCCGTATGGCCTGGGGGACAAAAGACCACCTCAGGCTGTCTGACAGCAGTCTGCCACTCAACAAACTCCTCTGGGAATTGTCCATGATGGACAACAGTTTATTTGGGGTCTTTCTGTCTGAAACTGACATAAGGAAATCCAGCTGCTCACCAGCCTGTCCAGCCACATCTTCTTAATGCTGCCTCCCCAGCACACCACAGCATAGAAGAGAATGCTGGCGACAACTGACGTGAAACAAACTTGTTGAAACAAAATACCGTTTATTTAACTTGGCAAAAGTTAGGCATTCCTGTTGGTAAAGAAAGTATTCACTTTTTAACCTCGTTACTCTTCACGTTGCCCTTTTTTTCAATGAAGCAAACAAAATCTCACTGTGTGCCAAGATAACTACAGAGAAAGTTTTGAAGGACTAATGCAGAGGCTGTTGTCTTATGTACACTGGAACTCATTATCTCAGCAGGTTTAAGGCAAGAATATCTAGAATACAGCTTTGCAGATTACAGAGTAAGTCCTTCATTTTCTGATTTGGAACCACAGTATAAACATAACAAACCTACAATGTTCACAATCACTATGATGTTCGCCACACCTGCTTAAACAAACAGGGATTAGTGAAAAACTCAGACACCACGAAAGAAGCCCTTCCCATTGGCAACGTGTGTTTCAACCACACACACACACACCTACGGAAGTTTTCTGTCTTTATTTCGATGCAAATTATGTTATGAAAACTTCTGGATACTTCATGACTTTTGTAAACCTTAAGGGAAATTGCATATAAACATGGTTTTCAACTCAAGACATGTTTACATAGAGAGGGACATTATAGTAGGGTGGCAGTGCATAAACCCCTCATTACAAAGATGAATGCACATTTGAGACTTCAGTGGTGCAAAACACACAGGCCCTGGTCTAGAAAGATGTGGGAAAAAGTGATATGGTCAGATGAGTCATCCTTCATCATATTCTCGGCAAGTTGGTGAGTGCATGTGTGGCGTATACCAAGAGAACAGTACAGACCTGAATTTTTTACCCCTACAGTGTGGGGATCCAGTGGCTCTGTTATGCTGTGGGGGACATTTTGCTGGCATGGTTTGGGTCCACTGCAAATCAATACAAAGTTGTTCTCAGTGATCACCTTTATCCTATGATGAAACATTTCTATCCTGATGGGAGCGGTCTCTTCCAGGTTGACAATGCCCCCATCCATAGGGCAGGAGGGGTCACTGAATGGTTTGATGAGTGTGAAAATGATGTGAATCATATGCTATGACCTTCACAGTCGATAGATCTCAATCCGATTGAACACCTATGGGAGATTTTGGACTGACTGGACTGTTAGACAGCACTCTCCACCGCCATCATCAAAACACCAAATGAGGGAATATCTTTTTGAAGAATGATGTTCATCCCTCCAGTCGAGTTCAGAGATTTGTAGAATCAATGCCAAGGTGCACTGAAGCTGTTCTGGCAACACATGGTGGCCCAACACCTTACTAAGACACTTTATGCTGTTTTTTCCTTTAAAGGGGACCTATTATGCTCATTTCCAGCTCTATATTTTTATTCTGGGACCTCACTAGAGTAGCCTTGCATGATTCTCAGTTCAAAAAACTCCTCGTGCATTAATTAAAATTGATAAAAATATACAAAGAAATACATAAATAACAAAAAATATACAAAGAAAATAACAAATAATTACTACTCTAGTGCATTGTCTGAATTATTTACTCTTTAAAGTAAAGCTCAGTTTGCAGTGATATGAAAACAGGCAGCAGCAAGCGCTAACAAATTACAAAACAAAATTTGAAGACAACAGTCCAAAACCCAAAGATGTTGAATTTACAATGATGTAAAAACAGAAAGCTGTAAACAAGTAATGTTTGGTATTTCTGCTTGCAAATGACTTATAAACAATATTATTAAAATAGTTGCCAATTACTATGAACAATCAACTAATCCAGTGAATCAATTTTCATCTCCTACTAGAACATGGAAGATTTGGACTTGCACCGTCAGCATTGGCCAAATCAACTGAGCACAACCCATACAATACAATGGACACAAGTAGTAACAGGTCTTACTAGACCCTGCCTGAAATACTGATATACCAGTAAGAAATAGGAGTGCAGAAATTCCAAAGGCATGTCTGAGCTGTAGGCAGCGAACAAGAATAAACATTTGAGACAGGAGCACTATGACAGCGGCACAGACTGACATTTCAGCACACCTACAGTTATTCAAGATTTATCGTGCAGTAGAGCACACCTCCTTGCAAGTGTGAGCATGGAAGCTACACAATGTTTGAGCTACTTTAGAAAAAATAATACGTACGTGATTACGTAGATTGTCAACCAGAAAACACAAACAAGTTAATTTTCACATTGTAAAATGTCCCATTCAGTACATATGTTGTCATGATTCTCAAAAAAATGTTTGGTTAGGCTATGGTTCATACCCTAGGATTCAACTTACCAAGTACTCCTTTATGAGGGTGTCTGGCTTTTCATTGATGTAGCAGCAAAACCTTTTTAGGACACATTCCCGACATTTTTCAGTGCTGGGATTCTGTGCAGATGAGCAAACCTTCACAATCTACACACAATTACACCGACTATACCATGTTCACGTTACAGGTAGTGCTGACAATTTTATTCAGCCTACATATCAGGGACCAATCACAAGGGACCATATTATGAAGTTGCTGAGTTGCAGACTCGCTGAGTGTAGTTTTCAAATAAACGGTTGCTTAGCTCTTTGGCTCATCTGTAACGTAACTTAATACATGAAGAATGAACTGGGGCAAAGCTAACGTTAGCTAATAAATTCAACAAGCATTTTATTAGGAACATCTGTGCAATCTAATGCAATCCAATACAACAGCTCTGCCATAAATTGTACTTTTACGAAGCTTATACATGTTCAGTTTTAGTTGACATTGTCCGAAAGGTGATAATTCTGCTTTTTTCATTGTTGAGGTCGTACTGGGTAGTGGTGTACTGGAGTGCATTATATTGAAAAGTGTTATTGTAAGTGATATTTTGTCCACCCCACCAACATAAATAAAGTGGGCAAAATATTAGTAACACTCCAGTACACCACCACCACACACTATGACGTCGTCAGTCAAAAGGCAAAAATACACATCGCCTGTTGCACTGATAAATTATATTGTTCAAATAATTCACATTCTTACCAACAAAAACTATGGATTGCTGACTGTAGATTGCAATAAAAACTTTCAACCAACAGTCTCTTGAACACATGGCCCAGTTGCAGCATGGATGTATGAAGAGAACTGGATACAGTGTCGAAGGTGGGGCCCCGTTCATTCCTATGAAAGTATAAAGCCAAAAAAGACACTTCCTGAAAACATACTGCACACGTTCTATGGGCCCAATGCGCCCATGGAGCATGCTCACTAGAGACTTCTGCCAGCCAAGACAGCTAAATTCCGGTTTAGCCCTCCGGCTAACTTGAATAGGTATAAAATGATTAAAAATGGTGCGGCTCTTCTAGACTTTTGGAATGTGATCCAACCGAATGGATCAAATTCTGATAGTGAAACAAATCATTTTGCAAGGGTTGTGACGCTCAAAGAAATGTATCTGCTGATTTACAGACGTCTCTTTCACAATGTAAGTCTATGGGAAAAAGTGTTTTTGGACCCAATGGCATCACGTGACGTTGTAATTACACAGTTTGGCCACTATGTCAAATTGGCTTCGGTGCCCGGCACGCTTCCTGTATCCAGTTCTCTTTACACATCCATGAGTTGCAGTCACAAGAGAAAATGGCTGCTAAACCTGTTTGTACTGCACATGTGCGGAGAAGTAAGGAAAGCACGTTGGGTCACTCTTTATTCAGTCTAATGCCTGCAGTACATTTTAAACTTTATTATGTAGCTTCAAATCAGCACAATTATGTATTCCTGAAAACTTATATTATTATGTTAATGCAATGAAACCTTCTTGTTTTGATGGTAAAAAACTGCAATTATTCAGTAGTTTCACCATAAAATAACTATGTCTTACATTATGTCTGACTAGAATGTTTTCAAGTCAAAAAAAGTTTTGCTTCTCAGTGATTACCCCCATGCTTATGTCAGCTTCATACTGTCTATTTGGTTTTAGGGCAATAAAGAGAGGGGCATGTGTGCTAAGAATACTTGCACAACATGTAATTAAGAAGGGGCCTTAACCATACATACCTTTTTTTTCAGCTTTGAAGTGTAAGGAGATTTTTTTTTTCAAACACATACTTCTGCGTGTTTTACAGGATGTGATTGGCTGACACAGGATTTTCCAGTATATAAAGACATCCATGTTAAGGGATGAAGTAGACTACTTTCCATCCCTGAGGAGACACATCTTCAGCCTCTCTCTGCGCCAGGAAGAAGGTGAGATGGATTTTAATATAATAATAAAGTGTTAGAAACCTTATCCTGCTGATACTTTTAATCTTTCCTTAGTTTAAAGTGTTTGTTTACCAAATTAAGAAAACTGCAGTATATTTGTTATAGTGTGCTTTGTGTTTTTCTAGAAACAGTCATGATGAAGCCAGTGGTGTTCCTGATGTGCCTGCTGGTCACTGCTTTGGCCGCCCCTGTAAGTCTCATAAACATTGTTGTTCATAATGGCATAAAGTCACCGTTGCTTGCTCACGTCTCTTCCTTGTTTTACAGGTTCCAGGGAGTGAAAGCAATGAGGTAAGAGGGCTTTTCTGGGGCTTTTCCGTGCAGTTTTGTTGCTGTCTGCCATGGCATGTCATACCATGCTTTTGTCATGTCATCAAATGTATAGTGTGATAGATGTCTGACAGAGAGGAGATAATTGGCTTAATTGCAGTACATGTCTGGAGATGTCTGGTATTTCTTCAGCAGGTTGCAGCACATGCTAATGAGGCCCTGAGGTTGATGGAGATGTACAGGCTGTACCAGCAGCAGGTTATTGACTGGGCATTTTATTTTCACCCAAATAAAGAAATATAAATAAACATCTGGTGCATTCAGATTGTTTGGCATTAATAATTAATCATTATCATTATTTTATACTAGGGACTAGTTGGAAACCCTTTCGTTCCTGCTGCAGATGCTCCTGTAAGTTTATTTCGTGTTAGAGTCTCATATAACTTTAGCTACTGTATAGAACTATACAAAAATATTGTAACATAAACTCATAAACTCATAGTCATAACTACTGAGGTTTGTTAGTTAGTTATCCATGAAGTATTCATTTGTTTAGGCTGAGCCAGCTGTGGCAGCAGTAGTAAGTGCACATCAGCACTGAAGGCAACATCAAATCTGCCTCAACTCTAAACTGTACGTGCTGAATTTAAATGATTTCACTTTCATGCAGGTGGATGCTACACCAGCCCAGCCAGCTAAAGTCTCTTCTCCAGCTCCCGTGCCTGTTGGAGAAACGTCAGAGGAGGAGATAGAGGTGAGCAACCATCTTCACATCATACTGAACAGAATAATGTTATGTTACTACTACTGTGTGCTCATTAGCATTCACATATTTTCTGTAATGGTCTTAAAGGGGTACACCAGGGAGACCCAATAGAGACCGATTTTTTTTTTTTTTTTTGAAGCAGCAGTTTTTGAGATATGAGGCCTTTAGTCCTGAGAATGGGTAAAACAATGGATCCTACTTTCCAATATGGCATCTTTTCATTAGACCCTCCCTGCATGGTAACTGCTCAAGTGATATCACTTGATTAATTTTCTCAGACTTGACAAAGCTCCAGAGGACAGAGGACATTATGCAACTGTTTCCACAGGCTGAGTAGCGCTCTCTGTGATTTGTGAACACAACTTCATGTGGAAAATCAGTGGAGTTATCCTTTTTAGTAGATAACTGTAGTATGTAAACTCTAAGTCATATCCTCTCTATTTCCTGGGCACAGGATGGCAAACCTGCCCCTAATGCTGCTCCTGCTGCCCCCTTAAACTCTGATGAAGAAGAGGAGGTTGAGGAGGTGGAGGCAGCTGAGGCTGAGCCAGCTGTGGTTGAAGCAGCACCAGTAGAACCGTCCGCGGAGCCTGGAGCAGATCCTGCAGCTGATCCTGCAGCAGATCCTGCAGCTGATCCTGCAGCAGATCCTGCAGCTGATCCTGCAGCTGCTGTTGAGCCAGCTGTGGTTGACGTCCCTGTAGATGTTGCACCAGTCGATGCTGTAGCTGCTGTCGATGCTGCTGCCGTTGATGTGCCTCCTGTTGATGTGGTTCCCGTTGACAATGCCCCAGCGGCCCCTGAGGTGTCTGTTGATGTGGTTGTAGCAGATGTCCCTGCTGCTGCTGATGCTGGTGCTGCTGATGCTGCCCCACTGGCAGCTGGGCCTGACACGACTGGAGTGGCAGCAGATCCTGCTGCGCCATTGTAGTTATCCTCTAATTACTGTACCAGTCTAAGTGCTCCTCTGTTAGTAGAACAGCAGCTGGAAACAGCCATGGGTACTATAGTCACAGCACAAAAGGATAAAACTCCTGTGGCATGATGAATACAGACTGAAGAAAAAATATGTAAACATATATATAAAAAAACAAATCTGTAATGATCTTTGTGAAAGGGAAGGGAAACAAGTAAAAAGTGTGTGTGTGTGTGTGTGTGTGTGTTGGTGTATGTAACAAATAAATGTGTTTTAAGTCCAGAATTGGACAATTTCTCTGTTTGTTTTTTCTGCTTTGATTAAAAGACTTTTTTTCAATTATGTACTTGAAATTCAATAGTGACTGATACGTCATGAGATGTGTGTCATGTAACCGTCATTGCCGGTTTGATTCAGGCTAAGAACCTTGAATGGCACCCCCCTCACTCTTCCTGTGTCTTTTGTCTCTCCATACGATCAAATAAAGGCAAAACTGCCACAAAAACATGGTGTCTAAAACTTACAGTAGCTGGTGACAAGTTTTTTTTTCCTTTTCTAATAACAAAACCCAATTATATCAGCATAATTTGTACTTATTCCAAAATGATTCAATATGAAATAAAATGCACTCCCAGAGACGCTCCTCAGTTGTAACATAAACTATGAAATTTGCTGTCATAAAACTGCATTCTCCAAATTAGCCAACAGAGAGTGCCACTGAACCACAGGATGTCTATATACTGTAGTGCCCCCGGGGAGGAGGATCACCTGCTATTAGGACACACCACTCAACACTGACAGAGGCTCAGATTTAATTTCACTCTCATGATTCTTATTCATTTAAAAGGGACCAGATCTACCTGATCTGAAATCTGTACTACCCGGCACGGTCTAATAGGATCAGAGCTGGATATGGCTGAGAGTGCTGACTGAGCAGGGGATGGCACTGTACGTGTGTGTGTGTGTGTGTGTGTGTGTGTGTGTGTGTGTGTGTGTGTGTGTGTGTGTGTGCGCATGTGTGTCTAAATCCTCGACTGTTCCGCAGATGGTCAGGAAAATTATAGCCTGTTACAGATAAAAAAGGAAGTGTCAACACAAAATGGATTTCAGTGTTCTGGATCCACACTGACAGGTTAACTCATAGTTGTCCAAACAGCTCTAAGCATATCTCATCTCCCACTGGAGTGGGCAAATAAGAAGGATGAGAGACTTTGCCTCTCCTCTTCTCAGCCACCTCTAATCCACAAATCCTTATCAGGGTCACCAAGACTCTATGACACAGTTAGTTAGACTCAATGCTTATAGGTGTCAGCTGTCTAGCTACATTTTGATATTATTTTTAATTAGCATCTGATGATTGATACGAGCATTGATACACCAGTTCGCAGACTTCAGAGAACTACACAAGGATCAAAAGAAAATGGGCTCGACATTACATTAACTAGTGGAAAAGGTAAGTCAGGTCACATGAAACAGGATGGATTATGCTTCATCACTACACTTTGGAACGTTTGTGTGAGCAGATTGAACGTCACATGATACAGTTTTTCTCCATTGATTTGATGCACTTCTGCCAAAACTTCTGATGCATTCATTTAACTTTTAATAATTTCTGGCTGTTTTCACACAGCTGTCTTTACTTTCCACACAAGTAGATTTGTCACACAAACTATTTAATGTGTCTGATAAAGGAGAATATTGCAGTAGGTGTAATGTGGATGAAAATCTATGACCTGATGTTAATGATAGGACAGATATGGAGTAATAAACAGACTTCCCAAAATATTTAGCTAATTTTAATTCCTTTTTTGTTTATGAGTACTAAATGCTTTGTGTTGAAAATGATTGTTTTTTCTTTTTGTTCTTTTGAATGAGGAGACTTTTGTTTGCAGTATTTTGCATTTGCATGCAAGGCGTCTAAACAATGGGGAAAAATACATGTATTTACTGTAATTGAAGGGTCTGCCACACCTATCTTATCACACAGCCGTGACAGACCAATTCAGTAACCTCTAGTTAGCCTCACTCAAAATCTCCACTTCTGATTCATTTTTTGCAGGCTACACTGCAGATCTGCTGCCATGACCACTTCTACCACCCTTCCCCACCTCACTGTGCCACCTCACACTGCGCTACAACTTTCCACAGACAGCGAAGAGCACAGCGAGGATGACCTGTAAGCAAAACTTCAAAGACACGTTAAATGCTAACAGTGGGCTATTAATGAGAAATAACAAGAAAGTTCATTCATTTTGTGTAACCTGCTGTTTGTTCCAGAAGTTTTGTTCAATCAAGCCCTCATTATCTGCTCAACATGAATAACAGTAATAACAATGAAAAGTAAGTACAATTATAGTCATAAAGAGATAAGTGAAACCCTTGTAAAACAGTTTCACTTTGAAGTATCTTAAGTCATTTCACAAGGCTTATTAAACCTGTTAATTAATCCTTTTCCAGGGAGAAAAAGAAGAAAAGGAAAAAGGAGAAGAAAGACAAGAAGGAGAAGAAAGAGTAATATTCTGATTAACAATCCTTAGTAAATGCAGCTGTAAAAGAATATTTGACGCTCAGTGCTCTCAATGTTTTGATTTGCATTACAGAAAGAAGAAGGAGGAAGAAAAGGACGCAAAAGAAAAAGAGGCAGAAAAGGAGAAGGAAAAAGAAAAAGAAAAAGAGAAAGAAAAAGAGAAGGAAAAGGAGAAGGAAAAGGAGAAGGAAAAGTAAGTGCATCATCCAGGCAGAGCAACTCTCTCAGGACAATAAACACAACAACTTTTCAAGTACGCTTTTAATTATTTAATTTACCCTGCCTCTGTTCTGCCTCTCTTCTCATAGGCCCAAAGAATTGTTTGTCATTAATCCTGCCGGGAATTTGTATTACAACTGGCTGTTCGTCATCACATTACCAGTCATGTACAACTGGACCATGATCATAGCCAGGTGACTTCTATAAATCAGTGATTCTTTTTCAATGCTGCAATTTTCCTGCAGGTCAAACATTCACATGATTCCATTCAGCACATTAAGTGCTATTCATATCTCAGTCCAATTGAAACTGTTACATATTATTACCAACTTAGCAGCGAGCTGACTTTGTGCAGAGCTCTGTTCTTGCTGGCAATAGTTTCACAAGCTGGTGGGAAGGTTCTTTAATTCAAATTGAATTCAATGCAATGATGAATGTTATACTTTGTGAGCATTAGTTGCAGCAGCATAGGACACAGAGGTGCAGAAAAGGAAATGCTTGTACAAGTCCTGAACATTATTAATTTACAAAACACGCTCACTCACTGCTGATGGTCTTCTTCTCCTGCAAACAGAGCTTGCTTTGAGGAGCTGCAGCACAACTACCTCATTTACTGGGTTATCTTGGACTACACCTCAGATGTAATCTACCTTGCCGATATGCTCGTCAGGACCAGAACAGGTGAAAAACTGGGCATAAAATTCCCAATCATAAGAAAGCCTTTGAAAATCTGTTAAAGGATGAGTTCATATTTTTTCAAGTCTATCTTAAAACAATACTCACAAACCCACATTGATAAAGTTATCGGCCACTCTTTGCGAAAAGATCCCGTCCTAAAGCAATTCCAGTGTAAGTGACAGGTGACAAAATCCACAGTTTTCACTCTTTACTGCTCTTTACTTCACGCTTTGCTGTGCTGATGAAAAGTATTCGCCCATTTTGGACTTGTAATGTTTCGTTGTTTTACAAATCTGAATTATAATTGATATAATCAGGATTTTTCGGGACTCAGATCAACAGAAAATTAAATTGATCAAAATTATGAGCACGAGTTTCTTCTATGACACGCCTAATCGTCACCGTTGCAGCCATTGGTTTTTTGAAAGTTGATTAAAATTTTGAATTTGAATGGCAATCATCTGTGCGTAATCAAGGAGTGACAGGGATGATTGTAGCGATTAGAGTGAATACTTTTGAATGGCATTTTATTTCAAACTTTGCCTAAAACGTGTGTTTTATTAATGAACAACACAACCTTATACTTCTTTCTCTGTAAATGCAGGTTACCTTGAACAAGGCCTGATAGTGAAAGATAAAAAGCTGCTATTGGATCGCTACATAGCCAGCTCCCAGTTTCGTCTGGATTTCATCTCCATGTTGCCCACTGACATCTTCTATCTTCTCCTGGGTCTCGACTACCCAGAGATTCGCATCAACAAGCTGCTGAGAATCGGCCGCATGATGGAGTTCTTCACAAGGACCGAAACTAAAACCAACTACCCCAACATCTTCCGCATTGGAAACTTGATCATGTACATCCTGATCATCATCCACTGGAATGCCTGCTTCTACTTCTCCTTCTCCAAGGCCATTGGTTTTGGCGCTGATGACTGGGTTTACCCGGCTCTGGATGACCCTGAGGAGCCTGGCTTTGGGCTGCCCATGAGGAAGTATGCGTTCAGCCTCTACTGGTCCACGCTGACGCTGACAACTATCGGAGAAACACCACCACCAGCCCTGGACTCAGAATTTCTCTTCCATGTGGTGGACTTCTTAGTTGGGGTCCTCATCTTTGCCACCATTGTAGGAAACATTGCTACCATGATCTCCAACATGAATGCTGCCCAAGCCCAGTTTCAGGCTCGAATTGACACCATCAAGCAGTACATGCAGGTAAATAGCCATTACTTTTTCCACTGACAGATTTGGAACAAGAATGAGCGCTATCATCTGTTATTTGATTATATTTTAAATGTTCTCGATTTGTTTTCCCGCCTAGGTTCGAAAGGTCAGCAAGGATCTTGAGTTGCGAGTCATCAAGTGGTTTGACTATCTGTGGAATAACGGCAAGGCACAGGATGAACGGGAAGTGCTGAGGTATCTTCCAGACAAGCTAAAAGCCGAGATCGCCATCCAAGTTCACATGGACACACTGAAGAAAGTTCGCATTTTTGCAGACTGCGAGGCCGGCCTGCTGATCGAACTGGTGCTAAAGCTCCGGCCGCAGGTGTTCAGTCCCGGAGACTACATCTGCAAAAAGGGTGATATTGGCCGTGAGATGTATATCATCAAAGACGGAAAACTTGCAGTAGTTGCTGACGACGGTGTCACACAGTTTGTTGTTCTGGGAAGCGGCAGCTATTTCGGTGAGATCAGTATCCTTAATATTAAAGGCAGCAAAGCGGGAAACAGGCGGACAGCCAACATCCGCAGCATTGGATACTCAGACCTTTTCTGCCTGTCCAAGGATGACCTGATGGAGTCACTGACAGAGTACCCGGATGCTAAAGCTATGCTTGAGGAGAAGGGCCGACAGATCCTGATGAAAGACGGCCTGATAGACTTGGACCCAGCCAACATTATGCCTGAGGTCAAGGAGCTGGAAGAGAAGGTCAGCAGATTGTACAACACGATGGATCTGATGCAGATGAAGCTGAGGAAGATTCTGGGAAATTACAAAAACACTGACAAGGCTCTCAGACATCGCATCGCTGATCTGGAGCGCCTGACAGGAGAGGAGGTAGAGGATGAAGATGAGGAGGAGGGAGAGGTGAAAAAGGAAGAGAAAGAGACAGAAGGAGAGAAAAAGGAAGCAGGAGAGGATGAAGGAGATGGGGAGAAAAAGGAAGAAGAGGGAAAAGATGAAGAGGCAAAGGATGACGAAGGAAAAGGTGAAGAGATAAAGGAAGAAGAGGAAAAAGACGGGGAAACGGCAGAGGAAAAATAAACCCATATAGCTTCTATAAAACACAGAGCACTTTTCTATGTAGCCACAATAGTCTTTAACACAAAGAAATCTTTCTTACTGGACTTGCTTCTTAAATGACTAAAACTGCAAAAGACAAAAAAAATAATATTATCAAATTAAAGACAGTAATTTAATGGACAAAGCCAATGGAAATATTGATATTCAAATAAAATACTGGCTTCAGTTGTCCTATTTATTGTGATTTCCATTACAATTTACTGTGATTTCCATGACTGTATACACACAGATTCATACATTCCTATACTGGAAAACACTCTAGCCTGCAGTGTACACTGTTGTCCACACGAGGTTAGTAAATAGCAAGGATTTGCAGGTAAACACATGGTTTGTGGCAAATCAAGGCAATTTATTTCTACAGCAGTAGGTTTCATACACAGTGGCAGTTCAAAGCACTTTGCATATTATTTTAAGCTTTTGCATATTAAAAAATAAGAGAATTAAAGTGTTAAAATGATTCTCATTACAGTAGATACAAGTAAATGATCCAAAACGTTCAATTATAGGCATGATAAAACAGTGAAATTATATTATAACTATTTATTAATTTATTGTTTAGACAATTAAAACTCCTCCTAGCTTTTTCTGTAGCACTTGTATTCAAACTTGGGTGGCAATGCTACATTATTTTCTTCATCTCTGAGGAGTAAGTATGAAATTGAGATCGATCAAGAATTTTTAATGAACAGTTGACAGGTTAATTACATTTTGACAGTTCATATTTCTTTGTTTTAGTTAGAACTCTGGTACAAATAAAACTCTTGCAGTTTTATTTGTAGAGCACCATCTCATACAAAGGTAGTTCAAAGTGCTTTATAATAATAAAACAACAAAAAAAGCAAATATGTGCTCATATACACAAACATACACACATCCGTACATTCATGCACATACATACACACATACAAACATACATACATACTGTGATTTCCTTTAGGACTTGCAACATTAGCTTGACTGAATAAAAAGGTCTTTAATTTGCTTTTGAAAAAGCACACAGTCTAAGATCAGCAGGCAAACTGTTCCATTAAATGCTATCTCACCAGACTTGCTCTAGGCACATGGAGAAGATTGCTACCTTGTGACATGAGAGGTCTGCTGGGATTGTAAGAGCTTTTCTTGGTAGAACTGAGTAAAAGTAACCTGCTTGAGATTAATCCCATGGATTCATTTAATTTACTCTGGCTATTGATGACTAGCCACAGATTAAGAATTCATCTGTTGCTGGTAAATTTCCGGCTCATTATGTTTCGAAAATTGCTGAACAAATTGAAAACTGCAGACGCATTTTTTATTAACAGGGAAACACACCAACTACACACGACCTATTAGTCCTTTCCACAAAAGCTTTAACATCACGCCACATAAAAACACCTCATATGTGGTTTAGTCATGTGTGTGATGGAAGCCACAGTGAGCATTTTTCAACAGAACGCTGACCAAATGTCAGCAAAGTTTCTATTTCAGCTTACCTTTTTTCCTTAGTGATGCTGCGATTATCTTTTATGTTGAAAACCCTTTACTCTAAAAAGGTTGAAGGTCAAACAAGCTCATTTCCAGTTTAAGACAGGCTGTCGGAAATCACATGGTCGTCTGGTTTCTGGTTTTGAGCTAAAATGCTATGAACCATGAAAATAAAACATCTGGATTCTTCAATTGAAAAGCGTTTCCACTTGAAGGCAGAGGCTTTCATTCGGCAGAAAGACACTGAAAACAATTACTGGACATGTTGGAGTTTACATTCAAATGTGTGAATGTGGGTCTGTGTGCATGCATGCATATGGCATACTGCTCTACATGAGTGAACATGTTGGACTTAACCTCAGAAAGACTTAAACCAAAGAAAAATCAATTTCCACATCAAAAGCTTCCTCACTCACCATATGTACAGAGTGTACATCACTGCCAAATTTAACCGGTGAACAGAACAAAAACACTTCACGCTCAAAGCCAGACATCTGAGGGGAGCAAAAACACTTGCCACACATTCACTCTCTCTTCTAAATATAAGCCGGCGAGCATGTGACTATTGATCATCCTTTGTCTTGGTCTCTCAGCACTGATGACTAGGTGGCACCAACACAGTCAGATTCAGGCTCTAACGCATCAATAAAGTCATTGATAAAAACCAAACCAAGAAGAAAAGAAAGCAATTTGTGACAACTGGTACAGTTGAATTAGTAAGAAAGAGATGTTGGTGATATGATGGCTTTGTAAGAGCTACATGTGTCACTCTCAGTAATTTTTTCTGACTTCATAACTGTCAGTAGTGTCTTTGTGTTAATTAATGAAAATGCAATGACAGCAGATATTTGTTATACTGTACTGCAGATGGTAACAATTCAGTAATTAAGGAATATAGTGTTATGTACTGAGATCATTTGTTCCCTCAGCTGTTGGGTTCTTAAACAACCTGTAGGCCTAGTTGCTACTGCACACACACTTTAACAAAGGACTGATGGGCTCTTACTGCTTTTATAGCTCATTGCAACTTTATTATGATAGCATCTACTATAGGTTTATTATATGTATTTATGTCTTTTATTTATTTTTATGATGTGTAGTGGTTGTGTTGACTACTGTTTGCAAACCAAGTTGCCCCTCGGGCACAATATAGACTATCCAGTCCAATCCAAAGTACTGTCATTCTCTGACATAGAACAGACACATGCACAGGAATGTTTTACTGCAAGTCATAATGTGTTATAAGGCTGTCCTCCCAAGAAATACAACAGGATCGGATAAGCACAAGCCCCAAAACAAAATATAAATACTCAAATGACGGAAGCCCTCCAGCAGCAACGCAGGAAATCAGGTGACGTTATGAAGGAGCGGCCAAAGTCCTCGTAGGGAGGAAGCTGGGGTGTAAAGTTGAATCAACAAAATGTCAGATTTTAACACAGAAGAGCGCTGTTTGTGTCCCGGTTCCATCTGTCTTCGGTTTTTTAAAACCATGACCACTATCATCCCCTAACCTTGTTATTGTAACCATGATGACGAAGGTCCCCTGAGTTAAAGGTAGTAGTCATTTTAACCCAAAGAGTGACACTGCATTATGACACATAACACATGTTTTTATACTTAGTTTCAGTTTGTAGGTGTTTTTTTCCCATTTCATCTGCTTATCTAAAGTACTAATTGTAACCCAAACAATGATCTTTCTCTAAACATAACCAAACCTGAACCATTTTAGGAGACTGATTTGTCACAGTTTTAGAACTGGAAAGCACAGACCATGGACCAATATTATGTTGTTTAATTTGGAGGACTTGTTGGTTATAAATCATGTTTATTATACTTTATCATAGCAAATTTACCTTTGGAGGCCCCACAGGCCCGTATTCACTTTAAGTAAACAGTTGGTTTGTGGTAGGCCTAAAACCATAGATTGTTCTCATTAATGATTGATATGTTGGTAATGTTTTCCATTAATAAATTAATTGTTTTGTCAATTAGATGTCAGAAAATATTGAAAAATGCCCAAATATTTGATTTACAATTATATAAAACAGAGAAAAGCAACAAATCCACACTACCAATATAGTTCATATTAATGTGATTAACTGCAAATTTTCAACACCCCACAGCAACTGAAATGTAAAGAGCAATATAACACATTATTTAGCTTGAACACACCCACTTCACGTTTATCTCTCAGCCCCCATCAGCAATTCTTAGTGTTGTCATTTTCAGTTAGTTTCATAAATACGTACAGTATGTTATAATGTATATGGATGTTAATAAAAAATGATTTTAAACTGTAGACATTGTTTATATTTTTGCAACAGTTATACTTTTTTCTCACAACTAGGTCTCCTTTAAATTCCCTGCTTTTATCTGGAACTGTGCAGCACACGCTACGTCGCATAAATATTAATGTCACAGACTCTGCATTGTCATGAACTCAATTGTGATAGCCAATGAAAATGTTCTGGCAGACCAGGCTCTGTGGAGTGATGGAGCGCGTGTCATTTATCCTGAGGAAATTGCTGCCTATAAGGCTGATTTCCCAGCGGAGATATGTCTCTGTGGGATTCAGTGAATGAGGAGGTTCACTGTATTGAACAGTATTAGCACCACAATAACCATCAAAAGTGGAGTAAATGGGCTTTTCATAAGATCTCACACAAACCGTTTCATGAGAATACATTGCTACAGTTACAGACACGTAGCCGAGCAGTAAAGCTGTTTACTTTGCTTACTTTACTTGCTGCTCATCTCAGTTCATCTTGAATTTATTGAATGAACTAGCAGTGATGTCCACTTTCAAAGAAACTCATCAAATTGCTGATTATAATGCGATTAATTGTTGGTCTTTTCATGGGATTTGCTGACAATAAGAAAAGTACAGAATATCAGAATATTTATTCTTCTACTCCATTACATTTCAAAATTCCCACTACATTTTCATTACATCTGTGGCAGAAATATACTGAGATTGTGTACTGAAATGCTGAATCATTGTACAGCCAAGATGTCTTGTACAGCTCTAACAGGCATGTAACCTCTGTGACACTTAATGGGGACCAGACGGACCAGCCGTAAGGATAAGATGTGGCCTTGCAGGGGCTAATCTCCTATTAGTCTGTGCTGCAATGGCTGGTTCCAGCCGGAGATAACTTGGGAAGCTGTTTGTATCAGTTAATGATCGTGTTGTTATCTGTGCCGGGATATAAGACATTGTCTTCTGGTGGTGAATTTTAAGCTTTTGCATATGCAGCATTGTGTGTACAGTATTCTGTTACTGCATTCTGTGTGTGTACAACTGCTTCCTGCCTCCTGATAATCCATCAACATCAGTTTGACAGCTATAGTTACTCATTTTTTGGGAGATATTATGAGATACAACATCCTGGACTTATTTCCATCATTGAGAGACAGAGACAGACATTCCACGCTCCAAAGAAATGTTGGAGACTAATGACCAAAAAACTGAAGAAAAAAACCCATAATTTTAGAAGAGAAGCAGACAAGGTATCATAGACCTCTCCAAAAAATCACATCATGAAGGACAATGGTTAAACAATAATATTCAAGGTGCAAACGATAAAGGATTAAGACGTAAAACAAAATGCTTTGAGATATTCACATTCTATTTAAGTATGCTATCTAGCAGACACTGTATGCTTAAGGGATTGACACCTCTTTAACCCTTGTGCAGTCTTAACACTTTGTACACTCCCCTTGTTCTAAGGGTCAAAAATGACCTGCCTTCACTAAACCCCTAAATTAAAGCAGCTTAATTGAATTTTAAACCCCAAATCTATTTTGCATGAAGAAACAACCTGTCATTCATCACACGCTTTGTGAATATCTGGGTTTTCCCTCTTCACAGTGCAGAAAGAATGAATTTAATCAGTGGACACCACTCGTTTTTATTACAACAAGAGATAGCACTTGTAAGTAAGTAAGAAAGTAGCAGAAATGTGCAGAAAGTAGTTTTGAATGCATTTTTTTGAAGGGCAACAATAACAGTCTTAACCTTTTTTGGCAAAATAATGACATATACTTATATACTGTAAAATGAGGAATTCAACGACAAAATACTAGTCTTCTCCCATTTTTTGAACCATTGCCCCCACCCACAAGGTGTATAAACAACAACAATCAATACGAATACAATTAGATAATAGATACAAAACACTTATGTGAAGAACATAAATCAATCAACTCTAATTAGCACATGTAGGGCAGTATGCAAGTGTGTGTGCATGGACTCTGCAGATGTATTTCTCACACGTAGTATTTGTTTTACAGTCTTTCTTTGGGGGGCAGAATTGGCATCTCCTCCTTTTGCCTGCCCCAGCTGCAGCCTCATGTGGATCAGGACAAGATTTAACCCCCTGAACAGCTTTCACAAGCGCTGCAGAGGCTGCTGTGCGGAGGAGGCGCTCCCTTCTTTGAACGTGTGGGGTTACAAGTGCCTTCCCCAGCTGCTCCAGGAACACCCTCCTGTTGTTCCGCTTATCAGGCATCCAGGTAGAGTTGATCTTGTTCCATATCATGAAGGCATTGTATAAGGACACATCAATGATGTTATGGAAGATGACAAGGGGCCAGCAGGCAGTTTTCCTCCTGCAGCTGTAAGTTATAATCACCTTGCCCAGGTTGTCCACGCCTCCTTTGTTGTGGTTGTAGTCCAGGATTATAGCTGGCTTCCTGTCTTTACGATCATTGATCTCAGCCGTTTCGTGCAGTGTGCTCAGGAGTGCAGGGGGGAGCTCAGGCTTGTTCTTTCTAACTGTGCCAACCATGGTGATCTTTCTCTTCAGGAGCTGCTGGCTGAGTTCATAAGAGGTGAAGAAATTGTCACACGTGACATTGTGCCCCCTCCATACATCTGTCACATCAAGCACAACGAACAAACCCTGGTTCTTCTCCAGGCCTCGACCGGTCGGCTTCCCTGTGTAGCTGGATTGCACATCACAGGCCACCCATATCTTGCCACACGTTGCTGGTTTTGCTGGGCATATACTGCCAGAAAGGACAGTGACCTTTTGACGAAAGAGATTACTATCAGTAATTAGTATCAGTGTCACAGACAATACTCAGACAAATCAATGAGATTACAGCAATACATAATATAATTTACAGTGAAAATCACTTACATTACATTACAAATAAAAATGTATCTGAATTGAACCAGTTGCTCATCTGCTGTTACTTCAGGCCCAAGCTTGTAGAGGTATGGCAGACGCTTGACCCACTTCTCCCAGACCTCTCTTATGGCCGCCAGTTTGTCTCTCACACATCTTGCAGGTTTTGACTTGTGGTTATCAAATCGTAGCATTCATCGTGGCACTTCGCCCTTCCTCTCTCTGCATCCCAGAGACAAGATGTAGCCTCGCCTCAGGACCTATACACCCCTGCTAAGATTAGCAGCCCTGTGTAGGCACACCGGTCAATCTTATCTGTCCTTTTCCAGTTGTCTCCATATTTACAGAAACCCTCCAAATTTGTCATCTCCAGGATGATTTTTTTGATGGCTGGTGTGATGAACATGTAGAATGTTGAGGCGGTGTCCTGGGCCTGGGCAACTGCATGTCTTGTGGGCCCTGGGGTCATCCATATGACATTTTGTGCTGCCATGCGGCACTAGTTGTCATATGGTGACATTTTATTTTGCTGTTCTTTGACAAAAATGTGTCTCTTTCAGCTTGGGGGATTTCTTCATCTGAAGATGATGCATCATGCTCTGGGTTGTATTCTTCCCCATCTTCTTCTTCAGATACCTCCTCCTCTTCCAAATCATTGTTCCCTTGTTCCTCCTGGACATCTGAAAAAATCTGATCTACAATCTGTTGGGCACTGAAACACGCACTCATGGCTTCAGCATCTTTTCCCTAACCTTAACCATGCTGTTGTTGGCATGCGCAGATTTTGCAGAAAGCGGAAATTTGAAAAACATTGGCATTGAGCATAATCTACACACTAAAAATCACCGAGTCAAAATGTACCCAATTTCAGTCAATAAAGCACCGACACAATACTGGGTTAATGTCACCCAGAAAACTACTCAAGACGAGGGGTTGTTTGACCCAGTTTTGGTGTTATTTTTTATTTTACTTTTGGGTTATTTACCAAAACTAACTATCATTATAGTTACTTTTACTTAAGTAAAGGGTCTAAATCTCAGAGGGCATAAAGACTCGAAGGAACATGTACTCCTGGTCCTTAGAAAACAGAGAAATACTGAGTACATGAATGCTTCACTCCTACCACTCATTTAATGGAGCTGTATTGACAAAAACTGCCAATGCACTGACAGACCCCCTCCCCCAGTTCCCACAGGTCATAAAACACTAATGTTGCATGTTGGGAATACGAGTAGTGTGGTGAAATGTCACAGTGTTAAAGTACAGTACGTGTGCCCGGTTTGGGGGTACTAAAGAAACGTTGCATTAATAGAAGGGAGGAGAACCACATTTATGCAAGTATATCTTAGCTTATAATTATAATTAGCATCTCTGTCATGAGTGTGGAAGAAGAGTGCAGAAGATAGAACTCACAGATCAATGCAGCCTTTTCTAAAGGCTCGATGTGTCACTTAGTCTCCAGTATTGTCCGGCTTTCACAGAACAACAAAAGGTCTGTCCATCTACATGTAAACTGCCTTGTTAGTGCCCATTTTAGCGGAGGCTGCACTGACTCTGAATTTGAGTCAAAATGTTTTAGCAGCACGAGCGTGCCCTTTGATAACCTTCAATTGATTAGTGTGTGACAGTCTATTGGTGGTCAATATTCGCGCTCACTTTGCACACAGAAACTAAAGCAAGTAAAACTAAAGTGAGCAACAAAGTAAAGGTTTAACAATAAATCCTTATTAGGAACGGAATGTTTAACTGTTAATGTCGAAGGGCTAATAAATATAATTAAGAAGCAATGTTCTTTAATTAGCAAATAAATGGCAGTCCCTGGTTACATTTTGAATTGATCAAAGCGAATAGCCCCGAGCCGTGACACGAATTCTGACACACCACAGAGGCAGCTGTGAAAAGAGCTGACGACAATGCCGCAGCTCAGGCTACGTAACTGCTGCCCTGATATTTCCTCAAGAAATGTTCCAATAAGACACGAGCAAAAATGACATTTCATGTCAAAAGAATGTAATTACCTAAAGACAATTAAGTCTCTGCCATGCAGCATGCACATAACAAAGCCCACAGCACCTCATTAAGCAGCCGGTCTCAGAATGATCAGAGCAGAGAACAGACCAGGGTCAAGACTGGACTCTGAAAATATGCATCACATGCAAATGAGGCATTTTTTTACCTTGGATCTTAGCTTTTGTCTTGATCACTGTGTTCCTTGAAAGCTATTACTCTAAACCATAGGCTGCTTTAATAACATACCCACTATGCCTAATGGGGCCCCAAGAGTTTTTGTGTTATGTATTTGACAACTGAACCTTTGCTTTTTACCTTCAAACTTTAAAATTCCACTGAACTTAAATTGCTTGTTTTTTGTCTGCTACTGCATAAATATCTGCTGTGTAAATAATTTGACCTGTGTTCTCTTTTGAGACAGCAAACAGGAGAAACTTATATTTTATTTTTGTTTTCATGATGCCGCCCCCTATTTTTGGATTAATTTGACAGAAAAATGTTCTCCGTCTACATAGATGGAGATCTTGTTTCCCTACAGCCAATCAAATCTTTGCATAAAACATTAACGTCATCAATCATACGCAGAGCAGACATTCACACTGACTAACAGCCACACAGCAGCCTGTTACACAACACAAGAGCCATTAACTCTGAACAACAGCCCACATTAGCTTTATTTCTAAAGTCTCCTTCTTATCCAACTTACAAACATGAATAAACATCTTGTCCTGCACCTCAACTTGTTGAATGAGCCACCAAACAACATTCACCGGGGAAAAGTGCACCGCCAATGTCATTTAGCAGGCAAGATAGCTAATTAGCTGCTCAGCTGCAGAACATTAAACAGCGTGTAAATACAAATGCCACTATGCCCGTGTAAATGCTGGCCCTTCAATATCACTGCTAACAACAAACTGTCTGCCAGCTGCTGTCCTTGTAAACTACATATATCACTGAAGTTTTTATCATCATTTGCTGAATATCAAATATCAGTTCCAGAGCATTGTTATCCTAAAGGAAAATGGAAAAAAGAGCAGCAATTTAAATATAAACCCTTCTGACAGCTTTTCAAAATTCACTGGGTCTTGACTTGTCAGTGTCAAGTTGTAAACAGTGGCAGATCTGTCAATCACAGGCAATCACAAAAAACAGTTTTCATCCCTTGAATTTGCATAGTGTTTATCACACTTCCAAGGATATATTTCCATAGTATTTCTCAGAGAACTGAACCTCATATTTTCATCACAACACCTTTAAATATTAAAATACACTCAGCGCGGCACAGACAGCATGTCACAGCTTCTATCATTAATCTAGTGTGTGGTCCTGCAGATTCAAGGAAAAGTAAAAGGTTCAGAAACTACAGAATGTGGGACCTCGCAAAAATTACTATTGTCACAGAACCTGAAAGACCGTGAATTGTGGTCTTCATTTTCTTTTAATAATCCTGTTATCAAAATCAAACCAGAGTTCAAAAAGAAATTACTTGTCAAGGCATAATTTGTATGCACCTAAATGTATTCCTGGAGCACATTCAGGTCAGCTCCATGCAGTATTTCTGCAAAGAACATTTCCCATTTAGGCAGATCTGCCATTCTCACTGGTTCATCCCTGAGTACATTACATGTGGTCATATGCAGCCCTTCAATTACAACATAATAGCACCAGCTCCCCTGCTCTTTAACATGAGGTCCATGCCTTCTGTAAGTGGTTACCTTAAAATACACTGCACCATACTGATGCTGGTTTTCTTCTGTGATTGAGGTTTTTTTCCCCCCTTATACAGTTCAAAGAAGAAAAACCTACATTACACTTCTAACTGGAGCCCAATCAAAATCTGGCCGCTGACATAATATCAGTATTCACATGAATAACCATGAATTCATATGAACTGTATCGCTGAATATGTATGCTCTATTTTCATATTGCACACACACTTTTATTATTAAAGACTCCATCATGTTACTTTTGGCAGTATTTACATATCCTGGGGGACCTTACTACAAAAATGTGAGCATCTGATATGAATTTCAATCAGCAGGACTGCGAAACAGGAGAAAAATGCATTTGATTTACGTACTGTAGGCTGGGCCTAACACATAAAACTTCTCACTTGAATCACTACAACATCAATCATTTTAAAAACATCTTGTAATGATTCAGTTATTTCTTATTTTGGGGGGGTTTACATTGGGTTGCTTGCTGCACCACAGCCCTCTCCATTGCCCCAACATACCTTTAAGATGTACTAAAGAATATCATGTACAATGTGTGAATAATACTATAATGTTTAAGATAAAAATGTGCAGTATATGACTATAAATAATCAATAGAATTAAAGGTGCTCTGTGGAACTTTCTTGCGAACAAACAAAAGTTTATCACTGAAATGCAACGTGTGTATCCAGTCTAACAAGTGTATTAAAAGCATTTCCTTCTTCATATATATGTGTAAATTCATGTTTCCTTGCTTCCAGTGTTTGTCGCCACTACCTTTGTTGCCGCATTTGTACATTTGTTGGCATGTTATCACCACCAACTGTCGATCCGTGGAAACCTACAGTGGGATGTGCGTCCCCCGTGCACACGCACAATACAAACAAACCAAATCATACAAACAAAACAGGGACGACGCTTTGAAACATTGATCCTTTGCGCACCTTGAGGTCAAACACTCCACAGGGCACCTTTAATGTTTGCATCTTTGTATCTCTGTTCAAACTCTATGAGGAAGAGGAGAAATGGAATATTTCTTTTTCTTTTCCTTCTGCTTTGAAAACATAGTAGCCTCACCGTGTTGTTCGATAGTATGATACCAAAGCTGATATTTACAATAGACTGCAATTACATGCTGCAGTGTAGTCTACTGCAGCACAGTGGAAATGTCCTTTGAATGCCCTGTCATATTTAAATGTGACATTACATTTTCTGCTAATTCTGAACTCTTAATTTAGAGTGCTATAAGTTTGGAGTAAAATATACCCAATTGTGAACTGTTGCCTTCCTATAGACTGATTTGATCATTAAATCATACAATAACTTGGAATGTGTTATTTTCAAGAACAAATAATGACTCCACGTCACTGTATACACTTAGAAACATTGTCGTCTTAAGGCTTTACTGGATTGGTTGGATTTGATCGGCCATATAAGACATGTAAACGTGCCCATGTAGAGGTTACCGTAGCACTAAAGGCCATGTAAGCAGATGATGGAGTTTTATCGGATGTGAATAGATGGATATCCGGAGGGGACTTCAGCCTGTTAGTTGTGAATGTTGGTCTGACAGAAAAGGGGAGAGTCACAGCAATTCTACCAGCACAGTGATAACAGCGATGAACATTTCTGTTCTCTCTGCTGCACAGTGAGGATGATTTAAGACTACAGTAAGAGAGGGATTAACACGGTGGGTGATACACTTTGAAATTTGACTTAAATGGGAAAAGTCATCAGAAGTAGATGGTACCGCACTGTCATGAGCTTCAAAACATTAAACCAAGTTATCTGATATCACAGCTAAGGGTTAAACGTGATTTTTTTTCATTGTACACACACTGCATGCAATGTTTCAATATCCTGTTTGTGGCTCCTTTGAAATGCTGCTGACACGAGATCATCTGAAGGGCCAAAAACCGATAAAGGCACACACATGTGCGCTGACTGATTATGTCGCTACCGTACAGGGACGGCGTCGCCCATTTGTTATTCATGAAGTTTAAAACGGCAGCCACAAGTATCAATCAATCTCTTTCGCCATTTGTGCCACTTGTGCGTCACTAAGTGCGCACGGCGTCCTGCCTGTTGCTGCTGCTGCTGCCGGAGGAGAGGCTGTGCGCTCACACCCACATTCAACAGGCACTGGAAGATACTTGTTACATGTACAGTTTGACCGCGTTTTTATTAGAAGTACTTTATACTAAACAGAGTCGAGCTATTGGAGACTATACTAAAGGGTAGGAGATGCGTATTTTTTGAGGTGGTGATGCGTTTAAGTTGCGCGCTATGGTGCCTTCCTCTCCCACCACTCTTGGTTTGCGCCTCGGTAGGTAGATCAGACTCGTGAAACATCCAAAGCGTCAACTATATTCGGAGAAAAGGAGACGAGAATGGCAGCTCCACATAACGGATCCAACATAACGACGAACTACACCAACCAGTTTGTGCAGCCAGCGTGGCGCGTCGCTCTCTGGTCTGTTGCCTACAGCGCGGTGCTGGCGGTGGCGGTGTTTGGAAACCTCATCGTGATATGGATCATTCTTGCGCACAAGCGTATGAGGACTGTGACGAACTACTTTCTGTTAAACTTGGCGTTTTCGGACGCGTCAATGGCCGCGTTCAACACTTTAATAAACTTTATCTACGCTACCCACGGGGAGTGGTACTTCGGGGAGGCTTACTGCAAATTCCACAACTTCTTCCCGGTCACATCCGTCTTTGCGAGCATCTACTCCATGACTGCAATCGCTGTGGACAGGTGGGCCTATGAAATGTTGTAAAAACAGTATGTAACGTTTGACTGACCATGATAAATCCCCCCCACGGCCCCCACCCTGCTCTCTCTATAGGTGATCAGTTATATATGTGGGTGATGTTTTTATTTAATTAAATAATATAAAAAAACTAATTTAGATTCAGTTTCTTGTCACCTGTGTATGTAGGTAACTCTTGTCTCCATATGGATATATCAATAATCATTATTTTGTGCATTGAAGAAAAAAGGGGGAAAGTAATACATCCATACCTTCAAAACACCGTTACAATCATCAAAGAAGTCATAAAAAATGAATATTTTAAGCTATACAGGATGTAAAAATAACCTTGCCATCCACACACTTTCATCTCAACAGCTTCACGCATGATTTTTGAACATCTTGTTTCTGATTATTCCACTAAGGCTATTCCGCCTTCCACCGGCAGCAGCAGCGGAAAATTTAATCTTGTGCTTAAAAAAAAGCTCAAATCAGTGTCGTGTGAAGACAAGTACTGCCTAAGGAGACAATCTGGCCTATTTGATGTACAAACTGTACAAAGTGATTCCCTCTCATACTCACACATGTAAGAACTTTAGTGTAATTTCAGTTCCACTAATGGCATCTGAGGCTTTTTCACCACATTATTTCATCAGTGCACGCTCCCTGCTGATTTAGATTCTCGGTAGTGGGGTATGTTTGTGATATGCATTATTATACTGAAAAGGTGGCTACCCAGCAGGGTGTCTGCCATCACACACACCAACGGCCTATTCCACACATTTATTTTTACTTTTCACTGCCAGTGAATCATAGACAGAAGCTGTTGTTTTGCAAAGAGTCTGCACTGCAGTAAATGTCTCTATGTGTGCCAACACCCTAGAAAGGATCGCCCCTTCCTCCACGCTTTTACGCTCCCTGACTCTCTTGCTCTCTGTCACATGCACTCACATTATTTAGCCTCAGTTCTCTCACACGTTTTCTTTCTTTGTTTTTCATCCTCCTCCCATGCCCCTGTGGTTTCAAGTAATGTGGTGAATCAGTCACCACTATCAGACAGGCTTTGATACTGATCAGTGGAGCGTCATCCGTCATAATGTTTCAATGAGGGGACGAGACCCGATGAAGGAAGCAGCTACAGGCCGAACATAATGAAAACAAAAAGCGCCTAGATGCTGCACGCAGGCACAGTGTGCGTCTCCAGCTAGTGTTCATGTGTCACAGTGTGTTGTGATATTGTGCGAGGTGTTTTCCTCCTCCTGTGCTTCTCCTTGACACACAAAGGGAACAGTGTATTTCCTCAGGCCGTGCTCATTTTGGCTTTTCTACAGCAACTTCCATGCATTTGTATTTTTGGTCCGCAGTGTCCGTTTGATTCCGTCAACTGTGTACTGAGAAAGAGAACATCGGCATGACCTACATGATGTAGATGTAACCTCCGGTCATGCTTTTCGTAACCCCAGTATGGTGCTGTCTCCGCTCTGATGTCTTGAAATGGCATGAGGCCACAGTTCGTGATCATCTGTGAATTTGTCCTTCCTGCCGCCTTGCTGTGCTGCCAAGTGCGTTTCTGTGGGGCATTTCAGCAAAATAAATACAGGCTGCTGTGTGGAAGGCAACTGGCGAAGCATTAAACCTTTTTATGATAACACGGCCGGTGACTTTTTCCATCTCTCCCACTTTTATTCTCTTGTTCACTGTGTTGAAGCTGTGGATGTGTCGGTTACGGTCATCTTGGTCTTTGAGATATATATAGCATTGCTTGTATAATGCATATGTTTTGGTATGTATGTATATATGGGCACAAACAGGCAAAAGTAATGGTTAGGAAGGCTCTCTTAATGTTTATTGTAATGTGCAGGGAGAGCTGGGGAAGGTGACAAAAGGCAGGCATCACTGAGAATAATAACTGCTGCTTTCATGAAAGGGTCAGTTGTAAACTCATGCAGATAGTTTGGATTTAATTTGCACAGTTTTTGAGATATTTCTGCTATTTGTCCACAATACGAAGGTTAGTTTGCCTTTTTTTTTGTGGTGCCAACAATCTTGAACATTTACTTTTTCTTAAAATTAACAACATATCTCTCCAGAGACAATGTCCCCGTTGGTCTGGATAATGTACAAACATCACTATGAACACGTTTCATTGGAACTACTGTCTACAGTAGAAATAACCCCTATTAAAACTGTTGACGGTGATGTGTGCATTATCCAGAGTAACAGAGACACTGTTTCAGGATAGAGATGGTGTTAAATTTCCTAAAAGTAATTGGCTTTGAGCACTACAAACTGAAACTGATTTCCATTCACCTTCAGGTGTTGGTGGCTGATATGTTAAAAAATCCCAAACAAACTCCATGGCAACAGTAGATACTATTACTTCAAGTGCAATTTGGGTGATCTGACCATTTAAGTATTTTATGTGACGCTGTGAAGTGAACATTAAACATAATCCTCTCCTTTGAGGACATTTGAGCCAACACTTGACATTTAGCTGGTGTGCATAATGTTTGGCTCTGTGCATTGAAAGTCTCAGTCAATGTAATCTCTGCTAGTTAAACACCGGGCGGTGATAAAGTGGGTGTTAGCTGGTATTGTCACACAACAGTGACACAGTTTCAAAAAAAATAGAGATGCTTTAATATTTTGCTGGTGTAATGTTTATGCGATCAGGCCCAGTTGATGCTGACACCTCTATGAATGTGCTTTGATGTGTGTTGTTGGTTACAAAAAAAGGAGCGTGTGTGTGTAATTCTATTTAGCTCATTCGAGTGTTATGTGGTTATTGTTCAGTGGTTACATCTCTATTTGATCAGTCATCTTTGTGCGAGCTTGTTGGATCCCAAAGAACTCTACTACTACTGGCACATACTTGATTGGATGTCTAACAAGCTATTCAGACTCTACTATCCACACGGGCCAGTGAGACACACAGAGTAAATGCAAAGCAATTACTGGTGAATAGATGTGGCATCTTTGTTCATGTACCTCAGAGAGTTCCTTTCACTGAGGTGACAGAACAAGGCCCATTCTTCACCTTCTTATGTCGATTGAATTAGCAGCTCTGAACCTTTGTTATAAGCAATTGGAAACCATGTAGCATCCTGAGCTGGGTACATGTTCAGCTGATAATCTCCTTCCAATTTTGAGTGCTTTACTGTGTCATTCAAGCAAAATGTCATCTCCGTTTTTTGGAATGAATAATTAATCACTTTGAAACTCAAAACAGCACAGTGTAATTGAACTTTTATACAGGCCTTCTTGCAGAAAATAAAGCAGAATATTAATGAAGAAAAACTTTTAATTTTAAGTTGAAGCATCTGAATCAGCCCGTGAATTTTGAGGGTCAGAGAATTTTTAAAAACTTCACATACAAAGAGGGTCTGAACAACCCAAGGAGTCCTAAAATAAATCTGAGGGGTCACAAGATGATTAAGAAATGATTAAGATGCTAAGTAAGAACATTTCTCTTTATTTTGGGGCACCTTTGTAGTTCAGGGGTTTCAGGCACTGACTTTGAATTGAATCGTCCCTGGTTTGATTCTGGCTGCATGTTGATCCTCATCTCTCTCTCTCTCTCTCTCTCTCTCTCTCTCTCTTCCTGTCACCTCTCCACTGTAACTATCTAATAAAGGCATAAAATGATGTTTATTTTTCTGACTTGTTGAATGTTTTGCATCTTTCTTTTTCTTCTGAAAATCCTTCAAATGAAACAATCCAGGAAGGCGAACTGACATGTTTGAAGTCATGTTCACATTACAGTACTGACACAGCCTGTGATTTTTTTCACAGTGCCACCTATACACAGTATAAAGATGATCTTAGTGTTTATAGGTAAGCTAGCAAGCCACACGCTTGGACCAGTCCTTGTTCTGGACATACTGTACATGAATACGCCCACCTCATTATCAGAAGCATGAGGAAATGTTGCATAGGTAAATAGCTTTTGAACACAATGTCTTTTTAACCTACTGACCTCTGACCTGTAGGTACATGGCCATCATCCACCCGCTGAAGCCTCGGCTGTCGGCAAAGGCCACCACCGGGGTCATCGTGTGTATCTGGAGTCTGGCCGTGGTTCTGGCCTTCCCTCTCTGCTACTTCTCCACAATTCGAACTCTGCCCCACAGGACCCTCTGCTACGTGGCCTGGCCCCGCATGGCCGACGACCCCTTCATGTGAGAAATGTTTTGCATCTTGCATCCAAAAATTGTAATCTGCTTTGATGCCCGGGTTTAGATATAATAAATATATAACTTACAATTTGCACCTTCTTAATTCCTTGTTAACTGTCACAGTGAAATATTTAGACAAATGTAAAAGACTCATGTTTAGAAGAGCGAAAGGAATATTTTCTTCAATATTTACACCAATATTTACATACAAAACAACAAAAAATGTTTACACCAATCCATTTTCTTTTTTGCAACACATGTAACACTGATGTTTCTCACTAACATTGCACCTTTATAGGTCCAGTCTCTCGGGCAGACTTGAGTGTCTGCCTGAGCTTGTAACATATGTGGAATCTGGGTCACCTGCAGTTTTTTCAGCACTACCTGAGTCTGTGTCAGCTTGGGTGTTTGCATCAGGTGTCGGCTGATGAGTTGTACGCAGATGTGTACGGTTTCTGCTCAACAGTCCATCCTCTGTTCTGACGAGGTAAGACCTCGGGGCTGCTGTCTGTTGTGTGACAGTCCCGTGAGTGTTCTCCGTGGTGATCCATACACTCTGGCCGTGGTAGGTCAGGTAGGTAGTGTGCTCTGTGATGTTTGTTGTAAGGTCGCTCTTGTTTTCTCTTTCCTTGTGTCTCCATACTCCGGAACTGCTTGATGTTGGGCCACTGTGGAGAAAATGCTTTGGGCACTTGAGCCATAGTGGTCCTTAGCTGTCTCCCCATGAGAAGCTATGCTGGTTTTCCACTGGAGTGGCTCGATAACTGAGTCGAGCTTTAGCTTAGCCCTCTTTCCACAAGCCTTTCACGGTGGCCACAGCTTGCTCAGCCTCTCCATTGGATTGCGGGTATCTTGGGCTGCTGGTTATGTGAGTGAATCAATACTCTCTGGCAAAGTCTTTGAAGAGAGACCAGGCATACGGTGGGTCGTTGTCTGACATCAGCCGCTCTGGGACCCCATGCCGACCAAAGATGTTCTTCAGAGCCGATATGACTGTGTTGGCTGATGCAACACATCGCTGATGGGCAACTTCAGTGTTTCGGGAAAAATAGTCAACCACTACAAGATAGGTGTTTTTAGCCCAGATAAATATGTCTGTCCCCACACAGTCCCACAGTCTCTCAGGTACAGGAGTTGTCAACAGGGGTTCCCTCTGTGTTGTTCTGACAGTTTCCAACTTTCTGGCTAATGTAAGCTGAAAGCCCTGGCCACCAGACCAACTGACAGACCCTGGCTTGGCAATTGACTATCCTTTTGTGGCCATGATGGAGGATGTTGAGCATTTCTCCTCTTAACGAGCTGGGGATGACAATTCTTTGTCCTTTCAGGGGAAGATTCGCAGCCAGGGGCAGGTTCTGTCTCTCCTTCCAGTGAGGTCCTATATCAGGTGGCAGGTGGGCTTTATCAGGCCAATCAGTTTGACAGTAATGCATTAGTGTACTGCAGATGGGGTCTTTTTTGTGCCTCTCTGCAAGCTGCTGCAGTCTAGCTTCAGTAGCTGGGAGAGACTGTCTGATCGAGTCCACAAAGATTTGGACGTCTGCTTCCTGCTCTTCCTCCGCCTGAGTGAATGTGTGCTCCACTGGTGCTCGTGACAGCGTGTCTGCGGTGACGAGCAGTTTTCTAGGCTCAGGTACAATGTCATAGGAGAATTTCAGCAGTCTCAGTTGTAGGAGTATTAATACTTTATTATTTAATTACCTCGTTATTAAGAGCACCACCTCCTTTTTGGTTAGAATTTGTTAATGCCAGGAGGAAACACTGAACCTAGTTTAATTTAATAAATGAATCAGTCTCATAACCATAAGCTCTTGTTCCAGTCAGTGACCTGTCTACTACTCTTCAGAAGAATAAAACGACAGCTTTTAGGATAAATTAAGAGATTTATTAATAGCTAAATATCTTGAGGATACATGATAAAGCATAAGATAATAAATAAAAAGAATACTAAGGCCTATAAGTGAAGATAAAGATAAAATAAAGACATTTTCAGCAAGAGTGGCTCAAAGTGTGTGACTCGAGGCTAGCGTATTTCAATGGGTAATGTTAAGGGAAAAGCTAATTCAACTTCTCTAAAGAAATTGTCTTCTAATTTTAATTATTTTAGTTATTCGACATCAACCCTTCATCACAAAGCCATGTTATACCTTACTGTTGACAAGTTCCTTTGTTGTGGAGATGTCAGGTCCAGCGTTGTTTTGGTAGTTGGCTGCAAGTTACAGCTTGGCAGTGCAGAGTGGTCCATGTTACAGATGAGTCTTTGTGGTTGCGGTGTTGAACACCAGTGGAAAGGAGTCAAAAACAAACTAACTTGTTTCAATAAAAGATTAAATATGCATATTCTTGGTTAAAAGACAAAGAAAAGAGACATCTTAAAACATCTTACACATTCTTTTCATAACATTCAAGTATTTCATGATATTTTCTGATTAATAACGGTCCTGCTATAATAGAGAATAAAAGAGTTAAAGCAGCAATTTTGTGAGGTTAACACAACATTCAGAAACAAATATACACAATATTCAACACAGTTATTTCATTACTTCTGTAACTTCAAGCGTTCAAATGCCTTCCTGTCTAATGATCTTATCCAAATGTTATTAAAGTTAACACTTATGTGATTAGATTAAACCTTCAGAAACATATTGAAATATAAATTAAACACAAATCTTAATTATAAGATAAAACATCCAATATGATTATTATTTAATAATACAAGAAAATTTCAACCTGAACTTTGAACATTACATCTTTGCATTCGTATTACTCTTAAATTCACTCTTTCAATACAACTACTTATCTAATTTAGGTTAATAGATCAGAAGAACACTTGGGTGATTTTAAAATACAGTTGCGTAGTTACCAAACATTCATTACCCTTAACATAAGGGAATTTGACTCTTGTCACTAGAGGGCAGTAGAGTCACATGTAGAAAAAGGTAATAAAATCAAAGTTTAGTATCTCCTTAGTATATAGTCACACAACTATCAAAGTTATGCTATTCTTCTTGTATTTACATGACAAATAACATTACATAACTTGCATAATGATTAGACATGTTATTTACATTAAATTCAGGTGTGGCTCAGATTTGCAGGAAGGCTTTACAAAAGTCCTCAGCAATGTGAGTTAGAGTTTATGGCTTTGGTCTGGTGAGATAAGAGAGTCTGTGGCCCATTTAAGGTGGGGGGGTTTGTTTGGTCCGTCTCCAGTCCAAGTGGCCTTAGGGTCAGCTTTATACTTTTAGTAAAGGCCATAATTCAAATTATTGATCAGAAAGTTTGTGATCCATCTCGATTGTAAACCTCATGCCAAGCAGGTACAATTGCAGGCGCTCACATGACCAGGTCACCGCTAGTGCCTTCTTCTCAATCTGAGCATAGTGTTTCTCAGCATTAGACAAACCTCTGGAGATGAACACAACTAGCTACCAGTCACTCCCTGGCTGTTTCTGGATCAGAACAGCTCCAAGACTGAAGGACGATGCATCAGTTGACACACATGTTTCTGCATTGGGTGAGTATATATCGAGGACTCTGGGTGAGCTGAGTTCTGACTTCAGCTTCTGAAAAGCCTCTCATTGTGATGCTCCCCAACATCATTCTGTCCTCTCAGACAGAAGATCTTTCAGAGGTTGTGTTAATGATGAGAGGTGAGGAAATGACTTACCCAGGTAATTAGCCATGCCCATCACTCTTCTGATGTCGGCAACACAGGTTGGTTCTGGTATTTCCAGAATGGCTTTGACCTTGCTGACCTTGCTTGTCAGGACTCCCTCAGTGCTGATGCAGTGTCTGAGAAACATAATTTTGCTCCTGGCAAACTCACAGTTGTCCTTGTTCAAAATTATCCCTTCATCTCTCAGTATCCTGAGTACCTGGCACAGCCTGATATCATGTTCAGCCTGAGCTTTGTCATACACCAAAATGTCATTGGCGTGGCATACCATTCCTTTGCAGCCCTCAAGCATTTGTGTCTTCCGTCGCTGGAAATGTTCTACGGCTGAGGAGATCCCAAACGGCAGCCTGTTGAAACAGTAGCGACCAAATGGGGTTATGAAGGTGGTCAGGGAAAGCACTGTCTTCGGTCAGGGAAATTCTCTCACTTCTCTGTCAATCTCAATAACCACTTCTCCAAGAAAGGCGACATCTTCTGCTCCATGGTCTGCAGATATATCATGATATCATAGATGCCACCAGCTGATCCACATTTCCGAGCAAAATGTCCTTTTTCTGCATCTTTGGCAGGGCAATCCTTCCTCTGGTGCTTTGTTGCATTCCCACCTCATCCACAACCTGTGGCTGTTTTTATTTTCTGGCTTGACTTGTGAGCTGTATTTCTGCCCTTTTGTGCCTCTCTGCATCTATTGCCTTGCATTTATTGCATCTGTTCTCTGATTGCCTCTCATTTAAGCTGCAACGTAGTATTGGCTGCTGCTTCTTTATTTCCGCACTGTGACACATTCTGGCTATGTGAGTTCAGGATCTAACTGCAATGACAATCCAGCCTCTGATCAGTTCTTCTCTTAGATCCCCAAATGCACAATGCTCAGCTAGGCTATGAACAGCAGTAATAAATGCTTCAGCAGTTTGCCCTGGCTCTTGATTGCGCCTGTTGAACCATGCACGCTCAAAAAGAATGTTCCTTTTTCTCACAGTGTTTCTCAAAAGCCTGTTTCACATCTTCATGAGATTTTTTCTCATCGCCATTTAAGGGCAAGACATTTAATATGTCCTCAGTTTTGTCCCCTAGAGTGTACATCAGTGTATTTACTTGATATTCTTGTGTCTGTTTATTCAGGCTTGTTTATCCACTTTGGCCATTTACTTGCATTAATAAAATCAAACCTGCCTGGTGGAGCTGCTGCTGGTGCTTGTGCTGGCTGGCAATTATTGTTTACACTTTACACTTGAAATTCCGATCAAATTTACAATTATAGGAGTACACAAGGCTCAACATATGTTGATAGTAGATTTACTGCGCATGAAATTCTACATAAATGTTTTATAAATGTATAAACTCTTCAGCCTTTTCTCCTCTTTCTCTTTAGGTATCATATCATAGTGACGGTTCTGGTCTATGCGCTGCCTTTAGTGGTGATGGGCATCACCTACACCATCGTGGGGGTGACTCTGTGGGGAGGAGAGATCCCTGGAGACTCATCTGATAACTATCACGGACAGCTCCGGGCTAAAAGGAAGGTAAGCGTGCTCAAAGGGGAAAGAGTGCACCGTTCATTCAATAATTCAGATATGTCCTGGGGCAGTCCAATTAGTTCTGTAACTGTGAACACGGTAATCTTTGAACGCTCAAAGCCATAGTACCAGGAATAATTTGCAAGTTTCTGCCACTGAGCAGCCTGTGGCCCGAGGTAATTATTGTATGTCCTTTTTATAATCTGAAAAGGAAAAAGACAGTTTAAGGCAATATGTCATTTTGTCACTTACTTGTCTTTAAGAAAAAGAGGATTTCACCAATTTTCCATTTTGAGGCATTTTGTTAGAACTAGAAGTCATTCAAAAACGACTTGCCAGTCAAGAACAATTATCCAGCTTGCTGTTACTGCATATATATCTTTAGGGTTTGGATATAATCCTCTAATTGGTGATTAAAACCGTTATTGTCTAAGGGAGGAAATCCCAGACCACCATCAAATCTAATTAATTGTTCCATGGCCTGTTTTCTGTTTTCTGTATCTCATGATAATCTGTTAAGTGTATCACACTGATAAACAAAGTGGCGAAAACACAACATCCCTGGCAGAGATAAAAGGGTAATATAACAAGGTAATGCTTCACAGAATTAAAATTACAGCAACTCCCTGTCGAACCATTTTGTACAAGCCCTTTAATACTGAACATCTTGCCCTTGTACATTCAAGCACCAGAACTCACATTAATGCTTTCATGATTGGATACTTTGATGATAAGTAATGGACACACAGTAGCAGAAGTAGGACTACACAGAAACCATAAACATCATTTTCCCTCCACAATAGCAGGAACACTGGTCTCTTTAGTCGTTAGAAATAAATGAAAAAATAGAAATATTACGATCAAATTCCCACTGGTGAAATTGAAAAGAGAAATAACACTGACTAAGCTCAACAATTTATAAAGTAGTGTAGACTTGCTTTCAGTTTTGATTTTCTATCACTGATATATGTAACACTTAAAAGTGTGAACACTGGCCACAGCACACTGCAGTGAACAAGATTAATGACTTTTTCCTTCTGTATGTGTGTGAAGAAGTTGGACACATTTCAGGGAAGAAACTCTTGATTCCACACAACGCAACCTTTGTGGTTGTCACTTGTCCTCAATCAGCTGTTTGTCTATGCATCCAGACAGGTACAAGCTCTGAAAACCAACAGTGTCTCGAGGCATTATGAGTTTGGCCACACTTTTGGTGTCCGAAGCCAAAGCCTTTATGCCTCAGACAACCCAGTCTCACATCAAAATGTGTAATAGCTACACTGGTCCACAGCGCAAAATGTATTAAGCCCCTTTCACACATGCACTGCGATCCTGAAATTTTCCAGCTCAGATAACTACACAACGCAAAGATAGTGATTCAAACAGCATGTAACTACGTGGTTTCAGTAATAGCAGTGACCATAGCAGCGACCATAGCAACCACCATAGCAACGAAAGAAAGCCTGAAAAAATCTTGGTAATCCTATCACTGAATGAAGATTATGAAAATAAAATGCAGATTTCTAGCTAGAAATGTTATTAAAACGCATTTTAATAAACTACTATAAACTATCGTAACATATTGCATTTTCCACTGAGAATACTATAAAAGGAATGTCAGCCTTTTTTTTTTCCACAGACAGAAACTTGACAGTCACATAACGTGGATGCAGGCCAATAGAAAAGAAAAAAAAACAATTTTAGAGCTGTTATTGTGAAACTAATACCTTTTGCACTGTGGACAATGTAGCTGTTACACATTTTGAGAGGCTGGGTTGTCTCAGGAGTCAGAAGCTCATTCAAGACGTGTTTTTACAATGAGAGTGTTTACTACTATCACAAAGAATGACAGATATGAGGAAAAAACACATCTACAAGGTCATAAAAAAGGTGATAACGGCAAATAAATCATGACACCTGCAGCAGCATCACTGGCAAAGACACGGTCACTAAATCACAATAATATAGATGTTAGATTCTATGTTTTACGGTAATGTTATTTACTTTATATAGCATACAAAACAATCAGTCAGTCAAAACTACCACCTCATCACCATATTAAGAAAGGATAACCAAACTACCAACCAAGTAAAATCTAAACCAAAGAAGATGTAGTGCAAAAAAAATGGATGGGTTTAACCAAGTGTATTGTAAAATGACAAAAGAGATAGGATTTGGATTTATTTGTAATATCACAAATCATCTCAGAAAAAGGACACCAAAGAAATCATTTATTACTCAGAGTGAATAATAGTGATTATTCAGCTACAGTATTATGCTTGAACAACAGTGTTTTTGTCACATTCATTTAAATTTCTGAGCGGGTCACTAAGCTGATTTTTCTTTCTTTTTTGTTGTCCTGGTCTTTTAGCTCACTGAGCTGAATATTTTTTTGCCAGAAGTCTGGAATACAGTAGAAACATTAGCTTTTGAGCGGGCTAGTTTTGTGATGCTTGACAGTGTTGCCCCGGGCTGTTCTCTCCTTTCTGTAACCTATTCTGACCAGGGCCTGCGAGCACAAAACTCAACCTGCATGACATTCATCCCCAAGAAAAAGACACTGTACCATGTGACCAGCAATGAGGACAGGATAGAGGTTGAAAGATGAACATGCTTTGTCTTCAAACACACAAACACAAATGCAAACTGCCTTTAAATTAGGCACAAAATCAACCACAAAAATGTTGGTATATAACAGTGAAAACAGATGGATTAAACCTGAATACTTTTGTGCACAAACCACACACAAACCACACAAATATTGCTTTTCATTTATTGATCTGCACAGGAAGGACTCACTATAGACCCATTTCTGGCTGGAAGACTCAAAAATAATGACCACTGTGGTGAAAACCAATACTGAATCTTAGGAAAGGGTGAGAGCATGCAAAGACAGAGAAATTGCTCAGGCAATTGTGAGCACCCATGGCGAAATAATACTGTGGGGTGACAAAATCAAAAGCATACTGCGGTAATGTTTTGTGTCCACCACTTTGGTCCAGACTGAAATATCTTGAAAACGATAACACAGATTTCCATGAATTTAGTACAGACATTAATGGTTCCCAGAGAATGACAATGACTGCCTTTGGTAATTCCCTGTTCTTTCCTCTAGCACTACGATGAGGTTCACACTTGTGATTTTGAATGAAATGTCTCAACAGCTATTGGACAGATTACCATGAAATTTGGTACAGACATTCATGTCTCCTTTAGGATAAATTGTAATACCTTTGGGGATCCTCTTAGTCTTGTTCATTTATGTTTTTATGCATTTATATTTCTTTAAACTCTATTAGTGTTGTCTGACAGTCCACTATGGGTTTTGATTACTCGGTAGTTTCATAAATTTCATACAGAGTGTACAGTATGTATATGAATGAAGCTATATGTCACCCTTAACCTGCAACTCAGAGGTATTTTTATGCTCATTTAATGATCTGACATGTCAAGTGAAGTCCACCTCTCAATAGTAAAGGTGCCAGAATTAACATTGGCCAGACCAAGTAGCGGAGCTCTCACACCCCAGGAGTCCGATACCTGTAGAGATAACGAAATGAAAAACAGGACACAAAGACACTTAAATGACCCTCGGGTCATGTGAACTGAAGAACACACAAGTTTAAGAGAACACCACATTCACATGGACAGAGACTTGAGTTAAGAGACTGGAATGCAGTTTTTCACATCAGGATAAAGAAATTCACCAAAGCCCCTTTCACACATGCACTGCAACCACAAAGTTATCCGGACATTACCCGGGGGAGCTGTATGTGTGAACGCAAATGTCCAAATCAGTTGGACTGGACATTAAACGGACTTTACCCTGCCAGCTGCCTAGTACAAGGTCTGTGTAATGTCCGACTGAGCCCATGTGTGAATACAGCAGTGAATTCCGAGAATTCACAGCGAGCGAGTTGGCACGTTGATGACATTTCTATCATGCGGCTGGCAACGCAACAGAACTACATTTTATGTTTACACAATTTTATGTTTAAAGTCACGATTATTTGACCATAGTGTATTGAAGTATGTAACTTTCTGCGCATAATGTTTGAATTAAAATCACTAGAGACAGAGGAGACATGAGCCGCCATTTTGGGCCCTGAAGTATAGCCGCAATCTTAGGTAGAAGTTCCACACAAAGGCATTAATATTCATTAGAGGTTTCGGCACTAAGCGCCTTATCCAGTGCCAGAAGTTGACTTCCCCTTTAGGCTGGCCCTCAAACCTGAGCTCAGGAAACACTGTTTTATTTATCTTAGTTTTCTAGACATCTTTAATTTTTGTTCTTCACCTAAAGTATGAACACAATTTTACCTTTTTCTGAACAAGCCTCAGAGTGCCTCAGTATCAACTGAACGCTTGTTTCCTTTGTTGTGGTTTTTAAAAATATTTTTGTAACATTAAGCATTTTTTATAGTATTTCCTTTTTGAAGTTTTTGTCATCCAGCCAACTTGACTGCTACTACCCAACAGAATTAGTTAAAGAAGTGTAGCCAGAAAGATCTACACCGCATTCCACAGAGTTGCCTGGATTACCTCTGCATTGGAGGCGCCCTGCAGAAAAGCCCTGTGGACAAACAGGCTTGCACCATGTGTGGGTAGGCCACACCAACAAACTCAACGCTTCACATCGACTTCTGAACCAGCTAACGGATTCCTCTCTGCACGACGCTTCAACAAAGTAGTCATGACCCACGGCTTTCTGTGATTAAGAGTTGATGTTAAATAAGAAATAAATGAATTCCCTTAGAGCCCTAGCGTCCCGCCGTTCTTTTATAGCTTTACATCACATACTTCCATCACTATCACCAACTCAGTGACCAATTTTTTTCACCATTTAAATATCTTCTATTCATTTGTTTGATTATTTTCTTCATCATGTATTCATTAGACATTTAAGTATAAATTAATGTCCTCATTTTTAGCAAGAAGTTGTCTGTTTGTCTTCTTTGACAGAAGACAGAGGTCAGTGTATTGGAAAGAATTCCAATTCTTGGTTATGAGACTGATCAATTAAACATATGTCCCTTAAATAAGGGTGGTTCCCCCTATCTTAACAAGTACAAGAATTTAATACAAAAGTAGTGAAATACAAGACAAAACATTTCTTTTTCCCAAAATGTTGAGGTCTCAATTGCTACAGTCACTCTAAGGTTTTACAAAAAAGGTAAATGTAATTTACGACGTAAAAAGGGAGAAATACTTTACTTTAAGTCTATAGGTCTATACTTTAAGTTTATAACATACTGTAATGTAGTTGTAAGCACAAATACGTGTTTATTAATCTATTTGTGACCAGCTATAACGCCTCCTGTGGGCCTCTTTAAGTAGAGGGTTGTGTATAAACAGATAATGAGTGACAATATAGTAAAACACAGTTGTAATAACATAAACTATGTCCTCATAGGAGAAGTTATCATTGTGACACATATTATACATTACTTAACACTTAAATATGTCTTTATATCTGCTTATAACTACATTATAGTGTGTTATAAACCATTTATTAAATGTTTATATACTGCTTATAATGCTAAATAGGGGGACTTGAAGTAAAGTGTTACCCTGTTGATGCTTTGAGATTATTCACCTCTCCTGTATTGGGGTAGCAGTTGATTATTTCAGTGACTGAAACTGACCCTTTGAGATGACATTAATGCTTAAATAGAACTATATTTTGATTGCGTGTTTGCTTGACATACAAGTATCTCACCCTATATCACTTGGCTGTGGCGTTTGTTTGTCCCAGACTTCCCCTCCTTCTGACCAAATTATGGCCCTATTGTTTTCTATGGTTTTCTATGATGTGTTGAGAAGTGACAGTTGCATCTGTACCCTTGAAACAACTGTGAGCCACTAAAGGGACTGACGCAGTAATTCGTTTTCTGTTGACAGTATGATTATATAAATTCTCTTTGGTCACTTATATGTAATAAATGGATGAACTGAGGTAATAAAGTATAAAGTGGCAATTTTGTGCAAAAATAACCCATGAAGACATTTTTTTCAAGTATTTTCTAGCGTTTCACCTTAATGATAGAATTCCTGTGCAGCCATCACAGGTCTGTGCGGTGATATGAAGTAATAAAATGCTCCATCTTTCTATCATTTCTCATCATCTTCATTGATAGAAAGATTCACCAGTCCATTGTTTAGAGGTAATCCATTCTGCCGCAATCACCACGCCACAGGTGCTCCATTTTAAGCACATTTTAAGTCTTATGACCTCTCTTATGTCAAGAGTGCAGTATTAATGACCTGTCTTATGACAGGTCATTAATACTGCACTTCAGACTGACATTTCAACATTCTGACATTCTCTTCAAGACAATCTGCGTTCGATCGTCCATCTGCCTTTCTGTCTGAAGATAAAGTATTGTGTGCGAGTGTGTCTGTGTGTGTGTGTGGAAGTAAGGATTGGGATGGATTACCTCTACAAGATCATTTTTTTTCCTGAAATGAAGTACAACAGTGTTAAGCCGCAGTGTATCTGAGGGTCACGCTGGCTCCGTCTAACCTCCAGCGATAATGGGACTATTCTAATCCCGACTGGACAGGTGCCAATAGGCCCGTCTGTCCTGAGAGAGACAAGCGTAGGTGGTCACAGGCAAGTGCCTCGGCTTGTCCCATAATGAAATTCACAGTAGAAGCAGTTCCAAGGGTCAGTCACCAAGCCACACTATTATACAATAGGAGTTGGCTGCTTTCTCTTGAGAGTGCAAGTCTGAATTACTGTGGCTACAGTCACGTAACCTCTTGTACTCTTTCTTCTCACCAGTGACTGTCGAAGACGAAAATTGAATCTCTTTTTTTTTTCACATCTTGACAAAGGCTCCTTCTGAAACATTTGGTCATACACCATGCTTGAATAAAGCCTTTAGTAACTCTATTAACTTCAATTGCTTGTACCCGCTGGCTCTAAAGAGTACCTTTGTTCAATGGGCAATCTCCTAAAAATTAAGTCTATGTAATTTTTTTCCCGGTTGTGTTTTCAAGGAAACATAATTTCTACCCAAACTGTGTTTACTAGCAACATTTTTTCCAGTCAAGGAAGTGTTGCATTCCAGGTTACACATCATGCTTCATGTGTGTGGTTATAGGTTTAGGCAACAAAAGCACTTTGGTTAAGTTTAGGGAATGATTTAGGAATATGACTGGTGTTTTGGTTAAATATTGAAGAAGTAAACATGTTCTTCTTTGTGATCCAAGTCAGAGCTGATCATGCTTTAGTTGCCACAAGCGGATATTGTAGGGAAAACAAATGAAACACGTATTTTGCGACTTTGCAAATACATCAATTAAAAATGTTCACTTCTACACACTGGAATATTTGACAGCATAACGGCATTTTCTACAAAGATGGACTCCAGTGATATAGTACCTGAGGCTATAAATGTGTTTTGAATTTTGTTTGCAAATTGTTAACTCTGTGCTAAGAATTGTTGAACAGTTGTATCTTAACTTTGAAAAGAAATTAAATGTAAAAATCCTTATTGTATTGATAAATAACATGAGCAGATTTACAATTATTTCAAAACATATTTTCTGTTGCACGTTAGTAGTATATAAAGGTCATTTGAAAATAGGGTTGCATTGATTATTTTGAAATTGTTTTATGAAGCAGACTCACTCCTGTTCTTTTTTTAAATTTCTTTTCTCTTATTTTTGCTGACACACAGTTTCTCTCCTGTTTAATCACTCAGTGGCATTCAGAAATGCAACTTGCTGTGGTTTGTCGTTATTGTATCATATTCTAAATTGTCGGTGGGACTCACTCGGGCTTCAAGCTAACTAATGGGTATAGTCATTTACTGGATTAATGAAGGAACATAAATCTGGTGGCAGGGTAAGCCCTGAGACTGTTTTGGTCGGTTATAATCTTACTCTGAATATCAATTTTATGCATTAAAAAGCTCATTAACATTTTAGTTTCATTGTTTTTTTTTCAAAAGCAAATCAGCATCAAACTAATATGTTTTCCTCATACTGACATTTGTTTCCCACTGCTCGTTTGAATTTAGATGTGAAATACTGTGATAACAGTACTGTGAGTTGGTATAAAGTTTTTACCGCTGCAGCTGTTTTAAGTAGTTATTTTCATTATTGTCATTCTAGTCATTTGGCTTTGTAATTATATTACTTTGAAGCAATATTAGCTACACTTTGACCTTGAAAAATGTAGCACTTCCAAAACAACCATGTCGCTGAACATAATCAAGGCAGGACTTTGTTTCCCTTGAAACCTTATTGTAGCAGAATATACACATCATTTCTCTCACAAAGGGTTGAACCGACTAGTTATGAACTTTCACATTCACATTATCAGCTGAGAGTTTTCACTGATCAGTGCTCATTGATAGCGATACCTCGTGTGCTCCTCAGGTGTGATATTCTGCTTACAGACTGGCCTCCCAATGTGTCAGGGAAGCGTTTTCTGCCTGTAACAAGATTCTTACCAACGAGGGAGCAAGTAAATCATGGAAATCCAGTTTGGGACCTTGACATTTAGTGAGAAAATGCCATGCTACTTCTTATCCTCCTTTCCCATTTTGTAGAATTGATATGAAATAGCATTTAGATCATGACATGTTTCTATGGGGCACTTTGGTGTAGATTGACCATCTGTATTTGAGAAGTGGGGAAAACACTTGAGACCCCATTCTCAGCCCTGATGAAAGGACTTAGATAGTAACTGCGGGGCTCAATTGCTTGCAATGGTCTGTCCTGGTAAATGAATATTTGCTTATATCTTCTAACAAGAAAGGAAAACCTGTGAATGTTTGCCGTGTCCAATAATAAGACATAGATGGGATTATTTTATAATTTTCCAGGGAGATATTCTACACTAGTCGGCACCTTGCCTGCTGCCTTCCTGTTACATTATGAGAAAACTGACATGTTCATAAAAGTCATCTTGTTAAAAGTGATGGAACTGGAGAGTAATTCACTCAGTCTCTCACACACTTACTCATTCACATTTAGCATGCTGCGGATTCACTGCAAGGAGCAGCTGTTAGCTGTGGAGAAGCTCTTCTTTGCATTCATCATTAGTCAGGAGTTTGCTGTGAACCACTAGTATGAATGCAAATATTTCACAAGAAGCGTAATCTTGTTTTATTTTTTACTGCAAAGGCAAAAAATAAAACACTTTGTTTAGAGGAAAGTGTCTGCCACTTCCTTACAGACCAGCCACAACAGCCACAACAGCTAACTGTTGTTCAGAAAAATGTAAATCAGAGTATTTATATCGGCATAGTGCTTTAAATGCACCATCTAGTTGTTTGAATTAGTCTAAAGTGACTGAGGAAGCTTCTTTGTGAACCATCTGAATAAGGAATGTTTTTATGGAAGATTATACAATCACGCTGGATGTTTACTATTGACAAATGTACTTGGACCAGCAACACAGACGTTAGATTTGTGCTTCATTGTTTGCATTACCAAAAAATTTGTTTCACTTTAACAAGAGAAAAGGCTTTCAGGATGAGGATTGACTGAGTTTGGACAACACGGTGCCATGGACATTAGTTAAGCTGTGGTTGCTGGAGTGTAAACTTCCACAAATCCATTAGAGAGCAGGACAGAGCCTCTAACATCGCCCTAAACTCTGGATGTACTGGTCCTGAATGGGGCTTTTGCTATAACATTACCCATAACCTCACAAAATGATGTGTATTTTCCCTAGCCTTGGATGCAATGTGAGGTTACTACTGTATAGGCACTAAGCAAGTTAGCAGGGCATGAAAAAGTTTCCCTAACCTTAACCAAGGGCTGCCTGAACATAAACATAAAAGTTTAATGATGTAGTCTAGTGTGAAATTAGTAGATATTGTACTGCAAGATCTGATATTTTGGTCGGGAAACAAAAAAACGACATTGTCTCTGAACGTTTCAGTCATACATTCAGTATCAACATTTTTGCAACTTGCCAGATATGTAAATTAACAACATTTTTTCACTGTGTTAAGAGAAAATGGAATTCAGCCAGCATTACGTTTCTCGCAAAACATATTTGCTGTTACTGTTCCTATATGAGACTTTCCTATATGGGATCATCTGCCATTATGAGAACACATAAAGTGACCACCAGTCTCAACGTGCCTCAGAATAAGTATTTGTAGTTCTTTGACATGTCCTGTATCTCAGCACAATAGTGCCGGTAATCCTGCTTTACAGAACTCTCGGGTACAGTACTGCTATGACCAATATTATTCTTATTATATGACCTTTTTTCCTCTTTGTGCGTTTTTGTCCCACTGGTCTTTGTAGTTTAGCAATCATGAAACATCAAAGTGGCAAAAAGAGATAAGACATGCTCCCTTTGAGGTCTGCTCTACTGTATGCAAATGTCCTATACTTGTTCTTCACTCCTCTCTTATTCTCTCTGCTCTGTCTGAGCGCATTTGTGTTGGATTTTCAAATTCAACCTAAACAGAAACACCATCAGAGACCTAATTTCCATAAAACTTTGAAATGAGTGCTTCATTGTAAACGTTTGCAGAATTTCCGAAGGACAAACTGTACTACATTCTAACAGAAAAATAAAAAGTCCTATATGTCGCAGTTGTCAACTTCGCAATCAACGCAATTCTGTCCCCCAACAATGTAGAAAGTGACCTCAGCCCTGAGAAACATTACAGTAACCTTAAAACCCAGCAGTGTGCTATAAAGAAATGAAAAGCTCAGAAAGGTTGTTTTCTTTTGATCACACTTGCATTAATTTTCACAGGCAGATCATTGCTGCATGTTGGAGATACGTGATGTGCAATCCTATGGTTCACTGACTAGCAGGACCTTTCTTCTCCTCTTTGCCCTCTGGAGAACGACCTCCCCATCAGGAACATCAACACTTTCAGACAGAGGGAATTGTTAACCTTCTCCAGCCTAAATTTTGACCACAGCACAAAACAAACAAGCTACTCTGTCAAAGCAAGTAGAAATAATAGGAGACCTCTGAATGAAATGTTTAAAAATAATAATAATAATGTACATACTTTTTAATGATAGCTGTACTAATGTCTCATAATGTTATAGCAGTAATTTACAGGTTACCTTAAAGAGCCCAACTCTTCAATTTCTGACTTGGAACAAGCAATGAAAATCTACTTCTCCACTTTCCATTTATATGCTCAGTAACCCTAACCCTTAACAGCCATACCTTCACACTGCTCATGCATAAACCAGGATTTAGACTGAAAACACACTGAGACAGTTCAGCCCTGTGTTTTCACACATATTGTTGTATTATCTCAAAGACCTTCAGTTGAATTTTCCCCAAGAATTACTCAGATTTGCTTCCATTCCTTTTATTAAACTAACCTCCTGGACTTCATCGTGAGTTTTATTGGTACAAGACACACTGAGACAGTTCAGTGTGTAAGAACAGAGTACATAAAGAACAAGAACAGAGTACATAAAGAACAAGAACAGAGTACAGTGTATAAAAAAGAAAATTTCCACCAACAACAAAACAGTACCGTGATGGAAGAAGAAATTAAGGAAATCAGAAAATCCTTGAGCTTTATGTCAAAGGAGATGAGTAAAGTCACCAAACAACAAACCAAACTTATGCAACTAATAGATGAGGTGAAACACCTTAAAATGTTTATCAAGGAAAAGGATAAAACGATTGAGGACTTGGAGGAAAGAATCAATGACATGGAACAATACACACAAATTAAAGACTTGATTATAACCGGACTTGAGACCAAGCACCGAATATACAGTATGCCAGGGCGGCATCAGTCACAGACAAAGGTGAGGATACTTCCACATATGAGTTACAAACACTGGAACAACAACTCATACAGTTTTTTGAAAGAGAAAACACGTAATGGACATGTAATGGAAAGCAACAACATTGCAAAAGGACAGCAGAGTAAAACCGGCTATTATAGTTTGTTTTGTGAATTGAAAGAGCAAGATTGAGCTACTAAGACAGGCTAGGAAGCTGACTGGGACAGAGTGTATCTGAATGAACACTGCACCAAAAAGAATGCTGACGTTGGCAGGCAGACACACATTCTGCGGAAGCAAAACAAAATACAAGCCACTTAGACAAGAAATTGCAAAGTGATGATTCAGCTGAATGGAGCTCCTGAAACAGCAAAAGTGGTTTTGGTAAGAGAGCTAAAAGACCTAGATCTGTACAGATGATGACATACAATTTGCTCCGTCCCGTGGAACAGGAGTCATCAATAGACAGTGATGTTGATGAACATATACAGCAGACACTGGCCTGAACTGTGTGTGGAATTATTTGAATGGCCAAGACAAGACTATTTATGCGTGGAAATACTTGAATAGACGATGACTGCTATGACGAGACCGGACAAGGATTATTCCTTTCCATTCAAAGACGTGGATGATGATGAGTTTGGAAAAAATGGGATCATCAGACTGTGCGGGTAATAATTTACGACAAAAATCTGCACTTGAAAACAGATGAACAATTCAAAAGCAATGTAATAATGGATGGCACATTGTCAATGGCAGTGACACAAGAAATATTCACAGCAATAGAAAATAAGGAATGTACTGTACATCATACATTTAAAAAAATATATAATATACATATATAAAAATAGTCTTTCTCTTATTTTCCTTCGTCTTTCCTTTTTTCTTCTTTGTATAAATCTAAAAGGATCTGTACAAAATAATGAGTGGAAATAGGGTGTAATAAGCTAAGGCTTCGGCGACTTTTCGTCCAGTATAAACTTGCTTTGGTTTGTCACTGCTTCAAAGGTAATGACTTATTATTGTTTATTTATTATTTATGTATATGTGTTTTTGAGTTGTATAAGTTGAAAATGACTGACTAAACTAAAATATATAAAGTTATATATTAATACAGCCTGTGTGAAGAGATTAAAAATACTGCAGAAAATACTTTAAATCAACACAGTCGGATTTAACAACAATTGACCAATTGACCCTTGTATGAAATGACATATGCCATACCCAAGAAAAAAAGTTTTAAGTTTGTTGTTGAAAAAGAAAATTGATCCTCTGTGTTCATGGGAGCATAAAAACACAAAAAACATCTTTACTAGTTTTGCAGGGGACTCTTGATATTTTTAAAAGGCTAACATGAGATAACCTGAGTGATCTAGAAAGTCACAACAGATGCTAAGTCATAAACACAGTGCATTGTGCCAAAAGGTTTGTATGTGAGAAGGAGCAACATAATAATGAATTTCATATTTCACTGGGAACCAGAGATGCAATTTAACAACATGAGTTATGTGTTTCTTTTTCTTCAAGCTACTGTGTTCTGAAAGTGCGGCCCCATTTGTCTTTGTATGTTTTGTCATTGAAAAACTGTAAAGTAGTCATATTTTGCCTACTATACCTGGTGGTAGTGTGATAAGGTTCTTAATCATTCCATTAACAAGACTGAGGAGATTAGGTTTCAACCTCAACCTATGCTCGATCAAATCAGTCTGTCAACCATAAAAATATTTCTGCTCATTAATCAACATTCTCACTTGTTTTGTAAAAACACAGTCTAGTTTAGTCTTTCACACTATAAGACCCCATATTCTTTCCATAATCAACTTTCTTTGTCCACTTGTGTATTCTCATTAAGTTTCTAGCATCCCATAGATCAACCTCTGCTGAAAAAAACTCTCTTGACCCTATACTTTTAATTTTAGGCCTATTTAAATGTGTCTGTTTCTGAGAAAGATTTTATGAATTTTATTTTTAGCTGACAGTCTATAAATCTCTATACAGTAGCACCAAGTCTTCTCTTCTTCTTACAACTGACTCCAGTTTCTGTTTCATTTGATTTGAGCTTTGTCTTCAGTATTGTCAACCTTGTCTACCACCTTTACTTCTGGTGTCCCCCAGGGAACAATTTTAGGTCCACTTTTATTTGTCATTAATAGGTTTCCATTGGGCCACACATCTCCTGAATACAATATTAATTTCCATGTCTATGCTGATGATACACATCTGTCTTTCTCCATAAAACCCAGTGATAGCCCCCCACCCCCACTTCCTCTAACATTCATCTTCAGTGACTACTTTACCTGGCTGTTTATCATCTGCTATAAAGTAAGGCACTGATATTAGACTGCAACTTTTCATTTGAAACCCAGGTGACTAGGGTGGTGTGAATGTGCTTCATTTAGCTGATTATCACTTGTTTGGAAGTTCTCTTAATTAAGCTCTTTGTCAAAAGTCTGTCACCCTCCAGATCACTGAAGATACTGACACTAGGCTTTTCATTATTCTTGGCAAAGAACACACACTACTTTCATTTTTTTTCTTTGTCTCTTTTCACTGGCTCCCTCCAAGATTTATAATTGGTTTTCAAGATGTTAAGATGTATTAGTCCCCATATGAGCTACAGTGCAGCCTGGGCATACTAAGCGTGCGAATATCAAGCTTTATAACTTCCCGTCAGAGCATCTCAGGCTCACATCATCAGTATTATCTTTTAAATTACTTATTTAAAACCATATTTACCTGTTCTCTTTTAACTTCTCCCATTCTCTGTTCCATCTGTTGTTAACACTGTGTCATTGAGTTACATATCTTAAACAATACAGCTAAAAAAACAAACCTTTTGCATTCCCTGTTAGGTACTACATGTGTGCACCGGTCAGGCTTTCCACAATTCTTATACTTTAACAGTTTGGCCAGACAACAGCTGACATTTTAAATGGCAAACTGAAGACGTCTGTAGAGGAACTGATGTTCAAACAAATGCTTGTTTGTATTTTTTACAGAAAGAAATGTACCAGTAATGTCTGCTAAATCTCCACACACGCTCAGTTCAGTTCTAAACTGTTCGACATACCATCAACAATATTACATAATCTAAGAAAAACACATGCTTGAAATATGTGCTTTGACATTCTCACTATCCCCAATGATGAATAACGGGGAGCACAACTTTTCTACATCTCAGTGTTTTCTTAGATGTGCTCAAAGCCCCGAAGAGAGTCTAGTAATGTTTATATTAACCACCACGCAAGCTCTCCTAAATCCCCAGTACCTCACAGGATACACTCTCAGTATTATTTACAAAACTAAACTGAAGACTGTGGATTTCTGTCTGTCTGTATCACACACAAACTCTTGGCCCCAACTGACTGGATTTTAAAGAAACTTTGGGATTGATGCATGTATTAGCTATGCTTTTGGCATTTTCAAAAATACTCTAATACTTTAGTTGCCTCATGCACAATCTCTTCGTTGCCACTGAAATCTTGAAGAAATGGTACTTGTTACATTTTAGACTTTTTAAAATGTGAGTGATTGGCTGGTAGCACAGGCATAACATTTGTTGTGCCTGACTGTCCTCTTACTGATCGAGACACCAACATCTTAAGTGAGGAATGACATGTTCATGTTAAGGCACTTGTTTTTTTTCACAGTGGTTTGCCTGTAATTTCATATCTTCTTGTACAGTATTTATAGTTCTAAATCTACAAGCCACAACAATGTGTCGCCAGAAGAGGCTGTGTTAAAACAGGCACATACTTCAAATGTGTCAGAAACCAGCCTCATATAAAATATCCAGTGTGTATACATGTGACAAGTTATATGAATTGTGTTGAGTTCTCTGGCAGTCCATATATGGACCATTTAAACAAGACTGAAGAGCACTGAGCAAGTTTGTTTCTCCTCCTCGAGTTTATTTGATTTATGTGTTTAGCCGACATTATTAAGAAACTACATCTGTTTCATATAATGATGGGACAGTTCAGCCATTAAAAAAGAGTAACAAAACACACTGGAAGAAGACTTCTAACACTCAGTTTTGTTTGTCACACATACGGCAGATTATCACCAGTCATTCTTAGATGACACTTATGTTAGGATAAGTCTGGCAATACTCTATAACATACTATATTTTTCTTATTATCAACAAATCTGAATTTCTTACTTTGTGCCATTGACCTTCATTGTTGTCATAAAATGCTTAAAAACACATCAGTGAGCCACACTGTTGAGTGACAATGCTCCATAAAAACAATGATCACGGGCGCTACAGTTTACTGTTTTATAAAATTACTTTTTAGTTTGTATTTGTGCTGTAAGTTGCTGTATTTGTGAGTTAAGTTGAAAACTTGTAACAGTAACTTGATTGGTTACTGCTCAATCAAAATTAGTAAATAAGTGGATGTGTCCAAAATTTTATGCACTTCAGCAGGTCTTCTGCAATTAGTTGTGGGAAAGACTTCCCTTTGTAATACCTGAGCTATACCGCATGAAATTCTGTTTCACTATTACAAAATTATAGACAGATATGACTGACACAGTGCAGATAAAAACCAAACGCAACCTTGTAGTCTTCCCCTTCTATTCTCCCTCTTTCATTTAGTCTTCTCACATCATTTTCAAGGCCGACTCAATCAGAGCCTTCATTGTTTATTTAACATCCACGTTGTCATCTTCTTCAGCCCTCTTTAGCAGCCGTTTAGTCAGTTTACCTGGCATGTTTTATGCCATAAACGTCTTTCAAACATGCACGCAAAAAAGGGATGCCAGGATTTCTGTTTAGATTTCAGGAGGGACTCAATGATGTCTGTTTTGTCTCTGGTAGCATGCCTCTCCAGCCTGCCCCTGAGGAGCCACACAGTAGTGTGTTTCCAGTTACCACCCAGAGACAATCCACAATCATTCAGCTGAAAGAGACAAAGCAAGAAAGCAAGAAAGATAGATAGATAGATAGATAGATAGATAGATAGATAGATAGATAGATAGATAGATAGATAGATAGATACAAAATAAAATATTAATGAGGATGTTTAATAAACTCTGATTTATGACAGTAATATACAGTAATGAGATGATGAACTGCTGTGGCAGAACTATGGCAAAAGCATATGTCGTAAGACCGGCCCCATGACAGAGTTGGAGCTTAAAACCTGGCCTGTGACAAGGGATTAAAATCAAGTTAACCTACCATTTTAAAAGACTTTTAGGACATCCACTGTCATAGTAACAGACTTGCAGTAAACATGGTTTGTGGAACAGGACCTGAACCCTGAACTTTAGCTAAACAGATACAGTTAACTGGATCATCCTTCTTTATTTCCCCTTGGTGGTATTATACCTTAATGTTTTATGGCAGACATGTCCAGGGTTGGACTGGGAACAAAATTCAGCCCTGGCAATTTTCATGCACTTATGAGTTGCATAAGGCAGTATCAGGCTATTTATACATGTAACATATAAGCTAAGCAATAGATAGATCAAGCTGACACCCTAACAACAGGTGTACTTACAGGGTTTCATAAAATAATGTAATAAGTAAATAAATAGACAAGAAATAGCCAGAGGAAAAGTTGGCACCCAAAGAGCCGCACTTAGGATTTTATTTGTTTGACAACTGATATGGGCAACCCAGCTCCCGGCACACTTATAGTACAATCTGTAACTTCACAAATAAAACAAATATGACATAATCATATGTCATGAATGTGGTCACACATCTGCAAAATGCAATGCTGTCATCATGAAACAAAATAGCCAAAACTTAATTTTCACACTGGACAAAAGCTTTCCTGTGATTATTTGGAAATGTGAGAGCTATTTATAGTCAATCATCCGACACTGTGTTCGTGACACCTGCTGGAGGTTGTCATGCACCTTTCACTCGTCCTCGGCAGCGACCTCCTCTTCTTGCTCCTGCTTTCCACTGGAATCAGTCTGCTCATCTGTCCAGACTCTTTCCTTCTCCTCTTCATTTGGACTGTTAATGTTATCACTGCAGCTGGACATGCTAACACTAGCAGGATTTTGCGTGGCATCGATATTTTAAATAAATTTGTTAACTTAAAACATTTTGCATCAGCCACAAGATTTTTTTTTTCTTTTTCTCTCTGACCTTTTCCACTCTATCTTTTCACTTTTTGGGACTATCCATTTGTATAGGCTAGTGTTATTTTCGCATCCACTTGAAGGCGTGGGGGGAGGGCGACGGTAGACTTTCTGCACCAGCCTTACAGTACAGGTAGCCTATTGACCATTGGGACCGTGTAACCCAAAATCAGATGGGCTGTTCCATCATAAAGTGGGCCACAGCCGGCAGGTTGAATTTTTTTCCCACAATTTTTTTCCCCCACATTGCTGGTGGCCTTGCAGCACACTAGGTGGGCCGGCCCATCTGGCATTTGCCAAAATTGCCAGATTGTCAGTCTGACTCTGGACGTGTCTATGTGACAAAGTCTTCCAATGCATTTAAACCAGATGTGGACTAAGATCAGATCAGTGAAACTGGAACATACTCTCCTGCTTGCAGTCTTACAGTAATGCATCCATCTGTCGCCTGCAGTTCCAGGTGCTACCAAAATGCTGTAATTCAGAAATGGACTGAAATTACATGTACCACATTTCCCTGTCAAATATTAATCAGTTTCAGAGGGACTGACAGTGGGTTTTTCTTGCCTATATAATTTCCTGTGGCTTACACAATGCTACAGTGACAGCCTGTGAATGTTTTTCATCACTCACTCTGTCTCTTGCAGGTGGTGAAGATGATGATCATCGTAGTGGTGACCTTTGCCCTCTGCTGGCTGCCCTATCATGTCTACTTCATTGTGACGGGCCTCAACAAGCGTCTGAGCAAGTGGAAGTACATCCAGCAGGTTTACCTGTCAGTGCTGTGGCTGGCCATGAGCTCCACAATGTACAACCCCATCATCTACTGCTGCCTCAACAGCAGGTGGGTACAAGCACAGTGTTGTTGATAATCTAAATAAAATTAAACATTACAACAGAAAGTGTCTCCTTTAACATTATTAGTAAATGAGACAAAAAAAATGTCAAAAGTGTACTTGATTTTATTGTTACAGTGCATCAGTGAATGAAATTATAAACCATTACATTGTTTGATTGTTTTAATAGAAGATGAAAGTTAGGCATGGCTTTATTAATTACTGTTTGGGGCTTTCATCATTATCTCCTAATGGAAGAGAAAAAAAGAAATTAGCTTATCATATCTGGCCAAAGTGACTGGAATGCATTCAATATATATATTCAAATAAAACTTTTTTTTTTTTTGGCATGGCAAAGGAAAACAGTTTATCAGGATGTGTTGTGTGTTTTGTCACAGTCTTGTGTTTAATTCTCATTCATTAGTTTAATTCTTAAATGTAGTCTCTCAAATGATGAGAAGCTTATTTTCACAATTTGTAGATATGACAGTTAACTTTTTTTTTTAAATCAATTTATTGAGAAAGTGACATCCTTAATAGCGAATCTCTGACATCACCCAGTCCACTCAGATAAATGGATCTCATTCTTAAAAAAGATATAGCCTCTCTAAAGTACCCATAAGCTGTTTGGTATATCAGTGAATATGACTGCCATCCATTCAGAAAATCGTCCACAGCCAGTATGACAAGTGCTGTCTGTTTACTGTTGAGCACTCTCACTGTAAATACTGCACTTCCACACCAATTGACCTCTTTTTCATCACTGCACAAACATTTAGACATTCATCACTAGCTGCCTTTTTAAAAGCTTCAGGGATACCTGAATACAAGCTCTCCCAGTAGCTGAAGAGCCAACCGTTGGGTCGGCACTGTATACGATATGTGCTGTTTTTTGGAAACAATGCAGGAATCACTCAGTAATCATTTACCACAACATACATAATTCTTTAAAGGAGACATATCATGCCTTTTGTGATTTTCTGCTATTTTTATACTGTTATAATGTTGAATGTCTGTGTTAAACATGTTCAAAGGTCTGAAACTTCGCCGGAAGTCTGCTGACAGGAAGCTTCTGGGAGTTAACCAGTCAGAATAGAGTGGGCTCATTGGGAGGGGGGCCTTAAAGGGACAGTAGCTAGAACAGCCTGTTTCAGACAGAGGCTGAACTGAGGGGCTGCAGAAATGGCCAGTATAAGATAAAAAAGGGTTTTTTTGGACTGTGAATCATGCAAAGATATTCCAGTAGAACCCCACATACCCACAGATGTACTTGTATTCATCTCCTATATGTTATTCTCTCTTCACTTCCCAAACAACCACCTACCCTGTGTTTGACATCTCTTCCCCTCTCTCCCTCGTGGCACCAGGTTTCGGGCTGGCTTCAAGCGAGCATTTTGTTGGTGCCCATTTATCAAGATGTCCAGCTATGACGAGTTGGAACTCCGCTCCACGCGGCTGCACCCAACACGCCAGAGCAGCATGTACACGCTGTCACGAATGGATACCACCATGGTTGTGGTTTACGACCCGGCTGAGGGCGATGGCAGTGCCGGCAGCGGCTCTGGAAGGAAGCCCTCTCTGTCCGCCAGAAAGAAAAGCTACGTCACGTCTCGCCACACAGAGATCACTGTAGGCAACGGCGGCAGTGTGAAAATGCAAAACGGAGGCACCTCAAATGCTCAACCTGAGGAATTCTCTTGAATGGCTTTTTTTACAGACGTGCATACAGAGGAACACACACAGACATATGCATGTAAGGAATTTTAAACACAACATAGAAGCATTGTATCAAGGCTGAACATGCAGAAAATGACTGCATGGATATGGAGATTATCTTATATATTACCTTAATGGGTAGTACTGATTCAATAAAATACTGGGGAGCAGCCTTAACCACATATGAGGTGAACATGGCTTATATTGTATGATAGGTCTATATTCCAGGCACTCTTCCTCAGAGCGATACAGTCAAGTTTTCCCCTAATCCAATCAAGGTTCCTCTGCATTAATAAATTAAGTAACTGTTCCTCTTCAGCCAAACATTCAGCTCTGATTGAGATTAGCATTTAAACAGTCAGTGCACTGCTGTTTTGGTAAGGTCTCGCTCCCACGGTTCAAATGAATGATAATGAAATTAATCAGTTCTGCTTGGAGATACTCTATTAAAAATATATGCTAAAATGGCGTCTCAAAATGGAGATAATCTGAAAATATGTCATGGTGATTGTAATTATGTAAGTATGTCATAGTTCATTTCAATATGTTACTGTGAACTTTATGTGGTACAGAGGACTCCACGTCTGTTTCCCCCTGAAGCCATGAGTGGCTGTAGAGTGTTGCTTAGAGTTTTCCAATGGAATAGCTGTTGATTGAACTCTGTTTGTCTCTACATAAGGGTCCAAGTTTGCCTCTAAAAAGTATTGAATTTGAGTTTGGCTTTCAGTTATGTAACTGTTGCCAGGAACACGTGTTCTGGTAAATGGCAATGAGCCATAGGCTAAATCCAGTATACATTTGTAGCAGGTCAAACAGGCTGCTGGAGAATCGTCAAATTCAATGTGAACTAACCAACTAGAGGCTAGTGAGTCAATGTCACTTTTCACTAAGCGAGAGGAAAAAATTAAGGAATCAGCAAACTGAAGTACAAACACTAGTGTACTGTTCTTTATGTTATATGAAATGCCTTTGTACGCTGTGTAATCAGAAGGCAGAACAAATTGGGCCAATTGACACTGTTGGTGTCTCTGTTTCCTCCAGCATGCTGTTATTATGTGTCGCATCCTGATTTAACTCTCTGCTTGTGTGCACAATAAGTGTTGAGACTGCATCAAGCAACTCTAGCCTCTAGCCATGTTGGCTTTACAGTATGATAAATGGAACCATACTGTGTCAGGTACACTTATATGAACCATATGAGAACAGTGTGTCCCCTGTGACTCAGGCAACACACTAACATGAGTACTAATGAGGGTGAGGAAATCCTTTACTATATGTGATCCTGAGTGTTGTTATTTCTCACTGCTGGGAATTAAGTGTAACTATGGTTATGTTAATATTTTGTGGGGGCGAGAGGGGGGTGGTCACCAAACAGACCTTCTTTTAAGATACTGCAAAATATCTTTTAAAATAAAGTATTGAGTGTCTTGTTAGTTGCAGTAAAAGCTCAATGGGTTCCACAGCATTATTACATGTTTATGAACACATGTCAAAAGGTTCAAAAACAAAACAAAATCTTAAATCTTCTAGATCGATTAGAAATTGCAACCATTCAAACACATTGTGATAGTGCTTAATTATCTTTTACCAACAGTTCTGAATGTTAGAAGACTTCATGAAAGTATTTACTCAAGAATGTGAAGAAAAACATGTTGTGCGTTTAATGTACTGTATTTTTAAGATGTTGTCAAATCATTTTATTGCCACATGTAGTTTGTTTAATATCTGTATGCGGTAATTAAGCTATTTTTCGTGCTCTCTCTATTAACGTACATGTTTTGTATGAATGTACAGTACAATGTGTGCCTCTCTCTGTCAAGTGGTGACGATATTCTTTGTGGTTTCTGTAAAGGAGTTAATTTCAACCTGAGCCTCATTTCTTTGTTCGTACCATCTTGCAAATCTAATGTTGTCATTACTTCACTTCATATTTTTGTCCCTTTTACTTTTTTTTCACTGCTCTTATTTAAAAAGCAGGAATCAGGTTGAAAATAACTAGTTTTATCTTTTAAACAAATGATTATAAAATGATTACTGCTGTCATTTGAGATAAGGAATTGTAGAAGCTCTTAGTTAAAGTAGATATTAAGTGATTTGTACAATTATATATCATATTTCTTACAGTAAGACCTCAAAAAATGTTTTCATTCCTCTGCATTGGTCAGTTCTGATGTATTTGCTTAACGTAGCTTCATTGCAAGGGTCTTCTTTACAATCTTAAGAGTGTTTACAAATGACATGATATGCTTCTGATGAAATGTATCTGTGACTTGTTGCAAATGCAATCAAATCTTCATGAGGAAAAAAAAAAACAAGAGCAGCAACTGAGCAATAGTGTTTTATTTTGTGTTAGTTGTCAGAAACAACGCAGGCTTTTGTGATAATCCGTAACTTTTCAGCATCTCAACTTTAAGGTAATGATTCAACCTAAAGAAGCGTGTTGCATTCAAATATTTAATTCTATATATCGTAATTGCATCTAAGCATTTTGATTTTGTAACTATGGGATTGTTTTCTCATATTTACAGATGTAATTGTGGGGTTGTAAGGATCTCTTACATTTCCCAGGAATGCAAAAAAATGCTACATTTGCTGTTACAATCAAAAAGCCATACAGGTGGATAACCCACAGTATTGGCTGGAATAAATAAAGAAAAAGCACAGAGTGACTGGTATGAGCAGTGACAGCCACATTGTTGTACAGACAAAAAAAAATTAATTCAAAGGAAATGTTTCTGATGTGACCCAAAACTAGAATCTAACTCTACCACTGCCTTTCAGAGATTAAAAACAGACCAAAACATGTATAAAAATGTATAATCTTATACCTTACTGCCTCGGTAAACATCAATATTCAGCACTGTTAAAAACCAGTCATTCACTTATTTTTAAGCTCATGCTTATTTACTTTGTGGTTTGGGAGCCAAAGACTCACCAAAATTGAGATCAACACAAATGTTGCGGATTATAACATTAAGTTGACCTTTATCAAGGTGTCAATGTGTGTTGTTGTCTTTGTCTTGCTATACAACGTAAGCTAATAAACCATTGATACTGTAACAGTACCAGATGCTTAGGTGTTGTTGCCTGTGATATCAAAGTGAGTCATTTATTTTATTAGGATGTCAGGGGAGCCATCTGAAGTTTTACAGTTACAATAAACAAAAATAACTTTCTTCTCCTCCCAAGTCTATAAACTTATAGCAGCAGAGGCGCAAGATGAACAAGCCTGGTAGAAGTCATCAAAAATGTGTCAAAACTATAGACAGAATTTCAACACGTCTTTATTGCACAGTTACACAAGGGAGTACATTTGATTAAATCGGTGGACGGCAGGCTAAAGTCCATGTGAGTATGACCAAAGAGAAAAAAATGTAAGTAACAGGAAGCAGCTTCACCTGACTTACAGTACAAAAAGTCAAAGTTTTACTGAGTGAGGATATCAAGTTGAACACTGAGGCACAGGGCTGAGGTCCTGAGTCTAATCTATACATTTTAATGCATTTTGAGAGTAACAATAATCACTTAGGAAATAATGTCAGGGCCAATACATGAAAATTAGACTATAATCCAACACAAGATAAGTCACAAATATGGCCAAATTGCTCTTTTTCAGTTCTTATTGCATTAAAATCACTTTCACTGTCAAACATATTGAGTTGCAGAGAAGCACAACTGCAGTAACGAATGCTTTGGCTGAGAGATGTGTATGTAACCAGGCAGCAATCTTTAAACCACAAACCTTTGAGATTACTTTACTTGATCACTTCTTTCTTTTTACTTACCCATAAGCATTTTTCTTAGGCGGCAAACTGCTGCAATGGTCTTACACTCATTAATCAAGCTCATTCCCAGAAAACGCTCACCTACAGTACTTTAAATTAAGTTAATAATGAAAAACCCAGCTGGCAGCCAATGAGATGTTGTTTCTATGAGCAAATCTGTTATGCGTGACATTAGCTCTGTTTGGTGGCACGTTTTTCTTCACTCTTGTTAATTACTGGAGGTTGATTATAGGCATCCTGGGAAATATAAGAATCTGCTGATTGAATCTGAAAAGAGATTATGAGGGCTAAGAGACAGAGAGAGTGGCTACAACGAAAGATCAAAAAATAAATTACAACACTTCACACACTGGAATGCATTTAATATCAGTGACTGATCATGACATAACATGTAAGTATCTGAGGGCGTATTTTTACTTTGAGGATACAGTAACTGGTATTCTGAAAGGTAATCTTCCTTATAAATATATATATAGTGGTCCAGACCTCACATTTTCACCTTCTACTCTGAGTCTCTCATGTTATTATATGTGTAAAGAATAAAAATGACATAAACATTAATATATTCAAATATATATCACCAGTATAAAGTTGAATCAGTTTTCAATCACATATATCTTTAACTGTTTGTCAGTGGTGCAGTGATATTGCCAGTGAAGGAATATGTAGTTTTTTTTAATGGTTGAATCAGTGTGTTGAAGCTTGGTAAATGCAGAATCTACCTGTTGAAAAATCCACACACGTGTTTTTGGCACTATGTCCTGCAAAATAGCCATGGTTATAAAGAAGAAGTGTTATTTTACTCTCTAACCACACATGGATCTGCACCACTAAATAAGGCGATTGTTACACAGCTGGTCTGTGTCAGGACACTTGGCAGGTCAGTCATTTTTAGAACAGCCTCTTACCCACCACAGTGGCAGAGGAGGAAAATAGCGTGAAGCTGTCAATTTCCTTTGGCATTGTCGATACCAAAATACACACTTTAGGTCTGGTGGTTAAAATCATTTACTGCTTCAACCCTTCTCAGATTAACCCTTAAATGCTCAGGTCTCATGGTCAGTCACCATAATAAACCTAAACCATATTAAAGTCTAATTTATTCATTATATACAGTTAAGCCCTCAGCTCCCTGCTATTTCTCAAACTATTTGTTTTTTAACAATGTTCTAGTGTCAAAATGTCAAAATTGTTGAAAATTGCTGTTATAGTGTTAAATATAGTGGTAGCAGGTTGCTATTTATAACATATAAGATTGACAGTAACTCTGTAAAACTGAAGAAACTGATGATGAGGATTGCGTTTTGTGCAAAGTATGAAACAAATAATTCCGAAGCAGAACCAGAGCAGGAGAGTGACGATGCTAGCTCTGATGACATTAGCTCACGACGAGGGCCAAGATGCTATTCAAGTAGCTGTGCCAAGAGAAGCAATCTGAGTTGCGACAGACGAGGGAACCTCATATAATAGCAAAAATACTAGAGGAGCCCAACCTCCTCCGAGCAGAACCAGAGCTTTTAATGTATGTCACACCAGGAAAGGCGAGGGTGAAAAATATTACATTCAAATATTAAAATTATTTTTTGTAAATAAATGGTAAAAATATGTTTTTTGTGGATTTATTATTTTCAGTTATATGTTCTGAAAAGTTTACAATCAATATTATTTTAATATGTAGCTAAATCTGCATTAAATACATAATAAGGCACGACTTGAGGTAAGTAGGAACGTTTGAAAAAACACTCATGCATTTAAGCATTAAAACAATTTTACACTGAATAGATCTGTGTCAGTGATTGCGAGTAATGTTCGAAAATTCCCCTAATGGCAGCAAAGAGCAGTCAAACCGTTTCCGTTTCAGCTTCTGCAGATCCGTGTTTCACACATCCACTGCAGCCCTATTTCTTCAATTCCCCTCATAGCCATTTGTAACAATTTGCACGGTGCATACATCTTGTTATCTGCTGATGAAAGAACATTATGATTTTTTTTTTCACACTCTTCCCCTGCACATAGCTGTCCTATAATTCAACACATTTCCCACTTTGAAAGGATTCACCACCATTATGTGGCCTCTTCAAGTCTTTGAATCTGAGGAGACAAAATGTGCTGAGACATCTTTGATATCATCAATTTTGGTTCTGTCTGAAAACCTCTGTGGATTACACTTCTACTAGAATGAGAGAGACCTGTCAAGATCTGCTCTTGGTATATCTTCCACACACTGAATATACGTCATAGACCAAGGTCATTCACTGTGATCACCATATTTGCATATCATTTAAAATACATGTTCAATAAGGCAGACTTTATAGTTCTCCTGTCTGTGTTTGTGATTTGATGAAATGTCTTAGATGTGTTAGAGGTCTGCAGCTTGCCACTTAGCTTCACCTAAAATTACAACTTGTCACTGAAGAAAAGTGAGAAGTTAATTGGATGCCTGTATGGTGTATCAAGGTAAATATTTGATAACTGAACTGAATCTGACATTTTCCCTTCTGACTCATATTAATAATGTATGTAGGCTGACATATGACATACAGTATATCATGTGACTTTTGCCACTGACAGAGGTGGTTATGTTGTTGTGAAATTCTGTTTCTGTGACTCTACATGACAGTCCCGCCACTCCTGGCTTTCTTCGTACCTCTAAGTACCAATCTGCACAGAAATAACCACCACAAAACACCATAAAATGTCTTTTCTTCAACCTTTTTATCATGTTTTGTGAATTTATAGCCAAGCTCCACTGCACATTAAAATAGAGTAAAATGATATTATATATAATGGCATGATCCAAAGTAGCTCCCAGTTCATTAAATTGAGTGTATATACCAACCCTGTCTCCTAGAAACAGTTTAGTTGTATATAAACAGAATTTCTAGGAGACACAGATGCATATAGATATCACCCCCATACTAAAATCTGGTTTTAAGGTGCTTCACATTGTTTTCAAATCACTTCACAATCTCGCTCCAGACTACATCAGTGACCTCCTCACAGTGATAACTGTTCCTCTGTCCAGGACTGTAAAGCGTACGATGATGCTGCATTCAGTTCATACTCCCCCAAACTGTGTGCAGCCCCCTTACAACTTTTGAAACAGGAATTAAAACTCATCTATTTAAAATTGCATTTACCTGGAAAATGTTACTATATTTTGACCTCACGTACAGTATTGTCATTGTATTTACTGTTCATTTTTTTAATACTGTCTCTTATGTTTTGAATGTTACTATTTCTTTTGTTCATGTTTTGTGAAACACATGATATTGCATCTTTTTGTATGAATGTATGCTATATGAATAAAGTTTTATTATTATTTATTATTATTATTACATACATTTCTGCATGTGCGTGTGTTCTTATTAAATAAATATATTGTAAATCCTGCATTAACATACAGTATTCAGTTCTGTGGTAGTCAAGCTACAGAACGTAATAAAGTGTTGTTTTTCTTGAGAGCTGACACGCGTCAGCAGTTCTGGGAAATAGGACAGCGGTGTTTCCTGAAGAGTTACCGGCCGTACACCAAACGACTTTTCGAGCGTAATAATGTTGGAATAAAATCATCAGAGTTTTGCTAGAGTTGTGGTGCACTCCTGTCATCTTGATCTTTTGGTGTAAGTTGGTCTTTTCCTCCTCTTGACATTCTAATAAAATTAAACATGTTTAATGTTATCCGAAGTTTTTAGTCTTGGCGCATGCAAATCCCCAGTCTTTGCAAAATCCTTCGTCTGTGACTAAAAACTCAGTGACTTATGACATGTTGTCTTTAAATGTGAGAGGGTGTCAGACTTTAGTCTTTAAAAGTCTTTTCAAAGTCTTCTAGTGTATGGTTGGCATTACATAGAAAACTATGGGTGCAGGTGTTTCACACGTGTCATATTCCACCAGTGTGTCTTCAGTCTTTGAAACAGGTGGGAACCAATTTACAGTCATTCAGTGCAGTCAGTCATGTGAAAACAGAGATGTAGCTGCTACTTGATGTAATAAACCTTTAAACTTAACTGGAAAAGAATACAGGCATTTATACACTTTTTCAAACATATGCTTAAGAACAATTACAAACAAACTCAACAATAGTATTTTCATAATAAGTACAACTTACATCACACAACCATTTAATTGATAATGTATTTAACCACACTTGAGGTAGTTCACTGAATCAAATCAAATGTTATCTTTTGTTACAGTAAATGTGACTAATCCAGAACATCAGACATGTTTACAGAGACATGTCAAAAATTAAGCAAAGTAAAGTGTACAAGTACAAAGATGAAACATCAACATATCAAGAAATAGTGAAGGGAGACCTTAAAAACGTTTACAAAAACATCCTTCAGAATACAGAACGTATCCAACCTAAAATTATCACATCAGAGAAAATCATCATACACAAACACGTGTGTCTCATAATTGAGACAATGAAGTGATAACAAGAAGTTATACCTGAATATTGATCTACGAAAAAATGTTCATCTCATATTCTTGATAAAACTAGAATATAAAGGCGCCATCGTTGGCGTTATTACACCTGTGCTTTTCCTACTATGATCAGTCAAAATGTCGGCTGTGAAAACGTCCTATTGAGCTTTTGAGACTTTATGGAACTACCCACAAAGACCAAGCTAGTCAAGCGAAGCCTACAACGCCACACGGAGGTGATGCCAAGCAGCATCGCAAACCAAGCAAGCAAGTCGCGAGTAACATGTCAGTGAGTCAACATAACCCCCAACTTATGGATAAATTACAAAACACACAGATAGATAGGCTCTGCGTTGCAGGCTTGCTAAGCCTGAGGTTGTGATGAGTGATGGTACGAGCAGGTAGGTCTTACATTGTAATGTAACTCTGGCCAGTGAAAGGATTAACTTGATAAATCTGTGTGACTTGTGATGTTTACAATTTTGGGACTTTCCAAGTGAAACCAAACTGAGCGGATGAGCCAATTCAAGCAGTGTGTGTTGTGTGAGTGTCTGGACACACCGCCGGCATTTTGACTTGTCAAACACAGGTGTAATTTATAATATAAATAATGGCTCCGTTCCATTTTGGTCTTCCAGTTGCAGGGACAACGTAGCTTACTGGCACACCTCAACTGAAAGGACTCGTCATTAACATTATTCATTACACCTGTGCTTTTCCTGCTATGACAATACTAAATGACTGCAATTTAAAGGATCTATTAATACGGAATTCTAAGTGTATACATGTGACAAAAAGAGCAAGTGATGAAAAGCTGGGGTTAAACTGCTGCCTGTCTGCAAAACATTGTTTAAAAAAAAAAGTACTTGAGCATCTGTTCGTGAGATAAAGAATGTTTAACCTCAGCTGCATCCTCTTGAGGAGCTCAGTGAGCACTTGATTTGAGTGTAAGAGCATAAAAAATGAATTTAGTTTGGTTTAAGTGTTATATAAAGTACGAAGAGTGGTAATTCCAGAGAGTTTGAGTTTGTTACAGAGCTACAGTAAGTACACAAGCCAAAAAATGTATTACATATTTGGTGATTTTCATATATCTCCTGATCAAAAACATGACTATTTAGTCATAACAACTATAAATATTATGTAACAAGGTGTATACACGCATACTGTATAATGTTGAATCTATTTACAGCATAGTCACACTCTTTATTTTACTCTTCAAAACAACGTCCCTCTTTTAATGAGATACGTTTGGTAAATCCTTGTGTCTTCAAAATGTTAATAAACAGGTCATGTTCCAGTTGTGAGCACTGATATCATCAACCAACAAATATAACTGAAAATAACAGACTGGGAGAGGATTTATGGTTATCTTGTTTAAACACTTTTAATCCTCTGCCTAATACTTTCCACCATCACTGCCAACAGCAGGACAAGCTACAGTATTCATCATCCATGGGCCAATGTTAATTATCTATCTTTACTGGAATGGCAAGTTAAAACAGATACAGTCCTGTGTATTCTTAAACGACATTCAGTGTATAATCTAATCTCCAGTTCATCCTGTATATGTGTGAACATGGGGTTGACAAAAACACGTTTAATCAATATTTATCAAAACTAATGTATAATGAGGGAAATGCATCACACAAGAGTCATCTAGACTTCCTCTAAACACTACAGTAACACCCTGGAAATGTAACCAGTCTACTGCAGGGCTGAACAGCCAGACAGGCTGAAGTCCAGGAGGATTGTGCAAAAAGATTACCCATAACTCATCGCAAAATGGATGCATGGTATGGATGGATAGCATTGTGATGTGAGTGAAAATACACACAGTGGCACTTGAACAATTGTGAATTTTCTCCATTTCTGCATAAATATGACCTAAAACGTGATCAGATTTTCACACAAGTCCTAAAACTAGATAAAGGGAACCCAGTTAAACAAATGAGACAAAAACATTAAACTTATTCATTTATTCATTGAGGAAAATTATCCAATCTTACATATCTGTGTGAGGCAAAAGTATGCAAACCCTTGCTTTCAGTAACTGGTGCGACCCCCTTTTGCAGCAATAAACAACTAACTGTTTATGAGCCCTGCAGATCAGCTTTAGCCCATTTCTCCTTACAGAACAGTCTCATCTCAGAGATGTTGGTTGGCGTCCTTGCAGGACTTTGACTCGGCCGTTCCAAAACATGAACCTTCTTCTGCTTTAATCATTCTTTGGTAGAGCGACTTGTGTGTTTAGGGTCATTGTCTTGTTGCACTTTCTGTTGAGCTTCAGTTCACGGACGGATACCTCAACATTTTTCTTTAGAATTCGCTGGTACAGCTCAGAATTCATAGTTCCATCAATGACTGAAGCCGTTCTGTAGAAATAGTTTTGTAACTCTTTCCAGTCTGGTGAGCATCAGCAACTCTTCTTCTAAGGTCCTCAAAAATCTCCTTTGTTCCACCCATGACACACTTCCACAAACCTTTGTTGTGAAGCTCAGACTCTGATAGTGAGGACCCAGATTTCTCTTCCTTAAATAAGGCAGGGCCTCCCAGGCTCACACCTGATCGTTATCCCATTGATTGAATCACCCAACTCTAATTTCCCCTTCAAATGAATTGATAACCTTAGAGGTTCACATACTTTTGCCACACAAATATGTCACATTAGATAATTTTCCTCAATGAATAAATGAACAAGTGTAAGATTTTTGTCTCATTTGTTTAATTGATGTCTCTTTGGACATCAATTAAGTATTGATGTAGTTGATATTACACACAGACAGAATAATTTCCAATAATTTTGATTAATATGTTAGGCAGACAAACATTGGTTTTCATCCCTAAAGAAAAACATATCTGACCATGATATGAGGATCCACAGTTGAAAGTTTTGCTGTGAATATAGTATTAGAAGAACACTCAGGTAATAAAAGTAACATTTTATTATTAGCTTTTATGAGTTGTACATATAAGCGTTCTGTTATGAAAAGTGTATGATTGGCATGTCAGAAATGTGTTTTTCTTCTTATTCCTTCAGTTGGATGTTTGATCTTCACTGTGCAGAATGATGTATGTGAAGAGTTTGACACTAAAAGCCTTTTTTCACATTCATCTGATGAAGGGGGGGGGGGAGTTTCTCTGTGTTCACCTTAAATCTGAGGTAAAAGCATGTATTTATGAGCAGGATTTGTGGCATCACATTTAGTTTGAAGCCAATCATGGTCGTATTCAACTTACACCGGTGTGATGTGGAAACTTGAAGCCTCCAGTGCACAAACACTGAGAATAGACTTTGCAGTGAAGTAGGAGACATCTTGTACTCAGCAGTCAAGCTTTTGAAATGAAGAATATTTGCATTCTGGATTTTTCAATGAGGAAGAAGGAGTAGAAGTAATTTTAAGTATTTTTAACAAGGTACTTGAACTAATAATTCATTATTCCAAGCAGAAGATTTTTATCTGCTCTTAAAACATGACTGCAGACAATCTTTAAGAACGTTTTGGAAAAAGATGGGTTATAGGGTCAGGAATTTGAATTCATATTCACAGAAAATATGTTTTAAATCCCTTCACAGCCCAGCCCTCTCAGACTTAACATGACAGTGGAAACATAATGGTAGGCATGACCGTGAAGGCTCAGTCTGCGAGCGCGGAGAGCGAACAAGTGGATTCTGCCAATTTCTGACATTCATACTGATTTTGAGTGTCTAGTGAACCTGACCTGAATAAGTGGACCACACAAAGAAAATATATACGTATGGAAGAAATCCACATGGACACAGGTTGAACACACCAACTCTTCCCTTAACCACCCACTCCCCCAAGACACCATATGTCAAATGTTTCCGTTGTATTTTCTGACATGCATTGGCATAATTTTATGTCAGAGTGTTCTTTATGAAAACGAGGCCCAAAAAGAAATTCATGTTCATGTGACTTTACATATTAGCAGTCCGGGAAAGCTGCACACACACACTGCTAGCATCCATCAGCAGTACAGTACAGCAGGTGGTAATTATTTCTCAGACAATGTTCATCTTAATGTCAAAGCAATCAGCCACTATCACATGAAATTTGTGTTCATTAAAGGCTCAGTGCACCTGTTTGAGAAAACTAGTTAATAATTAGATTCATGACAGCTACACAGAACCATTACTCTCCTTCTCAGTATATTTTCACATATATATGGAGCCGGTCAAAGAGAAGTTAAATTCTACATAAACTTGCCTGGTTTTCTATGGTAATATTGACCAATTTAGCCCAAACTTACAGTATTAGTTCATGACTGTGGTGGTATACTAGACATCAACCAATAATTGAATATAATCATGACATAACAGCTGCATATTGTCTACTTATCGTAATAAGACAACAAAAAGCTGGTAAGTCAGACTGAAGACACCTAATGATACTGTTGATACCTCTGCACTGTAGCTGCTGAGCTAACATTACAAACTGCTTCACAGCCCTATCCCAGAAGTCAAATTCAGAACTTTAGTAAAAAAAAAACGATGTTACGATGTGCTTAAAAGTTTACATGAGAGAATAATTCTCTCAACCAGCTGTCTGTTATTACACATGACAACTACTGAGCTATCTGGCTACCTGAAATAGAGGTGAGACGATTACTTAGATCATTATGTAGAGAAAAACACGATGACCACACCTTGTGCACAATACAGACGTCGTTTGGTCGTTGTCGTTGCCAGTGTCAGTAAAAGTGGGTATGTACCTGAAGTCAAACTTTATATCTAAAATGTTGTCAATTTCAATCAATCATATAGAAATAATTCAAGCAGCCAACTCACAGAATCGATAACTACACTTGCTTAAATGTATTTGCCACCAATACATTTCATTTTAGCTGACAAAATCAACAGTGGCCAGCTTAAACTTACAACTGCAACTTCGTAAGATATTGTTAATTATAAAATGTATAATTAAAGCTCGTGCTTGTGCGTTTTGAAAATTATACTCATTCAAAATGAAATTCTGACATAAAAAACAATTGTGCTGCCCTACTAATTATAACTATAACTATAATTAACATGAAACATTGCACCCTTATACTTTGTAGTCAACGCAAACAGATTGCTGATGACATCCACTGCATTCTTCACTTCGCTGAAAAGTGACAACGTGGCAACAAAGTGACAACAAAAAAGCTTTTTTAAACATGTGTAAGTAGGTATAATCAGCGCAGAGAAAAGATGACACGTAGAGCAGACAAGTGCTATTTCTCCATCTCACCTCGCAGCCCTCTCACTATTTTAAATTAGTTTTAAAGTGCAAGTTCTCACCGACTCATCCGCAGCATAACGTGTCTATGCCGGCTGTGACATTTTTGCATTTGCATCTACAATTCATCCATTTTCATGTCTGACGTATTAATATTAAAGCACATGCACACAATGTTGGGAGAGATTGAGAGAGATCCTCATATAACGGTTAATAAACGTATGTAAACGAGGCAGTGAAAACTTTATTAACTTTATCATATGTGGCATTCAGACTTACATATTCATTTATAAAATCTTCTAGTGGAAATTAATCAAGTTGGGGCAAGTTTAATTAAATGGAGGCAACGATATGCTGTTAATCTCAATGGCATTTACAATCTAAACAAGGAGTTCACCCATAAATGCTGCAGTGCAGACATTGTATAGAGACCTCTCTATGTGGTGTGCATATAATGACTGGGCAAAGTTGAAAATGCAACACATAACACCTGGATCTGATCCATCTGAGTATATGATCCCTGCATTAAAATCAATCCATCTCACACATTCAAGTACTAGATCCACCGGCTTAGAAAGAGAGGGTTCATGATAGAAGCAGGGGTGAGTGTCCCTTGCTAATTGATAAGGGTTCAATGGCAAAATAAGTTTTAAAATCCATCACCGATTCAAACTTCTTCCTTCATATCATTACATTTTTCATCTCACCACTGTTTTCCTCACGCTCACCAGGTGCCAATATCACGTAGCACGAGGCCTTTTCCATAAATGTCATGTCTGAATAAAGCTGTAAGGAACATTTACATAAAAGTCGCCCATTATTGAATGGCAAAAACACATTACTTTAACAGCTTGATGACAAGTTTTTTTAGTTAATGAAGCGGAAAACCAATCAACTTCCATGCAACACTATAACACAAAAATAAAACATTATGCGGTTACATATATATAGTTACATCTTTAATATTAAAAACATTTATCAAATAAAGCTTTTAACTCAAAGTATTTATATGATAGTATGTCATCCATTACTTCAAGCCTCGAGGCTGCCAGTTTAAATTGCTCCTGTGGAGATCTCACAGTGTTAATTCAGAAGAAACCCCAGCGGGGAAGCGCTTATCTAACACAGCACACACGCTGCTGAGATATAACTGCAACTGAAGGACATCTCCTTTAGGAACACTGTTGGTTCCTTGAAAAGTGTGTGTGTGTGTGTGTGTGTGTGTGTGTGTGCGTGTGTGTGTGTGTGTGAGGAGGACACTGGCTCCAAGCATTGACACTGACTGTTGCAGCAGTCTGGTGCACAAAACAGGAGTGTGCTGAGTTCAGATACAATCCATTTTTGAAGAAGTTGGCCGACAGAGTTGCAAAGTGTTTTTGCACATTCAGTATTCTCATATCAAAAGTTTCTTTTAACAGTAATCTCAATGTTACAACATAGAAACGCGGGACTCCCCCAGATAATGTAACAATCATATGGGTGTATGTTATGGCCACCAGTTTTAATTATTTCAACATGAGCCTCGATTGTTGCTGCTATGAGAAGAAGCCAGTCAAAGGCACGGAGCAGAGCGGTAGCAAATTCAAAGTGCTTCGTTGTTGAATTTGTGAGCAAAAGAGAGCACCATCATTGCTGAATTCATCCAAAATTGACCCAGAATTTAAAAGTAAATCGATTTAAGCAGCAGATTGTAAAATTAGTTTTCTCAACACCGTAATCTTTAGCTTCCTAAGCTCATAATTTCTTGCCCAAATGCACCCTAGGAGTCGTACTTGACTTCTCCCTCCAAGTTTTTATGTGCACAGGCTTGTATTATATATATATTTGTTAACCTTTTGTACTGATGATTCAGCTGGGAGAGTTTCATGTTAACCCAAGCTGTGCTCAAACTGTAAGTCATGTAACATGTACAGGAAAAATTAATGGGACTTCTACTTCTGGAATGAGGGCTATCATGGATAAAGTGGCAGACTTTGCCATATCAGCTTGATGCAACTGTAAACTGGTGCATTAATTAGGGGGAGAGGTGTGAGAGGGGAAAAGGAAACACCTAATGTAATAAAAAATAAATATATATATTTCCTATGTTAAAAATACAATCCCTGATTGATCAAAAAATCTAAATGTTGAACCAGATCAGAGTAACACATGAGAACAGCTAAGTCTAAGTTTTCTGATGCTGTAAAAGGTTTGTCTAAATCAATAATATTTGTCAGCTTGGCAGCTAAAACATTTATTAAATTGTGGCACAGTCGGTCTATTATTGGTGAATTGATGGATGGTTCAGAGGGGAAAACACAGTGGACTGTTTGAAGTTGAGATGTTGTTGGGTTGTTTTTAAATAGCTTTTTCAATGATTTCACTGGGAACTGGTGGGTTTGAAATTAGGTTTCTAAGCATCTAAATTGCTGTTTGAATGATGCTTAATGGTGCAGGTAGAGGATTTTAGATGTAGCTGAAGGTTAATGGGATCACACGTGTGACGTTAAGTATAGTTTTATGTGGTGTGCAGCTTTTTACTGATATGAAGGAGCTGATTGCTCGAGTCATCTTCTGAATTTTGTCAGAAAAGAAGCAGCTAAAGTCATTACATGCCTCAGTGGAAAGGAGCTCAAGGGTTTATCAGCCTATCAACTGTGGTGTATTATCTATAATTATTTTTTTTTAATAATGTCACAAATTTCTATGTGTGACACCTCCCAGTTCTAGATTGTAGATGTCTTGTTAATGTCATAAAGAACCTGGAGTTTTGTGTTTTGCTTCCTTTGGGGAATTTTTCTAACATGGTTTTTCTCTGTGGAGTATCTGGGTTTTTTTTTAAAAGGCTGAATATATATTTGGTGTCCTCTGTGTTATTATAGTCATCTCAAAGAAAATGCAGGAAGGATATGAACGAGTGATAGCCATCAACTCAATCATAGAGATATTAAGATCTTGGATAATATTTAAATCCATAGCGGGTCAGTGAGTCAGTCAGTTATCCAGACAGACAGACAGTTTATATTGTCGTTGGGGTTATCAGTATGAGAATTTAAGAGAGTTTTTTTTGCTCTAATCATGTCAGTTTGAAAGCAGGTTTATCTGCGCTTGTGTCTGTTGCCAGGCTTGAGGGTAACCTTGCTGACCTCGTCAGTCTCGCCTGCCCGGGCAAAAGAGAGCTGTTTTTCTCCCTCTGCCACCTTCATTATTAGTAGGGCTGGTGGTGCAGATTGTGCTTGGCGTAGCCCGTGAAGGTCAGGAAGGAGGTTGACGACGTGGCGGGGACTAGGGGTGAGCCGGGGGAACACAAGGAGGCAAAAACGGGCGGCGAGTTGTCAGACGAGGTTTTGAGCTGTGTGAGGCACAAGAAGTGTTTAAAAAGAATTGTAGAACAAACCAGATTGGTGGTGAATTTAAGGTAAACTTTTCCATCTTCTCTCTGAATCCTTAAAGGGTTTTGCAGGAGAAGGAGTAAGAAGACTGATCCACGAGCTGCGTATCAATGAGCTGAGGCTGTGGTGTTTTGTCTTAATGCTGTACAGATTGTGTGTATGAGAATGTGAGAGCCTGGGAGTGGATGAGTGTTGTCAACCTTGTCTCCTACAAATTATGTTATACACTACGAATGGTTTTGATTATTAAGTCTTGCATGAAACACATTGCTGCATTGATTATGTTCAATGGCGATGTTTTTTCCTGTCCACAAAGTGTTATTCTTGTACTGCATAGACATCGTAGGGAGGTGGTCGGGATGAATCATAGGAATACCAAGTGCAGGACGTAGATACAGAGAAATGTGGGTTTGTATCGTGTGTGTGTGTGTGTGTGTGTGTGTGTGTGTGTGTGTGTGTGTGTGTTTTAGGCAACCAAAAGAAAGGAAAGATTGTGGTTTTGGTTAAAAACTGAAAAATTATGTGTTGTCCTGTTTTATAGCATGACCTTTTCAATATTTAACCATAACCGTGATCTGTCCCTAACATTAACATTAAGTACCTTGAGTTGCCATAACAATGTTTATCATTCAGTGAACATTTTGCATTTATTGAAAACATTTCCTCATTATGTTCATACAAAATATAATCCACTAATCCATTACATTTCTTTAAAAATGTATTTACTGTTGCAAATCTGACTTCTGAAAGTCAGATGTGAACAGGGTAAAGAGGAGAAGTGAGAGGACGGTCCCTTGTGGCGCTCCTGTGCTGCTCACCACCTGTTCAGACACACAGCCCTGCAGCTACACAAACTGGGATCAGTCTGTTAGGTAGTTAGAGGATGTGGAGGCGCCAAACCTGCATCTGGAGCTTCTCTCTCACGCAGCAGAGGCTCAATTGTGTTAAAGGCACTGGGGAAATCAAAGAACATGATCCTTACAGTGCTGTCTGCTTTGTTCAAATGAGAGTACACTTGTGGTAGCAGGTAGATGATGCCTTTGGGAAAGATAAGTGAATTGTAGAGGGTTGATGTACTCACTTGAGGTCTGAGGTGGGCCAAGACCAACCCCTCCGAGACGTTAAAATGTGTAATGTCAGGACAATCGGGGGGGTTGGTGAGGTTATGATGTAGTCCAGGATGGTGGTGGTGGTGGTGGTGGGGGGGGGGGGGGGGTGGACAGACTGAGACGCTCGTAATCACCAGAGGAGGTGTGAGGAGGGCAGCTTAGGAACCCATTGTGAACCTGTTGAAGAGCACGTTAATCTCATTCAGATTCAGATTACTTTCTTGTCCATTAAATTTACATAAAATGATAATTCTTTGGCACTGGCATATGAGACAACGCAACGTAAGATGGAATCTTAAATTCTTCACGTCATTCTGCTGGAGCTTGTTAGCATCCTCGCTCTCCCTCAGCCTCACTCTCAGTTCCCTCTGCACAATCTTGAGTTGGTCCCTGAAGGCTCCTTTCTTCTTATTCGACAGTGGAGTCTCGCTACAGGGGGAGATTACTTCACCACCAATATGCACAGGAGGAATTATTAAAGCAAATAACACTTTCTTTAGTGATGTTACAGTGAAAACTGCTAACTGTATGAGTGTTGCTGGATTTTTGACTGAATTGTGGATCCCCACAATAACTAACCACAGTAAGACTATTTAGGGGACATAGGACACTGTTTTACCTCAAAGCCTTTCCAGAATAACACTGACCTAGTTATCTTATGAAAGGCATCGAGTCCACAAACCTTACGATGGGCTCCAATTGTCTCTTTTATACATACTGTATGTACTGGGATTGTAGGCATGTGAAGCTCTTTTGGGATAGGATGTACTCTACACTAACAGATGTTATTTGGTGTTCTCGCGCCTTGCCCCTCGTGGTATTTCTGGAATGATTCATCATCTCTTGAATTATCCTCCTTTCAAAAGTGTATCTTCTCCTGAGGCCTCACTGCAGCCACGAAAATCAAATTTTGCTTTAAGATGGAAACCATCACACACGATTTGTAAAGCTCAGTGGGTCCATACTTACAGTGCTATTACCATGTCATAAATATTTAATCACAAGTTCAACAGTGCTTCCCACAAATGTGTGACTTGCAATATGTAATTGACAAAGCACTATCAGAGGGAGGATTGAATGTAAACATGTTGCTGATGACAAAAAAGGTAGCAGGTAATGTTTTACTCATGAAAAAATATGTGCATGACTCTAAAATCATTTTTTCTTTGCTGAACATGTCTGGGATAATTACATTTTAGCATATTTCTGTCAGCACTGATATGGTGGTAGGAGAAAATAATGACATTGTACACTGTAATTTTTTTTAATATAGACAATTTGCTTTGTACTTCATACCACAAAAAGAACGAAATTGGAAAAAACCTCATTGAGTTGCCAGTGCACGTTATAAGATATGAGGTCTCTATCAATCTCCTACATTATTTGATAGAGGGATGAAATACACTGTCTCCCAGCATAGCCATTATTTTTAAGGGCCTCACCACTCACTCTGTTTAACTTACTGTTTCTGTGTAGTTGTATTCTGCACAAAAAAAATCAGACCGCAACAACGCTGCAGTGGAATCACCCGGTTTGAAGGCTGCAGTTGTCGAGATTCTGCACCATGTTGCTTAATTACAAATTAATAATTTTTCTTTCAAAACTGTTTGTTTTGAGAGGTGAAAAAGTATGCTGGAGCTGAAGAAATGATTGTAAAACATCCCACTGTGACACCAAGTAAATTACGAATAATAAGCATCTGCAATACTTTCAATGTAATAATCTCTTTGAGGATTTTGAAAAACTCTCTTGAAACGGTTTTGAGTTATTGTTTTGAAGTTTCTTGATATGCTGTTTCATATGATTTATTCGCTAAGTTTATATCAACTACACCTTGTCAAATTTTCTTTTTTATCAACACACCAATTTTTCCACCTCAGCCAAACGTCTTTTGCAATATTTTTTCAAATTCCCTGCGTTCACACTTTTTAATGAGCAAATTGAAAAGATGGAAACAGGTGGATGGAAACACACGTGTAGGTACAGACATACAGCTAAACAAAGATATCAAACTAAACAAATATAAGCAAAACTTTAATATATAGCTATTACATACATGAAAGAGCAAACATATGACAAAGCAGAATATTATGTATGTTTCTGTTACACTGTAATATACTGTATGTGTGTACAGTAATTTCATTTGACCTCACATGAGTGATTTAACTGTTCATGAGTGTGATGGCATGGGGAAGGAAACTGTTTTGTTTTGACGTACAGTATCCACAGTGTGTTGGGTCTGTAATGATTTTCCTACCCATTTCTTGACTCTCAAAGGTAAGCAGGTCAGTACCAGTGATGCTTTCTGCAGTCCTGACTTTCTGTTGTAGTGTGTTCCTGTCCTGTTGCAGATGTGTGGATGAGGCCAGTGGCTGGTGTGTCATCTTCAAACTTCAGGAACTTAACAGACGGATCCCCTGAGGTGCAATCATTGGTGTAAAAGGAGAAAAGCAGCGGGCATCCCTGGGAGGCACCAACGCTGATTGTCTTGGTGCTGGATGTGATTTTCCTACAGCTTCATCTGCTGCTTTCCTGTGACAGGCAGGCACAGTGAGCTGGATAAGTTTAGGATTTCTGGTATCATGATGTTGAACTCTGCGCTGAGGTCCACAAACAGGATCATTGCATATGACGCTGGGGAGTTGCAGGGTTGCAGTCACATGTTAACTGCATCATCTGCTGAGGAAATGAGGAATAAGGAAATGCTATAGTGTGATAATTGGCAATGGGCCTTTGACGTAATTCACAGGTTGCTAAGATGTTGCTGGCATGGCCTGTTTGTGCTCACTTTTCTTCCACAGCTGCAGTTCAGAGGTTTTGCAGGAATAATTGTCATTACTGACATGGAAACAGAAGCCACATCTATATTTATCATTGAACTACCAGGTGACACACATACTGTATGTTTACAGTTCTTTGGGGTTTTGTTCTATTACCTATTACCTAGCACAGGTCCATATCAGTGCAAAGCTCCACTGAGATTTAAAACCCCTCCTAATTGAGTCAATATTTGAAAATCCAAAGTGATTATATCCCAGAAATGTCTTGCCCCTCACTCTTACACCCTTTTCAATGTTGATTTATTTATTTGGGTGTCAATTAGTTGCTACTGGGGTAGCAACTATTCTTCCTGGGATCTACACATAAAAACACAACACTAACACACTATATACATGAAACAGTCAACAACACAACCCTCATACCTCTCACCCAAAGCCCAGATTCAATTCAATTATTAACTTTTATTCTAATAAAAGATACTAAATCTGAAATGCCCCAAAAAATTATATCTTCTTCTACACAGACAGTTGTAAACATGGGCAGTGGTACATTGGATAACTTTTTTGGCTAGGCCCCAAGGAGGATGAATTTTTCAGTAAAATGCTGCTGACTCTTTATTATTTACCTCCTGGGTCAATATCATCCTTCTGAATTTGGTATTTTCAGTCATTCTGAAAGGGGTAGATAAATGAGACAGCACATGCACTGCGAGGAGTTGAGGGCTAGTTGGAGGCATTGGCTGCTAATGCTAGCTCTTCTTGCATTGTGTTGACAGCTCCTCTCTGCTAGGGCACATTTTCTTAAATGAGCAGCTAAGTTTAAGGTGCCATCAGCCGGCATATCTTAAGACACACATTTGAACACTGTATAGATTTCAGGAAGCATTTTACATAGTAGTCCGACACAGGTATGCACTAGCAGGAGAGGGGTGGGTCACAATCACCAACACACACAGAGCAACAGGATTACGCAGACAGAAAGAGAGAGAGAGTTACTTCAAAAGTAAGTATTCGGCAGCCATATAGTTTTTTTCTGAATTTCATGCAGAATTTGAGGCGTTTCCGTGGTTGGTTGCATATCAATATAGCTGAATCTCTGACTCTGGTATCGGTGGGGTTATCTGCCCTTCCCAATTTCAAAAGGCTTTCTGAGTAGAATGGAAAACTGCTTTGGATAGAGACTTTCTGCCAAGGTGAAACATTTTTGGCATAATAAACTATAACAAAGGTGTTCCATGAATAGCAATATGAAAATGTTGTTGAATAGTCTGTTATGTATTTTTCATGAAACTGGTAATAGCTGTGTTGGTGGCCTTGCAAGCCACTCATGGAAGTGTCAACTCTCTAGCAGGCTGTTCAGTTTCAGTTTTTCACTTTATGTTCGGAGAACCGAAGGGAATGGGCGGTCTGTCAGCTCTGCATCACCATGCAGGAAGGTTTCCAAACACGGTGCTGCCTTTAAAGTGTGATTGTCAAGTTAATGAAGTAGATAGTTAGACTTGAAATAATGCAGACTTGACTATAGCTTCAGTAATACAAGTGTTGGCAGTACAAGGAATTTTGTTCCACTGAGGAGAGGCACGGCTGGTATATTTTTTAAAGAAATTGCAATTCTTTTATAACATCAAAGATGGATATTCAGAAGCAGTGCCCATTTCAGCAAGGACTCAATACAAAACCTCAGTGCTAAATTGGCTTGGTGAATAACATCATTTATTGCAAGACGTGGTGTCATATTTGGAGTTTTGTGGCACTCAGAAATGATTATGATTATATTTTTTCTGTTGAAGTAAAAGACAGGTACCAGTATTTGAAGGTTTGTAGCTATAGTTAGCCTCAAACACACACACCATAAATTACAGGTGTAGATATGCCATTCATTAGGTTCACACTGCATAAAGCTGGTGGCTCTTTCTAACATGCATTAGTGTTGCATTCAGTTATATATTAAGCTGAATGGTGGGTCTATTCAGATTGGGGCCTGTATCATAAAGCCAGTTGAGGTTTGTGTCATCTGACTTCTTCAAACCCAGTATGGTAAATCTGGATAATTTGTGAATGTAGTTACCTTGAATACAGACCCTGTACATCATGTTATGCCTCCTCTTTACAATGTTAAGGTGTAAAGCTCCTCTGGTTAAAACATGTAGGTTGTGAAATTGTGTAACCTGCAAGCAGCATAATGTAGCATGGTAATAACCATAGCCATATGCACTTGGCAACCAATCTTGCTTCTAGCTTCCCTGAAAAGACTGCTCAAAACAGCTAATTCTCAAAATGTTAATAGTTCCATGCTTTTACTACAGATGTGATGGGAGAAATAAACATTTAAAACCCATTCCCTGTATTTTATTACAGATATGTTTGCAAAATAAATGTTTAAAAAGTAGTAAAAATTATTTTTAATACAAAGGTGTTGTTTCCTTATATTCTGAATCACCTTATAAAATGTAAATCTTAATTGGGCCTATTAAATGTATCAGGTGCCCCTGCCCCTCAGACAGTCACTGTGATGCCAACAGCATTTCAATCAGAAGAGATAAGTGAATGAAGCAAGAAGAATTGTTTATTATTATATTTATCATTATTAGATAATATTGATGTTTAAGTGTTGTCAAAAGTCTTTGGCCCTTAGACTCTGCAAGGAGATTTTGAATTGAGGGACTTCAGTCACAAGCAGCAGCAAGATAAATCCCCCCAATGGAGTCCAGACACTGGTGGTGGTGGTTGTGGTGGCTGATGACTTCTGCTGAGACTGATAAGGCTGATGAGGGAGAAAATATATTTTAAAAGACAGCCGCAATATGATAGGCTGACAATGAAGGTGTGTCACCGTGCTATTGGTGAGATGTGGCCAGCTGATGTGAACAGATGACGTCTTCATTGACACCCAAGGGAATGACAACAAGGAAATAATGAATGAGCGTGTGTGAGGGATGGGAATGACAGATAGTTTGAGAAATAATACCACAGACCTGAGCATGCAAAAGATAGTCTTCCTGACTGAACTTTCGCTAAGCTTTATTTACTGTATATGGTCATCCTGATTTAATTTGCAGATAGAATCTATACTGAAATATGTTTCTTTTTGTTGCTGTTATTGTTTTATAAGTTCATATTTTTTGCCTGATTTTACATAAGGTTTCCTGTAGCTTTAAAGACATCCATAATGGATCTGTTTTTTCGATAACAATCATATTCACTTACAGGGAATGTTCAGTATATTAAGCAGCCCGTCTTCCTCCATCAGATACAGAAAGATCAAAGGACTCCTAGGGTTTTCATCCTGTCAGTCATTTGTCCCTCAGAGATAACAACACAAGTCAATTGAATGATAATAAGCAACATGAAACAAAACCCTCACCTCAAGGTGCCGTGCCACTGAACTCATGTCAAACTGAGACATAAACTGCTTTGAAATGTCATATTTTCTTTGTTCTAAAATGTCTATAAGAGCCCAAAAACCTGATGGTAAGTTGTTCCACAGAAAATGATTGGTGGATGTAAGCAGCTAAGCTCAAGATGTTCAGTTCAGGTGCTGCATGAGGTGAACTGGTGAAGGGGTGTTAAATTATTTACCTCACCTGTGAATGTCCAACAACGTTCTTTTCATTTTCTTAGTTTCTTTGTACACTCTCCACCTCAAAAAATAAACTTCACTGTTATTTTTAAGTGAAACTAGCTTAGTGCTGACAAAGTCAAAGGAAAATTGCCTTCATATGGCTTTGGAACATAATTCTTCAAGTCATTCAAATTAAATCCATTTTCATTTATAAAGCCCCAAACCACACACTGAGCACAATCCACCAATACTCTCTTCTAATGCTATTTTCCACCTGTTTAGCTGTAACCTCTGCTGTCTTAAAATGTCTACCTTCAATCCTCTCTGACCTGCTGTTCTTACGGCATGTCTGAACTCGCCTTGGCTTTCTATACATAATCTATCTTTAGACCTTTTAATTTGAAAAAGGACAAAAAAGGGGACAAACAGAAGCCTTTGATTCTGAGCGTCTGCAAGGTGTGAATTGTTTCCAGATAACTGCTGTAATGTAACAGCCTCATTTTGCTCAAGTAACACAGTTTCCAGCAAAGTGTCTCATTGCATGAAGATGCTGACGTGCTAAAGCACCTTCTGACCTGTTGATATTCCTGCTACAAAGACTCACTCTTCTGGTTTCTTCTGCGTCTCTCTCTCATTCCTAGTGTTTCTGCTGTTTACCCCTCCCCTGTGTTTCTTGTTGGTTCCCTGTTTGTTCTCTCTCTCTCTCTCTCTCTCTGGGCATGGCACTCTGTTTCCCTCCTGCTGCCAATCAACCGGCACACCTGCAACCCATCCGCTCATCAAGCTCCTGCAGTATATATACCTCGGCTCTAAACTCCAGTCTTCAGCAGATTGTTCCGTTAGCCATTGTGGTACTAATGTTATGGTAAGTTTTTAGTCAGCACATCTCTCGTTTTTGCCTGAACTCTGCTTGACTCAGTGTTTTCCTGTGCCTCAGGTTCATTACGCTTCTGAGGTCTTTGTCTGCCTTACTCGCCCAGCGTCTGGCTAGCCTGCCTTCCAGCCGCCGGCTCAGCTCCCTCTGCCCGCCCTGCTCCAACCTTGTTCTGGCTCAGCTCTCCAAACCTCCATCTCTACAACTTCCCAGTAAAACTGCATTTGAACCGTTGCAAGCCGTGTGTCCTGCTTTTGGGTCCAAATTTAGCTTAATTTTACACTATGTCTATGGTGCCACGAGCTGTTCTGGTGAACTGTGTGCCACAAGTTAAGGACAGAAAATCCTGATTTCATATTCATTTGGAAGAACTGATACCAAGTAGCTGTAAAGCTTGTTAGCTAGTGTATCGATCTTGATCTTAATTTATGTGGTTCTAAAGGTATAAAGGCTTGAAAGCAACATAAATCACAACAGCTACTCTAAGTGATTACTATCAGTATGAAGAATTGATGTCTAGAGTAGAGCACATTGATTTTTGAATTGAGGTCGTCAGAGACAGAGGAGAAGTTATGTCAATGTTAGTTTTCCAGATAAACTGAGGGGAAAAATCCCTGCTGTTTTGGAAGTTTTCCGTTTCTTGTATTTTTTTTTTTTTTTGTGAGCGTGCACACATCCTTCAAGAATGGGGCAAAACTGCTTTTTGCTTTCACTTCAGATCTAAATTTGTCAAGCTTGAGTGATTTCAACACAAATATTATTGTTAAAGGACACAAAACTCAGCAAGTGTCAAACCCTCTCCCCTGCCATGGCCATCTGGAGCTGCCTCAACTATTTTGGCCTCTTCCCCAAAGCCCTCCAGGAAATGTTATGGATAGAGATCAAGACCAGACAGCCAGGCCAGCTCACAGAGGAAATGCAACTAAAACTTACAGCTGAAAAATAACGATATACTGTATTGTAAGGTAGTATATCAGTGTTGTTTTGAGTACCATCAGATGTGACATATATAGTTCTTTTATTGTTCAGATACATAAATTCACACCTTAAAGCTACTAGATTTACAATTTTCCCACCACCAACACAGCATTTGGGGAAAGTAATAGTTTGACATTTTGGGAAATACGCTTAGTTGCTTTCTTGCAGAGAGTTAGATGAGATGATCAATATCACTCTCATGTCTGTGTGGTAAGAACAACAGTTTATATTTCCACCCAGCATGTGTGCAGCCTCTGGTTGCCTGGCAACATCATGGTGACAAGGGCTGTCACTTTTTATTTGATACTCAATCTACCGTTCAAATGTGGGGGGAAAAAAATTATATTTGACCTGTAATCATTTGTTCTAATTGAAAATTTCCAGCGTATAAGCATCACATGCCGTGACTCCAGCGCTGCTTGCTGCCTTGTAACGTTCGCTTGTGATCCAAGTGAGGCAGATGCACCGAAAATGAATAAAACATGGTCAGACCGTGTTTTGCCAGATGAAATTTACTCACTTGTTGAGACAAAAAGCAGATGGGACAAACACTATATTGTTTAAGTGTCCCGTTCAGTCTTCAACTTATATTATACTTACTTATATTTTCAGATAAGCCAGTCACTGCACTCGGCTGTTGTTGAACCACAAATTATCATTTTTTGCATTTTTATTTGTGTAACAGAATGAACAAGCAAAATATAATGTGTTAATAAATGAGCTTTAGAGAGAGGCAGACTTCCTGTTTCCTCCTGTCTCCAGGCTGCATGCTAAGCTAGGCTAACCGTGTCCCAGTTCTAGCTCAATATTTAACGCCCAAAAAGTTCCTTTCTCAAAAACATTTTAACAGTAGCTGGATTATAGAAAAGTGTCATTCTTTTTTCTTTTCTTTTTTTCCAGCTATCCCATCATGAGATTCATGTGTTCTCAGTCACAGGCCTGCTTCACTAACCTCTGGCCTCCTGCTATATGATAATCCTCTTCTGTTTTCACTGTATTGCAGGAGATATGAGTACTGGTTTGAAGATAGCTTGTCAGATGGCACTATGATGAAAATATCAAATAAATTAAGGCCTAAGTACAACAGAAGGGATTATTTATCAAAGCTGGTGATATATTTCTTTTTTGGCCAGGATATCTTCAAAGCCACGGATGGAAATCATGATTCTCACGTTCCAAATGGCCAGACACTGCTCGAAATAAGCCTAGTGTAAACAGTCGCTATGGGACATTGTGTTGGCAATTTTACTGTAAGAGGAAGAATGCAAACAACAATCAATCTTTACTCAGAGATGTCATTTTGCTGCACTGATAGAATCCAACTCCGGCAGATTGGAAACTGTTGATGGGATTTTCCGGCGAATCTATGGCAATCAACGTTAGTTCTCTGTCCACGGCTGCTGCTGGGTACTCTGAGTCCCTCGACAAGACACTGAGCCATCGACCGTGTTGCGGCTTACATAACCTGTTCTCTCTAAAAACCTTTTAACAGTTGAGGTAATCTGATATGGAACGGCTCATGTCTATATAAGTAAAACAGACTAAAAATAATAAGAGCTCAAAATTATAATTTGGATACACAATATAATTTATAGTTAAAATGCTAATAATTGCATACAATAAACAAGAAACAGCATCTGTGCATGTAAATTCAGTAATAGTCATTGTAACCAGAAATGTAGTAAAACCAAAATATTGCCCACCTTTTGACACAGTATGTATATTTTGGACATTGAGTTATCTTTGCAAAAGTGACCTAAAACTCAAGTAGTAGCTTTAAAGCTGCTCTAATCAATTTTTTTTTTAAATTAACAATGGGTCAGGTGAGTATTTGTAATGTGAGATGGGTCATTTATACTGACAAAGCCACAGACAATTATCATCCAACTCTGCATTTGCCCTCAGGTTTACAAAGCTTTAAAGCATCTTTCAGTACATTCTTTTGGTTTTATGGCCCGCAACATTATTGTTTTGTTTTGCTCTCTCTCCGTTCTCATTAGCATCGTTTCCAGCTGCAGCAGGCAGTTCTCAGCTACCTGCCCTGCACCAAAAGGCAGACAATATGTTCACCATATACATTTAATATGGTGATAATATGTCAGAAGTTGTTTCCAGATTGTTGTGCTGCCCCCAAGTGGCCAGACGATTCAACTAATGCAGGTTTAAGCTAATTGCTACACATCCAGACTCGTGTAAGTGACCAATCTGATGATGTTGTCGAAAACGGTACAGAAGCAGTCATGTGTATGTGTGAAACGTGGGTGAATAACTGATAGAGATTCAATTTCAGGAGCTCCAGTGAGGTTTTATATCAGATAAAAGAAGCCATGCATTATACAACTGTGGTTAAAGTCAATACAGATGCAACAAATTTAACCAAACATCACACAACCTCATCTGACTTTGAGGCCAGACCTTAGTCCTGTCTATGAACCTCATTTCAGTTCGTTTCATACAGTATTCTTCTGACAAATGAAAATGTGCAGTTGTCTAAAATAATATTATTTCTGGAATACTTAATCTGTCTTTGCTTTCCCACTGGAATTGTTTATTCTGTTTAAGTTGACAATTCTTTTTTAAGAAGAGAATAATTCTTTCAAATTAGCTTTGCCAAATGCCAAAAGACTAACTGCTTAAAGGAAGAAGTCAAGTTATCCTCAGGGTAACTTTGTAATCGCTATGTCTCTTCAAATTGTAATTGTAAATGCATTTCATTACAAGAAAATTGTCAGTGTACCGTATAAAAATCCTACATTATGCTGGAAGCTATTTAAATACTTCATGTCAGTACCAACGATCCTCAAAGGGGCTTGATCTGAGCTGTGCTACTCTAGCAACACCTGTCAGCATCAAAACACTGTGGTTCTCTGAACCAAGGATACAGCTGAAAGATGTATCCTTAAAGAAGAGGGCCTATTTCCTGATTTGTAACATATAAAAGATGGAAGGCCCTGGACAAGCTGTCTCAAAAGTGCTGAGATTTGTAATTAGTGGTATCGTCTTTTAGTCTTAATAAGTTTTTCTTTCAGGAATTTCAGTCCTCACAGACAATGAGGTCTTATGACATGACTTGATCCGATCGAGATGTGTGAACAGGCTCTTGGAGGAAAATTAATTACAAAGACATTTCACAGCATGAGAGAGCGAGAGGGAGGGTAAGAGATAAGTTTCTGTGAAGTACCAGTTTTTACATGGAGCGTATTTTGCAATGTAATACCCATTAAAGACAGAAATAATCTTTTTCCACAAATATTTCCTGTAACAACTGAATCACTGGAGGCTTTTAAAATCAGTTTTGTCCCAGTTTATTCATGTTGACTTAATTTGTTTGTAGACAATATGTCTCACATATTGACGTATTCTATGAAGCATATATGTGTCTGTGCGTATATGCAACCCTGCTAATTAAATTCCATTTTTCCTCTATGTTGTGACAGAAAACTGGGCAGTATGCTCTCTGTCAAGCACTGTGCTTGTTAACTGAAACCATTTACAGACAACCAATAAAATAATGTCAAACACACTAACTGCAACATAACTGCATGTGCTGTTATTCTTATATTTAGTCTTCCAACATAATACTGTTTCGGTATCTCCAAAAACATGACTTAAACTTTAAAAAAGGGGAGTAATTTGCCTCTGAGCATATTTACAGTGGTACATTTTGTATAATATATCCACCTCTTGTGTGTCTGCACCTCATCAGTTTGTACATGGCAGAAGCCAGTCTGGACTCCTACATTTGTAAACTGCCACTAAGCCATGGTGGGGATTGGCCATTTTAATTTTGGTTTTGGTTTGATCTCCATGCCCAGTATGTATTCTTCCTATTCCACACAACTAAGCCACAGTTGTTTCTGTTGCCAAACCCCTTTTCGAAAAAAATCAATGTGATGAAAGTGTAAAAAATGTGTAAATTTACATTTGAGGTTTTTTAAAAATCACCTCACGCAGACATTTTGACCTTATCAGCTTTGGCTTCTAGATGTATTACGGTAATTTTAAGCAGTCCATGCAGCCACAATCTAAGGTAAGTTGCTTCAGGGTGCATATTATGGTAATTAATAGTTGCACATATACATTTGTATTGTTTTTATACTTGAGATCTAATGTTTAGTGTAAGAGGCATTAAGTATGAACCACCTCATGAAACTGTTTAGATTGCCCAAAAAGGGGGAAGTGTTTGGTCACTGACATGGCAACCTAAGGAAAAGAATACCAGCAGTACAGACCTTCAGATGTAGACATGTTAAATAGCCTACGGCCAAAGAAAGTAATAGTAGCTGTAACTAGTGTTCATACAGATGCCTTACATACAGGTATCATGTTTTAAAATATGTAAACATACCGTAAAAAATCATATGTATGTTATTTTCCCTTGTGAATAAACATCCTCTTCATAGTGTTTATTCTCAGGCACAAATGAATCACACCAAATTTACTTCCATCCATTGTCCAGTTGCATAAACTCAAGATCCCTCCTGAGATAGACTGTAGTTTAAACATTGTTTTACGTCCTGTAAGGGCTCTACATGTATTGACTCGTTTGGTTTTAAACAAAGAGTAAATCTTGTACAAGGTCTTGACACATTGTTTTTAAGTAGTCTTGATAAATTATATTGGATGAAATGGATATGTGGCCTTAAGGAGGAAAGCGGTTTCATTTTTTTTCCCCTCCAACTCAATCAATAAGTCATTAAAGGTTTGCTACAAGTCACTTCTAATGGGGATTCTGTACTAATGCATGGATTCTTGAAGGGCTACTGCAGAGATTTAGTTTTGCACTTCCATAAGAGACAGAAAAATGGTCAAATGTTCAAAATCGACAGTGGCCAAGATATCTTGACTTTTAGTCCCTATTATGGGTCAAGTTCCAAAAGACTTGATCTTACATTTCCCATAATGCAACCAATAGCATGTTTCCATTAGACCCCCCCAGTCTGGTAAATGCCCATGACTTTCAAACTCCATGCCCCCTGTTTGTAACACAGGCTTTATGTTATAAATCAGTGGTTTTCATTTTATAATCGACATTGTACGACAGCAGAGGAAGTGTCAGATAACTATGGCAGTTGTATTTTGAGGTCAGTCAGTATAATATGTTTTAAAGAAATGCAGGAGATTTTTCAACAGGCCTTGGAGACCTTGTTGCATAACTCCAGCAGAGAGCTGGGCTTTGGACTCCAAAAGAATGTGCATCTGCTTGGTGTGATGGAAAGTGAAAAGGATCTTGCAAATGGTTTGAAAAGGGAAACTGGAGGCTGTCCCTCCTTGAGGCTAAAAAAAAAAAGAACTGAAAGAGGAAAAAATAAGAGACACAATTTCTCCATAGAAAAATATGGCTTTATTTATTTGTTGAAACTATTTTAAATTAATTTGAAAAAGTATATAGACACATTTTCTACAGAGCAAGTATTGTACTTCCTTTTTATCTCCTGATGTCCTGTTTCTTTAGCACCTTGTTTATTGCTGTTTGCATGCAGACTTTTTCAATCTATACTGATCAGAAAATCATACATCTATTATAAAGAAGGAATATTACAAGACAAAATATTCAGATCAAATACATAAAGGCATTTTATGAACACAGGTTTCAGGTCCCACAGTTTGAGGTATAAAATACTCAACAAGCGACCTGCAGACTACCATGCTGTAATTAGCCCGGCACTTTTACTCCATCTTTGCATGTTATTGTTCACTGATTGAAGTGTATCCCTTGGGTGTGTAACAGACTGGCTCCCAGTCCACTTATCTGTGATAATGATAGTGTCCTCACTCCCTCTTGGTCTCATTTAAAGAACAGCTGATGGGCTGGTCAAGCCTATGGCAAATGGAAAATGGTTCATACATATTTTATCATCCGACAGACCTGTGCAGTCACAATAGTGCTGAGTGTTTATCATTACTGTTACCAGAAAGTAATACGTCAAAGTATCCACATTTCTGGTCATTGTGGTCATGGTCTGGATATATAAATGCACACATTGATTTCCTGTACAGTTAAGTGATTTTATTTTTCTAATGAATAATTTTCATTGCGTATAAAATGTTGTTTAGTCCTAATTTGATTATTGGAAACACTTAAAGTACAGAACTAGAGAATAATTGGTACAGAGGTTTAAAATGGGAGCAGACACACTGAATCACATTGACATGTTTAATATTGCTTATACAGACAATGAAAATTAGAAAAATGCATGTTCAACCATCATGCTACTGACTACCAGTTTTAACGGAAATCAAAAAGATTTCAATGTATGCGTGCAACAATGGTTTATAGTGCATCCAATCTAGGTTTAAACTGTTTACTGCACCTGTGAAATACCTCAACATACCAACACCAAAGTGCATTCATATGCATATGGTCCTGGTGTGCAGTGAGATCACTATTGCATATGTGGGACAGTAGGATATAGGAAAGTATATTTGTTTAATGTACACTGGAGTTTGGCTGATGTGTGTCTAACTTGCATGAAAAGTTAATCTTTTTTAAACGCAGGATAATGAGCTGAATTCACCTATCATGTTTTTAAGTTATTATTTAATAGCTGTTTGCAATTTTTTAAAGCCAGACGATGTATATTGTATCTTAATTATAAGAAATATCAATATATATATTTATATTTACTGCAATAGTAGCTACATGCACGCAAACCCTTGTTGCGCACATTTCCTGGTCGGCAGCCAATAGCAGTGAGGAGCAGAGGGTCACATGAGGGGCTTCTCTGAGCTTTGCCTTTCAATGTCTCGGACCTGAACAGAGGGTGAGTTTTCCAAAGCTGGTACTTGACTTTGCTGCCTATGAATCATAGCAATCTGCCTTTTCACGTGCTGTAGTAACCATGGAAATCACACACATTAAATGTGTTACGTAACGATTAGAATCAAAGAAACTGGCTCAAAAGTGTGCTAATGTGTAAAAGTATCATTCAGAATAGTTATGATATGCACGGACCTATTCAGTAGCAGTTGTATGCGCTGAAGAAATAGTCCCATTTCTTTTGACACAACTTAACACCAAAATAATCCCTATCAAAAAAATACTGCGATCAAGCTAGCACGCATTTGCAACGAAGCCACGTCTGCGCCCGTAGTTTGAACTATACGGTAACAGCGCTGGCTAAAACACAGTTGTGCGTTGTCTTTGCGGCTTTATTTTCTACTTTTTATTCCACAATTATGTATTAATGTCCTAAGCAGACATGTTATTGCAGACATGTCATAGATCATTCATATCTGCACCATTAAAGCTTTGGTCCTGACTGGAAGCTTGACTTATCAAACGGATACTGCCTCAACTGGCATGCAACTCTAGTATGAGGCATCATTTGGCCAAATGTATAGGCATGTATAGGCATGAATTGGCTCACACATGATTTAAAAGTTTAAGAGCTTTGACACGCCAAGCCAACCTCAAAAACCTAACCCTAACAAAGAAAAACAGCTATATTGCCTCACATCTCACATTGTAAAACATATTGCCAGTGGCCAACTTGAGCTCCAACATATGCATGTGTCTGCACCTGCAGGAGAGGCATTCATAAGTAAAATGTGGTCTGTGTTTGTACCCCAAAGAACAACGCAGAGAGGCAAAGACAACAACACTTTATATGAGATTAAAGTATTTCCATGTTTGAAATACAAAATCGACAATATGTCTAATTTTTAAAAAAAAAAGAGATTTTTATGGCATTGTGACTGTGATTTACTCTCAATCTTGTGCTTGTTGAAGGAGAAAATTAAAAGTGGGGGTAAAGAATAATGGCACTCAATGGGTTAAATCACTGACTTGGTTAAAAAGCCACTTGTTTCTCACTAACTTCTTGCAATATTGATTCGGCCACTGATAACGGCTGACTAGAGCCAACTGTGCCAGACACAAAGATAAAGCTACAGGCAATGGTCTGCAACACAGAGCCCAAAGGCGCCCTGCGGACAGCTTCTGGCTTGGTGTCTCACACGTCAATGAAAATGAAGCTGCTGTGGATATTTTATTTTAAAATGTGGATATAGTATATATTGTGGCTATGCCATAGATTCACCTAGGCTGTGGACATTAAAAAAAACAGCATTTTGGGTTTGCCTGTGATGGTAGTAGATCAATATAGACATAACGGAAATTTAGTTTCCATACAGTAATTTCCAACTGCCCCTTTCAGACTAGAATAAGAGTGCACTGCATTTCAGGAGAGGCTGGTCGCAGCATCTTTGCTGTGAAATTTTGCGAATTTTATCCTTAAAGGCTTATTAACATTGTTGAATATTAAAGAATATTTGAATATTACAGTGATTAGCGTGACCTTGAAGATAAAAGAAAACATATTTAGGCTGTGTGTCATTGTGAGTGATATTGTAATAAAAAAAAAAAAGACTTTCTGACTTGAAACTGTTAGTTATGGACAGCTGCCTGATGAATTCAGATTGATAAGATCTGATACTACACCACGTAATGTGAGACATCAAAAACCATCTTGCAAATTTACTACTCTACTCAAAGATGAGTGTTGAGAACTAGCCTGTCAATGATTACCTCACTGTTTAACAGAGAGCGTTCACAATTGGTCCATGCAACAAAACATTAACCTATGGTGTTATTGCACTGCACGTCTCAGATATTACTTCTCTTCCTCATGGTAAAGTTTGAGTGTGTAGGTGCTTTGTATCTTCAGCCATGGCGGCTTTGGCTGCTCATACACATAAGTGGAAATGTAAACTCTGTCACTTCCTGTGTGTCAAATGAAGATAATGTTAAGTGTAATGGGAAAGCTTCCATGAACTGGGTATATGTTTTACCACTGATATCTTATTTTCCAATAGACGTTACAGCAGCAAATGGGATGAAATGTCCTATATGTGAATCAATAAATTGAAACATTTATCATTAACTGCAGACTTGCCTCTGAAATTATCCTTCAATAAACACATTTTTGTATCTAATGAATACTCGGCAGGATATTTTTATTCTTAAGAAAGAGAGCCTTCATCATGAAAATTAACCCCTGATTGTTTAGTCAATTTTCATCTGTGTATTTTTTTCTCAGCAGCAGCAGTGAACGGTGCACCATGGGTCGCTTGGACGGGAAAGTGATTGTGTTGTCAGCAGCCGCGCAGGGGATTGGACGTGCTGCCGCAATCGTAATGAGCTTTAATAAGAACTTTTCACTGATATATTTTATACCAAATCACAGAGGGAAATTGCCTATTTAATAGCTTGTTGTATGCAAAGTCAAAGCTGTGTATATTTTGAGTCTCCTTACATATTTCAACCAGTTTTTGTGTATGCAAGCTGCAAATTCTAGTTCAGTAACAAGTCCTAGTTTTACCAAGCTGCTGGGATGAAAAAATTATTAATATACTGTTTTATAATGACACCAGTTTCTATCTTGCATGGAGATTATAGACTTTATGTTGTGTATGATCATCATTGTCCATCACTCATCGTGCATGCACTGTAAATACATCAGGTCTTGTCATTCTTGAGAAGATGCAAGCACAGCTTCAGGAGGTGTATATGCACAGTACTCTGGTAATATTCTTGCCAAAGAGATAGGACACTACAGTAGAAAATCTCACACACATCTGTGTCAAGATTGGGTCATTGTCAGTTCCATTCCTTTCAAGTGATGTCCTTAAGTGTGTGATATGGCGCGCTGTATTACAGGGATTTGTGTTTTCTGCAGTGAGGAGGAACTGAAATACAGACAGATGTATTTACGCCGTCTCAGATCATTCAGTTCAAATCTCGTAGTATTAAGGTTGCATAATAGTGTGCTGGCTCTATTGAGAATTTTCCATTTAGGCGTTAAGAAGTGGCTTTGTTATATGATCTTCTCTGTGGTTAATGATGCAGTCACTCCATCAGCAATTGGATTTAAATTGATGGTTTTGAGGGATTAGGGTTAGAAATTGACATTCTGTGTCTATAGATACTTGGTAATGAGATCTTGATGTCAGCGCTGTGACCTGAATTACTGCCTGAAGTCAGAGGAATTGAGCATTTTTCATTCAGACAGCGTTTCAGACTCTACCCTTGACTGTCTCAAAGCTTCTTTTTTTTTCTTTGCTTATATAAAAAATAGCCTGTTTTGTAGAATTTAAAATTATTTGATTGAATCACAACAATATTTCCATTGAGTTTTAAAGCATTATGTGCAGGTATTGTGGAACCACTTGGAACTGACTCAAGTATTGGTACTGTAGGCATTTGCAAAGGAGGGAGCTCAAGTCACCGCAACAGACATCAATGGAGAGAAGCTGAAGGAGCTGGATGGCATTCAAGGTAGATATCACTCCTGAAGGTCTGACGCTGCCATCTGCTGGTTAACCAGTGTGATGCAGTCAGGATCCCTGTTAGAGGTTTCCCCCTTAACGACTTTATCATGTGCTGACCTCTGTAACTTGGCGGCAAGATAGAGTTGATACATTTCCATAGTTTATCCTAACACTGTACATGTCTGTTTTTTTTTTCAACAAATCTTTTAGCCAAGTTAAGTTTTGCAAGTTTCAGTTTAGCATCATATCTTAACCTAAATATCATATAACACTAAAACATGCTGTATGCTGCAACATTTTCTACTTTTCTTTGTTTGCTCAATTTATTTACAGCATCTTCAATGTGTAACAGGCTTTTAGCTGTTGAATGTAGCTGATTTTATGGCTTTGTAGTAGACCTTTCATCATGACCATTTTAAAATGTCCACAGGAACTGATTTTGTAGATAAATATACACTTACACACACTTAACCAGGCATCTACATATTTAAGTAGCATGCTTATTGCAGAAAATAGACCTTTCCGGTCTCTGGTGGACCAGGTTTGAACTCTTTCAGCCCTCTCAACACCTCATTTCAGGCAGCGAACAAGCACTTTAGCTCTAACTGCCTCCCTGTAATAGAGGTTGTTCTGGGTAGCTGTCTGGAGTGATTATAAGTGTAACTGTGTGAAAGTGAAGCAGTGAGCATGCTTTTGTCTCTAGTGGCTCACCTGCTTTGTCAGTTTTGTGGGACTGACTGCTACATCTTAAACTAATACTTCCTGCATTAAACTGCTAAATAATCAATATAATGTGTTATTTTTAAAAGCGGTGCAATTGTCATCAAAATAATTGGGACTTTTTCTTTTTTGCTTCATCAACAGGTATCAAGACTAAGGTGGTGGATGTGACTAAGAAGGACCAAGTGGAAGCCCTGGCCAAGGAACATGACCACGTAGATGTGCTGTTCAATGTTGCAGGGTACTTTCACCTTCTCCTATTATGTTAATGTTGTCCTGGAGTAATATTCATCCGCTCTACTTAAATGATAATCAGGATATTCTATTTTCTTGGCGTCAACAAACCCATGAAAAGAACAAAGCCAACCATGAACAGATCCTGTTAACAAGTATTGTCTTTGAATCCAAAGCCGGATATATTCCTCTGTGCCACAGACCTCCATTGTTGTCTGAAAACTAACAAATCAATAACACACACCATTGCACTGGATGTTCCTTCATTACTATTAAAATAGGCTGCAACAAATGCGCCGTTTACTCCTGTTTGAGTGATATTTTCTAAAAACTACAGTACCCAGCTGTTTTAGAAAATTGCTTAGCCTTATTTCAGAATGAAAGTTCATATTTGGTATCAGTTTTTAAAGATTTACATCATCAGTAGTAACTAATGAGCTATAGTGCCACAGACAGGCAGGGGAAGTCTGACAACAAACTGTTGCTTCTGGTCTTTTCGTGGGTGTGTTAAATATCACCAGCCTTATCTTTTAAACATACAATTAATGCATAGCAAAAGAAATTGCAGTTCTACTTGTGCCGCCCACATGCGGTCTCCACATTAAGCTTGTTTATCCATCTCATGCTTAACTTCATTTCCAAAATCCCTATATGTTAAGGTTTAACCTCCACTTGACCTTTTGTCAATCTCCTTAAGAAAGGTCTCTAAATTGTCACCTTTTGAGGTTAAGTAAAATGTTGAGGGGGGGGGGTTAACGAAGCATTTCAACCAGCATTTATTTTTAGTTCAATCATTTATAACTCATCTCTTACACTCCTCTATGTTTTGATTCTGTTTGACAGATGAGGTATTTGACAGTTTTAGTTAAAGCCAAGTGTTTAGATGATTCTGTGTTATAATATCATATGTAATGGTGTGACATGTACTGTATACAGGTTTGTGCACCATGGCTCCATCTTGGAGTGTGAAGAGGCTGACTGGGACTTCACAATGAATGTGAACGTGCGAAGCATGTACCTCATGTGCAAAGCTTTCCTGCCTAAGGTGACCTTTGCCCACTTTACCAAATGCTTAACATACTTCATCCTGTTACTAAGAGAACAAAATAGGTGCCGTTGTAAATTGAGTGACATATGCTTTTATTTTGTTCTCATCCTTTGTCCTCTGGGATTAGCAGTATTACTCTGAGCCTGTGACATGATGGGCGGTGACTGCCCAATCACTAATCCAGCTTTAGCTGCAAACTAACCAAACTGTCTCAAAGGGGAATTTTAACTTGGATCATAGCACATTTGTCAATTCTTTGTTACATAAAAATTAAGATTGTTACATAATTTTAATCTTCATTATACCAATTTCAATCAGTTTATACGCTACATTCCTAATTTATTTTGTCATTCTAGATGTTGGCGAAAAAGTCAGGAAACATCATTAACATGGCATCTGTTGCATCAAGCATAAAAGGTAAAAGGACCCTTCACAGATCTCACTGCACATGCTTCTATAACAAATATTCTGCTCAATTAAAGGGACATTAAGTCGCTGAAGTATGACCATGTTCATTGTAATCCTCTTATCTCAGATAATTGCCTGTGCCTTTGCCTGTGCCTGTGTGTGAGTGACATATGTGTTTGCTTGACACAGGTGTTGTGAACCGGTGTGTCTATAGCACCTCCAAGGCTGCTGTGATCGGGCTCACCAAATCTATAGCTGCTGATTTCATTGAGCGAGGCATTCGCTGTAATTGTGTTTGTCCTGGTGAGTCACAAACACCCTGCAAAATAAACCATGTCACTGTGTCCTTTTTAATCTCCCTCAACTGTTGCTCAAGTTTACTACCACTTGGATAGATAATACATCGTAGATGTCATTGAGAAGAAATTAAAGTGATGTTATTAGAAAAGTTAAAAGGCTTATTGTATTTGTGGACATTGTGTATTCCAAAGATAAACAGTATAAGCTTTGAGTCTGCTGCACAAATTAGTGATGTCTTTTTCACCCATCAGGCTGCAGGATATTTTTTTCATAAATGAAAAATTATCAAATTAGTCAAAGCCTATCTGCATCTCTGTCTTTGGTATTGTGTTATATTGAGACTTTGAGGTGAAAGTCAGGCTTGCTCTCTTATATTTCCTCAGGGACCGTTGATACTCCATCACTGAGGGGTAGGATCCAGGCCCAGCCTGACCCAGAGCAGGTACTGGAGGCTCTGATTTACTCTATAATTTACTCTGTTATTCATTTGACAGTATTCCCTGCCTGAGTCATGTACCAGTCACATTTTATCTTGTTCTCAATCAGAGGAAATCCTGACGGTTGGTTGTTGAAGATAAGGAATGCTGCACGTGTAACTCCTCATTCTTTGTGACTCCTCAGGCTTATAAGGATTTCATGGCGAGGCAGAAAACTGGTCGAATGTGCACAGCTGAAGAGGTGGCGTACCTGTGTGTATACCTGGCCTCAGACGAGGTGAGTGATCAGACATAATAGAACAATATCTTGCATGTATGTGGCATATTTACAGCAGAGCCAGACGTGCCATTGATGACACAAAGGTGACGTCTCTGTATTTTCTCTGGAAATTTGGGTTTTTGATGGAGTTTAGATTCTTAAATTAAAAACTACCACATAGTGGATATTTATAGGTTACTTTTTAGATTACATTTCATTAAATTAACAACCTTTAGGCCAACAAAAAATAAATAAAAGACTCATTTCCTTACCACAACTGTATTCTTGGCAGTGTGGGGAAGGCTTTGAAACTAAATGTAAATCATGATGGGATATAAAGTATACAGACAGTATATTTGACCAAGTAATGATAAAATATTAAGATTTTGAAAATTTACATTTTTTTAAAATGTATATTTAATCTTTTAATATTACAAAGATATAAAATACAAAGTTGCTGTTAATTTGTCGTCGGTGAAATAATTTCCCAGTTGTCTGACATGCGTCTTGGCTCCTCTACAGTCAGCATATGTGACTGGGACCGAGCAAATCATCGATGGAGGCTGGAGACTCTGAAGAATATGTGGCAAACTCATCATCTCAGTTGTGGATGCAGTTGCTTCCTCTTTTTTTTTTTTTTCTTTTTGATGCAAATGCCTAAATCAAAATAAAGGCTGCACAATTTGATGGCATGCTAACTTTTTGATTTTTGCACATTATTTTCAAAGATTTTGTGAGATTTTCCCACTTAAATCTATGCTGTTAATGTGCCTATGTAGTGCCAAAACAGTGACAAATAAATTGACTGTCACAGCTATATTGATGTGATTACCTTTTAATAAACATATTCCTTGTTAAACACCTAGCAAAGCAACTGTGTGGATTTCAGAATGATTAATAAATGATGATAATGATGAAATATCTTAATGTCTTCACCAATAAATACTCTTGGGTGACTTCTCCATTCAACCTAACCCCCCACCCCCAGCCAAACACTCATGCTGCTCTGTATATACACCTGCTTGTCCATCACTAATCCGCCTCATTCCTATTTCCCAGCTGCTCTATCTGCCACAAGACTGCCAGAAACGCTGCCACTGACAGTTCACAAGCTTTTGACAATGTTTACGATATGAGGTGAGCGTTTTTTTCTTTCTTTAATAGCGTTATGTACTTGAGGAATCCCGCCAGGAAGGTCAGGGGCTTGTCTCTGTAGCTAACTACCGTGCTTTTCAAAGGGAAGTAACTTAACGTTAGAGTTCACTGACAGCTGTTGGTAGGGAGTACACAGCCAGCTCCTGGGGAGGCGAGGCATCCGATATCGGACACGATTCTTGAAATTATACCCAAATGTGTCCGAGTAAAGAGTCAAACTGAGCGTTGCTGTTTCTTCTTCGCCGAAATCAGACGTTGTCGGTCACCGGGTCTATTTTGACGGTCGCGGTGAACGTCGACGTTTTAACGTTAGCCACTCGTGTGATACGTTTACGTTACTGTGACTTCATCAACGGCAATTCAGCCTGAAGGCACAAGAGCCTTCGCCGGATATCCGGACGTTATCTCTCGCATATTTAGCCACCAATTTACATGGCAACGCTAATAAACTGTAAAGGACGGGCTGTTTTTAAAGTACTATGACGGAGTACGTCGTTACTAGCGTCAGTTAGCTGCTAGTGAGATGGCATGGTTGTGTCCGATAATGGATCCAGCGGCACGCTGTCTCACGAGGCGTGGATTTGCCTCTTAACCAACTAACGTCTAACGAGAAGTCTTTGCCGCTCCACGTGTGTACGCAGTGCAGCTATCGACCCATTCAAACGCAAATATAATCTATACTCAAACATTTGCTCAGCTAACTGGATGTACAGCGGAACATGTTTGTTGTTTGCAATGGCTGGACGCCCAGTTGCTATAGCATCTAGTTACGTTAACCTACTTCAGCTAACTTAACGCTAGCTGGGTGCGCCATATGGTGGAGCCGTAAGCATTGATTAGTATGGTCAGTTCACAATTGGATTAACCAACGTCTGTCGCCATGAACTACTGTCAAAACATTGTAGTAACGATGGCAAGTTTGGCTTAAATTACATGTCACCGTTATAACGCAGCTTTAGTAGCTGTGTGAGATGTGTTAACTAAAGCCATAGAGAAACCTACCCAATTATAACTTTGTTATAATAAACCTTTATTGGGGTTGAAGTTGACATGCAAACACAGCAACCAGCAGCAAGAGCTGGGTACACAGGAGCCACATAGACCCACAGTTAGACAGGCCAGCATTTGTGAAACTAACTGACACCCCCTCCCTTTTGTGTGTGAGATTAAACTTATTATTTCATGCCATGTCAGTTTCCGCAGCTGTACCAATACTATTGTTCACTGTGAGTTGTTCTACTGATAAAATGAATGAATAGGAGCCTGTGATCGGAGCTGGACACACAGAATACAGAAGTGAAGGAACTGCCCTTCAATGGCCAACTCCACCCCTCGGCTTGATGTGTTGTGATAGAGAAGTGAGTGGACCAGAACTACTTTAGCCAGTTCCCATGGAGGACACCCAGCCCAAACCTGCTACCCCAGAGCCGAGTCCCGCACCCAGTCCAGCACCTAGTCCGGCACCCAGTCCAGCACCCAGCCCGTTCCTGGACAGAATTGCGTTGCCCTCAGCAAACCATGTGGAGGTGAAGTATTTTACTCATAATAATCTCGTTATTATCCCCAATTTTTTTGCCCTGACTGAACTGAAAAGTTACAAATATTGGTTCTTTGTCGAAAGATGTGCTGTTTTTTATATTCACTAAATAAGAAATGAATATAAAAAACATATAAATGATGTGGGTACTGCCGTGTGGCTCTCCCTCTTTGTCTTGTATTAGTCTACCACATTCTAATAATTCAGTGTTTTAATTAATTAAAAATGAATTGTGTGCCTGAGATCATTTGTTCCTGTGATTGAAATGTGAAAGTTAATTGAAATGCACCCAGAGGTAAAGCCAAAACTTTGAGCCAGTGCACACACACCTGAGCAGTGACAGAGAGTTTTCAGGGAACTGCAGTTATCAGCCTCCTGGCAGGTTCATGCCTTCTGTCCAATATTTGACAAGAAACTATAGCCTGTAATCTGCTGGTATGACGTACCTCTGTGTCAACACACTGATAGGGCACGACACTCAATAAGGGTTTGGCATTTCATACGCTACAGGAACATCTAATCTTTCCATAAGCACAGCATTTGTGTCGGTGTGACATCTTAGATGTAGTGTTTTATGCAAGATGCCTCCTTTATTTTGACTGTCCAGCTACTTCTGCAAGACTCAAATATTATTAAATACCTCCACTGTGGTGAATATTGGCGTAGATAACATTTTTAAGGCATCTAAGCTATTAAAAGTTCTTCAACAATCTGCATGTTCAGCCAGCAAGTGAAAAGGGTGCAGTTTGATTGTTTCAAAAGCAAGATGTTACAACATCTGTAATAAAAAAGTATGATCACTGAAGCGTTCTTTGGCATTTTATTCCCCAGCACCTAAACGTGAACCAAATCCAGGTGGTGGTGCGGCGCTGCTCCACTCCAAATGTCACAGAGGAAACCACCTATTTTATCCCACGTAACCCTGTGGTGGATGCCGGCACCAACACAGACCCGCCAGTTGTCTGCTGTCCCTTGCTTCGCAAATTTTGCCCGTGTCCTCCAAGAGGCCTTCTGGCCTCTCTTGTTACCAAAGGTAAGCACAGGAGGAGTCTCCTGGTGGCTCAGTGGGTTCCTACCCAGGACCTTTCGATGGATGTCATCCTGTTATTTCTCCTGAAGTTCTCAAATATCTTTTGAAGAAGTGGTTGGCAGACACAACAAAAATATATGAAATCACATAACTGTTGTCAGTGACATACCATAGATCTAACAGCTTCTTGTGTCCTCTCCAGTCCTTTTGGCAGGTGTGCTCTTTGGAGTGGTTTGGTCTGTCACAGAGGATGAATGTCTTCCGGGGGGAAACCTGTTTGGCATCACAGTGCTCTTCATCTGCGCACTCATCGGCGGCAAATTGGTGGCTCTCATCCGTTTGCCCAAACTTCCACCGTTCCCACCCCTCCTTGGTAAGGCTGAGAATTTCACGTTTTTGCTCTATGCGTTGTGTGCGCCTTTATTTCATATGTAGTTACACAGATGCTTCCGCCAAGGTGATATTTAGTAATAAAGATGCTATACATCAGTGGCTAAACCTGCTAGTGGTAAAAGTGTTCTTGCTTGTTTGACAAGGGGAAATGTTCCATATTTCTTGTCAGAGCAATTATACAGTTGACATAAAGGCTCAACTGTGCAATCATTATTTCCCACCATTGTTCTCACAGTTGTAGCGCGTTGATAACCAAGTCAAATATTTCAGCCAGCATCAGGACGATGTTCAGACGATATGCCTGCCCAGCAGCTTAGTGTATTACACGTCTTTAAGCAATAACTTGTTCATTTGGTATCACATAACAAACTAATCTACCACTTCTCATTCCACATCAGGGTCAAAAGGCTGTAGTGGCAAATCTTCCTGATTAAGTGTAGAATCATGTTAATCTTTTCTTAGTCAAATGCACATTCACAGTGTAAAGTTCTTCTTATTGGAGCAATTGATAATGGTGCAAATAATGGTATTTTAAATTTGGAAATCATAAGCTTCCGACTGCGCCCTTAACAAGATAAAAATCTCAGAAGCTGGAGCCACTCCTCATTTGCAAGTACCATCAAAGGTTGGATTGAAGTTCAGCCTCGATAGATCTTGGAGTTTGTTTCTCTCTGAATGTCATTTTCCTGTTTCCCTGTTAACCAGTTTAGTGTCCAGTTCAGTATTTTGACATATCTTTTAGCACCGACTACCAAGAGGATTGCTGTGTTATAAGATTTTGAAGGTTGTGGTCAGTCTGAAGGATAATAGTTAAGTCCTCTGAAGTTTTAGAGTAGGCTTGGATATTGTTGATACTTAAGATTATTATCATCATAAGGCAGTGTTCACAGTCCCGCACTGAGCCTCGGTATCTCAGGTGTCCAGTTTAAACACACTAAGTTCAAAAAGCAACAGATGAGCTTTATTCTTGTTCTTTAGCTGCGTGAGAGTCAGACTTAAAGAATAAGCAGGACTGAATGGTAAAAAGGATCACCTTTCCTCTCTCACACCCTCTGCTCTCTTGCAGGTATGCTGCTGATGGGTTTCCTGCTGAGAAACATCCCAGTTGTAAAAGACGGGGTGTACATTGACTTCAAATGGTCTGCCTCTCTGAGGAACATTGCTTTGGCTGTCATTCTGGCCAGAGCAGGTCTGGGATTGGACCCCTCGGTGTGCCACTTATTCCATTGTTGAAGTTTAGTGTCTGAGCTCAGGTTTAGAGAGATATACACTAGCATTATCTCGAATCATCGATTAATCACATCTAAGATATCCAAAGTAATGACAAATGTTAGTCAGAGCTTACCAAAACACAAAGTAATGTCTTAAAATTGTTTAATTTGTCTTAAAATTGCTTAATTGATGCCTTGGAGAAGATGTAATGCTTTGTATTTTTGCTTAAAAAATTAACTATATGATTAATTGTTTTGCAACATCTTTTTTTCTGTGAATTTTCCACAGTTTTAATCTATTAATGAAGTTATTTTTTCAGTATAGCTACACTCATATAACTACATAACTACACTTGTTAATACTCTCTGTGTCTGTACTAAAGTCCATTCATTACTGTTAGAAACTCTTGAATGATGTATGTGTCTGTGTCTGTGTCATCAGGCTCTGAGGAAACTAAAATCCGTGTGTGTACGTGTGGCAGTTGGGCCCTGCATGATAGAGGCCTGCACCACAGCTCTGGTCTCTCACTTCCTCATGGGCTTGCCCTGGGTGTGGGGCTTCATTCTTGGGTAAGTATAACACTTACTTTCCCTCTCTGTCTCTACATTTTCTGAAGTACATTTGCATTTCCTCACAATATGTTGACCGTGGCCTTTTGGGGGCTCAAATACATTTACCTTTTCAGTGCCAAATAATATGTTCTTAATTTTTTCCCCTTCTCTTGATTTGTAATAGAAAAAAATCATTTTTTTTATTCACTACCAAGTTTTTCTTGTTCCATATCTCTATTATCTGCTGAGTGTTTAGATCTCTGTGCTACATGAGCTGTTGACTCCAGATCAGAGTTACTTTGGATCAGATAATAGCAGAGTGAGAATGTCAAGCATTAAAAATAAGATATGCACTCACCCAAAGTTTACAGATGAGTGAGGATTGAGCAACAGGACAAATGCATCAACTATCAACGATAAGCTAAATGTAAATTCCAAAATAAGTACCTTTTTTGAATTTCTGCCTCGTCAGCATTCATGTGCCATCAGCAGTTGCAATGTAACATGCAACATGGGGCTTTATTCACTGATGGCCTGTTTCCCCCTCTGAATGTGTTGCTGATCAGTAAAGGGTGGATGGGGGCCAGAACAAATATTTTACCCTTCTGCCCAACTCAAATGTCAATTTTTGTCATAATAAAACACTATAGGAATGTTCTATTCATTTGGTTTTGAGATTCATAGCAGAATTTTAATGACTGAAAATTTTTAGAATTTAAAAATTGACTCAATGACTGTAGTGCAGTGAAGGTCTATAAGCAGCAACGATCAAGCCATTGTTAGAGAATCATAATCGTAAGTGTTTGAAATTTAAGCCCTGTATCTCAGCTCAGCTACAGTCTAAAGTATTTGTCATAGTGCTGAAATCCCCCCCTGCTGTATCTCTCCAAGTTTATTCAAAGGCTGATGCTTTTCAAAGGCATCTCTTTATTTGTCACGTCTTTGCAGCAGTTAGTAAATCAATAAGCAATCCATCTCCCCCATATTGTAGCTTTGTGCTTGGCGCTGTGTCTCCAGCAGTGGTGGTTCCCTCCATGCTGCTGCTGCAGAAGGACGGTTACGGCCTGGAGCAGGGCATCCCCACCCTGCTGATGGCAGCAGGCAGCTTCGACGACATTCTTGCCATCACTGGGTTCACCACATGCTTGGGCATGGCCTTCGCCACAGGTAACCCGTGGATGTATGTGTTTGTGTGTGTGTGAAGAGAGGGGAGGGAAAATAACTGCGTAGTAGTGTAGTGTTCTTTTTCTGAAACACAACACCAACTTATCTCCAGGGGAGTGATATCCAGTGCAGGATACTGCAGCGTAGGTCAACACTGAGAAGCACATGGAAAAACTGACTTCCATCTGTAGTTTGTAACAGGCTCAGCAGAGGGTGTAAGTGTGCTGGGTGCACGTTAAAAACATTTAGGTTTTTTGTGCCAGTCTACAATTTAAAAGCCTTTATACTGCTTGGAGACATTTTTCTATCCTGTCATTGTCGTACGTTGTTATTGCCTACACATCTTTTGGACATTCATTAGTTCAGTTCCTGTACATTTGTATATATTTTCTCTGCTGATCCTTGTAGGTTCCACTTGGTACAACCTTCTGAGAGGTGTGCTGGAGGTGGCCGGTGGCTTGGTTGTTGGGATTCTTCTCGGCTTCCTCATCCAATACTTTCCTAGTGTTGACCAGGTAGGCAATGCTTTTGCAGCATTACCATGATATTAGACGGTTTTATCATTGCTTATTCATCCTTAAACCACTTGACAGCACAGCCTGTGTATGAAACAACTTGAGGAGAGCCAACAAAGGTGTTTTTTCTATATTTTTGGAACATAATATTCATTTATCTCTTTTTCATCTTTTTATCGTTATTATTATGATTATCTTTTATTCTTTAATCTTACCAGCAATAAGCTAATCTAGGAGGGCCTAAAGTGCATTTCAGTGCACATTGTATTGTATGTTTTGTGTACATGAACAATAAAGAACTTTGAACTTTAGATTGTCATATTCAGTATTTAATCATTGACCTTCTTTTTCTCTTAGAAACACTTAGTGATGAAGCGATCCTTCTTGGTGCTGGGTCTGTCCGTCTTTGCCGTGTTCGGCAGTAGCGTGGCTGGGTTTCCTGGCTCTGGAGGCCTCTGCACCCTGGTGTTGGCATTCCTGGCTGGGCTTGGTTGGGGTACCGATAAGGTAATAACGCATGCATGCAATATCTGTACTACAAACAGCATATTTTTCAGCTTTCAATTTGCAGTTATCCATCTTTGGAGCTGAAGTTTGTTAACTTGGCAGAAATGTATATTACATAATGATTCATTAAAGCATACTATCAGACTACAAGGTGGTACAGTATGTTCTTCCTCAGTACATTAGTGATAATTTGTCAACACAGCCTTGCTAAGCATTTCTTTGTGTCCGAAGGAACGTGTGGAGGAAGTGGTAGGGTGGGCGTGGGACGTGTTTCAGCCACTACTCTTCGGACTAATTGGGGCAGAGATTCGCATCTATCAGCTGGAGGGGCACACAGTTGGTGAGACTATACACACACAAACACTTCAAAATAATATACAGAGAGATGGCTGTTATCACTGTGAGAGATTCAAATGTGACCGTGTCGATGTAAATATATTTGCATAGCCAAAAGAGAGGTCCCAGGTGAGTTCGGTCTCTGTCTGAGTCCAGTAAATATTAATTTCCAAGTCTGTGTTAACACTCATATACTGTACTTCCATAATAGTCTCCAACTGAGAAAATATTTCTTAAACGTCTCCAAACAAAATAACCTAAATGCAAAAACAAATGGCAAAATACACATTTTGTTCCTCTACACGTAGCTGTGATTGGGGCGTGGCCTAACACAATTACAGCTACACATCTTTTTCTTGTAAACTATAAGTAAAATATTGTTATTGACAAAGCACATCCTGATTTCACTGTGACATGAATTCAGAGCATCATCTTGTCTAGAAAGCATATTTGTAGTGCTGATAGGTATATTTTGAATGCTTTATATTTGTGCCTAAGGAGCCTCAAGGACACAGAACAAAACAAGAAATCTACCTGATCTCTCCTCCCGGCCCATTTAAAAAAAGCTGTATGCTGCTAAAAGAGATGAGAGAAGCAGATGTGGTTGGCCATTATTAAAATCTCCATTTCACCTAGACTGCGTGCTGTTTGTCCTATTAAAAATGTGTTCATCCTGCTCCAGTCCTTTTTCAAGGTGGTGCTATGCTGTGCCACGGTTGTACCTGCACTTCTGGTCAAATAAGTTGCAGGAATGACTTGAACACACCCACTTGTGCTCACACCATGACCCTGTACTTGCAATTGTGCTTCTGTCCGGTTTATAAAAATGGAGTCCACAGTCTTTGCTGAAAACATGTATTATATTACTGTATTTATTTGTGAAATATATGGCTTTAAAGTCATGGACAGCTACTGTTGAATGCCAGCTATGTGCTTCAGAGAAAGTCTGGAGGTGTACAGTATGTACAGTGCATTGGAGGCTGAACTTATTATATATAATTTATATTGAAGAAATCGCCTCCTTAGTGTTAGTTTAATTTCCTTTTATTCATACACTAAAAGAGGGACATGTTTTTTCCAACCTTATACCCTCTAATAATCTCTATTATTCTTGTCTATGTCTGTGTAGGTCTGGGTATAGCATCTCTGCTCATTGCCCTGCTGGTTCGAGTCCTGTTCACCTTTGTGTGTGTGTTGGGTGCGGGCTTTAACATGAAGGAAAAAGTGTTCATAGCCCTAGCATGGATGCCCAAAGCCACAGTGCAGGTACAGTATGTCAAAGCTGAAATATTTGTCAGCAGTATTAAGTTGTGCTCAGTTTAGAGTGTTTTCCTTTGACAACATCTGAAATAAAAATACATCATCATCAGGTATATTTAAATTTTTTTTCAAAAGTGTCGAGAGTGAGTATAGAGGAAACTGTCCTTTTGCTCATCAGGCAGCTATAGGCTCCACAGCTCTGGACAGGGCCAGGATAAAGGACGACACGGAGCTGCAGAAGTACGGAATGGATGTGCTGACTGTGGCTGTGCTCGCCATCCTTCTCACAGCCCCTGTAGGAGCTCTTATCATAGGGCTCTCTGGACCTCGCCTGCTGCAGAAACCGAAGAACTCAGCCTGTGGTGAGCGAGTCAAACCCAATTTATCAGCTTTTTTCTTAGGTAGGTAAAGTCCTACATTCAACATTTCAACTCAGCTCAGCACCCCTGCAAAGCTTCGCTTCATAGTTGAAGTAGGGAGTACACTACTCCGCCTTTGTGATAGCTCCTTCCACATGCACAAAGATTTGCATAGATTTAGTGTGGCTGTGTTTACTCTGTCATCAAATGCCTTTATGCCTTTTACATCCACACAACAGTGGCATTGTTGTTGCGACAGTGTAAAAAAAAAAATTTGGATTAACCAAAGTACTGAAGCTCTTCTTATTACTTTCTCTCTCATCCCCTCTCTGTCTCCACTAGGCACTGCAGCAGGAGGTGAAGATGACAATGAGACTCCTGTCACCTATGAAAGTACACTCTGACATCACCTGTCTTTATCCAGCAAGCGAGGACATTTAAGACTTCCTGTATGCTTTCACACCTCGGATATTTGAACTTTCCTTTAGCCACTGAGTGGCCCTCTTTGTCTATCTATCTGCCGGTCAGCTCCTGTTGTCTGCTCTCCCGCAGGAGCACATGAATCATTCTGTATTTATAGCCTCCGGTGGTTTCCAGGCCTCAAGCTCCAAACAAATGACCTACATCTGAGTGTCCGCACCGTCCCGCTGTATGAACAGTGTGTAAGAGTTTTGTTTCTGATCCCAAATGAAAGCGTGAGGCATAAATATGGTTTACATTTTTCTAAAGATGGATATTCTTCCTACCTGTCATATTATTTGCCCATTTCTTTTTATGACTACCAATTTTGAAAAAATTGACTGTATTTGGACTTGAAAAGGTGGTAATACTGTATTTTGTGCTAGCAGTTACTTCTGGGGAGTTACATAATTGAATGTACTGACAGTAGCAAAATTTTAAACTAGACTACCCAGTTGACATACATTTAAGTCTTTAGGCGTGCCACAGTCAGTATGATATTTTTACAGCTATGTATTTGTGTATGAGATGTTTTATTAAAGTATGTATTAGCGGTGTGTCTTGCTGGGTTGGTGTATACAAAGACTGCGGAGAATAAATAATTCAAAGTACTTTACATTGGTTTATACTCAAAGCTGCTAAAACTCCTATCATGACGTTCACTACTGTGTCCGTTTTCATTGCTCAGCAATGATCATGTTCACATTCAAACATGTAAACCCAACCTTTATTAGTTTATGAAAGAAAATCAATTTTTCATCGTTTGTCAATTTTTTTTTATTACACAAGTATGCAGTGTAAAGATGTTATTGATTTAAATGTATTTAAATTGCCTCAGCACTCTTTTAAGGTTTTGTGTATGAATAGCAACTATTTATAATAAAAGTACAAAATTAAGCATTAGTTGTTTTTGTTTTTTACCAAATATTCTTTAAATGATAAAACATACCAAGAATTGTCTGTCTCCTATGTTGTAGTTATATGCTAATATTGTTAATATGTAACATATTGTTTTGTAATGTCCTTATTTCAAGTCACTATCCAATAAAGATTTGGTTTCTAAACAGTTTGTTTTTTAGCTGCGATGGTGGCGTGGCTTCAGGGATGGAAATGTCGGTCGGTCCACCACTTTGGTCCAGACTGAAATATCTCAACAATTATTGTGTGGATTGTCATGAAATTCTGTACAGACAGTCATGATCCCCAGAGGATGAATCATAATGACTTTGGTGATTCCGACTTTCCTCTGGAGTCACCAGAAGGATAAAATGTTCACTTATTCTGTCAAATATCTTGACATCTACATGATGGATAGCCAACAAATGTTGTACTGACATCCATGTTCCCCTTAGGATGAATTGTAATAACTTTGGTGATCCTTCTCCTCTAGCCTCATCATTAGGTCAAATAAAAAAAAAAATCAAATACTTTGATTTATTACTAAATAAAACTGACAGTCTCTGTCATGCTAATATTTGGTTATGTTAGCATGTTAACATTCTAGCATTTTCTGCATTGTACTGCTGTGCCTAAGTACAGCTGTACAGAGCTGCCAGCTACCAGGGTTTACTTGGAGGATGAGCAAGAGACACATTTTGAAAGTGATGTGTCATCTCAGTTACCATTTTAAACACGACAACTCGGGGTTACACAAAAAAAGTCTGCAGTTGTAATTGTTCGCATAAACTGTGAAGTTACACATCCTCATTCCTTTTTACATTTAAAAACGCAGCATGAACGTATTCAAACCATTATCATCCAAAGGTTCATAAACACTCAGTCATTCACAGACATGAAAATACAGATCTGACCACATAAACCAGTTTATGTATAAAATATTGCTGATGATTTAAGCAAGAAGTCAACTATTTACAGCCATTCTGACAATACAGAAGCTAGAAAGAAGACGACAGAGCAAAAGTCATATGCAGAAGTTACTCTCTGAAACCTCTATAATGCAGTGAGGTCATTACTCCACTGTGCAGTGGTTTGAAATGCTTGAGAGTTTAATACAAAATGTAAAAGTCAAATTCTATCATTTAAAGGCTGTGGACAAAATACATGTGAAGAATAATAAGTAGCCTCCCATACACACAATAACTTATAAGAGAATATTTCACATCCTGAAAAGTATGTTAACGTTTGGCACACAGAAAAAGGAGAAAGAAGAAAGACTGGCTGTTAAATAATAACACAGAGTGAAGTCATACAGTACAAAATGTTTAAACAAACTGTTGATTACAGGTTGGACAAAAATTAAGTATTTATACAACAACTACTACTAACCTTCAACTATTTAACTGGGAAAAATTGCCTTTTTCCCCCCCTTGATGAGTTTAGATCATTGAAAGCTATTATAAAGTCACTGCAATTATGTTTCAAGTTTTCTCCTCAAAGTGGTCCCAATAATTTGTGAATGACTGCAAAAATTGTACTTACAGTAATATAAAAAGACTCTTCTGTTAGCCAGTAAACTACTGCAAACATGTCAACTGAACAGGTAACAAAAGGCACAAAAAAATAAGCAAAACATTCCTCATTGCATGCTGTCATTAAAGAACCCTTTTTTACATGATCGAGACTGTAGACATTTGCATTTTTACATGTGTGTCATCAAATTAGGACCACTTCAAATAAAGACTCCATATTTCATGACCAATATGTCACCAACACTTTTGTAAAAAAAAAAAAAAAAAAAAAAAATAGACCAAACGGTTAAGAAATGAAAACTCTGGGGAGGTGAGAAGAAAACTCCCATCAGTGGTCAATTATAGTATCTTCTTTTTGAGTATGAGCGGTCCCACGTTGTCTCCAGTCAGCTCATTGTGCTTTAAGTGTGACTTGTCACAAACAGGAAACTAAAACAGGAAACATAAATATTCGCTGATCAGTAAGATACAGACACTGTTCTGCTTATCCTGAAGTAAAAAAATACATACATGGGAGTTTTTAAATGGATCAACTTAAGTAATAAAGTATAAATATAATCTAAATACTGTAACACAACTGCAGTCTCTAACAAATAAAAATAGCTATGCTGGTTAAACTTGCATGTCACTCAAATGATGATCTCCTCATTAAGGCAAAGCAATCAACTTACAGTTTTGGAGCGCCAACAGCGACAGTAGCACACGTTCGCACTGTTCAGGTCCTCGATGTCTATCTCGTTGACCACTTTGGGGTTCTCTTTCTGGATCTTCAGGTTGATCAGGCTGTCTCTCTGCTTCTTCTTCTTAGGCAGGAATGGGCGAATGGTCAGATAGCCCAGCAAAGCCAAGATACCCAGGAGAGGCAGCAACCGGAGCCACTCGGACACTGCAGACACATTAAAGACGCATCACGCATTATCACAGAGGGCGGAATTATAATGAACTCAGAAACCGCTATGACACACTTCAGATTTTTAAAAGACGGTCAAATAAATTCACAAAAATCTATTTGCTTTCTTTTTTAAAGCTGCATTACTTCCACAACATGCAGTGCATCCATGCTTGGTTGCCATCAACTTTGTTTGTCATGATAGAAAACAGCTCCAGACAACACTGCGGTTGTACCCGTTTGGCGTAACACATATTTTCTCTTGGAAATATATTCTAGGAAGCTCTGAAATGTTGAAGTTGAATTGTATGTGGCCATCATAAAGTGATCCACTGGACCAGAGAGACACGTTACTTCACCTCTGATCTTCCGTTTGTACTCTATTATTATGCTCGATCACTGCTGAGTGTCATCTCACACCAACAGCTACCAGGGGAAATGCCACACCGAGCCAAGAAAAGTGCTTTGGGAATACCCATCGCACAGTCCTCCATACATGGAGAAGAGACACACAAGAGAGGATTAACCACAGTTATGTAATTTTACAACGAGTTATACCCCGACTCCTGGAACTTTTGATAATACTCTTATAGCAATTACAATGCTTTCAATAAAAGGATTTTGATCCCTAATGGGACATGCTAATCCTTAATCTCTTAAAGGAATTATACTCACTTTTAAAAGAGGTGACATGACATCACATTTAGACAATAGGAAAACGTAATAAATCTTTCATTTTCTCATCTACACTGGCGGTTTCAACTGCTCATTTATGACGGAAAACAGTGTCAGAAATAGGTTTTAACTTCAGGCAACACCTGGCAACATAACTTACAGTAAAAACCCATAATAGTTTGTCTTTCACAAACCTTTAATCTTGCATGTTTGATCCAGAGAGGTACTACTCAAATGGGTCCAACATGTCACGAAAATATTTTAGTAATGCAGGCCTAGCTCAGCTTTTTGAGGTTTTTTTTTTTGGGCTATTTTTAGGCTAAATTTGACACCTTCCAAAGGTTTGGCTGAAAGGTCAAGTTGAAGTGTTTGATCAGTGTCAAGATGAACTTTCACTTCAGTTTTCTGCACCGCCGCTGTAACTACCCAACACTGTCCTTTAATTATACTGTGCACCTGTACTCAAATAGAAGCTGTGCAAATACATTTTTGTATGTTCTTTCAGTGTATGCTTGACTGTTGTTGCTGTCGAAGACTTGCAAATAAGTTAATAAACCAGCCTCTGTGTTCTCAGTTCGACAGATGCAACAGATTACATGCGTGATAAGACACAAACAGTTCATAGTGTTGTTCAGTTGATGTTAATCGAGGGTACAGTTTCTCAGCCTTGGGTTTGGGTCGAGTTATATGCAAACAGAGTCCCAGAAGATTTCTGAAACTGATAGGAAAGCATCCACTTTTTCTCTCTTGACAGATACGACCATATCGAAGATTATCTGACAATCCAGTAACAGTGCCCTATTTTTTTTTTTTTCTAATGCAAATTCTGTATATCTCGCTGTGTGGAAGCTGGAATTATTTTTATGTAGGGTAACATGAGGCCAGTGATTGCTACTGCACTAAAAGCTAAGTGGCCCGTCATGACTGAATGAAGGTAAATGACAGGAGAAACACTACATTTTATGACAAGACTGATCAAGAAACTGTATGTGTGAGATTTTGGTCATGTTATGGCCAATTCCCACTCCGCTCAATGCTGAATTAGATGGGCACAGGACAGGACTGATGCATTAATATTTGTTTCAAAATAATCTTTGCACCTGAAAACAAATGTATCCCCCACTTTAACTGATATGACTACAGGGAAAAATCTCTCATTTAGACCAGAAAAGCCTGAGACTGTGTGTACCCTCTAGTCTGAGCCTAAATGTCATTTCTATGTATCATTTAAATCGGATGACAGACTGAGCTGGTTATGCTAAAGGCAAACTGTATCATATTTCAAAATTGTTCTGATTAGCAGGATATTCATTTACAGAGCAGAGGACAGGCTGTAACTTATGGAGACGCACACACCTAATGGTTAAGGTCAAAACTGTGCCCGCATTTTTTCTCTCTCTCTCTTTCCCTGCGGAGAGAATTGCTTTTTAGCATGTACTACCTTAAGGTCATTAATTAGTTGACAGTGCGGCACAGGACTACACAACTAAACGACGACAGAAGAGTTTGTGTGAGCCGAGCAGCACTTGTGGACACAGCGCAGGCTCCGTGTGACACTGACATTCACTGCACAGCTGTGACTGAGTTGCCGTTTGTATGCTAACAGGCGGTAAAGAGCCATATGCTGAAAAAGTGTCCCCCCGATGAGTTCAAAAAGTCATCTCACAGGACAGTCAGAAGTGCAACACAGCTGCTGTTCATTTTACCTGTTAACCGTGCAAATCCACCAATCGTCTCCGGAAGCGGAAGCCTCTTGAGGTAAGCTGGAAGTTGGACTTTTATTATCCTTGAAATAGTTTCTAAAACCATCTTGATTTGCTCAATGGGGCAGGTTTTGTGTATGACTTGGATAGTTCCTGGGCTTCGTTTATGTCATTGCGCTCATTTCTGAGCGCAGCCTGTCACCGGTACGCCAATTTTTTTTTTCCTAGGACGGTGAAGTCATGACCCGCCCTACTCTGCCTCTGATTGGCTAGTACTCGTTGCCTTCGTTGGTTGGGTTGGTTAGGTTTAGGCATGAGGAGTGCGATTGGCTAGAGTTAGGGTAAGAATATCAGGGTAAGCCAATCAGAGGCGGAGTAGGGTGGGTCATGATTTCGACTTCCTAGGAAAAAATATCGCCACCGGTACACAAACTCCTCCCGTGAAACTTCGGGGGAAAAAAAAGCGACATGAACCGTAGTCGTTTTCGTGAATACACGTAACAACTACCTTCTTCTTCGTCTGATGAAATTTGCGACTGACTATACGCAGCAAAGGCGTATTTCTGCCCTCCACAGGTCATTTGTAGAAATGAATGAGTTAAATCTTTATGTAGAGTCCAGTGCGATGAAGAAAATGTTTATTGTTTCACAATGTTGTATTGATTTCAATGAATGATCTGTATCTCCAGTTTCTGACAGCTCTGCTCACATGTGGCTCCTCTCTGTGTGATAGTTGGTGCATTGCATCAAGACATGATTCACAGTTTCTGCCTCTCCACAGATGCATTTTCCATCTGGGTGCTTACCAACCATGTTTCAGCACACAGTGACCCAGTCTCAGCCTTCTCATTACCACTTTGTCCCTCCTGCCCATTCTTGTGTTTGACGTGTGTTTGGGTGTTGGCTGTATTGAAAAATAAAACCTGTCCTTGTTTCTGTCTTCCCATTCTTTTTTTACATAACTTTGCTGTTCCTTGTTGTATTAAGCTCTTACACTCATCCGTTCCATACATTACTTCCAGGTCTAATTCCTTCCTGTTGACGGCTCTTTTTGCAGCCTCTTCATTCCCTTGTGCTCCTATGTGAGCTGGCACCCAAAAAAAACAGTGTTCCCCAACTTAGATAATCGATTTAACACAAAATTTCTACTATTAGATCTGGTCTGGCCCCACTTTTCCCACCCTTCAGTGCCATTAGTGCTGCAGTAGAATCTGAGTATATAATTATCTTTTCTTCTTCCACCCACCAAAGTGTCCACAAGATTGCCACAAGCTCTGCAGTGAAGACTGACACATGTTTTTATATCTGCTTTCCATGATGTATCTGTAACTGAGGAATGCTTATTCCTGTTGTGGCTTTTCCATTGTTCAAATTCTTGGAGTCATCAGTGTAAATCTGTGTGTAGTCTGCCCATTTTTCTTTAAGATGGTCACTAACTATAGTCTTTTGGGAAAGGGTGGAAAAGCGAGATCACTCATTTCACTCCCACTTCCCGTGCTCTCGCTCCCATGGAATTTACTAGACTCCCCCTTCCTTACTTTTCCACCCTTTTCCTGAAGTCCCCAGTGCTCCCCCAACAAACACTTAGCAGGTATTAAGAACCTATAACTCTGTAGCTCAGACCAGTAGTTCAGCTCCTTCTCAGCTCTAATGTGGTTTCCTTCATTTCAATTAAAAGAGCATTAATAGGTGTTGTCAACTGCAGATCTTATGATTGCCCTGTATGTCATCATTAATGTTTCTCTATCTGCTCCCCAGTCAGATCCTACCACACACATGATTGGACAACTTGAATTCAGCGTGAAGGAGGTGGTTTTTGTTTTTTTAAATAAGATAATAAACAACAAAATACTGGATACTGTGACAAAATCAGTTTGTGACATTGTAGTTTAAAGGAAATCAAATACATACGCAAATTTTATATTATATATTCTATATTTATGCTGTAATCTTTGGTCCTTCTACTACTGAGAGTTGACAAAGTTTCCATCATTTAAAGTTACTTCTCTAAAATCTCTAAAACATTTTTAGTCACAGTAAAGTTTTGCATCACTGGCATTTTCATCTGGTAATGTTCCATAATTTTGCAACCTTGACCCAAAGGCAGCATTATTGTGGATCATCTTGTTTGGCCTTCTTAACGCAATTATAAATTTTTATTGGGGATTTTTTTTTAATGTCAAACATTCTCAGATCTGCAAATGCAACAGGCTACATGCAGCTGCTTGTATGAGGACATAAATCATATTTCTCACTCATCTCACTCATGGCTCTCAGATCCCAGAGTGTGAATATACAATATCAGTTGGAAGTCCCAAGTGTCTCAGTCCTATCAGGGCTGGGATATATGACAATAGATTCTATGAAAGTAAGACAATATATTTGCACTACACTAGCTTTTAATTTATCACCTGTGGTTATATGAGGTTATTGTAGGCAATGTTGCAAATCATTGAGCAGTTGTTGTTTTTTTACATCATTGTGATGCAGTACCTTAATTTGTTATATGTCATTTGCTGGGAAATCCAACAAAAGGCATTCATGTCTGGTTATTTTATCCATAAACAGTTTCTCAATAAACTCTCTAGAAAGTGGCTCTTGAGTGTTTTATAATCATGCGTTTATCTCTATCAATGATGAATCAGGATTACGTTACCTGAAATAATGTGTTTGATGCTCCCTCTAGTGCTGACAAAGGTTTCTCTCAACTACACTGTGGAGAACTACACTACCCAGAATTCATTGTTAACTGAAGAAGCCTATTTTTTGCCTGATATAAATTTAAAGCCGGTGTGTGTCTTACATGATTCGTTCACAGCTAATGAAAAATCCAACGGTAGACAATGAACAATAAGTACGGCAATTGTTACGTTGTTAAAAACGAGGACAATGTTTGCAGGCTGGTTTAAAGGCGTCATTCGTAGTCAACTAAAAATCCTTCTGTCGGGTCCTCAGCCTCCGGTTGTCATTGGTGAATGACCGAAGATGTCTCACAGCAGGTTGTTTGCCAGGCTGCTCTGTAAGTATTATTATTACAACTTAGTTTTGATGAGTTAAACTCTTTGATAGTTTACTTTCTGTACAAATAAATATACCCATTGGCTCTGTACTGTACATTAGCTGAGCTTTGCAGGCAAGAGCTCCCCAGGGCTGCTAACTAGCTAGCTTTGCGCTAACGTCCAGCTGCAGTCTGACTTTAACCTCCTCTCAGCTTTTGCACACACGACACCAGCGCAAGTGTTGATTTTTGACCTTGCAAGACCTCTTGCCTAAATGTGTCGTGTCCGTTCACCGTGTTCAACTTATTTTGTGCGAGTTGCTCATCTTTAGTTTCCACCGAGCTGTGATTGAAAGCAGCTCATTCAGCTGTTCAGTGACTCTGTCTGCAGCCTGCGTGCAAAAAATTTAGCTTCAGACTGTGCTTTTGACAGCAGTACGGTTGATGTCAGTTGTTTATATGAAGAGACAAGGTTAGTGTAGTTACTCACTTTTGTTAGGAGACAGAGTGGGCAGCTGAACTTTGTACAGTGTCATTGATAAGTTGTGTGACTGAGGCACTGAAGAGGACCAAAGTTCAGTCAACTGAGGAAGAACGCTGTTGGTTTATGTTAATCCCTGCTTCTGTCCTGATTGTCCAAATGTAAAAACATATGTTACACTAGCAAATCTTTCAATAAAGTCTTCTGAAAGAAAGACATTTATCTTGTAGACTATAGTGGTATATACTGGCTCTTGTCCAGTACCCCCTTTTCACAGGTTTTAGCCTACTTAGCTTTTAAAGAGGCTAGTTTTGTTCATAGAGGTCATGGTTTGCTATCATATGTTTTTTTTAAGGTAAGATCTGAATGAATACTTGTATAGCAGCCCTGAAGCTGCAGCTTTCAGTCATTTGATTTATCACTTAGTTTGTAAAACATGAGAAACTGGTGGGAAAAAGGCTACCACAAGTTCCTAGAGGCCAAGATGTCATAAAACCAGCAGATGTTTGGTGTTTGTGCTTTATAAATTAATTAAATAAAAAAAATTGCTGTTTTAATAGTCAATTGCTCAATCATATTTTTTGAGTGCAAAATAAGAACTTTTTACGTTCAAGCCATTCAGAGGGTCATTACAGCTTTATGCAATGAGTCTTTACGCTATAAATTTAATTTATAGTCTTTTTAAATAAAAACTTAGGTGGCTGTTTAAAATTGTGGGTACGAGTAAGGTACGTCACACAACACCCATAGTTGTTGTCTCAAAGGAGATGTAAAACTTGATGGAGCCTCCTGAATTGCACTTTGACCTGAATGTGTCTCGCTGCATAATATGTCTGGGATTTAAAAACAGCTGTCTGCTGCTGAGAGTTGTGATACTGAACCATACAGTGAATTTGCAGGCAGGAAAAGCAAAACATTGAGCTAAAAACTGGGTGACAATTCTCTGAGTTTGTCCCTCTGACTGTTTCCATTCACATTACATGTAATCATTAATACAATGTTAATGTATAAAAGATTGATTAATTAATTAAAAAAAGACTGATTGATGCAACTCTAAAGAATGTTAAACTACAGCATTACTCTACTGAAGCACTATTCACTTCCAAAATATGCTGTTAAATACATGCAGTTTTAGCTTGCAGTGTACAAAATGTTCTGTTTTACTCTTTTTCTAAATTGATAGCACTATCATTCTCTGTGGAGATGAACACAGTGAATTATAGTACAACACTTCAAAACAGTGTAATTAGACATAATTTGTTCCCATGTGTCACATTTCCTACTATAGTTAACACCATAACAGCTCCATAGCATTAAGCAATCATTCCTAATTAAAAATATTCGTAGTACATCTTAGAAAACTTGTTTGTGTTCACAGGTACAGTAAAAGTCAGCTGCCAAGTCTTAAGAAAGGTGAAATTGTTGCATAGCAGCAGAAGTAAAGAGCTTGTTGCCAAATACAAAGAATAATTTCTTTGAAAAAAGTGATTAGACAGCTGTGATCTTTGTCTTTTACTGTGAAAAAGACAATGAGCTTTTCTATTGCTGAAAATGTTTTAGAGAATCTGCATTTTTGTAGAGATTGCTACATCTCCAAACCATTGTTTGTTTGTTTTTTTTAAGTACTGCATCTCTTTTTGTATTTGCACACCCTAGTTAGGGCATAAAAGTGTTACACATGCATACAATACACTTACAGTCCTCCCTTTGAATAAACAAGTGGCACGGAGGATTTTATATTTGTATGTTTTTCATGGTGAATATTGTCTATTTATATGTGAAGAAATGTCACCTAAAGGTTCCCTGCGTTGCCCGCTTTCTCTTTCTCGCTTCAGTGCAGCAAAGTGGAGTCAGACACTGTTATACGGGATCAAGAAAGAACCTCTACATTGACAAGAACACCAAGGTCATCTGCCAAGGTTTCACAGGGAAGCAGGTTTGTACTCAAAACTTGTTACCAATTCTTTCAAGTATTGCTTCATATCAGATTAGGTTACTGTAATCATGTTGTGAAATCTCAGTTTTCCCTTACTATACACACACACACACACACACACACACAATTCCTCATTTTTGTGTCAAAGTCTTTCCCGTATTACTAAGCCGAATAGAGATGAGACATTATAAAAGTTTCACAAATTTTTACATTTGGTGTCCACGTTGGTGTACTTCTGGTCCAAGCATTTACTTAAAGCAGCTAAAATAAATATTTTCCTAACTTTACACATTATAATGATGATCGCTCATAGTGATGAACCCAAAGAGAATTATCACCCAACTCTGCAGTTCCCTTCAGCTCTACGCAACTTTGTAGCGTCTTACAGCTCATTGTTTTGGTTTTCCAGCCTGCAACCTTAACTTGACCTGCTCTCATATCATTGTTTTTTGGCATACTGTGTGCTACCTGTACAGCACCAAACAGCAGGCAGACAAAGTTAGCGACTAGCTGGTGAATATAGTGCCACATTCAGCAGCTAAAGAGCTAGATGTTTTTCCTCAGGCGTTAATGGAGACCAAAACAGAGATAAAAGAAGAGTGAAAATTTACTTACATTCATTGGGTGGACACAAACACAAATCCACATGAATGTATGTTCCTCAGTATCAGCCGGATGTGTAACTGTTTGCTAATAAGATTGTCATATCAACTTAAAAGGTGATAATATGTCAATTTTTTACTTACAGCTTGGTTTTGCAAGTGGCCAAAAAAAATAAGTCATTGCAGGCTTGATTACATAAACTCAATTCAAGTCAGTTTAATCTCATTTATATAGGCCAACATTATAAGTTTGTCGTGGAGGACTCAATAATCTGTACAACATACAACATCCTGTATTCTTAGACCCTTAATTCAGACATGAAACAAGTCCACACACATTTTTACAGGAGAAAAAAACACATATGAAAGAAACCTCAGGAAGAGCTGCAAAGGAGTGATCCTTCTTCCAGGATGGAGCTGTGTGTGCAGAGTAGACAAGAAGCAGTCACACAACATTAACATAACACAATGTAAGACTATATTGAAATAGCAGTATTACAATATGCAAACACAGAATTACAACATTAAGTATGATATAACGACAAAGTGTAATTAAGTTTAATAAGTTAAAGAGTTTCAGGCAAAGTGTAAAAATGTTTTGATTAAAGTCAAGACTGAGTATTAGAGACAAGAATTAGTTTTTTTTCTTTCATTTTATTAGAATTTGTAGTATATCAGCAGTATGTGTTACTGTTTTTGTGTAAATGCTCAAACGTGTCCTTGGATCAGTAAATACTACACTGTTGTATCAGTGTAACTGCTGCTCGAGTTGTTTCTTTCCCTTAAAGACCTGTGAATCAGGGTTATTCCTTTTTATTATTACAGCCAGTTTGGGAGAAAACAAACTTTCATTTTTTTTTCCCCTCACGTCTAGCCTTAGTCATTGTTTTAGTCAATAATAATAACTTTGTGTGGCAGATTGTTGATCCTTCAAGTCATTTTTCAAGAGCTTGAAAAAGCTCAGGTGATTCACTTTGCACCATGTGCAGTCAAGGAGAATAAAAATCTTGGCAAGTGTGTTAAACAAGCCAGAAACGTGGACTTTACAGATTTATATCCCCCCTCTGTCCTTGCGCACATTCCATTTTTCATCTCCCATTTTCTCTTCAACATAATAAAAGGTTGTTAAATATAGTTCCAGTGAACACTCCGGGTAATTAGAAAAGGATGAGAAATGAAGCAAGTGCTATTGCGTGCACATTGTCGTGTCTCTTGGCTTGATAAGCAAGCCATTTTTCAAATTTATTGTCCCAACATTTGCGATAATAATGACGGGCAAAAACAGCAAAGTTAGCAGGGTGAAGGAGGGTATTACAGCTGTGAAAAATGCATAGCTTCTAATTCCTCTTAATAGGCTAGGTATAATTTTTACATTAAGGTCATTTATTAATGCCTTTAGTTATGACCCTTGGCTACTTTATCTACATTGTTTCAGCATCTTCAGCAATAATTAACTACTGACTGATAGGATTTGTTCTGATGAGAATCAGTTTAGACCGCGTTGATGCACTAATTTGCTCTGGGAAAGTACAACTGAGATTCACTCAAATTATTTTACATCCCCAAACACATTCTGCTCTCTTTAGTGGTACTGATGTATTATCTTGTTTATTTTCATTTTAAACTGAGCCTGATAGAGATGTGTGTAACAAACTTAGAGCACTATGAAACCAAAGTACAGTCAGTTTGGTTGAGATTGCCTCCATCAGCGTCTTGTGATTACATATTAACCCTTTTAAGATACAGTATTATTCCCATTAAGTTGCTCCAAGGTTGTGAAAAATCCTCTTATTCTAGTTCTACAGTATATTGTCTGGTGGTTTAATATATACGATCTGTATCAGCTCATTCCAAATCTTCATTAAAGCTTTACGAAGTTTAAACTGAGTGAACTATTCAAACCCAAGACTGTTCCATCAAGTTGAGATATTCTGTATGTTTTGTGCATGTTTTTATACACATTTCCCCAAATGCAGCCTGACATATATGGTTTCTTTAGAAACGTTGGGATCTCCACTGAGTTTAAATTATGTATGTTTGAACAAAGTTTATTTTTAGTCAAGTCAATTTATATAGCCCAATATCACAATCACAGATTTGCCTCAGGGGGCTTTACAATGTGTACAGTATCCCCCAAGAAAAAAAAACCCTTTTAATGGGGAAAAAAATAGCTACACGCACCACCGGTGGAGTAGTGAGGTTTAGGAGGTTAAAAGTACAAAGCACAATGTAGGGTAATATAACAGAGTGAAACAGTACTGCATTTTATCTACACAAGCATGTAAGACTAGATTATCAGTCGGGCAGAGCAGAGCATGCAGCTGCACCAGATCCTGAGGTGCCCCGAAGGCCCAAAGTTGTCTGTATCGCAATTACGTTGTCGTAATTTGATCAATTGCAATTTTTTGCTAATAAGCTAAAACACAATAATTAAAGAGGTGATGAGTATGGTTGGCTCCTTCCTGATCTTGAGGCTCTGTCTTGCAGAGGGGCCCTGTGTCAAAATCTAGATTTAATACTTATAATATTTCAGTTAATATTACACTTATGCAACAAAATAGTTTGTAATTCAATTATCACAACCTCCAGTAATTCAGTGTCCTTTCTGGGCTTAATTATCACTGACTAACTGAATTATAGCAAACCTGGGGCCTTCTAATGGGTTAATCCAGCCCTGCAAGCACAGGCAGAGCAATGGGTACCTTTAACCTACATGAGAGTGACAGTATTTGAAATATTTTTTCTTTAGGGAGATAGTTTACAGTCTGTGTTGGAGAATCTCCAAAAACTCTGTTTGATTTGTTTTTCAACTGTTCTGCGAGGAGATTAAACTAAGCTTACATCATTATTTATCTGTCAAGAACATTTCGATTCCCTCTCATTGAATATATTTACCAGTACCTACAGTGCATCCCCAGAAGAGCTCAGCCTCACTTCTGTATCCATCCCTTTACTCAGCACAGGTGATTAATCCTGGATGGCAGCATATTTCCTCCTTCCTCTCTGTCTGGAATGATATCTCAAGGTTGACGCTACAGAAGTGGCTGTACCCCACTTCATTACACACTCATACACACACTGACTCCTCTCTCCATCTAGGGAACGTTTCACAGTCAGCAGTCTCTCGACTATGGCTCCCAGTTAGTTGGAGGTGTTTCCCCCGGCAAGGGTGGTAAGACTCACCTCGGCCTGCCAGTCTTCAATTCAGTCAAGGAGGTAGGTGTGACTCCTTATCCGTCTGTGGCTGTCCCTTTAAAAACCTGTTGACATTTGAAATCACAAGTAAAATGTATCAAAAGCTGATATATGTGGCATGGATCTGACAGATTTGCTGGTAACATCCTGTGAAGGACTGACCCTTGTAAAAAATGCTTTTTTTTAATAAACATTAGGTGGCACTATTTCATAACTTTTAGAATTTCCATTTTTAATAACACTGCCAATGTCTTTTTTTTTCCCCTCGCCTCAGGCAAAGGAGGGCACAGGGGCAGATGCCACTGTGATTTATGTGCCCCCTCCATTCGCGGCGGCAGCCATCATCGAGGCCATTGACGCCGAGATACCCCTGGTGGTGTGCATCACCGAGGGCATCCCCCAGCAGGACATGGTGAGAGTCAAACATAAGCTCCTGCGCCAGGGCACCACCCGCCTCATAGGCCCCAACTGCCCAGGAGTCATCAATGTAAGCGCACACACACACACACACACACACACTGACACACACATACTGTACGTTTTAGTTTATTTGGTTGTGGCTGAGAGCACAAACTCCCTCTCAAGGGACCAGCTGTAATTCAGACTTAATGCATTAATTTTCTGTTGCCTTTTAGACAGTAAACAGTGCGATTTACTTACACTGTTGATTGTTTGTGTTTTTTGGCAGTAAATAATAGTTTTGGTTATTTTGCTTGGATGAATCATCCTTTCTGGATTTCAATATATAACAAATTTAGAATTCTGACAAAGAAAACAATGATAAAAACTCCCACACACTGTCTCGCTTACTGCTGGAATATTTATTAGTTTCGGTCTGCGCGACCTTCATCAGGACACCCGAATGAGTTTTTCTCATTGTTTTCAAGTTATTTTCCTCCGACGCAACTATTGCATAATCAGGTGTGCAGAGATTTTTTTTTTTTTTTTAATGAATTCTGACAAAGAAAACTTTTTTGTTCTCATGAGAATTTGTGCGGTGCATACTCATAGACTACAACGAGCATATGGCATAGAAACAAGAAAGATATTCAGTAAATCTTGTAAAGTTTTTCTTAAACTAAACTTGGCTTGAGTTTAAAGTTACAGAACATTTCCAGTGATATCAAGCAGAAGTATTTATGTATGTATGTATCTTATGATGAATGTATTTCATTGAAAACTTTAAAACTTTTATTTGCAGCCTGGCGAATGCAAGATTGGAATCATGCCAGGCCACATTCACAAGAAAGGAAGGATTGGTAAGATCTTTCTTATTGTTTTTAGAATTTATTATAATTTATAATACAGACTTGAAATGGAAACACTTTATTGGGATTTTTTAAAAGTTTAATTTTCACCTGAAGTGAAATCCAAAACTTTATCTTTAAATTATATGGGCTATTTTTATGAGAGAATACATAAAATGTGTCTATAAACAGAAGTTCACTGTTCCTGTCTCTAAATGACTGAAGAATGAAGTGAAACAAAAGAAAATGTATTCATACTAATGCCTTACTTCCCAAATTAAACTACAGCACTGTACTTAAATCTTAGATGGAGCTTCTGCTGTTGACGTCTTAATAAGCTGCTGTGCTGTTAGTAGCCAGCGGACCTTTACAGGAAGTCTATTTTATAGTAAATCAGCCGCCGTCATTCCCAGAGCATAGACAGAACAGCTGTTACAGAGCTGTGTTGTGGCGGTGATCTCTTTTGTCGCTGTCATGTTGAAATGATTGAGTCATAGTGGGACAGAAAAGGACAGCTGCATTTTATATTATTTTATAACCCTTGATTGAGGCAGTGTTTTAGTTGTGCTTTGACAATAGAGAAAAATCACACCGCTCACCCGGTATCAGACTTTGCTGAGGTGCTGGAGCTAAAAAATATCAAAGTAAATGGGAAAAAAAGCATTGTACACTCAAATCTGTGCAAAAATCTTTTTAATTAGCGAGCTTTTGGTCAGCTTGCTAATCATTCAGTTGACCAAAATGACATAATAAAGTGTTTTTTTAATTTCTCTTTCAGGCATTGTGTCTAGATCGGGTACCCTGACATATGAAGCTGTGCACCAAACTACACAAGTCGGCCTGGGCCAGTCCCTCTGCATTGGTAAGCTACCAATGTGATATACTGAATTTAAATTTAGCACACAGTGTCACAGCTCTCAGAAAAGGCTGCTGTTTGTTCTACTCTGAGACGCTAGATATAAAAGCTTACATGAACATCTTACCTGACTTCCTCCTAAATCTGAGGCTCAGATGCAAGAAAAAAACTTTAAATGTCTTTGTCCTGCAAACCTTGAAAAAAAAGGGTTTTGTCTCTGATTCATCTCTGATCCATTACCAGGCATTATTTTATTTTTTTACCCACACAAAACCCAAGAGTAAAACTTGTGATTTTATATCACATAATTGAAATGGAGGGAATGAAAACCGAACGACCACCTTTAGCATTAAAATATTCTATGAATCCAAGCAGCTCTTCTTTAATTCTCTTTAAGAAGACAAACCATTCATTCCCTAAATGCCTTTTAGCTTCCTCTTCTTTTTCAGTTCATGCTGCTTTTGATGAGATTGAACTTGAGTTTCTTGTCGTCGTCGTCAGTGCTGCTGCAGTCAAGGCCACCGTGTTAACACAAACTGAGGCATAGAGCTTATGTTTTAAAATGCCTGAGCTCATCAGTACCTACTCGTCCTGTTATTACCGCACTTTTTTTTCCACACAATTCCTCACAGCCTTTTTTCAGTAATTTACTGATTTCTTTAAAAATGAGCTCCGCATAATATGGAACAATATTTTGTTTCTCTCTTCAGAAATTAACTGTACTAACTTCTTCATTCATTGATCTTGTATTATTCCTTATTGTCATTCTGAGTGAAATGATCAGTTGACTGCTCTGTTCTCTGGATGCAGCTGTATATACTGAGAATATCCGCCATCTGTTTTAATGTCACCAGAACGTGTAGACATACTGTCTTTCAACACCACAAATATAAACTATTTTATATAAACAAATTCTTTTGGCCAACTTACCTGCCGCCAGAAAATCTATACTAGAGGGCTGGTTTGGACACCTGAATTAACTGAAAAACAACTTGGCTTCATTATTATTTAGACATTTTAATTATGGACTGTCCTCCAGCCAGACTTCATAAAACCAGTGTCGCAATAATATTAAATATTGTAGAGTTAAATCTCAGTATGACCTAGGGGCTACAGCAAATTACAGTTAATACAATATTTAATATCACTGTCATCTGTGTTGCTGGTAATGTGGCTCTCTTTGATTATTATTCATGTAATTTTTCTTCTTGGTGTTGCCAGGTTTTTTAATGGTATGAATATAAATTTAGGTGACGTTTTGTCTGTGAAGATTTGTCTTGTGGAGGTTTGCTCATGCTTTTATAGAGCATGTAGTAATTTTCGGTGGAAATAATTTTAGAAAATTATTATTGGACCCTAGTAATTTGGATAAGCTCCTTAAATCATGTCCATTGGACGTCTCTTTGACGTGAAAGGAAACCTTATACTGCCATGCAGAGGTAAACGTGGTTTGGGAGAATTATACCATCAAACAAAGTGATGTGAGTGAGGTAAAATTTTTAAAATTCTGTTCCTAAAACCTCAGTCCAGTTAAACATTATGTTGAGCGGTGGCTTTGTAAAGCTTCACCTCGTGGACATCAACACGATTCCAAATGAATGTTAATGTTGCTCCGTATCTGCAGGACGCAATCGCCATTTCAACTTCAAAGGTGATCATGTCAGTGTTGCGTTTTCAGCTTTTTTGCCGTAAATGGGTAAAAAGGCAGTCATTGCTGGTTTAGAATTCATTTTTTTATATTATATAATAATGTCAAAAGCAAAAAGAAATTTTTAGAATTTAAAAAAATGTTTGCAAATGTATTCAAAATAAGAAAAATACATCTGTCAGTAGCAAAGTGTGCAAAAAGTAAAGAGGTCTGAATATTTGTAAAGCCAGTGTAAGTATGTTGCTGATGATGTGGCAGTCAGGGCGCTGTTCAATGGAAGAGAAGCTTGAACTCTTCAGTAAAAGGGAATAAAATTTGAGATGTGGAATACACAAAAAAATATGCTGAAAGTAAATACATCTTGTAACATTTAGCAACAATTCAGGCAGTGCAAAATGGTTTCAGGCAACCCCAATGAACAACTGTGAAGAATCTCAGTGCTGTTAGGATCGTATCAGGCATAAAGTTGGGTTTCACCTGATTCTTATTCCACTCTCAGTCTGAACAGCCATGTGATCCTCAAATATGCAGATATTATCCTGTGGGGGTCTTGAGTATACAACAAGTGTCTGCTTTGTCTCCTGCAAGGTATTGGTGGGGATCCATTCAACGGTACAAACTTCATAGACTGTCTGGAGGTGTTTCTGCAGGATCCTAAGACAGAGGGCATCATCCTTATTGGAGAGATCGGAGGCAATGCTGAGGAGAACGCAGCAGAGTACCTGAAACAGCACAACTCTGTAAGGAAATAACACACTGGACACCCATTATTTTACTTTATTCTCATTGTAATAGCTTCTGCAGTGCTTTAACCTCCCCAGGTATACCTGTTCATATAAAAAATGTATCCTTCTCTGAATTAGCTCTTAGTCATACCCTTTCAAATCTATCAAGTGTAGTGAACACTGGGAACCATCATGCATCAAGAACAGGATGGAGCTATGGAAGTGTGCTTTCTTTTTGATCACAGCCTTGAGCTTTTTCTTTTAGTTTTCAATGTCCGTGTGATTTGCATGATAAAGAGAGACAGATTGGATGAAGGTATGATTCACAGGGCATGTTCTAGTAATCTGCAGTGTTGACGAGCCTTTTGTGATGCCCACAAGTGATAAAGTGCAGGAAGGTGATGATGGGCTTATTCAGCCAAGTGCCGAAGAACTAGTAATTGACATTTTGAACTTCGGCGGCCCTTTACTTGGCATTTTGCTCCTTGCAGATGACTTCTATTCTGTTAATTTTTCAGTGTGTGTGTGTGCGTGTGTGTGTGCGTGTGTTTGTTTCTGTGTATGTGTGCCTGCCTATGTTGCTCTCGAGCTGAGAAATGGATTTGATTTGCCCTCGGCTGCTCTAATGCATGCAAATCTCCCGCTGGCGTCTCAGGAGAATAACTTCTCTCACTCAACAAATAAAGCACAAACACCCCCTCCTCCCCCCTCCCCCCGCCACCCAATCACCCAAAGTGTTGACAGCGGGGGACAGTTCCAATGAAACGCATGCATGAAAAAGCCCAGCAGAGCAGATCTTCCGTTGAAAGTCAATTGTGTAGAACATTGTACAGTACATGAAATGGTGTACTCAGACCTTGTTTTTAATCGTTGAGAATAGCACAAAGAAAGCTCAAACAGAAGCCTGGAGAAATTGTTTTTACTTTCAAACTTAACTTTTCTTGATTTGAATACATTTGAATTCAAATCACCAGTACACTAACCTAGGGCAGCTACCATCTGTGAATTTTGTATTAATGTGCAACACAGTGTTGCTGGAAATGAGCACTAGGTGAGCTCAGTAAGCTCTCTCAAAATAAATAAATATTACAAAATGCTCAAGATCTAATCTTGATTATAGATTATTTCTGCTCTCTGACGATCAAGGAGATTTAACCAGTTTACACACTGATGTATTGTAAAGAGAAACCTTTGAATATGTGACCTGTGAAATGAATTTCTAGCTTCAAGTTGGCAAGATAAATCAGTCAACATGTTGCGTACTCATGCATGATCAAAATCTACATTTAGAGAATGAAATGAAATGAAAATTCTGGGCTGTTATGATTACAAATTGAAGTAGTTTTTGTGGTCAGTATTATTACCATCCTTTATGTGACCGGGTCTTTAAAGCCCCTGACAAGTTTTTTTCTTTAATCAAAAATATTTATGACTAAATATGTATCTTTAGGTATTATTTATTAAAAGTTTCACACTTAAAACTCAGATGATTCGCTTTATCCGGAGTGTGTGGGTGTGATTTTGAAAAGATTTTATTGACAGTGGTCTGGAAACATAAAGCAAACAACCCAACAGCCGTCATCTCATTTTGATTCAAATACTGCTACAGCTGGATTGGAGCTCAGACAGTACGTGACATTAGCCTGGTTCCAGACTGACTCACTGCCTACATCTCCAATTTGTTCAGCAAATAAGTCTGGTGGTGTGCTCATTCATAGCTATTTCTAAAATTGCTTACATGAACACAGTGTCAGGCTGAATGAAAGAAGTGAGACAAAATGGTAAGTTAGTATATCAATCAGGCTACCCACCAACTGCCATCAGATTTTGATTCAAATGTTGCTAGATCTTTATTTGAGCTCAAGTATTACACCACCTTTTTACAACTGAGTGCTGACCACTTCAAAGCAGTGAGAAGAGCTCCGGCAAAACAGCAAAGACAGGAATCTCTCAAATGAAATAACCAGAATTGCTCTAGCTCTGGCAGAAAAACTGTGCTCATGTTGGACCATATCTGCATTTGAACTGTGAGTTTGACGGAGAAAATATATTTTCAGGGGCTTTAAGACGCTGCATTTCACATTAGCTTGACAGATTCTGCCACATGGGAACACATTACGTATCAAATGCTCAGTAAAATTAAGTCCAGAGATTCGTGATTGATTTGTGTCATGCAACATTAAATATATTGAACTCCTATTTGAGAAGGACACGTTTTAGCAAAAAGAGGAAGAAGTATTGATTCAAGCATCCATCAATGTTCCAGTTGAGTTACTGCAGACTGTTTATCTACCGACGCCTTAATTCTGTAAAATTCAAGAAAACAACCTCATACATCCCACTAGGTTCTGCTGTCAGACTTTATGATGCAGGACATATTTCAAGGTTCAGTCTTCATCAGTGTCTGCGATGCTTGCCAACATAATATGATCTTAAAAGTCACCTGAATCAAAGGTCTGCCTATCATTGCTGGAGTTTCGCAGGATTTCTGAAGTCATAAATAAGTTTTACAAAGAATAAGCATATTACGATTTCATACATATCAAGTAGGTCAGAGAATTTGGCACCTAAGCTACCATGGAGGTTTACTCTTTTTCTCTTTTTTTTTTTCTTCATTTCAGCCTCTTGACTTTTCACCCAGCCGCCCGTCTCCATTGAGCTTAGCTAAACCTCCTGTAATTCTGTGGAAACAACACTGCACATCAGCACAGGCTGTAGTGTGACAGAAGACTGAGGTTTGAAAAGTGTCGGCGGCCTCCACGTGTACGCTCACACGCCGGCTTTATTCATGCCTGCCTGTCATGTTTATTGTCTGTTTGGCTTTTTAAGCTTGTGAATACAATTCCTCACCTTGGAGCAAGCTGTTCTGTGTTTATAGAACAAAGCCCTCCTCCAGTCATGTTGACACACCGAGGTGGGGGAAACAACCTATTGGTCTTATAATTAAGGTAATATATCTGAACTGCTAACAGTGGAAGACAAAAGACGGGTAAAGGGAATGGTAGCACGACTCCCTTTCTTGTATGCATTGTTAGCACTTAGTATCCAGGGAGGCAGGGATTAATAGAGTAATTAAACCCCTTTCGTTTGAGGTAGATTTAAGACTTGATTCACACGAGGGCGGTTTGTTTATTCATAACGTGATTTGACTTCAGAACACTAAGTGGCGTTTGCTACTAATTTGTTTCAGACCTGCATTTTTCAGCGCATAGAACAGATGCTTGTATTTAGAGCACTTTAAAGTGATATTTTCCCTGTCTTTGTTTCCCTGTTATCCATGCAAGTGTTAATGTCTAATTAGCGGTGCATCTCTAGCCAAGGTCTTCAACATCTCCCTGGCAGATATATGTCTTGCTAGTCTTAATTACCTAAAGTCATTTGCAGTTTATATTAGTGGCTGCCATCTTGTTCCTGCCAGTGTCAGGTTTGAATTTGGAGCTGAAATGGCAGTAGAAGTGGGCGTCTTCAAGGGACCTTGACTGTATTGCTTTGGCTGTTGAACGTGCCACATTCACTCTGTGAAAGCAGTCTGCCAGATGAGCCACAGCCACTGTTGAAAGCCCAGGACTCTGTGTGTGTGTGTGTGTGTGCGGGTGGGCGGGCAGGCGGGCAGGCGGGTGAGGTCTGACTTATCCTACTTTCAGGGACACATTTCAGACTAAAGACCAGTTAATTGGGGACGGCTTGTCCAATTTGGGACATAGGCCGTGTCCCCCATTGGGGAAAAAGCTGATTTCTGGGCCAGTGGTTAAGGTAAGGGTAAGGGTTAGGGTAAGTCCAGGAAATGAATGTAAGTCTGTGTAATGTCCCCAAAAGTGACCTAAGTAAACGTGTGTGTGCGTGCAGAGGGCCGTCCTCTACAATTATGTTGTTATTCTTAAGTATGAAATATTAGCCGCTGTACGTGCGCACGCACACACTCAGGCCCTCTTGCTGGTTATGATGTTATTGCCGAAGATGAAATATTAGCTCTCTTCACCTTGGAAATGATCTTAACTGTTGAACGTAACATCCATCAATGAGCAAGCAGCATAGACAGGCGCTGAGCTAATCAGTGCCTGCATGACTAATTACCATCTCAGAAATGAGATGATATGAAATGGCAGGAGCCCGAGCCCCTATCTGGTCATACACCAACCCATGCAATTAAATGGCTTGATTGACCCTTTGTTTTAATAATGCAGGCTGAGACAGAGATGGCTGGTTAGACAAGCCTGTTATCATGGGGTCTCTGTAATGGGAGGACATGGGGTGTTTGATTTCTAAAGAATGAATAAAATGCAGGTGCAGAAAACCAATTCTCTCTATTTTTGTACACCCCCCCCCTGTTTTGCTTCCTTCCTCCGTACTTCTTCTCCACTTTGCTAACTGCACTCACATCCTCACACTTTGCCTTGAGCTTATTCTTTCTCTCTGTATCTTTTCACCTCGTTTTATGCTCACGTTTTTCTTTTTCTTTCCCTTTCCTCCTCACCGCTGCGTCCAGGGTGCTAATTCAAAGCCCGTGGTGTCCTTCATCGCGGGGCTGACTGCTCCTCCCGGCCGTAGGATGGGCCACGCCGGCGCCATCATTGCTGGTGGAAAAGGAGGAGCCAAAGAGAAGATTTCAGCTCTGCAGTCAGCTGGAGTTGTAGTCAGCATGTCCCCTGCCCAGCTGGGCAGCACCATATTCAAGGTGAGTCCCGTCTCCCAAGCAGATATCATGTTCAAAGGCAAAAACAGCAGCAATCATGACATTGTGATAATTTTACCGTTTCACTGGAGGAGCACAGGACCATATATGCTAGATTACAGATCTTTCTGAGGCCTGCAGAGAAATGAGTTATCATTAAAAAGCATTATCAAATGAGCTAAATATCTCTATCGTCCCTTTCAGACATGCACCATGTTATGTAAATGTGATGGCAGTTCAACATGTTGGTCTCATGTCAGAATAAGCCATGACGGCAATCTTCTAGGTTGGACCCAGTAACATTTCCATAACACTTCCTCTTTACTGAACTGTTCCGTCATATCTGAATAAAACTGTAATGAACATTTATGTACCAAACACCTTTGTGTGTGTGTGGTAAAAAGCCATTAGAGATAAGCCAACAGATACATTAAGCCAGCAATGGCACATATAAAATGTCTGAAAAGGGCTTTTATCAGTCAGTCAATCACAAAGTAACATTTTCCAAATAACACTTCCTTTTCTCTAAAACATAATCCAAAATATATTGGATTCAGATGTTCCCCTTGTTGTTTTTTTTCACCTTTCACTGTTTTATGTCTTCTGTCTGCATCTCTTTTCCTGACCCTGCCTTTTTGCCTGGATAGTTGCTGCCAAATTCAAATATAACACACAATATTTAATTATTAAATCAGAAATAGAAAAATCTAAATGACTTTGAGCCACATTTTTTAATTTAAGCTGTTGATTATTGACAAAAAAGGTAGAAAATTAGTTTACTTTTATATTTTGAAATATTAAATAAACTAAACAAATATTAAGATCACATTTTCATTATATAGATGAATAAGCAAGCTAATTAGAACTGGCACCCAGCATAACTAATAGAAGAGGTGCTGTAACACTACAAGAATACCTTTCTGGCTTCTGAACAGAAAGTCTTGTGATGCCGGGTCACTTGTCGCACCATCTTTCATCATCGTGCAGTTACAAATGTGAAAAGGTTTACTTGGAACAGGATTTTTTTTTTTTTTTTTTCCAGGGAGTAGCTGTTGGCACCACTGCCTCTTTATTTCAATTTATCTGTTGGGAAGCACTGTTAACAAGATGTATATAAAGTGAAAGCATGTATTACACCCATTCATCATCTTATACTTTCATTACCACTGCTGGCACTACTGCACGCGAATATAGATTTACACGCATTTTTTTTTTTCCCCCCCAAAGTTTAATTCATAATCATTGTGTGTAATGATGAAAAACGCACGATGCGGCTGCTCATTTTGCTGCACGTTGTGTTCATACATCTCTGTTAATCTCATTGACCGCTGTAATCGAAGTAATAACGCGTAAGTGAAGCAAGTAGACGCGATGCTTTGGGTGTGGGCAGACAACCACAGTCTCAGATGTTCAGGTGGTGGGGAGCGCTCTGCCGCTGACCTGAATGAGACTCCACACGAGTGGTGAAAACATGCATCTGATTAAATGTGTTGACACATGTATCCACTTTTGCAGGGATTAATGAATTATGCATACAGCTACAGTGGATTTTTTTTTTTGTTTTGTTTTGTTTTTTGCTAGTTCATGCATCATCGAAATTTATGTTGAATTTTGAGGGATTATCAGTAAAATTAGATGTCTAATGGTGGGCAGTAATAATGCTCTTACTTCCCGAGTGGTACATCGTCAAATTATCCAAAGTTGAAAATTGCTTTTTGTCCTCAAAGTCATAAAAAGCACATCCTCACGTTATTCATCATAATAATAATAATTACAGATGCACACTGCCAACTCGGTTGTACTGTAAACAGGGTGAAGCTTTCTGGAAATGCTGCGACTGTCCCCGTTAATTATGACATCGTCATGTCTAGGAATTTGAGAATTTGGTGAAAGGGAAATATGGCGGGCCAAATAGAGTAATATTTTCGCACCAGGTCTTTAGAAGTTAAATTCATGGTTTGCTTTTTCTTTGCCCATCATGCAAAGAAATGGTTGAATTCCCACAAACTGTTGGCAATGAGTTTATTAGAAATACATCGTACAACAAAGTCATGGACCTTGGGCAGCAGGCAATGTAAAATATGTGATTTTTATCAACAAGAGAAGTTCAATTTGGTTGGAATCTGCAACCTCACCACTAGATGTGACTAAATCCTACACACTGGTCCTTTAAGATTATTTCCATTTTATCCCCATTTTTCATTTGTATTCTATGGATCTCGACATATATTATATATAAATTATATATATATATAAAAAATTTTTTCCATCAATTACTAATGATATAAATGTCTCAGGTGTTTGTGATTTGGCCCCCCTTTTGTTTGGTTGTTGCAGCCTGTGGCTTTAGTTTAAAAGTGTGTTACCTGATGAAGGTCCATGACCAAAACTGTGTATTTCTAACAAACTCTGACAGTGTAGAAATTAAACAACTTCTATTGCTCCTTTTTGCTTTTTGCCCACTTTTAGTTTCTATTTTAGCTTTACCAAATAAGATCATTTATTCTTATTCACATTCATATCTTACAATTAGCAATTCAAAATGGCATACAGTACGTTGAAACAAAATTAAATATGCAGTGCTTGCAGTGTTATCTGATGGAGTTTTCAGTGCGTCTGGTGCATGGACAAGATATCAGAAAACCTATGTTTATCTGAGAAGGACTTCATTCTAATGCGCGGTAGAATAATTATGACCTTTAACTTGTTTACAAAATATCTGGGACTCATAATCACATCAGATAGTACTATCCTGTCCCGCTCGCTCAGTATTCACAGTGAAGCTTGCATGCATGTGTATGCAGATGTGTGCAGGCAGACTCATTTAATCTCAATCTCAAGTTGTTTTTTTCTTTTTTTTTAATAAACTCAAAACTCAAGTCGAGGTTGGTGCATGTGCCATATATTCGATACCTGCAGGTGCGTCAAAGCTGTTGTCGTTGCTGGCTTGTAAATGTCTTGCTTTACTTTCACGTCATGTTTTCCTTCCACTGTCCTCAGTTCAATCCAGATGTATTTTCTCTCATCCTTTTTGAGTGGCAACCTTCACTTTCCTCATTTTACTCGCCCACTCTTCCTCTTGACTTGCCTTGTCACGCATCTGACTCTCTCACACAGAAAGTCTTGTTTTTTTTTTTCCCTCTGTCACAAACAACTCCGCTCTTACCTTGGTGCTATCATTCTTGTCTTGTGCCCTTGAGTTACTGTCTGTTTCCGTCTGCAACCAACCACCTCCTCCTGTTCTCTTGTCTTGTCTTTTCATCCCATTACTCTTCTCTTTTGTCCTGTTATGCCTTTTAAAGCTAATCACTGGACCCCACTGAATACTACTCCACCTCATCTCTAAAGCAAAAATTATGTTGAAAGGGGCTGTTAATAATCAGCCACAACTCCCCAATCTACCCACCCACCCAAATGTTTCTTCATTCCTTTCGTCCTTCCCAAAAAGTCGAGGTTAGTGAGGCGGAGGTTTCCTCCCAAGCATTTTAGATTTCAGAAACATGATCCTATTTCCTCCTCAAGGTGGCAGTAGACCTTCAGGTATCCACAAGCCTCAGTGGAATGGGCCAACATGTGCATGAGTACTTGTGTGTTCTGTAGACCTGATAAATGACATTTGCATTAAGTTACTTTACCCCTGTGAAATGGGAAATTCTCAGGGAACGACATATTCTATCATCCTACGGTTTGTGTGATATTTTCCAAATTGAATATGTAAATAGCTACATCCTTTTTAATGGCTAACATAATGCTTTCTCATTTATAGTCTCATGGTTGGACTCTGCTGATAAACACAGAAACTGTAACCTCACATAAATCAGATTTTTGCAGCTGTGTAGTCGCTATCAATCACAGAAAGTGAGCTGTTTTAATGTCGACGACTGGAACTCACTGACACATACGCGCTACATGATTTGCACTCTCCAGGAAAAACAACAGGCTCTCCAGAGCTCTAGCGGCCTGTTTCCCCCCCTCAACAGCAGATCTCATACACAGGATCAAAACAGAGCTGTGTGAATTTTGCATGAATAAATCATTCACTTCTGTCTGTCTCTTCATTTCACAATGTTTCTTTTCTTCTTCCTCTCTGATGTCCATTGTCTACAGGAGTTTGAGAAGAGGAAGATGTTGTAAATTGTGCAAGAGGGCACTCAACCTTTTACCCCCTGCCCCGAAATTGAGATGAACAGCCTGATTCTGGAGGTGGATATGCCCTGCAGTGTCTGTAAACCCTGATTATTTCAACTACAATGCGCACATAGTGTTTATATTGTAATTTCTGCCATGAACTTGTACCTTGCACATAAAGAAGGAATAAATAATAGTGTCTTAATGGTATCCCAAAGAGCTCATTGTACACAGTGTAAAAGCTCTATAGATGTTTTTTTCTTCCTCCACACAATGTTGACAGCTGAAGGAAGGATGCCATGGTAACCTTGGTGGTTTCATTCTGTTATACTCCTGCTGTAAGACGTATTCCATCACTCATTTCACTGGCTGTCCACCTGAATAAGAAAAATTTCTAATATCATTTTCCTGATGTGTTCCTGTTTGTGTGTCTATACTTTCTCGTGCTTGAAGCAACATAAAATTTCACATATGTAAGAGAACAGGCAGGGAGACAAAAGGTGTCACATGTCGTGTGGGCATGAGGTTTACAAGCTATTCATCACAGCCTGTGTCTCACATTTTCAATGTATAGAATCGATAACCAGGTAAGGAGAAGATAGCTTTCATACATTAGATCTTAAAATTTTCAAACTGTTTTCTCTCTCTTTATATTAATTGACATTATTATAGCAAATGCTATAATAGCACAATTATAAGTTTTTATTTTAGTTGTGCCTTTATAGTATTGAGACAGACAGAATGAATTGGTAACTATTTGAATAGGCAGTTACATCGAAATTAATACATTTTGTTGCAAAATTCTGCTGTCATTGGATTCGCTCACTGGAGAAAAGTAAATCGGGGCAAATTTTTCAGCTTTGGTGAACTTCGACCTGTAAATTAGCCCCATTGACTCAACAGCAAGCTAACTAACAAGTGCTGAGGAAACAGAGTGACTGACAGCCCAAAATGGTGGAAGCTAATGTAGCTTATTAGCTTCTGTTGCCCCATCCACTTTTATTTAAACCTTCCAGTTTCAGAGTATAAACTGCTTCACAGTTTGCAGACAGTTATGATATATTTGATCTTTTTCTTTTTTCCTTTATTTAACCAGGTGAAAACTCTCTTTGAGATTAAAATCTTTTTCAAGAGAGACCTGATCCATCAAGGCAGATAAAGGAAGTCTGGCTTATTTTGACAGGTCTGACTAATTTAAGTGAGTTTGTTCCATTACTGTGGTTTATAGGATTCCCTGCCGCTGTCTTCAAAAGCCAATAGGTTAAATTGACAGAGGCCTAGGCTATATAAGCACTGCATCTAAAGACCACTTACAACCAAAATGACATGTTCATTCCTCAACAACCCTGTGGATGAAGATGTTCAGATTTTACACAGAGCATTTACACCACCAGCCCCAAGGGTCTTCAGAGACGGAAGTAATCCACTGGGCTTCCCTGATGAGTATCTGTGGAAGAGGTACAGGTTCAGTAGGCCCAGCATGGTTACCTATGTAGTCTGCTGGAACCACAAATGAGGAAGCACACTCACCATAGCCAAGCCTTGACCACTGTTCAGTCTGTCTGCATAGCTCTGCGTCTCTTTGCATGTGGGACGTTCGTGTACAGTGTCGGTGATGCAGAAGGTCTCGCGAAGGCAACTGTATGCCAGGAAATAAGAAGCAGTACCCTGAATATTTTCATCACTTTCCCCGGTCATCTTGAAACAAAAAGAATCAAGGAGGTGTTTTATTCAATTGCAGGTATGTGACAGTTAAAATAAATGTAAAGTAACCTACAGGTTGAAAAGCCTGTGTATTAACTTAATCCTCTCCGTCAGGCTTCCCCAATAGACTGTACCCATCCAGGCCCCATCTGGACCTGTGGAGGCAGACTATGTTAATCAGAAATCTTTCCATAGCCTGAATGTACAGGTATGTCCTGGGGGCAGCTGTCTATACACTGTCAGGCAGAATAGTAATAATTGGATTTAGATGAAATGTGCACATCTATGATAATAGATTAAATTAGTTGTGATGTCAACACTTCTTTGGAATTAAATCCTATTGCCTTGGCAGTTGTTCACAGAAATGTCGGTTACAATGTCAGCCTCACACAAAGAAGCAACTGTACTGTACAGAGATAGTGTTTCCCTTTACCTTATCAGCACAGATGGATGAATTAAAAAAACAAAAAAACAACAGGTATTTCCTTTCCCAACCAAATGCAGTATGTCATAGCACTAACATGTAGCTGCAGAGGGCCTTTGTAAAACCAGATTTAAAATCTTACACAGAGTTCAAAATATTATTCTGCAATGTGAGACAAATGTTCAGATAATTCTGATACTGGATTTTACATTTGGAAAGACACTAATGCATCAACCCTTCTTAGTCATGCTGAGCAATTTTAAATGAATGCTCTGCCAAGCAAAGTGTGCCACATCACTGAAGGTCACCCTCTGTCAGATGATCTGCGATGGAAGTTGCCTGATATCCAATATCGAAGCAAAATGGCCTCGCTCTGTGCATGATTCAAGAATTTTTCAGGCAGCACCAGCGGGTACGTTAACATGCACACTAATATTCCACTGTTATTCTGAATACGGCAGTTTTCCGAATGTGATACAGGTCATGTAAACAGCATATTCTGTTTGGACATTCTGAATTAGGCCTTATTTTGAATGTAGCATTTTCTGATTAAGACGTGGGATATGCTGATATTATGCAGGTTTTAGGAGCATTCTTTAGACATGTATACAGCACAGATTATGCGTCTTAATTGGGGTTTTTACCGCAGTTTCTGACACACGGCCTCTTGCCTGTTTACGATCAGCTCTGTGTGTTGTAAACAACCCAACTAGCCAATAGTTTGCAAGGCTGGGATAGAGATGCATGACGGGCTGGTTGTGTAACGTACCCCTGTGCAGGCAAAATGACATATGCTGGAGCAGGAAGGCGGACAGAGGAGAGCAATGAGAGGAGAGTGGAGAGCTGTTCGGGGCGGGCTGGAAAAACAGAGCGCGCCTTCTCCACGACGGAGACGGAGGGGAATGGTTATTATCCTGACTGACGGTGACGACTCGGTGTGATGCACCAAAAACACTCAGCAGTGCATCATGGGACAACCTGGGTACTGGATGTGCCTGTAACTATAAATTTATAATATCAGTCATATCAATATCACTTATAAATATCAGGCAGCAGCTCACTAATGTTTTTCACCTCGCTGGTTTACTTCACTGCCTGCAGAGATCTTGTGATTCCCGTTCTCACTGGAGCAGAGGGAGACCCTGAAAACCCTCTGCATGTAAACGGGAATATTAGTGGAATATTCATTTTCATTAACCATGTAAACAGCTTAGTAGGAATATTGTCTTTTTCGGAATAAGGACCAAAAACCAGAATTTTTTGTGCATGTAAACGTCGTCACTTTCACAGAGGTTTGCACAAGGCAAGAGAATGTTGTCACTACCCAAGGTTTACTTAATCTACTTAAACTTTAAGAATCTCATGTATATTTAACCAACACTTATTCTGTAGGGGAGTTTAATGGAGTTCTGCTTGGAGACTTTTGGAGGCTATCTCTGTATGCCGTACTCGCTGACACCCTAACAACAGAAGCAGAGAGGGCCTTCAACCATGCCCACACAAAAGCGAGGGCACAAATTGAGATGGTTTTTGGCCAACTGAAATCTAGGTTTCAGTGCCTAAAAAGCCTCAGGGTTACTCCACCCTACGCCGTGAGACTGCCCAGAATGTTGCTGGAGGAGCAATGGGAAGACATTGACCCAGCCCTTCAGGAACTCATAGATGGAAGAACTGTGAGGGACCTTTACAAAAATAAAAAAAAAAGTCCAGTTTCTGATGACGCTTGTAAATCAAACGGACATCCTGTTAAGAGAAAATGTGTCAAAGAGTAGCTGATTATGTAGTTGGTAATATGTATATTTACTTAATTTCTTCCTTGCTGAAGTACTTGTTGTTCCGGTCATGTCCTGCAGCAAGGTGTATGGTTTTACATAATTTGAAGAATGCAGACACATCCAAAACATTTCACATCTGGTCTTACCTCTGGCATTTCTGTGACTGCAGAAATCTCATCAAGGGCTCTAGACATGCTAATAGAAGAACACTGCAGTTGTTGGAGCAAAAGAAGAAAGAATTGCATAAGATGCACAGTGTTTTTACAAAATAAAGACTATTCACACATGGGTCAGGTAAGCCTTGGGGATCTTGAGTTGGGAGATCTAGCAGGCATATAGTGTCTCCACTCACTGAAAGATTTAGGCCTACCGTTAGTTTTTACCACTGAGAGACCTGTTGGAAAAGTAGTAGACAATACCTTGGGGAATGATGTCAGATGAGGCCCCCCCTCCCCCCTATTCCCTCTATTAGTGGGTGCCCCCTGTTGCAGCTCAATGCTAGCTCTTCTGCGGGTGTAAGGTCCTCGGGTGGAGGCCCCCCACCAGTAGCAGTGGCATTGGTCTTACTGTATCTAGTGATCTGAATGTTCATTTATTAAGAAATAAAAATAAAACAATAGGTGGGTTAGTATAACTTACGCATTTAATCTGTCAACAATGTTTTGCCAAGCCATCTCCCTCACCTTATTAATTGCGGCAGTATTTCCCTTTTTGGTGATGACTCCTTTATATTCTTTGTAGATTTCCATCAGTCTTAAATCAATTTTCAAACAAATATGCCAAACTTCACTATTTTCAGCTTCTCAAATGTGAAGATTTACTGCTTTTTATTGACTTCTGTAATTGGAGACTGAATATTTTGGGGGGTTTTATTGTTTTTTGGTTTTTTTTGGACAAAATAGGTTAATTTGATGACGTCAAGTCAAGAGTATACAGTATCGTTCTTAACCCTCTTTAAATTTCACATTTAGTGCGAAAAGCAAAGTCAGAATTGGAAACCAAAATGCAAAATTACAACAGGCATCTCACGCTGTAAACATGCAGCCTGTGTGAATATTCAAGGCAGAGTCTCAACTCAGCCTCTAATTAAGACAAATCTACCAAGTCCCATGAAAAAGCTATAGGTTAAATTAACACCTCATTACTGTACACAAGGTGAAATTAGAGCTAGTGGAGGAAAATGAAAGGGAAAGATAAGGTTACGGTTGGTTTTGCTCCCACAGAATTTTTTTAAATTAACACACTAGGAACAAAAGTGTGTAATGAAGCATATAATGCCCTACACTGGACATCTCTACAGCCTATTCTTATCTGCTCCACAGCAGTCAGCCAAGGCAGATTATTCTGGGTACACATTGTTAACAATTACTTTTTAATCTGCATTAGCGAATTAACATAATGACTGACAGTGGAACAGAAAGCTTATTTGTTTAGAGGCTCAGAAGTTCTTCTCCTACTGAAGTTGCCAAGCTGTATTCTGCTTTGATTGGACTTGTACACAAGATGTAAAGGAGGCCAACGTTTGCCTTCTGGTGGTGTTTAGCTGCTTTTTTTTTAGCATTATGCAACTTCAGAGCAATTAATTGCAGGTTCAAAATGAAACTTACTTATTGTGTCACCAAACTCGTACTGAACATCCCAAATGACTCCAAAAAGCAGTTTTTCATTGGTTTGGATGGTTCGCAAATATGTGGAACTGAAGTTGGATTGAAACAAGCAACATAAAACCAACCATAAACAAAAAAGTGTTTTCTTCTAACTCTGCGACAGAATACCAGGTGTTTTGTGGTTAATTTTAGAGAAATTGTGAATTATTAGATATATATTTATCACATGGGTTTTCAAATCACTGTTGACCCTTCCCACAGCAGATGCTACTCTCTGGTAAATCAGTAATTAATGACAAAATTGGAATATTAACAGAATGAAGTCAGTGTGCATACTAGCTCCACCTGACATTAGAGTGTGTTGTTTTATGCAGACTGTTGTCTCACAATGCAATACACACAGGAAATTGAGGGGGTGCTCACAGGTGCAAAACATTAAAACAAATTGTGGATCATGGTGAAACAGCTCCAGGAACATAAACATATTCATATACATATTTCTTTCTCTTTGTGAAGTTAAATAGACAGTGGATCCCCAAGGCCACAGGTTTGCTCTGTTGGCACACATCATGTATCACTTACTGTAAGTTCAAAATGGAAAAGTACATCGATTTCATTTATAATAACTGCAAAAACAGTATATTGTGATATAAATTGGTATTTAATATACTGTCTAATGTATAGCATCAGTACACACGATGAAATTGGGCCATATGCCGCTTTCATGTCATATGTGATGGATGGTGGAGATGGCAAAGATTCCCATGTTTTCATCATGTCATCGGACAATTCGAGACGGTTGAATGATTGCAAAGTCTGTATTGTAGCACTATTATTAATATTAAATTTGGGTTCAATTACCTTGAACAACAGACTAAATTGAGGTATCTATATTTGTTTGCCTTTTCAAACACTTTATTATTGACAAGAAAAATGCATTTCCCAATTGTAATTAGGACTTGTTCATGTTGATATGATTGTTATTTACAAGTCAGAAGCAGATATTATGGTATTTCTGATATGACATGAAAACAGCAAACATGGTCAACAGCTTCAGCAACTTGTTTGTTTTATATACAAGCATACGTAAGGCTATAGTGAGAACAGTCTGACAACAAATAGGCTGCAGCAAACATGTACGGCAGAAAATATATAAAGAAGGTTTTAATTTTCCATCACATGCATGACAAAAGGAAATATGATCAAGCCCACTGCTTTAAAAAGATGTGACATTTAGTGAGGACGCACTGCACCAACTAGTATTTTAGTGTCTGCCTTAAAACGAAGAAGATGTGTATGTGTGTGTGTGTGTGTGTGTGTGTGTGTGTGTGTGTGTGTGTGTGTGTGTGGTGAAATGCCGATCATTTTAAATTGGTCTGGAGTTGAGTGGGTGCAGTTCATTTCAGGACTACTTTTTACTTTTTAACATCTTGACGAGTGCACTTTGAATTATCAGTGGAAGTAGCTGTTTGGGACACAATCCACATTACCACTTTCAACCTTCATTTTTACCAACAAAGCACCACTGACGACAGGTGTACTCCATTTTGATGTCATCCTTTTGGCCAAATGAGCTTGAGACCTTGAGCTGAAAATTAATTGTGTCTGACCAAAGAGTTAACTCTATTTATAAATCTATGAATGACGGACTGAGACCCCCAACCACAGACCTACAGCAAAGGCCTCATTACCAGACTTCAGCCAAGTCAATCGTCTGAGTTGAAGACACAAGAATATTCCTCGGAGCAGACGGCAGTCCTAATGAACTCAACAGGGTACTCTGCAAGTGCCCTTGCAGACTCTGCAACACCTTATGACTAATGTATGTGAGAAGAAGTTGAACAGCGCCGAAGTGCCCAGCATGTAAATCAGTCATTCAATTAAACAGTTGCTAATGAAACAGACAAGATAAATCTTGTGTTAAGAGGTAAGAGCTTTTTTTGTCCTAAATTTCAACAGTGTTCAGGGTTGAGTAGAAGCTAACATGCTGTGTATGGTGGGCCATTAGCAATGCTATTGAAATAGCAACAATAGCACAAGCTGCCACCTGCCAATTAAGATAATTTTGTTTCTGTACCAAAAAGATGTGTGATATGGAAACTGCACAGGTGCAGATTAGATTTGTTGCCCCGGTTTGTAATGACCTGGTTTGTTGGCAGGAGCCCTCAATGAAGTGCTCATCCATTCAATGTCACATATTGCTCTTTTTTCAGCTGGAAAGTGCCGGCAATCATTGTCAGATTGTTTTATTGATACCATTGATCCTACCTGATGCTGCAAAGTCTGGTTGGCACAGTCTCCATTAAAGCGTCGGAGAGCAGCTGTAAGGACGAGAAATAAAACCAAGGGGCTTGACAGTAGCAATTTGCATGAGGCAGTATTGTTTTAATAGAACCACTGACTTGAGATTGCTTTGGGAATTGAGGGCAAGAATGAGGACAGAGGAGGGGATGTGTCGGGATCTTGGAACAGAGCCCTGTTCTTTTTCCAAGTCAGCTGTGGATTGGTTTCGTCTTCAGACAGAGGAAAGGTTTTATTTATCTGGCTTATGATGATAGAAAGACACAAGACTATGTTTCATACCGGGAGGGAGCTGCTGCTTTTGCATAATTGACGCTTTGATGAATTCATTAATATTATTGACATCTATTCAATGACAAGCGTGAATAGAGCAGCCTAGTGTTTAGTTTTCAAATAATCTTTTGCTTGAGTTTTTTCGGTATCACTTTCTGACAAGACACCTATAAAGCAGTAGTCCAACAATTTAGTGTTGCATTTTCATGAAATTGGGAAACAGACTTTTAAAAAGAATTATCAAAATTTGTGCAGCAGAAGCCGAGGCATCTTGTCTTTTAGTCCCTACAAGTTCCAAAAACACTGAATCATACAATTCCCATAATGCAATTTAATAACATCTTTCATTAGACCTTACTTTCTGTTATCTTTCAAACACTGTGCCTCCAGTTTGTTTATAACACAGGTTTCTGTCAAGTCTCAATCGTTACTCAAGATAACCCCTGATGGCATCATCATCATATTTTCTCAGACCTGATAAAGCTCCTTCAGAGCCACACAAAACAGTCTTAAACAACAGGCTGAGTAGCAATCCCCATGATGAGTAAACAGGCCTTTATGTTTAAAATCAGAATGCACAGTTAATAAAGATTAATAATAAAAAATAATAATAAAATTAATGGTTAATAAATTAGTTAATATGCTTTACAGATCTGTTATAAGCCATAAATAATACTTGGAGGAAAACTTTATCACAACTTTTGTTTTGTGTTGTTTTGTCTCATTTAGCTCCTGCCATCAGTTCTATCAATTAATGTCGCTAATAACCCATCTTTGCACAGGAAATCTACAGCAAACAACAACATTTATAATTGCAGACGACTTCTGCTGTTGGCTTATTAGAAACTGTGAAATCTGTGACCCTTTATTAATTAGAGAGTGAGAAAACTGAGGAGGATTAACACCGGACAAAGGTATTGTCATGGTTGGACCTTTTGAAGTGAGCTAGGCTAAATCTCTTCACAAGGAAACTTCTGTTTATGAACTTTACTTAACTTCGGTAAGTGAGCACAGAATATACAGCTTTTTACATCAGTGAAGGCAGTTATTCCTTTTCAGTTTCGTCAGCTTATTTTTATGTTTTATTTTACTCCTTTTAAATCATTTTTATATGGGTCTTTTTATATCGCCTTGCGTTCTCTTAAACATCCTGTTCAATTGCTTTTTTATGTCTTATGTAAAACACTTTCCTCATTGAAAGGTGCTATACACATAAACTCACCTTATAAATACCTTATAAATGATCTACAGTATTAGTAAATGAGTTAAGCTGTTACTTAGAGCTTATAAACCCTTTACAAAGCATGTTCTACCAGAAAGTGGCATTGTATTTTTCTTCTCAGCAGAGAAAAGGTGTAGATATGGGGAAAAGAAAGAATGAGTTTACATGCGTCTCCACCGGTGGTCATATAATGACTGCAATGGTGAGCTCACATGCTGGGTTATCATGTCCCACCAGTTGGTGCTGTGGCTCCTCATCAGGATTCCTCCTGCGGGAATGACAGCAGTGTGGCCTAATCCCGATGAGAGATGGGTTTTGATGTGCTGGGGTATATTTTGTGATATGAACACGGGTTCCCTTTAGTTCGGTTGTCAGCCACAAATGGTGTTTGCAAAAATAGGAACAGGACTGACAAGAATATGAAATCTAAAAAGCAGAATTAGACCTTGACAGGACCATTACAATTCCTATCATGTGTGCCTCAGTATCATTTCACGAACAATCTGCCCCCAACATTACCCTGTCCCATCATCTTTATTAATGCCAACATTTATTCCTTTTTTCCTCCAGTTGGCCAAAAACACAAAAACATGAGCCTGGTTTCACAGAACTACTCATTCATGCTCTGCATTTCACTGAAGCTGAAATGTGCAAAGACGATGCTGCAGAGGGATGCATAATGAATATAAGTTCATTTGATCTTTTAATGTTTATTTAAATTTCAGTTTACGCGCTGGTTTGTTTCTTTTCAGCCAAGAGGATAGATGTATCTCTTTATGTGTCATGATTAGCGGCTCCGGGCGTTGCCTGAGGACTAGAGATGCTGTACAACACAAGTCACATTGTAAAGTGCATTAATCCTTCAACTTTAAAGAGATAAACGAAATAGCTCGACCCTCCAAAGGACCCGTTGAACTTGTGTAGAAAAGCTTTTCATGGTTTTATTGATCGACTTCTTGTTGCTGTTTGGTGGACATTTATCGCCGAGGCCGACCCTTTCACCTGCCGTCCTCTTCAAGCCCCCCCTGGGCTGACTTAAACACAGTCCCACTGATGATAAAGATATTGTAACTTCTATTTCACCAAAAGGATGGTGAGGATGAAGAGGATCATTACTGGTAAGAGCCACCTCGAGTCACGAACAGCTCCTGATTGATATATTGATCGCAGATAGAGTTCCTCGCAGCGCACAGGTAGGTTTGTGCTTTTGATAAGAAGAAGATTGAAGAACGTCGCATTTTGCCGCATAATGGCTTCCTAACAGCCTAGTGTCTCATCAGACGGCAGCGATCTCCTCCTGCAGCTCATTCAGTCCTTTATAGCAGACTGCTGTAGAGTATCTCTTCACTGCTGCCTATCCATCATACCCCGAGTGAACACAACAGATCTAGTAATGTTAGACTTAACACAATTTAGGCTTTTCTCTGTGTTGTGCCTTTATCAAATTTAGAGCCAGTATAGGTTCAGTAGGGAGTCTCTGCGGGCAGGTTTATAGGTAGACAAAAATCCAAAGAGGAAACAGCTCCTGTATAACAACACTTTGGAAAAAGGCTGAGAGAAAATCTCCTGTGATTTAAAGGTCACTGGTTTGATGCCTCCAAAAAGGAAGAGAATGGGAGCACTTTCATTGGCTTTAAACCCTATAGGGACTCTCATAACACCTCCTGGTGAAATATAAGTGAGCAGTAACTGACACAGCAGTTTGGACTAGAATTCAGTTTGCTTGTGAGTGTTGTGTGCGTCTCAGGGTAGCATGGAGAGAAAATTAAACATGGCAGGTGGTGGCTCCAAAAATAAAAATGATTTTAAAAATTCCACTCTATGTTTCCCCTACATATAGCTAACCAAGCCATTCCTGGATCACCTACAAAGTGGGCAACTGGCACGATCTTTAGACCCTCAAAAGCCCCGGGCTTACTGTGTGGTAATTTGATTTGGGGTAATTTGATTTATTCTAACTTTGTTTGGGATTATATGGTCTACTAAAGCACATTATCAACTGACATGATAAGGGGTTTAAGGTGGGTCCTGCCTTATTACCTGGTCTTTAACATTTAATGCTTTCTTTACATGAGAAGATCAATACCACTCTCATGTCTGTGCGTCAAGTACAGAGATTGGCAATTAGCCTAACTTAGCAGACTGGAAGTAGAAAGCACAAACAACAATGTGAAAATGACTATTAGTGGTTTTAGGGGGAGTTACATGCTGTAACTACAGGGAGTTGTGATATCAATTAGCATCTACTACAGAACTCTATTAGCTATTAGAAACTGAGACACCTGTGATTTTAACAAAGTTAAACAAACATTTGTCAGCATACAAAAAGCTCCCATGAAATTTTACCAATGCGATGCTATGTCATCATAACTGTTGGTTTCTTGCATATTCATGACCACCAACACTCTTCTAATGTCATTTTTTAAACTTTTTTGATGTATTTCTGCTAAAATGTCTGTGCTATTTCATATTCTTGTCAGATCTTCTCTGTCCTAATGTGATAACAGACATGTCTGAACCAGCCGCAGCCACTTGACTCACCAATGATCTCACCTCTTCTGTCCCACTAGTGACATTTAACCGGTAATGGTCTAGGGCTTATTGGAAATGGTGCTCCATAAAGAAGATAAAATGAATATTTTTCATAGTAACAATGTATCAAAAGACAATGTGTAATGTGAGAGGCATCTCTCAGAGTGATGAACCTACAGAGAATTGCCATCTGCAGCTCCCCTTGACTTTATGGAGCTTAATAGAGAGTTTCAGTTCATTGTTCAGCTGCCCGACCCCAACTTTTCCCTGTTTTGGTTCACTCTGGCTGCTGTCATAGTGTTGTTTTCGTCCACAGCAGGCAGCTGTTTTTTAGTGAAAAAACTAAACTGTAAAAATCCACTGTACACTACCTGCTGAGCACCAAACGACAAACAGACACAGTTAGTGACTAGCTGGTGAAGTTCGGACAAACAAAAACAAACAAGATAAGTGTTCATTAGCAGTGTTGGGCAGTAACACATTACTTTGTAACATTTAACAGTAATGCAGTTACTTTTTCAGTAATGAGAAGTGTAAAGGATTACAATTTTAAATTCAGTAATTAGTAACAATTAGTAACGAAATAAAGTCATGTCAATACGTTACTTTTGCTGCTGAGTAATGGGTAAAAAAGTAATTAATTCCAATTTTCAAATAACTTAACCAACACTGGTGACAAGTAGAGTAAGGGATTACAATTTAAAATGTAGTAATTATATTACAGTTACTAATCCCAGTAACGCTCATTTACTTTTAAACATGGGGGTCGGTGTCTTACCAGAATTAATGGAGGGTTGATATATCAGTGTGGTCTCTGTGCTCAGATGACAGACTGCTCTGGAGGGGGAGACATGCGACTCACAGTAAATCCAAAGTTGTCTTGTTCACATGTTGTGTACAAAAGCCTGAGCTGCAGCCTCCCTTAATTGGTAATTAAGCCAGAGCCAATCAGTGACTGATACACATAGTGGTCAGTTGCTTCAGCTGAGTTGTGCGTGCAGACGCGTATTCCTGCTCTCCTGCCTCATTGTGTGCGTAAATGACACAACTGTAAGTACTCATTAACCTTTATACCTACTACCGTATTTCCTCAAATAAAAGACGGTATTCAATTAAAAGCCGGGTGTCCGATAATGGCCGAGGGCGTTGTCGACACAAACAAATAAAGGCCAGCCCCAAAATTAGGCTGGGGAAAAAAAACAAGGGTGGATAAACTCCTGGTGTCTGTTATATAATGTGGATGCCAGTTAAGCATAAACAGTAGTTACCTGGATGTAACTTCAGTTCTATGAGTACATGCGTAGCCCTCTAGCTGACCGTCACAGAGAGGGGAGGGGGACGGAGGAGACGTGATATGGTTGAAATACAGGGATAATGGTGCATATTTTAATAATATAATGCCAACCCAGATAAGCGTTTCCTGAGTTCTCCCTCCTCGACATGTTGTGTGTTCTTAGCTGGCTTGCTAACGTTAGCCACGTAGCCTATCCCTACATTCAGGAGGCACCTGACGTGTAATGTGTGCGTAATTGATTACAATTTTTAAGTAACTTGTGCAACACTGGTTATTAGCGAGCTTTAGAGTTACTGGTAGGCATATTTTTGAATTTTAGAGAGAGCCCAGCTAGCTGTTTCTCCCTGTTTCCTGTCTTTATGCTAAGCTAGGCTAGTCGCACACATTGCTCTAGCTCTGTAACACACAAAACCAAGGTTGGTGTCAATCTTCTCATCTTACTCTCTGAAACTAAGCTAATAAGTGTATTACCCGAATGCTGAACTATTCCTTTAAGTCCTGTTTCAGCTCATATTGTGTTTACACGGTAAATATTCCTAAATTAATTTGTGTTTAGTCAAATTACAACAGAGCAAACCTGAAACACACCTGTTAATGTGACATCTGAATCTTGCTGTATAAATCTACTTGCTGCAGCCATAGACAAACTGATTTAAGCATACACACAACCTAAACCTCTTTGAATTCCTTTATGTCAGACACTTCTCTACATTATAAGGCCAACGTCTAAGCCTTTACATTGGAATCAAACACCAGACAAAGGTGATGTTGCTTTTTATTTGCACAAATCTAATTTCAGAACAGCTTTAGTCGAAATACTGATTTCACTTTTGTCTTTATCTCACATAAGTCAGCTTTGCCACTATATTCTGACTGGTTTTATAAAGCCTAACTTTGACTTACAGCTGCTGAAAATTACATACCTTTAGAATATACAGCTTTGGATTTTTTTTTTTTTCTTTTCACTGTTATTTATCTTGGGAAAGTCGGCTGAGCGTGCTTGCTCTTTTCCAGCTATGCCCTGCTTAACATTCATGGTACAGTTGTGCACATTCACGCCTGGGAGCAGCTCAGTACAGCCACAGTCTTCAACAGTTGACCACTGAGCAGCTCCAGTGGAGCAGCCAAGGTTAAGGTGTCTTACTCAAGGGCACCTGGATGAAAATAGTGACAAGCCCTCTAAGGCCTGACATGACCCTCACCTGTTTACTTTTCTTTCATGTAGCATCTTGTAAAATAAATACACATGAATACTTGAGGGGAGGACAGTGAACATTCTCCACCCCCCAAAAATGAAAAGAAAAATTAGCTGTTCTTGATGTTCTTGACCCTAGAAATCCTCGATATTATTCTCTGTCAAGCACGTCTATTTTTTTTTTATGCTCTGCATATCTGCCATGCTGGTACTCTCCCTGAGGTTTTGAGCCAAATTTTTCACAACAGCAACTGCAATAATCATCTCTATGGTAACTCATTGAAAATGCTTTGCTGCATTCGAAGCAGAGAGGACAACAAGCAAGCATGGGAGGGGGAGAGCGAGACAGGCTCAGAGCTTTTCATTTCATTTTCAGCTGTTTTCCAGCCATCAGTTATTCATCCGTGTTTTAAGTCCATCACTCACACTCACTTAAGAATCCCCAGATCACATCAAAAATGGAATTGGGTGAATGTTATTTTCCTGCCAATCCTTCTCTATAAATAAAAAAGGGGAGAAAAAATCCAGTTGTGCTGTCAAAAATAATTCATTCCAATAACATGTCCCGACTTCTTCATGTCTGAAAGGAGAGGTAGTGCTGCTTGCTTTCCAAGCCAGCCTGTGTTTATCAATAGCAGTTAGAGGGAAAATATACGTTCTGCTGGTTTAAAGTAGATGTGCCGTCATGTTTTAGGACGGTGCATTTGCCTCGTAAATATCTCACGCTCACCATCAATCAGCTGGCTAGTTCTAGTCAGTTTTACATTCTGGTCTGTTGTTGAGATATAGGGCTGTAAGTGGTTGTGCTGGGGTCACAGATGAATAATCTATGTGTCCACTAAATTCTGCTTTTATCCAGCTGGGAAATGAATACCAAACCAGCAGTGCTCAGCGAGGTGTGGGACTCAAATCCCTGGCTCTTTACTTTTATCTTTTGGTGCAAATATTTGTCTCATGAATTTCTCTGCCAACTGTTCCAAGAGATATTATATCCCAAGATAGAGCATAGGTTCTACTCGACATTTATTTAAATCTTTATTATCAGTTCAACCTCTCCCTAAAGCTCTTAGCTCAGGGAGTATTGGATTCATATGTTTGCTGTTGGAATGTGTACATAGGGTTTCAGTGCTTTCTCCTGGTGTGAAATGTATTCGTCTGCAAGGTGTCTAGCGAGGGGCTGCCTATGCCACGTGTTGGTTCAATCTCTGAATGTATCACTCTGCTAAGATTAATTAGTGCTGCAGGTCTGATTTAAAGGTCGCAGCCTGGGGATCAGTCAATAGGGCCATGGCTGCCTTGGGGACATCTCTGGACAAATTAAATGAAAATGTAAGGATTCAACAGAATAGTGGGAAGCATCCAGGTGCTTGCAATGTGTGTGTGTGTGTGTGTGTCTTGGAGTGGCTGGGGTTAGATAAAGGATGTCTGGACAGTTGAATCTTTCCACCTTTGTGTTATTATTTTGAATATATGGAAGTCCATTTGCGCCACAAAAAGAAAAAGAAACAGATGAATAGTTGTGCATAGTTAAAATAAATATATCATGGTATATAAAAATTATGAGATACCATAATTTTAACTTAGTAAGTCATAATTGACCATTTGCTAAACCCCTTTATTGAACAGTGATTGTCCAGTAAGTGTAATCTGAGAGTTTGGAGGGTGGTTTCTTTTTTGTCATCTTCCCAAAACCAAAAGCACAACAGTAAAAATGTAAGGAATATATCAAAAAGGGGTTTACACACGTGGACAAAATTGTTGGTACCCCTCAGGTAATGAAAGAAAAACCCACAATTCTCACTGAAATCATTTGAAATGTACAAAAGTAACCATGAATAAAAATTTATTGAAAATTAAACAATCAAAATCAGCCATTACTTTTGAATTGTTGATTAACATAATTATTTAAAAAAACAAACTAATGAAACAGGCCTGGACAAAAATGATGGTACCCCTATAAAAGATTGAAAATAATTTGACCAGAGGGACATGTTTAACTCAGGTGTGTCCTTTAATTGACATCACAGGTGTCTTCAAGCTCATAATCAGTCAGTCTGCCTATTTAAAGGGTGACAAATAGTCACTGTGCTGTTTGGTGACAAGGTGTGTACCACACTGAACATGGACAACAGAAAGCAAAGGAGAGAATTGTCCCAGGACATTCGAAACAAAATTATAGACAAACATCTTAAAGGTAAAGGCTATAAGACCATCTCTAAGCAGCTTGAAGTTCCTGTGACAACAGTGGCACATATTATTCAGAAGTTTAAGATCCACGGGACAGTAGCCAACCTCCCTGGACGTGGCCGCAAGAAGAAAATTGATGACAAGTTGAAGAGACGGATAGTTCGAATTGTAACCAAAGAGCCCAGAACAACCTCCAAAGATATTAAAGGTGAACTCCAAGGCCAAGGTACATCAGTGTCAGATCGCACCATTCGTCGTTGTTTGAGCCAAAGTGGACTTCATGGGAGACGACCAAGGAGGACACCACTGTTGAAAATCATAAAAAAGCGAGACTGGAATTTGCAAAAATGCATGTTGACAAGCCACAAAGCTTCTGGGAGAATGTCCTTTGGACAGATGAGACAAAACTGGAGCTTTTTGGTAAAGCACATCAACTCTATGTTCATAGACTCAAAAATCAAGCGTATGAAGAAAAGAACACTGTCCCTACGGTGAAACATGGAGGAGGCTCAGTTATGTTTTGGGGCTGCTTTGCTGCATCTGGCACAGGATGTCTTGAATCTGTGCGAGGTACAATGAAATCTCAAGACTATCAAGGCATTCTGGAGAGAAATGTGCTGCCTAGTGTCAGAAAGCTAGGTCTCAGTCGCAGGTCATGGGTCTTCCAACAGGACAACGATCCAAAACACACAGCCAAAAACACCCAAGAATGGCTAAGAGAAAAGCGTTGGACTATTCTGAAGTGGCCTTCTATGAGCCCAGATCTGAATCCCATTGAACATCTGTGGAAGGAGCTGAAACATGCCATCTGGAGAAGACACCCATCAAACTTGACACAACTGGAGCAGTTTGCTCACGAGGAGTGGGCCAAAATACCTGTTGATAGATCGAGAAGGCGCATTGACAAATATAGAAATCGTTTAATTGCAGTGATTGCCTCAAAAGGTGGTGCAACAAAATATTAAATTATGGGTACCATCATTTTTGTCCAGGCCTGTTTCATTAGTTTCATTAGTTTCATTTTTTTAAATAATTATGTTAATCAACAATTCAAAAGTAATGGCTGATTTTGATTGTTTAATTTTCAATAAATTTTTATTCATGGTTACTTTTGTACATTTCAAATGATTTCAGTGAGAATTGTGGGTTTTTCTTTCATTAACTGAGGGGTACCAACAATTTTGTCCACGTGTGTATGTGCTCAAACGTTACAATGTTAGCATGCCTAGCTAACTAGCTTACCACAACATGGTATTATTTCCAAAGCCAAGGAGAAAATCATTAACTAACATTATTTTGTGGGGTTACAGGTTATGTTAGAAAAAGCCCCATTCAGTGGATCAGTACATAGGAACCAGTCCTGAATGCTACTATTACAATGTTTATAACATTAACAACTGTGGCCGGGTTTTTATTTGATTTGGGAAGTTTACACTCCATCAACTCCAGCTGAACTTGCTGAGATAGGGTCGCCAAATTCATTGTTACTCATAGTCCTCATCCTCAAAGCCTTTTCTCTTGTAAAAGTGAAAATAACAAAGTATTTAACCTGGTTGCTTGTCCAAGTTTGTTCATATTTTTCTATAGTAAACTCAGCATCCAAACAGGGATTAAGTTATACAGTCTGAGTTTAGAGTTTTCGCATTATAATACGAGTGCTAACTAATCTTTACCCTACAGTACTAGAACAATGCTTCTCCTTTATTTCCATCTTATCATCAACTGGTTACTGGAGGCTAACGTTTTTTTGCCTGATACATGCAGCTTTAGCCTCAGTCTTTTCAATACAAGTCAGCCAGAGACATTGTTTTCAATCAACTCATGGAGCTAGCGATAATTAGCTAGCTGGCTACAGCTGATAAAATCTGCTAGCGACAGTTGTCACTTCAGCTAAATTGATAGTAACTGACCAGACATGAGAAGCCTGCTTTTGTCTACTTCTGTCTGAAATCAAGAACCATTTGTTATTTGAATGGTAAATCTGCCACCGTTATCAATAACTAAATATGTGCTGTGCGAGAATGAAAAGGTTGGCAGGCATAGCAACAGCACAATTTTTACTGTCTCATAATTTTGACTTATATCTATTTAAAATGCCCAACATTACATGTATTTTTTTCTTTTCTTGGCAGAAATTCGCTCATATATTTGATTTCACACATTTCATGGTTGAATAAATTACTATTGTTACGGGCTTTTCTGTAAAATAATGTGTAATAATGCAAAACTTAGGGACCTAAACAACACTCTTTCAGCTTCTGCTCTGCCCATCACCTGGTACTTATAATATCATAATGATGCAGGAGAAAATGTTTAGCTGCTCCCAAGTCCCTATCTCTACACCTACATCAAAAGACGACTCCTATTCCCCGAGCTACATCTCTTGGTCTCCGAGCCTTCTTTTCTGTGTGTTTTCTCATCATTTCCTGGGAGACAACAAACTTTTCCCCTGTGTAACAAACAGTTTTGACCCAGCGTGACTCGCCAGGTGCTGAAATTTTCTGGATATTCCCTCTTCTGAAATGTTACATCAACACCACAAAAGGAAAATGCAAGCATCGTTTTCAGGCGTGTTAAACAAAATGGGCTAATTAGGATGGTTGGCTACCACTCACACTGCGTTTTAATTTGCTTCTCACAGTGCAGAGATTCTGTTTCACTTTACAGTTTGTTGACTGCCAGTGTGTGGGAACAGACTAAAATGCTGACATCGGAGAGGGACATTAATAAGGATATCACTTCTGCTACCCTGGGCACCCACATCCAAATAATGGCATTCAAATTGTACATACTGTGTTCTGCACGACACTCTGTTGCAGACTCAAGCAATTTGAAGGCAATCAGACAGTGACTAGAGAGCAGTACTCTGATTAGATAACCACTACCATGATACACGATTGGTTGTGCAACACTGGACTCTATCTTACGCATTGCTAACATTTGTCCCAATCAACCTACTATAATGTGTTGACATGTATTAGAACAGCTGGCGGCATTACTGGATTCCTCCTACTCCCACAGAGGAGAGGATAACAAGACGAGAGGAAAAATGTTGCAAAAAGCATAAAAAAATGTCTTCTGCTGAATAAATGACAGCCTGCCCTGGAAGTGACACGGAGCTTCACACATACCAGGAGACACAAACCGTTAGCAGAGTGCGAAATGGAATGATGGAGACATATTTTGCGTTGTGGGACTCAAAATTACAGTTTGGGGGAGCAGGGGAAGAAAAAAGGGGAAGTAGTGGGGAGGCTTTGGTGTATGGGTGTACAAGCAATGAACATGAATTGTGAATGAGCAAGTGTCTGAGCTGAACACTTGCATAACAACTTAGCTGAGAGAGATATCCGGCTTGCTGAAACTGAAAGGGATGCGCTGGGTGTTTTTGAAGACATCTTGTCATCTTGTTCACATTAAAGGATGAGAACTTGGCATGATTACGATTTAGACATTAAGGTTATTCATAAATTATTGAATGTTGTTATGAATACCATCCTCCAAAAATACTAGAACCTTTGACATCTATATTACATTCATTTTTTTAGTTTTACAGATGTTTACAAGGATACTGAACTAAACTGATTTAGCAGATTACCTGTTTTTAACAGGGAAATGACGAGGGTGATGTAGGAGAACTGCTGAGTGATGTACTGAAGTGTCACTTCATACAGACTTTATCACCCTGCTAATTAACCATTAAAAGAGAACTATTGTTACCGTTTCCATTACCGTGCACTGTTATGTTTGGTTCTAAAAGGATACTTAAAGCAGCGCTGAGGACAGAAATGCAGTGTGATCTCTTCCTTTTCGTTTCTGGCACAGAAAGACTATTCTTACACATACAACTGCAGAAATTGTGGCATTATTATTAAGTCGTGTCAATGAAAGGTACAATACACTGGAATATACAGTATTATCAGTGTTGTAGTACAGAATGGCTCCGCAAGCTATTGTCAGTGTATATTTAAAAACAATAGGAGCTGATTATCTCTCTTAGCTTGGTAGACTTGTTGAAGAAGAGACAGCAGGAACCTCAGACTGCATGTAGTGAATCATTTACCATGTTTGCACTCTTCAGGGGCATTAAATGCAGTAGGGATTAACCAGAGTCTTTTACAGTTGTTGTATTTTTCAATTGCCGTTGCTATCGTGGTTTTTAAAAGTATACAAAAATACTCCGTATGTAAGAGTAAAATATGAGATGCTGACACCCATAGCATCTTATCTTTGAATCATGGAGAGTTCTTGAGTTGTTATTATACAAATACTATTGATTTGGCTCAATGTTGTTCCTTCTGAGCAAACTTCATCAACTGATGAAGCTCATTTGATATGATTGCAAGCTCCGGAAAAGCAACAGTACTAAATGGTGAGGCTGTTTTCTCATGGTATGCACACTATTAGGAACTACTACTGTTTCCAAGCTCAAAATAAAACGTGAACCTCAGCTTTTAAACCAACACTGATGAGAAAAATTAAAAGTGCTCCAAAAAACACAGATTTTAAACAAATTAAATTTAAGTTGTCATAGAGTTGCCCCTCTGCGGATGAAGTTCCTGTGATATGATTGAAATCTCCAAAACAGCTCCTAGATGGACCTTGTGGTGAGATTGTTTTCTTGACTATGTTTTTCTTCATTCTGAGCAAAAGCAAGCTACCCTACAGGTATACCTGAGTTTATAGATACACCAACAAAACTGTCATATCACTTCCCCCCTTACTTCCAGCTTAGTCTCGTCTGACTAAGCTGTACTGTTTAAGTGTTTTTCTTAATGGTTCTGTGAATTTAGCATTTAGCATTGATCAGTGCTGACCGCTGGGCACAGAATGTGTGTTTTGATATGGTGCCAGTTTTCCATTTAAAATGAGCTGTGTGGTATCGGCTGTGGGGGCCAGCAGCACTCCTTACAGCAACAATCACAACACTGCAGGATACCAGATGATCGCGGTTTTCTTTGGTAGATCATCCAGATAGATCATCAAATATAAGCTCAATCAATAAAAAGCAGTGCACTATGTGTTTTGTTTTAGAAAGTAATCAACATAATCAAAATCTATCACAAGCTGTATCACATTAATATTGTTGAACCTGCACTTATTAGAGCACCTTAACAATGCTCCCTTCACACAAACACCTTATTCTTGCAGAATAATGTTTGTGTAAATGTATACTTACAGCACAACACACAAAATGTCCAACAATGAGTGTTCCAGCAAGTCAGGAAAAGTCAGAAAGCTCATGTTTCCTGCCGGGACAATTTGAATCACTCAGACACAGAATACCTGCCAGACAGTAAACTACCAACCTTAACCGCTGGAACAGCAACCTCTACATGTCCCCTTTTTCTGGCAGCAACATTTCATAGGACCATATGTATGCTAAGTTAATAATACAGATTTTGACGTGAGGTCACTCTAGATTATCTCAGGCAATTACTTAAAGTAGAAAAAGACTGCACATTATTCATGTATGATCGTATGACTTCAGCAGGGTTATTTAAGGGCAGATGTACAGCATAGATTTTTTTTCCTTAGAATGCTGTTTCTGTTTTGCAGCTGGTAGAGTGTGTCCTCTTTTTTTCTTGGCAAGTATACATAAACTTAGTTTCTTCTTCTTTACAAGGTTTGCCCTTTGGTGGGTACATAAGTGATGCTGGAGAAATGCTTACTCCTGAATCATTTAGCACGTTTTGTGGATCAATGATCCCCCAACTTAGGAGATGCCTATTGGATTGATGTTTCCCTGAGCAACACTCTGAGTAAATATATCTGCATTCATTGAGCTGCCCTGCTCAATCACACTACTTTGGCTGCAGCACTACAAGATAGCTTGCACCCAGAGGGAGATACTGGCAGACTTTGTGAGGCGTCTTGCTGACTGCTCAAGTGCCTTTATCTGTGCATTTCCTAATGGCATAGTGCTTGCACAGACTTTTATGTTAAAAAAGAGATAATGTTCAAAGTTATTTTTTTCCCTCATGACTTAATTAGGGATAATTACGCCAAAGATGTGAATGTTTTCAAACTTGTCCTGACTCTTCAGTTATTCTTTTAGGTTTGTTGTGACTGAAAACTTCATTAAATCGATCCCAGTTCTGTGAAAGCGCTTTGTATTTGAATCTTCTGGCATCTTTTAGCTCTGTCATTAGTAGCTAGTCTTTCATTCATGTGCTGGAATTCATGTGTGATTTTGATACACCTGCCAATTAGTCCAGAAATGAAGATGATGTAATCACTTTTTACAATTTCATCTGATGCCATTTGAATCCAAGCGTAGCCGTACTTTGCGGTAAGTTTCCAGGAAAGATCAGTGCTTCACCTGATGAGCCCTCTCAGATAAGATGACCTCTAGACATCTACTGTATATCCTCTGCTGTCATTTGACAAGTTATCAATGGGTCCTTGTGAGGAGAAAAAACAAGTAGAGCATTATAATGCATACATACTTTCACTTGTTTAATGGCTCCTCTTGTTCCAAGGTCCCTGCCAAAAAAGGGTGATGCCATCTGTTTTAAATTAGCACTGGCCAGGAAGGAAGCTTTTGACAGTGTTGTTTAAATCAATCAGATGGGAGATGGAAGGGATCTCATTATGGTTATGCTGGTCCTGGGAATCAATCATGACCCAGCAGATGTTTCCAAAAAAATGTTAAGTCTTCATTTTGGCCCTGACACCATTGTCATCAGCTCTCAAGCATCAGCTAAAAAGGTAAAAACAGCACTGAACACTTTAGTATTGCATCTGTTCTTTGTTTAATTTTCATTCTATCTGATCTCTGAATTAGCATCAGCTTTTCTCAAAAGTACATTATGTGCTCATTTCTCACTAAAAGGCAGATCACATAATTTTTTCTTTTTCTTGTAAATCATAACATAAATATGAAAACATATTCTCAATGAGATGGTCTCCTGTGAACCTCACACTTCAGTTTACCTCAATTTAAATTAGTTGTATTGTGATAAGAGAAGGTTTAGTGTAGGTGTTGCTGTTTACAGTATATAGCTGTGTGTGGGTGTGTGTGTGTGTGTGTGTGTGTGTGTGTGTGTGTGTGTGTGTGTGTGTGTGTGTGTGTGTGTGTGTGTGTGTGTGTGTGTGTGTGTGTGTACCACGTATTACTCAGGTTATGGGGACATAAATCTGTTTACACTGTCATGTAAATCATTACATTTTAGTGTGAATAATTGGTTTAAGGTTAGGTTAAGGTTCGGCAAGTAGTGGTTAGGATAAGTCTCCAGGAAGTGAATGTAAGTCAGTGTAATGTCCTCTGAAGTGATGGAAACACAGCTGCGTGTGTGTGCTCACAAGGACAAAGCCCCAGTGGCTGACTGTGTTTCCAAAAGTGGAGAATAACAGCTTTATAATTCCTGTGTAGTTTGAAACCTGCGGCACAGTCTGTCCCCATACTGGGGTGGACAAAATAACAGGAGCACCTCATTATATAATGCAATCCAAGGCAACAACAGCGAAAATGATGACCTTAAAAATAGAGGCTATAGAGCTGAATCAACACCGTGTCAACAAAAACAACGACAAAATAAGGGCCGTGCTTCAAACAAACAAGACTTTCTGAAATCGACAAGCGTGCTCACTTCACACAGGGACCGTCCAAGTGTGCAAGGGTGGAAAAAAGAATGTTGGATTTGTTGAACTTGAACTTCTCTCTCAAGCTGTGCAACGAGTGCAACGATAACGCCCTTGAGGTGAAACTGTGCGCCATTATCTTCATTTGTATGATTCATCACTCCCTCTCAAGAGGCTTTTTGTCCCATCTTCGAGTTTGGCCATTCCAAGCATTTAAAAACACTTTTGCATTTAGACGTGGTGATCACACATTCAGATTGAGCTGTCACCTTTTCAAACTAATTGTAACACATAAGAGGCTACAGCCTTGCTAGCTGCTCTGTGAGGTTGTACTTAAATGTAGTGGCACTGTGAGCTAAATGCTAACATCAGTATTTAAACATGCTTACAACGACAATCTTACCATGTTGATGTTTAGCAGGTATAATGTGTACCACCTTGGTTTAACTGTTAGCATGCTAACATTTGCTAATTAGCACTGAACAGTGTCGCTGACGCTGGTAGGAATGTTATTAGATTTGCAGGTATCTGGTTCTATTATTAAATATACGGACATTTTGACCTGATAATGGAAGAGGACCACCAAAGTCATTAGAATACCATGAACGTGTACAACATTTCATGTAGTAGTTGTTAAGATATTTTAGTCTGAACCAAAGAGGTGGCAGACTGACTGACAGACAGACAGACTTAGCATGGCATGGCTAGAAAGGCAGCAAACAACCTTTAACCAAGATCATTCTGTCTGTGGTGTCAATTTCAACTTTCTTCCGCACATTAGTTCTCAGATTGATTGGTGACATGATTACCCATTCACCACGGCTCACTAGTTTTCTCCATGTTGCATTAACGAGAACAACAATGTCCTAGAGGACATGCAATGGGTCAGACAGTCATGCCATCAATAGCACAGGAGTAGGGTGTAGTTTTCCACTAGGTAGCGTATGCCTATGAAACTAATGATGGGACTGAAAGGGAGGAGATTTGCCACCATGGAAAAAATCCAGAAAAGCAGGACGTTCTGGACACAGTGACAAAAGATGACTACAGGAAATGTTTCCAGGAAAGAGAAAAGCACTGGGACAAGTGTATCACATCTCAAGGAGAGTACTTTGAAAGGTACTACTGCAAGATTTATAATGACAGTTTTCACAATTCGGGGGAATTTTTGGGTTCCCCTCGTACGTAGCAAGGCTACTGTGTTTTTATTTAATACGGATTCTATTGTCAGGTGTTCCTGTTATTTTGTCCACCCATTGTGCATTCATACAAAGGTAGATTCAGCATGCTTCACATGAAAAACAACACTGCCAATGTAAAATAGTGAGCCCCCCCCCCCCCCCCCCCCCCCCCATCCTACCAAAACACTCACTCTCACACACACACACACATACACACACACACGCACACACAGGGCTTTGGATAAAAACTAATAAAAAGGCTGGCAGAAGAGTAATGTTCTGAGGCTACTCTTTAAAGTGATAAAATTAGGGGCACACCTCAGGTCATCTGGCAGGCTGTTCCACGGTTTGGAGGCAAAGTGACTAAAAGCAGCTTCACCAGATTTTGATTCTATTCTTGGATCCACAAAAATTTCCACTACCAGATGATCAGAGAGGTCTGCGACTGATAAACAGTGAGCAAGTGGTTTATAAACCAGAAGTAAAATTTTGAAGTAAATTCAGGAGGCTTAAAAGGAGCCAATGTAAAGGTCCGAGCACAGAAATGATGTGCTCAGCGCTTTGTGTTGTAGGCTCTTCTGCATCCCCACAGTCTTCTCAGGGAAAATGGCTTTTCAATAATCTAACATGCTGGACACCAGAGCATGTGAAAAAGAAAAAAGAAAAGAAAACATTCAACAGAAAGTTTTTGGACTTCCCATATTTAATGCCATCAGTCAGCGTTTTCACTGCACTTACATTATTGTTCTGACATTATACACCAGGAGGGCTTTCATATTCAGTGCCTGCAACTATTCCTCGGGATAAGACTGGAGGATGTCATCTTGCGATACACTAACTGCATCAGACTGTGGCATCCTCAGGGGAAAGGTAAACTTCACTGGCTAGAATAGGTGATCTACATGCCTGATGATTCACCGTGACAGGTGTTCTGTGGTCAATCCTGTGCTGCTATACTCTGAGAAAAACACTTCAAAAGTTCTTCTTGCGCTCCATTGGCTCAACAACCTTTGATTGAAGTTGAAGGGTGAAAGACCACTCCTCTGTTTCAGGGCCTTAAGGTAATCTTCAGCTTTGAGAGAGAGATGGAGAACTGAAGAAGACTGATTTATAAGGTACTGCAGCTATAATTAAGTAATAGCCGAAGGAAGCAGTATGTTTGGAAGATGTGCTTGTAGTCTTGTCAGTTATACAGGGTCTTTGTAGCTTTCTACCTTTAAACTGTAGAAGAGAATTCCTTTCAATTCAAGGCCTGCATGAACATGAGATTTGTCTTTCCTTTGACAGTTTCAGTAGACTTTATGTAACGTTGCAAGCTTCAGCGTACAGTTATATGTTTTTATAATCTTCTACTTCATTGATATTTACATCTTGAACTTGTTTTACAACTGTTGTCTTTATTTATTTTTTGTTTGTCTATGATACTTTTTACCTTGTCTGCTTTCTGAAAAGATTGGATCAATTGTTAGTTTTCTAGTTCTTTAGTTCTTATTTTGGGTTGGTGGACTGTGTAAACACCTGGGACAACAATGGAAATAAGTCCAGGACATTACTGTTCTGTCCCTGACAAAGTCTGATTAATTGTATTTTTAAAAATACATTCAAATCTTCAATGTTGTTGCTGTTGTGGGGATGTGCAGATGAGTGGACCATTGATAACTGAAGTTAAGTCATTTTGATGTAGCAAATCTTGAAATCCTACAGCAAAACAAAAAAATAGGAACATAGATTTGATATTTCAACCAGGAACACTGACATTCATATGAAAACCTCCTAAATTAATGTTGTTGTTATGTACCGTATGCCTGTTTTTGCCTTTTTTTGCCTTTTTTGCTTATTACTGAAATGAACTAAATGTCAGTGTTCAGTGCATAAACTTACAAAGTGACAAAGTGAGTGTTATGATGACTTTAATGACAAAAATGACATTTGTGAGTTGACACTGATGCCCCAACACTACAGAAAATAAATGGAAGACATTTATCCCAGTGTTCCTCCATTTATTTTGTTTTTGTTTAATATATTCCAAATTTTTGTCAGCATTTAATCTCTATTTACCCCCTCTCAGCTTCCACTCCACGCCTGACTGTCCTGGAAGATGGTTCCCTCTCCGTCAGACTCTGTCTGCAGTTTCTTCCATGTTTCTTTCCTAATGAGTTTTTTTGTTTTTGTTTTTGTTTTTTGCTCTTTATAATGATCTAATGTTGGTGGTTTGTTGTCTTGTATTAATTCAACATACTGACATTGTGAGGACTGTTGAGGATGTGATTAAGGGCTATACTCATTTAATTTGACTTGCTGCAAACTAAACCGGTGATTTATTTATGATTTGGATAAGATTCAACTTTGGTGACTTTAATGTTGGCTACTTGGTCCTCGTCCATCCTCTCTCCCCTTTTACTGTTTTGTTTGGCCCATCAGGTGACGGGGGTGAAGCTGAATGTGGTCAAAAACAGGTAAACATTTTGAAACAAAAAAACTATCTACTAAGGTTTTTGAAACTTTCCACTCTTCAATATTGTACTTAAATACACCTGTGATTTACATGGTAAAAAAACTCTAATTGAGCCTTTAATTGCTCTTATCTACTACTATTGTAGCTTTCTGTGGCCCTCACCTAAATCAATGCAACATTACATTTTAAGAAATCCTATGAAAAGACAAAGATAACAATGCATCAGTCCATCTCTCAATAATTTCTGACTTCTCTACCCTGTCTGTGGCAGCCTATTAGTTCCTACTGTAGACAGAAATCTTTAAAGGGTACATATCATGCACATCTCCAGGTCTATATTTATAGCCTATTCTGGGGCTCTACGAGCCTGTCCTCCCAAGAACAACAACACAATAGGTCATAATGTCAGTCACCCAAAAACGACCTATAGTTACATTTGAGTGACAGATGCCATCTAACAGCCGTAGTAATTATGACCTGGAAAAGTGGCGTAGTTCTCCAGGTGACGTCTATATAAGTTGACAAATTTCCTGGTTCGGAGGTGGTAGGTTTGGTAGATGGCTTAACCCAATCTTGCAAAAAGTGGACTTGGCAACAGGAGACTGCTGCTGGACATAAAAACTGTGACTACAATCGTCCCCTAATCTTAACCCTATGGTGTTTGTTGCCATGACGAAGAAGGTTGCCTTACTTTAAAGAAGTAGTATATTTTTACATAACTTTGACCATGTTTAGACATCATAACTGTATAAAAATAACAGAAAATCACAAAAAGCATGTTACGTCCCCTTTAAAGAACACAAATAGAAGTGACAATTCACTGCTGCCTTCTTGTCCCAGTGCCCAAGGGGCAGCAGTAAATTGTCTGAATGACTATCGCCCAGTAGCTCTAACCCCCATCATCACCAAGTGTTCCAAGAGACTGATTCTCGCCTATATCAAGGCTGCCATCCTTGCTGATCTTGATCAACATCAGTTCGCATATCAGACCAATAGATCAACAGATAAAGCAGGCCTCCTCTTCACACAGCCCTTATACATCTAGAACAGCAAAACACATATGTAAGGATGCTGTTCGTTGATTTTAGTTCAGCATTTAATACAATAATCCCCCACAAACTGGTCCAAAAACTGAGTGACCTGGGCCTAGACAGTTCACTGTGCTCATGGATACTGAACTTTCTAAGAAACAGACCCCAAAATGTCAAGATTGGAGATCACACCTCCTCAACTCCTTCACACACGACTGTTCCCCCTTTCCCCTCCTTCAACACCATCGTCAAATTTGCAGATGACACCACCATAGTAGGACTGATAACAAACAGCAATATCACAGCCTACAGGGAGGAGGTTCAATACCTGGCTGAGTGGTGTTCCCATAGCAACCTGGACCTCAACACCACAAAAACTGAGGAGATGATAATAGACTTTAGAAGGTCAAGGCAAATTGAGCACTCTACTCTCTGCATATGAGGAGAGGAGGTAGAGAGGGTGGACAACTTCAAATTCCAAGGAGTCTACATCACAGCAGACCTCACGTGGTCTGTAAACATCTCTCACCAGGTGAAGAAGGCCCAGCAGAGACTATGTTTCCTTAGGAAGTTGAAACAGTCCCACCTCGTACAGCAGCTGCTGGTAAATTTTTACTGTGCCACTATCGAGAGCCTCCTGAGCAGTGTGCTACGGCAGCTGCACTGTGGAAGACTGGAGGGATCTGAAACGGGTGGTGAAGGCGGCTCAGCGTGTCATTGGGACTACACTACCACCTGAAGGACGTTTACACTGGCAGAATACAAAAGAAAGCCAGCTGTATCATAAAAGACCCAACCCACCCTGGACACTGTCTGTTTGCCCTGCTCCCCCCTGGAAGAAGATACAGGACAATCAAAAGCCGTGCAAACAGACTAGAAAACAGCCTTCTTCCAAGAGCTGTAACCTCTGTTTACCCCCCCGCCCTCGCTGCCAAAGACTTAAGAAGACTGACCGCTATAAGCAATAACCCTACCGACACCCCCCCCCCTCCCCCCCCCACACACACACATATTCATTATGCATTATGCACTCATGACTCATATTGCACATATTGCATTATTGCACATACCAACCCATACGCTGCTGCTTTACCGCTACTGTGTCTCGTTTTTATCGTTTGCCTCTGTATATATTTTGTTTTTATTTACATTTTTTTCCCATTAAAATTTTATTTAAATTTGCTTTTTTTTTATTTGCTGTTGAAGAGCTGCTAAACAGACTTTCATTGTTTGAAGAAAAATGACAATACAGATCTAATCTAATCCAATCTGATGTTTCACTGCAGAGTTTCTCTGACAGCTGTCCCACTATAACACATAATTAGTGTTGACATACTTAAAAACACTACCACTGTCTAATCACATCAAATAAGTTGCTGGGTGTCAGCTAGCCATTTGGCTGTTAGGTTAATTAGGCGTTAATTATAAATATTTACTACTTTTAATTCAGGCGTATCAGTTATCCATGCTGATGAGCACATGTAAGCACATTCATCTTAGTCCTTCTCTATTTGCTGTATGACCACAGAATAAGAGATAAACAGCATTTTTAAAAATGAAAGAAGGGGCTTATCTGTGGTGGTAGTGGGTGGACAGCTGATATAAGGATGATCAGCATGACGTGTTGTGACAAAAAAAGAGTAAGGAGCGGTGGCAATGTGTTAACAGTTTGCAAAGGGGTAAAAAAAAAATAGAATAATTAATCCCAAATTTAGTAGTGTGATAAATTGAAATGAATATAATGAGGCCAAAATAAATACAGTTTTAGATAATAAATAATTTGTGGAACTATAGGATTATGAGCATGGTACTTTCACAATAGAAACAGTCAGATTTTGGCATTAAACTGCACCCTTGTCTCTGACTTTGGTCACATTTAGCCCTGACCTACAGCACGAGTCTTGTTTTTCTGAGATAAAAAGAGAATGAGAGACTCAGAGGTCGGGTAAATACTTCCTGTTGTTTTCTGTTCAAACACTCTGCGTGACATGATGTAATGATCAGTGGTTCCCTACACATTATCTAACATTTGTCCAGGCATCACATGATACTGTGCCAAGAAGTAGCTTACCTGGTTGTTTCCCACATACTGTACAGTATAAGAAGGTGAACGACAGGCGATATCTCGCTCTACACTGTAATGTTATTTCTTCTCCAGCAATTTATTTTTATTCTCTCATGCTTGACGATCATCTTGTTGTGGTTGCCAAACAGTGCGGCACTCTGCTCTGTGTGAGAGACTTTCCCCACTCATTAAATTTCAAGACTCCAGGCACATACAGAGAGAGAAGTTCTTTACTGTGAGTGTGTGTGTGTGTGTGTGTGTGTGTGTGTGTGTGTGTGTGTGTGTGTGTGTGTGTGTTAGTGAAAGTATGTGGGCAAGTGCAAACTATGCAGTATAAAGTAATGGAAATCTGGAAAGCCTGTGTTATGTCTGAGGACATTATGTACGTTGATGTACATTAGAAAGACTAAAAATGCTTTAATGTAAATTAGTTTTAAGTAATATGATTTATTTTATAAAGTAAATAACCCATTTGACAATCTGTATGCCACTCTTAAAAAGCAACTACACCCAAACAATTCTACCTTTCTCAGTTAGAATAAAACATTTTTGTCAATAGTTAAATAATAGGTTAATAATTTTTAAGGTCTGTCCTAAAACAATAGTCAGCTGCATAAATGAACACTGACATATGTTTTTCTTGCTGTAATCATTCCTCCTGTTCATACTGACCATTAAGAGATCCCTTCATAAAGCATAACAATGTAAGTGATGGGGGACAAATCCACAGTCTTCCTGTGCAAAAATGTATTTAAAAGTTTATTTGAAGCTTATATGAGGCTTTAGCTGTCCAAATTAATTAAATCAACTCAATATCTTTCAAAGTTACTGTTTTTCTAGCTCCAAATTCCCTTTTTTTTGTTACGATCTTTCTGTTTTACAGCTGAACTGGAAAACACTGTCCACCAGGACACAAAATTCCTACTAAAAAGACTGTAACTGTGGAAGATATCTACTTTATTTGACTAACTCAGACTGCTAAAAGCCTCATATTATCTTCAGAAAAGCTTTTAAATACATTTTTGCTCAAAACAAGGATTTGGAGGTGATCTTGTTATGGTCAGTATGAACAGGAGGAATGGTTACAAGAAGCAAAACCTGTTTCATTGTTCATTTGGGAACCTGATATTGTTTTAAGACTTGAAAAATTGTCAACTCATCAATTAAGCACACGTGACTGTAGAAATATTTACTTTACAATAATCGGGCTCACCTAAAGAAGACTCAGGGAAAAAACTGATTATATGCTATAGATTGGTGGCCAATGATTTTCATGACCCTCTCTCATTTTCAAATGTGAATTATAGCCTATGTATAATTTTAATTGCTGGTGATTTCCATTCATTATTTATGAGTTTTCACTGGCTTTTGCACTGTTGCATTTCCAGATTTACGGCTCGGAACCGTGGTTGGAGTCCTCTGTTTCTAATCTAATTTAGCCTGCTCATAGCTGTAATGTACTGGTAATTTTTAAGCTTCCGCTGTCGGACATGAACAAGAGACAACAGTAAACACAACACATAGGCCTGTGCCTTGTGGATTACTGTGCTATATTCAGCTTAACTAGATATTAGGGGGTGACAAACAATTATGTTAGCTACTTTAAACAGCAAGGCTACGACTACGTACTGGCACCCCCACCCCCATCCATAATGTAATTATTCAGACATATTAATCAGCAAAAAAAACATTACAATATATACCCACCAACATCTACTGTAACAGCACAATATACTGTCCTCATACATAAATAAATATATACACACAACCTCACAAATATAAACATAATATACAAATTCAAACAAACATAACCCAAACAAACAAACAAAAAAATACATTAATGTGTCAATTAAAACACTGTATATTAGATTCACTTCGTGGACAAATAGTCTGTAATCCATATAAAGAAAATTATGAGGATTTGATCTATCTTAAGTTATTTTTCTCCTCCTACTGCAACCTTTAGAAATATATTCAGAAAGCACATTATTAAAAAGGTGTTGAATTAAAGCTCCATCCTCGATTTCTAACCAAATCTAAATCTGGAACATGAACAATGTTTGTCGCAAGTCATGATATAAAGAATACATTTGATTTTGTTTTCCACCTCATTCAGTTCACAATATTCACAGTAAGATGCTAAGAGCATCCTAAGTCAGATTTGATTTTGCAACATGCATGAAAACAGGTTCACCTTTTAAATGAACTTACATTTTGCTATAATTACTGTAATTAACATTTTTATATTAATACTGGATGCCCCTCAAATACAACTTGTTTGTGAAAGGGGTTGCTCGTAGTGATGAACCCACAAATAATTATCACCAGTTCCTCTCAGCTCTACAGAGCTTTGTAATGTTATTTAGCTCATTGTTTCAGTTTTACAGCCCACAGCTTTACTGTTTTGGTTTGCTCTCACCTCTGGTTTCCACAGAAGGTTGTGTTTTTAACAAAAAAGTTCTAAAAAGATGTCTGTACATGGCCTGACCAGCACCAACAAACAGGCAGACACAATTAGCAACTAGCTGGTGAGGACAGTGTAGCGTTTAACAGCTAAACAGCCAGGTATTTCCCTCGGGAGTTGGTGGAGACCAAAAACAAAGCTAAAAGGAATGTTTCTTTGTGTCTGCTGGATGTGTAAACAGGCAACTGCAAACAAGTTCAACATACAGTATGTCGGTGGTGTGTTTACAGTTTGTTTCGGCTGCGTCCAAGTGAAGTGGCCCAAAAAATCAGTTATTTCTGGTTTAATGAGATGTCTCAGCTCAATGTGACCTCAGAATTTGCTGTATTTGCATCACAGAAATAGGAGTCACGTGGAAGCAGAGATGTTAGCTTGGATCCAACACTTCCCATGAGCAAAAATTAAGAAGTGTGAAGAAGAGTGTGGACAAGTAACAGAAAAGCAGCAGCTGGTGATGCACTCATAAATGCATTTCAATAAGGAGAGACATAATCGAAAGAGAGGCATAAAGAGTTATAAAATTAATTTATTTGACATACTGTGTACAGGAAAGGTTGAAGAGATATGTGAGAACTCTTTGGCAATTATAGAGCCCATTTTACAATGGCTGTCACACCACGAGCCATACAGGAATATCCCCCCCAGTGGAGTCTAGACACTGGTGGGGGTGGTGGTGGTGGTGAAGGAGTTAAGAGCTATAGATGAAGATCTGGATGGATGGGTGCTTCAACTGATGAGCCCAGCTGAAGCACCCACGGACAGCTGGTTCTGATGGAACTGGAGGAGAACAGAGTGGAGGAGGGTCGCGTCAATCTGACACTGAAATGACAGCCGACAGCAGCAGAAGAAAAGAACAGTTTTAAAGTTAAATGAGATGATTGGTTAACAGCGGCCCTGGCAGAATCTGAATCCTCAGTCGTCTGATGGAGTTGAAAGAGGGAAGCAGAGAGAAAATGTAAATTAAATAGAGTAAGAATGAACATAATCTTCCTGATTAACTTTCACTAAGCTTCATACAAATATATGTATATACAAGTAAATTCTACAGCTACTGAGTTACCTTATAACTTCTCTCCATACTGGTAAATCCTCTGGTGTAAATGATCTGTTCCATATTAATGGGAGCTGTTTCTTGCCTGAGCCACTTCCTGCCAGCTGCCAGTCTCCTTAGCAATTAATTTGATTCCATTTGTGTTGAAGAAGTGTTTGGGCAGGAGACTGGAGACACAACAGTAGGGAAAGGCAGCGGCTTCCGACAACAGGGCCTTTGAAGTTGTCGGTGCCCTTTAAAATAATTATGAAAAGAGAGGAATGAAAACACGAGGCACATGCTGCTATACCTCAAAGACAATCTGCGGTGAACCTGATACATCCATTTACTGGGGGGTGATCTGTCTCCCTTTAATAATTTTTAATGATATTTCAATCAAACAAAATCTCAGTTGCACTGGAATCTTAAATATAATATACCGTATATCTCAAAGCTTTTTGCACCCTTTGAGACAAATGACAGTTCTTTCTTTATGGCTCAGTACACTGATTTGAAATACTAGTAGCACCATGTCTTGAAAATTCCCACAGTCATTTTTCAAGGGAAACAAAAGTAAGATCAATGAAAAGCACCTGCTGTGATGACAACGCTAGCAGTGAAAGTAGAACATTTGTAGTTATTAATATTGAACACAGTGGGTGTATACGATAGCTAAATATGTATCTAGTCAGTGATCACTTCATTCGCTGACACACCCTCGAGTACTCTTTTACATCATTGCAGGAAGGAATTAAACCACTAGGGGTCAGCAAAAACAAGATTTCAACAATCAGGGGGTGTTAATGGTCCCCTGTGGAGCTTTAGACCACTAGTAGCACTATGGGACAAGTGTTTTATTTCATATCACCCACATGTATGAGGACGCACATGCAAGTGTGCTGGTAAGCAGGTGACGCAATACATATTCCCACTAATGGTTTCACACTATTCCACTGATCTACAGTTGGCGACAGTAACTCCATCAGAAGCGCTTGTCAGACGGTCTAATAGCTTCGGAAACCAGTAGGTAACTTATCAATATCATACATCATGTTGTTTGATTTTTTTGGTTTGTTTTCTTGTCCAAATATCACTGTGCAGGATATAAACAAACACAAGAGAAAACATAAGACAAAGCGGTTTTATCCCTTAATAAATTGTTGCACAAGGAACATGTGCGCTTAGTAAATCAGAAAGAAATGTAATGAATCCACTTACAGGTTGAGCAGACATGTAGGTGTATGCTTATACTCTGATTATAATGGCCTCACTCCAACATAGATAATTAGGTAAAGTTATTTACAATTGTAGTAATCAGTGTATTTCCTCACATTAATGTGAAACTGCACACATATACATAATTAAAACTTCAAATATGTCTGTTAGAGTAGATAAATAACAATATTGATTGACTGATTGCTTCCTTAAATTTAAATATTACAGACAAATTTATAAAAAATGCAGCTTACTTACAACTTTGCCGATGCTGTTCACATCTGAAATATTCATCTGCAGCTACTTTAGCTGGTCTAACCTTCTTTTCTTGTTCAAATGTTTGTCTGTTTCAGATTATTATAATTACTACATGTGTAAGCTCATCACGTAAATGTAGTCTATGTAGATTAAGCATAATAACACACAAGTGTGAGCATGAATTAAAAAGCCATTACATACTCTTACATTTGAGCTAATTTATTTTTAAATATATTCACTTATTAGAGACGGGTAATCATTTTTTACCAAAAAAAAAAAAAAAAGAAAAGAATCAGTGGCTTGAGAAAACAGTTTGTAAAAGTGGCCTTAAACATCCTATTTTGCAATATTAAGGTAAAGCAAACAAATAATAAAATCCTGAAAGCTGCTCTAAGAAGGAATCAAGGGAAGCTAATTGAGAAAAGCAATTTATTTAGCTGATTTAAAGTTTCATAGTGAATTTAATTACCACTCAGTGAATAATTTTCTCAAGTTTTCCTCATTTCACACAACCAAGGCCGTAATTCTCAAAGTTAAACACTGAGTCACAGTTTTTTTCTCTCTTCCTAACAAAGCTAATTATCCACCGCGTTCTCCTCCTCCCTCTGTTCTCCTCCATCCTCTGGCTTACTTCACTTCTCTGCTCCATGGCTCATCTTGTTCACTGCAGCCAATTTAAAAGCAGCTTAATCCTGGAGAGAATACTGTTGCTGCTTCCAGTTGCACTCCTGTGATTGATGTCTGGCAAGATCAAATCTAATGCCGGATGTTTGTGTGATTGACATTACACAGGTGTGCGCCTACAAATGCCAGTGGATGCAAAAAGCACAAAGGGGTTTACATTGTGCCCACTGCCTGCTCAGAGATTAGAACTGTCAAGGCTGCAAAAACTAGCAAGTGCTTCCTGATTGCTCTTGAAATCAGCTTGCAAATCAGGGGTTCTCTTGTTTTCCTTTCTTTTTTTTTTTGACGTCTATTTTTGTTGTCTTTTTTTAATCACAATATTTGTAACAGCCTTGATTGGCCCAAGGGGTGGAACTGTGACATGGTGAAGGAAACAGCTATGAGAAAGCCAATTTCAAGACAGCTCCTCCAAAGAATGAAAAATAATAAAATAAGGCATTAAGTGAAACGTGTAGTCTGAGGGTATCATTTCATAAGCAAAGTTAACCTACTGGGATTTGAAACACATACAACAAACCACATAACACTCACTCATAAAGATGCAGGTTTCTGAGGAGGATTTCAGGAGTGGTGGCCTAAAGGTTAGACAAGCAAGCTTGTTGACGGAGGTCGTCGGCTCAGTCCCCAGACCAGCAGGATAAATCTGGGTGAAGTGAAAAAGCCTCTCCCTCATTACCACCACTGAGGTGCCCTCGAGCAAGGCCCTTAACCCCAACTGCTCCAGTGAAGCTGTTCAATGGCAGGCGGATCAGACTGTGGTTGTACTGGGCAGCTGTGAATGTGATCAGGGCATTCATGCAAAAGAGAGGCTTCCTCTCAGTGAAACTGCCCTGAATAAGTAAAGGTTAAAAAAAAAGATACAACACACATTTGAGCATAAAAAGAGTGGAAATGCTGAAGAAAAAAAAATGTTGAAACATTACAAAAATGTTTTTACATTTAGCATAGGTGGAAAAGTCAGTGTATCAATAAAAACAAAATGTGTCAAATTGTAATGGAAATTGAGTTAACAAATGTGATTTTGATTAGTCCTGCTTTAAAATCTCTGTCACAAGTGTTCAGGTGCATATATACAGTATATGCATCAGGACACTCATTCAATATACACCGTCCACATCATAGAGACACCTGTTGATGGCCATGACTTTCTCAAGATATTTATGTTTTCCTCCCAGTATTGCAGCTTTCCACATTCACGCCCATGTGGTTTAATGTGAAAAGCCTTTTGTCCTACCAGCCCACTGGTTTGGTTGGCCTATAGGCATCTAATTCCACTATCACATGCCTTCACATGTTCTTGCATTAGTTATTACACTGCAAAATAATAAGATTATGAATGTATTTAACTGTTCTCCGGGTGCAGCCTATAAATTTTATTGCATAGTTGTCATGTCGAATTTTTTTTTGTCTCGTTACATCAGGTGATGTAGTCTGTACACAAATGAAGGTTGTAGAAAAATCTGATTATCCAGTATACTCACGGTGCTTAACAAGTTACTAGTTGTTTCTTATGTGTAACTGCTATGGCAGAGAAAATGTACCTCCAGTCTGCCTGAATGAAAACACAACACAGAAAGACTGCAGTGAAGACACGCCGCTCCACTGATAACAGCCCAAAAGGTGCCGGTAGGGTTCACAGGAAAATTCACAAAAGCAGCCTTGTGAGGATTTTTTGGGGGACTTTCTGCACACAAAAGTTAGAAGTTTTGTGAAACTGTTTTTCTGTCTATATTGGCTCCATTCTGATGTTTTCTTCTCTTTTTTCTACTATAAACATCCTTTTCTTGTTTGCCTCTAGAAATTGCTTTTATAACTTGAAAATAAAATCTAAAATATATAATCTAAAGTTTGACTTCTGTAACTTCTGAAATGCTCAGTGCCTTCTTTAACAATATAGATCAAACATTTATTGCTACAATGTGCAATTTTTTTTATTGTAAGATACTAGTCTTTCCCTCCTTTCCCCTAAACTGGTGTGACATCCCCGAACATTGTCAGTCATCTTGATGAGTTGCCTCAAAACAGCATCTTGCCTGAGGCTGAGGTACCTAGCATCTGTAAAAAACAACAACAAAAAAAAAACACACAAGCAATCCATTTTTAAAGAATCCCAGCATTTTCTTATGTTTTTGATGGCCTTTTTTCTGCTTATCTTTCAGTCTTTCTGATAAATGTCTTGCCATTTAACATTAAAAGCATGTGTACTGTAGCTTTAAAATGACATTCCAGTGCAATCAGAGCATTTCTGTAAATATAAACAAGGATGTGAATAAAGTAAAGTTGCTGTGGTTCATACAGTAAAAACTAATGATTTCAGGTCTTCAAATTTAATTAGCTAAAGCAGTTTTCAACCTAATTTGGTGTTTCACAGAGATATTACAGTACATCTTGTATTATGCAACAAAATGTGTTTGGTAGGTCAACAGTGTGTTTTTAGCCAGGAGGTTTAATGTAAATTAACCTGACATAATGGGATCTCTCAGGGCAAAGTTTATAGTCTTGGGCCACATTTACTTAAGGCTGGCTTGAGTTGGACAAAAACATTTTTTTGTCATCTATGGTCTCTGCTGCTGTATTATCAATGTAAATCCTGTTAAGTGAATGTGCACACAGAGCCCCGAATGATGATTTAATCCTACAGTAAGTGTTCCTGGATGATGCTGTGAGTCCCAGTGTGAATGTTAAATTAAGTCTCAATGCTATCTTAAATTAGGCTCCATGCCAAGCATCTAGTGGCCAGACAGTTTTTCCACACTCTCACCAGAAAATGTGTATTTGGGCAGATGCCGCCGCGTGTGTGTGCATGAATAATACACAGCATTTCTAATGACTCCTGTGCTCTTGGCTGGAGAGCTGTTTGTGCTGCAGTGGGCGGTTTTGTGTCAACCAGTCTGACATAAGAATCATACTGAATTCTAATCTACTCCATAAAAGCTTTGCAATATTGTCTGACTGCTGCAAGGAAAAATCTGAGCCGGGAGGAATGAAACACTTGTACACACTTGTAGAAGAATAGCGACATCTGTGAAGTTTCAAACAATATGACAAAGCAAATATAAACTTTTCTTTAATAATCAGCCATCCATGAATATAATCCACTCCCACAGCTTGTTAAAAGCCTGCAAACATTTATATTATAAACATGAACCCACAGCAGCTTTACCGTGAGTGAAAAATGACATCTCAATTATTTCTAATACAAGTACAGTAAGATCAAACTTGCTTTAAGTATGTAGCACTTTGTTGTTTTGTTTCGCGTGTTTTACTTTAGACCCAAAAACCCCTTCAAAAACAGAAACATCAGATAAGGCCCAGTGTCAGTATTCTAATGACATTTTGAAGATGACATTTGGAGCTGAGAATATTAACATCAACCAGAGCAGTGGGGAATGCTGCAACATTAATGTTCATATTTTTCAATATCTGGCTTCTGACATTGATGAGCTTTCACAAAAAGTAAAAAAAAAAAAAACAAGCTTCATATTGTAGCGGTTTCTGTTTCATTTCCCTATTATGCAGTTTTTTATTGCTTGTCTCAAAGCAGCTATGCCTGTGCCTTGCTGCTTTGAGACAAGCAAATCCCATCAGGGATGAGAGATGACTGATGGGAAAATCCTGCTTTTTGTGCTTTTACCAGATACAACTGCTGTCCAACTACTTCTACAGTATCAAAAATACAATACCTATAGGAGCAGAGGGAAATACGGCACTTGTATACTGGTGGGATAGAGCAGCACATTATCCATCTGCTTTGTCTTTAAGGGACTATTTTTTCATGTTTTAGCAAATATAATTGCATCAGCGTACTCCCAATGATTGCTGTGTTTAAATGATTGAATGCCAAGAGGGCTAATGTCTCTCACTGATATACTCCATAGTGTTAAAATGAAGCTGTGCAGAAGCCTCAGTTGTTGTTGATTAATGTTATAGTGAGAGAAGCAGGATTTGCCCATTTTCCCCAGCTCTCTTTTTGTAAATGAGTATTGTGTGGCAGCAGTATAATATCTTTATTTTTATTTTTATTATTAATATTATTTATTTATGGAGGTGGATTACCAATTACGTTATCTACAGTTTTTTTTTTCATTCCCGTGGAGAAATAAGTGTTTTCTAATATGCCTAGAGATCTCTGTGAAGAGTATTTAATGGCTGTGGTCCATCATAGACACCATGTGCTTTATGCCGGTGGGAAATTTGGCTACTTTGCCGTGTCGAGTTAAGTCAAATCTATTTATTTATGAAGCAGATTTTAAGACAACAAGTGTTGACCATAGTGCTTTGGAGAGAAATGTAGAATACAATTAAATAATTAAAACAAAAATGAATAATGTATTTTGTTGGAAGAAAGTGGAGCACTTGAAGAACACCCAGGCAGCCAGGGAGAACATTCAAACTGAACACAGAGAGGCTCCAGTGTACTGACCACAGAGCCAACGTGTCTCCCACGTTTAAACACATATAAACAATGATTTCCCAAATGTGAGCGGTAATGGAGACTTGACACTAAGTTTGGTCTGTGTAATGGTGTGTGCAACTTTAATATTTTGAGGTTAATTGTCTTTGAGAACTTTGACATTTTCGTGTTGTTACAGTGAAAAAACTCCAAGTGCGACCCAAACATGGACAAAGATTTCATAAATAATACCCACGTTATTTCATTAACATAAATTATACAGAGTTGAGAAATTGAACTGAATAAACTCATGAATGAATGAATACATGTATCATCTTCACCTGACAGCCCTTCTTAAGGTGGTGAGATCCTCCAAACAGTAGCTGTTAAAAGCGTTTCACTGCTGCAGCGGATAAAGAGGCTAGCAACAGAAACATTAGTCTTTATGATGGACGAACATAGACAGTTGCATTATTTCTGTAAGAAACATTAGACTACATACAGCTGGTTAACTGCTTCCCAACTGATTAGAGCAAGAGCCAACAATAACGTACTGTATGTCCAGATAACTGTTCCTTATCATGCTTTAGTGCTGTTATCAATTCAATCACAGACTCAATCCTCAATCACAAAGGTAATAGAATAACAAAGTTCTTGCTTTTCAAGGCTGTTCATCTTTTATGGCCTGTGCTGCTGCTACAACAGAAGATACACTGTAAGAAACGTACAGTGGAGTTTACCTGCTTTTGTTATAATGATATACAGTAATTAAATAAACCTGAACTGTTTTACAATGTTTAAAAATAAATGGATGTTTTACCAATGTGGTAAAAGTCAATTATGGCTATGCATACTTTGTATTAACTAAATATTGAATATTAAAACATTGATTACTTGTGTTACTACCTTAAATATTTCAAAATCGTATGATGCTCTGCAATTTTGAAAAATACCACAACACATACTGGCACCAACCAATAGTGCCATGCAGCCCTGACCTGGTTTCTTGATAGGAAGATGTTTAAACATCAGAAAAATACAGACCCTTTCACAATTCATTGCAATCCAAATTCAGTCCTGTACTTTAGAAAATACCACATCTGCATATTTTTTATTTGTTGACACACAGAAATATGTTGATTGAACTCTATGGGATTTTTTTTCAATTTTTAAGGCTGTAGTTTTTGGTGCTGTACATGAATGCATCTACAAAATCTACAAAAATATGTCTAACCTAATCTAATGCAATCCACTACAACAGCTCTGCCATAAATTCTACTTTTACGACACATATACATTTTTAGTTTTGGTTGACATTGTCAGAAAGGTGATAATTCTACTTTATGTTTATTATTGTAGTGGTTGATGATGGTTTACTGGAGTGCATAATATTTTTTTGTAATCAATTTTTTTTTCAGTACTGGAAGTTAGATTCAATATAACAGCAAATCATCAGCCTCTACATACATCTGTAATACTGGACATAGATTATTTTAACATAAGCATACAAACATGATACTCTTGTATGATCCATGTACATTACATTCATCAACTGCCCAACAAGGGCTCTTCTTTGCTCCTCCAGTCTTTAACATATATGAGAGGAGCAAAATTTTAGGAACACTTGTCAATATAATGCACTCCAGTACACCACCACCACCACCCACTACTGTAAATATTTTAGATTTTGCCCAGAGGTTTTTGGCAGCTGTAATGGTGAGGTTGTGCCTCATAATATATATATATATAATATATATATATTATATATTATATTTCGCTTACCCACAACCTGAGAATAGTTTTAATGCATAGACTGTATAAAAATAATGGACATAGCCACCGTGATGTCACCCATTGGTTTGTGGACTCCTGTTTTGAAGCCTCAAGTTTTGCATTTTGACTGCCGCCATCTTGGTTTTTTGGAGCCTGAAGTGATGAGAAGTGACCATATTTGGACGAGAGCGTGGAGCAGAGGAGGAGCTCCCCAGCATCCAACTACAACACCTCATGCACCGCTGTGGTAAGCGACTTGTCAGTCACAAGGTAGCCGAACCCTAAAGCAGACCCTGCTTTATCATCTATTTTACTCTAAATGGGGCCATAATTTACAAAATGAACATCATGCTGTATTGAAGAAGAATTTAACCGGGCTATTGAGACCATAAACTTGTTAGGAAAGTGTTTACATCAAGTGAGAAGCAGGGTCATTTTCCCATAAACTTCTATACAATCGGGCTTCTTTTTGAAGCCAGTGGAGTCGCCCCCTGCTGACGACTAGAATGGATGCAGGTTTAAGGCACTTCCGCATTGGCTTCACTTTTCAAAACAGGAACTACCTGCTTGTTTTAATGCAGTTACTATCAAGTTCATCGTTAACGCTTAGTGTAAATTACCCCAAGACAGCGTGTTTCATGTGTGTAAAGTTCGGATACGTAAATTTATCCAAAAATGTATATTGCTTTTATTTTGTTATTTCACTCCACCAGACACATGTGACAAGTAAATGTCACATGTCAGTCTCGGTAGGTAATTATGGCACTATCCACTCGCCATACCACTGTAGCTAACTGTTAACGCTCGTGCGACCTCGTGCGACCGGGGCGTTAGCAATTGACATGTACAGCCAGCTTCTTCGGGTAAATAAATCGAAAAACCACCAGTCAAAGGCAAAGCCAAGCTAGCCAGCCATGCTCAAACCGTTTCTAATCACACCTTGATGGTTTCACCTGGCAGTCGAAGACACAGCACCGGAGCCCGACGACGCAACAACAGCGACTCCCGCTCGGACCTAGCAAAGAGGAGCTAACGCTAAAGCTAGCAGGAGTTAAAATTTAACCTCAGAATTTATTAAACGAACCACCAGCAACGTGACAATATGAAGTCATAAGACAAAAACACGTCATTTTGGCATTTCCAAATGTTGAAACTAAGGATTAAAACACTTATCAACTGTCCCTCAAGTGCACTGAAAGTGAACCTGCGCAAAATGGATTTTACATATTAAGGACTTCTGCAACAGAAGAAACTAATTCTTCAGAAGGTAAGAACATGTTTTGACATTTTGCACTGCTATTGTATCTGTTGCTTATACTTTATGAAGATAATTGCTTGACTTGACGATTGGCTGCGCTGGACTTACAGGCATTGGGAATATCCCTTGATGTTGTGGTTAATAGGGATTTCCCTTGGTGGGACAATGTTGTAGTCTATCACCTGCTGCTGTTAATGTTCGAGAGCAAGTGTGCACCTGATTGACGTTTTTTGCCAGCAAAATAACTGTGAATCCAACTTCTGTTGCATAGCTGTGCTTATGTATAATGTGTGTGTATTCAGTGTGGTGATGTATGTCTAAATGCGTGAGAGCCGCATCAAATGTGTTGCTTGATACACTGTATGAATGGCCTCAATGTGTTTGATCATAAAGCCTCTTGCCATTTGCCAACCTGGTAAAAGTGAGAGCAGTAGTCAACTATTTCTGTTGCTTTACAGTTAGTCCAGTTCCCTGTAATTGTAGTTTTCTTGTGATTATATAAAGAAACAGAACTACATATCCAGCCTTTCACGATTATTTGTCATTCATCCCAAAAAGCTTGCAGCAGCCTACTGCTGTGATTTAACACCAAAATATTGAAATTAAGGCTTATTTATTATTTAGGTAAAAAAAAAGAAGTTAAGTAATTAAGTTACAGAGTTAATACACTTGTACAATACAATTAGCATACGATAAAGTAAGACACAATTTAATAAATTGCTTTATAAAACTTAATATAAGTGATCTGATGAAATTCACATTTTCTCTGTAAGTGAAGTCCTTGTGACATCATGTGACATCTTCGCCCTTGCACGTGTGTTTTCTGGCTCAAATCCAATTATATGCTGGACTACTTGTTCCACAACCACAGGCTTTGTTCATCGCATGCTGAGATGGCTCAGTGTCTAATAGGTTTGTGGTATCCTTTATTTAATTGGCTGCTGCAGCAAAATAAAAGCTTACATTCTTTCCCAAAGGATGGTTCATTTTTGTGCTACCAGATGAGCCTAAATTTAACTTCCTAGTTGTGAATTTCTGCTGTTGATTTCACCAAGGAGAGATTTGCTAAATTGTTAAGTCATACAGTACAGACTTTAACTCAGACCTCTCATACTCATAAAGAAGCTCTTTTTTCAATTATCCAGACAGATGCGCCATCAGGGGAATCGATACCCAGGGAGCTGGGTATCGATTTGGATTTCCCAAATCAATTAGGGATATCTCAGTTAGAATACCAGTTTTGCCTGGATATGAAATAAATTCAGAGAACTAATGCTGTAAATTGTACAAGGAATCCTCTACCTGGTGCATTATTTAAATATTCATGTCTACATTAATAATTTACCCCGAAGCAGTTTATATTAATGTACTTTTTATTTAACATGAACATACTACAGCAGTCAACACAATATAGTGCAACTCTACAGAATCTACAGTCAGTGAGTATTGAGTGACCAGATAAGTGCTTTATTTAGTGCAGTGTATAAACAACAACTTTAGATTTTAAATCAAATCACCAGGCAGCCACTGTAATTAAGTTGGCTACAAACATACCTACTGTAATGTAAACATCACAAATACCTCAGGAGAACCTACGGTGGCTGTTCTGGGCTACTGTAGAAACATGGCAATGTAACATGACGGCCTCCATGGAAGAGGACCCGCTCCCTATGTAGATATAAAGGGCTCATTCTAAGGTAACGAAAACACAATGATTCTTATTTTCAAGTGATTATACACTAATTAAAACACACTAATGAGTATTATATTCCATTTCTGCCAAGTCCGTTACGCTAGATGCCACTAAATTCTACACACTGCACCTTTAAATGCAGCCCAATGTGCAACATCACTAAACAGTTCATTTGTACACGTTTTGTGTGGGTTGAAGAAAACAATTCTTGCTTGGCAACATGTTAAAGCCTGCTATTAAGATGCCATATTTCTCTTTGTTTCTCATGTTTTAGACATTATCAGTTTGAATACACCTCTTTTTATTCTGCTTGTATAACCATAATCTCCCTGACCTTGAGAACATGTGAGATTCATTCCTATATATGAGGGTGTAGAGAATAGGGCTGTCACTTTTTTCCAAAAATCAAGTTCGAATGAATTTGAAATGACACAAATGTTTGTCCCCCCCCAATTTAGTACCATGTAATGTGTAATGCATGAAGTTTAACTTTAACAATGAATGATAACATTACTTTACATTACACCAGCCTAACATCACATTTTTCCTAAATCAGAGACAAGAGAGAATTCCTATAGCTTTGGACTAAAAAGGTAGCAAACAAGGTAAAACATAGAACTGATGGTCAAGCCGAACAGCCTGACTTAATTGCTATTGCATATTATTAGCCAGAAACACAAGTCTATCAACTTGATTGAGATCAAGTGCAACTCTTTTTATTTACATTATTAGCTGCTGGCGAGAGCGTACAGAGGTTCCTGGTACACACAGGTGTGTGTGTGAGCCAGCTTTGAGAGTTGCAGGTATCTATTGCACCCTGTATCTCTCCACCAAAGCAGTGGGTTACTGTCTGCAGAGAGAGGAGTCTCCTTCATGTATGAATCTGAATGGTGTCCCTGTTGCATTTGCATTTTCAAATTTGCCGTCGTCCTGTCTGTGAAAATAATAAAATAAATTTAGCCCTATATCACCTGCTATTTGGCTTTTTAGAATTGCTAATTATGATCTTTCTGATCTTGTTAATTTGAGATATCAGTATTTTAGCTGTCTTCGAATAGGCTTGGACTTAATATTTAATAAAAAAGAAAAGTCAAATACCTCTCACTTCTTTGATGGCTGATTTATGCGAAGCGTCAGGAGTGCTTAGCTGAGATATGATATGCTGCAGAGGTAGGACAGCTGATGCTGCGGGGTAGGCATCGGTGGAGAGGGCCTCAGTCGCCACTTCGAAAGGTTTCCTGTGTCTTTTAGCTGCTGAACAATAGACCACTCAGAAGTGCTCCAAGTTCCAAATGAGACATCATCTTTTAAAAAATGACGGCTGCCACTGCTTCTTGCTGCTCAGATGCATGACATATCATATCATTGGTGGTATTCCGTCTGGTGGTGTAGTCATTTATTAGTCTTTCTTTTTTCCAGCAGGCAGCTGTCTGATGGAGACCTTCCAAAATGAGCTGCAGTTTGCTTTAGTCTGGAAAGGACCTTATCAACGGCTTTCACCTCAAGCCCCTTGCGCACTGCCAGGTTTAGCGTGTGGGCCAAAATGGGTACATTAATAAGCCTTAAACTGCGTATGTGGCGACAGCTACAACTGCTTCACAGGAGATGTCATTCATCCATCGTGCTGCCAATGCTTTCTGCAATATGGGCAGCTGTGTGGCTTCCTCTCAGTTCCTTAGTACACAGAACATAATTGTCAAGTTCCCATGAGTCTGAAATACAGTGAGCTGTGACTGTCACATAGGCATCCGTCTGTGGTATAATGTCTTATCCTTTAGTATAGTCTTTATGTTTTCCTGTATGGTGTCATATAGTTGTCATTTTTTGAAAAAGGCAAGTTTGAACGAATTCAAACTAACAAGTAAACCTGTATACCATAATGTGTTGGAGACTGTCATAAGCACATACGGCCAGCCATGTCCATCCCTCAGTGGTCAGAGAGGGCGTCTTACTGTTCAGTAAAGACTTTATATTTTATACTTCCACACACTACTTCTCAGATGCTTCGGTGTCAAGATTGTCTGCTCAGGACAGCTTTGCTCGCTAGTGTCTTCCATTTGTCATTGTAGTAAACAACATAACATTACTAGCTTAATTTACTGATGGGTCAATAGGTCAAGCTGATAGTGAATTTTGCCCTCTGCTGGATCACAAGGCAACTACATCAAACAGTCTGTTGCGCTTATAGACTGTATATTTTGAATTCGAACAGGTCATTACTGTTTAAATATTTAATTTTACGCAAGTTCGAACTAATGTTCGAATTTCAAATAAAACGTGACAGCTACTACTATAAACGGACTTGGAAACACTCGCTAGCCTAGCAACATTAAGGCCACAAGCCATAATGCAACACTCTCCTTGGGGGCCTGTGTTATACTGGTACACTCTCATTCAGAAAGTATCTCTGATCTTGTGAACACATAACATAAAATCATATTTTGACATATTTTTCTGTACTAATAACATACAGCAATACTGTTTGTTCACGTTGGGGATGCAGAAAAGTTGTCCAGTTCGTGTCCTGTGTGTGTGTGTGTGTGTGTGTGTGTGTATATATATGTATATGTATGTATGTGTGTGTGTGTGTATATATATATATATGTGTGTGTGTGTGTATATGTATATGTATATGTATGTATGTGTGTGTGTATATATATATGTGTGTGTGTGTGTGTGTGTGTGTGTATATTATATATATAGTTAGATAAAGAGACAGTTTTAGACACTCTTTAAAATTGCATGGTCTTTGTTTGTCAGGCTGGTATTCTAAAATATCAATAACCATAATGTCTGAAAATACATGTGCTGTGTGCTGAAGGTGAGAAAAAAAATCACTGAATGGAAATGGTTTTGTTTGACCTTGAAATACAGCACAGCATTGGAATCGAAAGTCGTTGATGTGAGGGCAGCGGATGGGTGTATACACAACCTTCAAAGCAAAGACAACTTTGACTCATATAACCTGCATTTTAGAGCTTGTGCTTATTTTACAAAGTTTTACGCATGGCATAATTTTCAAACCAGTCAGCTGGAGACATTCAGGCAAGCCACAAAGAGCCAGATATTTATCTCAGGAGTTGGCAGCCTAAACCAGAGCTAAAAAACAAAAAAAAATAGCCAGTGAAAAGGGGCAACAAAGAGGATGCCCATGTTACCCTTTGTCTGCTGGATGTGTTTAAATCGACACAGGTTGCCAACAACAACTTGATGAGGTAAATACTTGCTGTGAGTTGTTTTTCCTCTTTTTGTTTTGTTAGTGGTGAAAGAAATATTAAATACAGCTTTAATTTTCTTGCTTTTATCAAACATGTTTTAAGTAATTGTATGATAAACAGTTAGCCACTTTCACTGAACAGGACAATAATAACTTTTTTTTGAATGTATGTATGTCTATCTCAGAAATTATTACTGTATGCAAAAATATTGCCAAGCAAAATGTCACTATGCACTGTAGCCGCTGGCTTACTTATTATTAATTTAGTTCCTTCTTATCTTCCATTTTACTTTATATGTCTAATTTGCATGCAAGCAGTAGAGCAAACAAAACAAAAAGTGGAGAAAAAACAAAAGAAAGGAGGAGTTCTCACCTGCAATGTGCACTGTTTTATTTATGAAGGCTCTGCCAGGCACAATGGAGACAAATTACCTTTTGACAATGTGAAATAGAATTTTGTTTACAAGGCTACGCTTCCCCTTGCTTTTTCAAATGAGATTTTTCACAGTCTCCTCATTTGTATCTCACAGCATTATCGTCTCAATCTTTCAAAACCAATCAGTCTCAAGAAAAGAACAGAAAAAAGAAGAATGAATCACTGCTGTTCATAAAACAAGCCATTAGGTGTATTTATGAATGCACACCACATCAGCCACCAGCCTCAGACACCCCCCCTCCCGCCCAGTCTTCCTCCAAAACCACCCATCAGTTCAATCATTTAATGACATACCCTCCACATTTTTATTTAAAGCCCAATACAGTCTGCAGCACGGTAGACTGCCTTCTGTGAAAGGCTGCACTTGGTGAGATTTGGGAAATGTTTACACAATCTGAACAGAGGCAGGAGGCAATAAGAGAACAGAGGGGAAACACACTCAACTAAAACACAACCGTATCACTGTATCACAGAGCTGCTGTGAACACCCATTTCTAAGCCTGGATCCGTTTCATCGATTATCAGCATTTGATGCTAAGGTTAACCAAGCAAAGCATATAGTCTTTGTTTGCAAAATATGGCGAGGGATTTTGGAAGGCAAAATCAACATCTGTTAAATCCTCTTTTAGCTCACTTTGTTTCATTGCCTTTGTGTACTGGTGATTTTTTTTTTTTTCATTTTTTTTGTTTTGTTGCTTAGCTTTGTGTGCCTGTGATTTTCTGCAGAATTTTATTCCTCTTGCTTTTGTTTTGCTTTATTTTCTTCAAGTACAGTATTTGTTACTTTTAAAGAATATTGTTAGCCTAATATTGATTATGGTGTTACTATAAGTTGAACAACTTCCCAGGACATTACAGATATAATGTTACAGAAAAAGTGAGAGCAAATAACATTATTACATTATGTATTATACAGTATGTTATAACGTTAATTGGACTGTGAAATGTAAATATACATGACAGCCTAATGTTACACATGACAAATGTTGTTACCAATACATGTAAGTTACATTGAGGGTATTGGTAACAAACTCAGACGTACCCTCAACCTGTCAGTTGCTATACTTCTGTTGTGTTAAACATAATGGAAGTTCATTTGTCTGATTTTTTTTTTTTTTTTGTCATGAAGGGTATTAATAAGTTATTCTGTAATCAGACTGTAGTACCTTGAATTTAAATTAAAATGCCAGGTATGTAGAATTTCCAAGCCCTAAATGACATATTAACATATTTTATTTGAACAAGAAACCATTATTTTTTATAATAACATAATTTTGTATTTCAATATAACAAAAACCTTAAATATCACATTATGACTAGAAGTCCAAGAGAGGACATTGTAGCCTATATTGGAGAAATTGACAGTGACGAATTGATTCAAAATGAAAAATGACAAATTGATTCGTCATTGTCAATTTATGTAAATCAGTTTGCACAAATTGATTCAAGTTTTATTTCATGCTTGGGATCAGACACTGTGAATTTCTGCTGTTATTGAGTATGGTAGATGTATTAAATATGTGTATACTGGAAAAATGTGAAATGTGGGAGAGTCAGTTTGACCTTTTTAAGGTGGGGTCACTTCTCATTGATCAACTGGAAGGACATGTAAGTCATGTACATGATGAATACAAGTTGTAGTCCTGGCTTAAAGTATGCAATGGTATTCAACATTATGTGGATTGTATTTAGTCCTGGACTAGGATTATCTGTGACACCGATCACCTCTAATACTGAGAAATGAAAATTTCATGATGAATTGTATTGTGTGACAGCAAACTGTGACGATCACATAGCTGAGACATGTACATCAGAAACATTCCACTAGTTAATTCTAGTTACAGTAGGAAAAATAAATGTACTGGCTTTGTATTTTGACGTTTTGCCTATGTTGCATTAACTGGCACTGGTGTTGGCAAAGTTTAAAAGTCTACTGAAACCATGCTGTAGAGAGTAGCAGATCCCATTCAGGATAAAAACAATTGGGAGGAGTATAAAATAACACAAGTCAAAATCAAGCCTTGCAAATTCTCATAAACTCCTAATCGAGGGCCAGAGAGGGCCTGCTAGGAGACCCTGAAGAAAAACATCCAACGAGAACGAACAGTATGTGCGGTCAGTGTGTTTGCATAATATCTGGGATGATGCTCCTTGGGCATACTGTATCTCCAACTGGAAAGATACCACATACCAATGGATGTAGGGTGTTCAGGGACCCCAGCAGTCAGGCCCTCCCAGACTGTTGCTTGCGTTGTCTGATAAATAATCTTAACGACGACTGCAGTGGTTTTCAATAATGTTTTATTAAGTGAGCCTTGTATTTTTTAATCTAAATTATTCAGCGTCCTGTCTGCTAATACAGAGGCTCATAATGTTTATTATCTGAGTATGACTAGAATGTGTAATGCAGTTATACAAAATGTTGTTACAAATCTTGCATTTTGCTTTTGTACTAACTGTATTTTACCAGAAGTGAGGAAAACTCAACACTGCTGTAAAGACACTGACAAAAGAAAATTGATATTTGCTGCTGCGCGTCAGCCTTGTCAAAAGGGCAAGTATAACTACAGCATAGCTATCTCCAGACCAGCCCCTCTCATTGCAGTGGTCTTTGTAGGAGGAATGAGTGCTGTTAAAATTTTACAACCCAGAGATGGTGCAATGTATTGTACATTTTTTATAATCTAACAAAAAGCTTCTTGATGATAGGTGTCCAGTAAAAATGGGCCAACACGTATTCTGCTGCTCTCTCTGTGTCCGTCAGCAAAGAGGAGATAACGTGGTTTCTTCACAACCATGTGCTAATGTGCTCACTGAAGTGCTGCCAAACCTGCTGTGCTGGATAGAACATCAAGATGGAAGAGGTAGCCGTAAACGGGACCCCACTCCCCTTCCCCCCTGAGCAATAGAATAGTGCTGATGGACAAAATGAAAACCTGAAAACATGGCTTTCTTTTTAGCCTTGTTTGAGTCAGCAGGGACAAGAGGTGACAGAGGTAAATTGGGGTCATCAAACAAAAGAGAATATAGCACTTTGCTTTGTTACCCAAGTACCCAAGGCTGAGTGATTGATATGTTGTTGACCAAGTGATCTCTCATAAATTCTCCTTCTCTCTCTCACCATCCTGATTGAATTGATATGAAATAAAGAATGTATAGGATTTGTGGCAATTATTCATTACTAAATGCTAAGACACCCTACAATATTAATGAAATTTGGCTGCAATGTAGCAACTGATATTTGTAGGCACCATCTGGACCGGGGACATTAAACCATTTGTTTATATTAAACAGTGCCAGCAGAGATTGCTCATTAAGCTAATAGAGTATAACATTTTAAAGTTTAGTTGTTGTTACTTTTTTAAGCATTAAGTAGAGAGGAACTCAAGACTGCGGAGAGAATGGAAAGAGTCCCTACTGTGCAAGCTGTCAGTGTGCAAGCTGTCATGTTTACATGCACAAAATATTCTGTTTTTTTGCCCTTATTCCGAAAAAGACAATATTCCTACTAAGCTGTTTACATGGTTAATGAAAATGAATATTCCACTAATATTCCCGTTTACATGCAGAGGGTTTTCAGGGTCTCCCTCTGCTCCAGTGGGAACGGGAATCACAAGATCTCTGCAGGCAGTGAAGTAAACCAGCGAGGTGAAAAACATTAGTGAGCTGCTGCCTGATATTTATAAGTGATATTGATATGACTGATATTATAAATTTATAGTTACAGTACCTAGGTTGTCCCCTGATGTTTACTACGCTGCTGAGTGTTTTTGGCGCATCACACCGAGTCGTCAGCGTCAGTCCATGGCTGCATGTCAGGATAATAACCAAACCCCTCCGTCTCCGTCGTGGAGAAGGCGCGCTCTGTTGTTCCAGCCCGCCCCGAACAGCTCTCCACTCTCCTCTCATTCCTCTCCTCTGTCCGCCTTTCTGCTCCAGCATATGTCATTTTGGTCTGTGTGTCTCAAACTGCGGTAAAAAACCCCAAATGAGACGCGCTGAATGCACTGTATACATGTCTAAAGAATGCTCCTAAAACCTGAATAATATCAGCATATCTCACGTCCTATTTGGAATAAGGCCTAATTTGGAATATCCAAATGGAATATGCTGTTTACATGACCCGTATTAAATTTGGAATATTGTTATATTTGGGATGATAGTGGAATATTAGTGTGCATGTAAACATAGTCATTGTTGTTCACATATTGTACAGGTGTGCTGAGGTGAAGTGAGGATCTCCAACAACACGCCTTGATGCTACTTTTTTTGGTACCAACAGAAATGTATCCATAGCATTAAGTATCAAAAACTGTCCAGTACTGTACCAAAAGTTGGCATCTAATGTTTGTTTACTTATTCTTTGGTCAGGTCTTTACTAATCTAATTAATAATTTTGCCAATTTTAAACTGTGTTTGTTCAGTTCTTGTATACCAGCTTGTGTTTAGATAACATTGATGTTCCTGCACACCCATGGTAAACCTACACAGGTGATTTTAATTATTTCGGCTGATTAGACCTCTCTTCATGACTGTGTGGGCGTTGTTTAATTGACATCTCCATGACTCTTCTGTTAGGTGGACAATTACACCTTTTATCATTCTTATTTGTACTCCTGCACTAGTATCGTAATTATCCGCATAGCTTCACCAATCTTTAAAGGATATGGTTGGCAATTTTCTATATTTTTGATATTGTCAACAAATCTCATGTGCAGAGCCAAACCAGCAATGAGCTCATCCTGCTTACAAGTGTTGTGTTTATATCAAAGTCAGATATATCGTATTACTCTGTCCTGTAGAGCTCCATTGTTGTCCAAAAACGATTAAAAACGCATCAATGAGTCACACTGCTGCACTGGGTGACATGTTCCTTCGCCCCTGAAGAGTGTTATGACCGTAGCTTGTTTAGAAATGGCTCCAAAGAGTAATAATAGCGTGAAGACTGTAACTCTCAGGTGGGTAGTTCCTCATTCCTGCGCATTTGCAGTGATGTCTGCCATATAAAGAACTTCTCTTTTGAGAGTTAAAGTCTTATTGCTATTATTGCTCTTTGGAGGTCTGATCAGCCAGAATAACTGAAAACACCTGTGTAGATGTGAAGGGACTTTTAAAGCCTGTCTTAAAACAGTACTCAGTGCTCTCATGAACATTGAAACAGGTTTTTCTTGCTGTAATAATTCCTCCTGGTCATACTGGCTATTGCAAGATCCTTTACTAATGCACTTTCAATGTAAGTGATGGGGGACAAAATCTCCAGTCCTCGTTTTTGTGCAAAAATGTATTCAAAGGTTTAATCAGAAGTCTAATTATGCCTCAGCAGTCCAAATTACTCAAATCAAGTACATATCTTATGATGTTATGATCTTTTTAGTATGAAATTCCCTCTGTGTGTTCCCCTAGACAGTTTTTCCCTGTTGAGCTGGAGTGGAAGGGTAGTAACAAAAAGAGGGGAATTTGTACTAAAAAGGCTGTAACTTTGGAGGATATTCTCTTGATTTGACTAATTTGGACGGCTGAAACCTCACATCAGATTCAGATAAACCTTTGAATACATGTTTGCACAAAACGAGGACTGTGGATTTTGTGCCTCATCACTTACATTAAAAGTGCACTAGGATCTTTTAACCGCCAGCATGAATAGGATAAATTATTACAGCAAGAAAAACCTGTTTCAATGTTCATATGGGCGCCTGACTAGTTTTATGACAGACTTGCTTTGTCGGATATGCTTTTGTGACCCTGCTGCTGACCATGGTTAAATATGGGTTTAAATATTGGTAATTGCTCGACTTTGGTGAACTTGCATTTCTATTAGGGATGGAAATTTTATTTAACATACAAAACTATTATAATCTGAAACAGAAACTTTACCTATTTATTTAAAAAATGTAATTCTGTCAATCAGTGTAATTCTGTGGTTTAGCAGTGCCTTTCACAGAAGTACAGATGCAGACTCGAGTCTGTGAATGTTGACAACCAGGGATTATGAATGGGTCCAACTCTGTTTGAATACGTGTTCAGTAGAGCATGTTATACATGGGTTTCCTGTATGAAAGGAGTGTAAGAAAAGCCTTAAATACTTTAATAATCTTTTGACAGCCCAGAGATTTTGCTGTGCTGTGGCTGGCTTTTGCCACAGTTGCTATGGAAATGCTTGGTCTACTTTGCTTTTTAAACTGACAGACATTGTCATAGTTAAATTCTCACTGCAGTTGTCATAATCCCCCTTCAAGGAGAGGGCAAACGTAAAATAAATGACTGCCTCTTGTCATGAAATGTCATGCTCCTGAAGGACTTTATAGGATGGTTGACATGAAAGGAAGTAAAGCTCTTAAACATTAATAGGTGTATCTGGCAGTCGGGGGTTAATGTCGGTTACCATCTTTCACTTCTGCAATGTCCACTGTATATATGAACATCATCCGTAGTACCTCTGACTACATTGTTGGCCAGGAACGTATCAGTCATAAATTACAAAAGCGTATTTTTTATTGTCTCATAAGCACACACATGCACACACACACACACACACACACACACACACACACAGATGAATACACTGGTGATGTTTTGCTCAAATATTTCTGTCTGCGCTCCTCCTCAACCTCACAGTGCTCCTTTGCCTCTGCTTTGTGCTGCAGTGTGGTCGCTCACTGAATGGGAATGGAAATAAGACACACTTCCCTCCTCCCTACCACCAGAGAGCGCAGTGTTTTTGTAAGTTTTGCCTCAACCTAAAAGTTAAAGTATGTCTTATGTTTCCCTCACAAACCACAGAAGACATAAATTCAGGAAAAAAAATATTCTAAATGACTCCTGCCCATGAGGTGTTCAAACAGATCTTTACATTTTTACAAAATTGAAGTTTCTTGTCAGTGGAAATTCACTGTTAGGAAGAGCTTGCACACTCTTCAGGGATATTACAGTACCTGAATCACACACTGAGCCAATCTATTCAGGAATATTTAAAAAAAATCTGGAAATGCATTTCACTTCGCTATCCCATTTTCAGAGGTGACTCAGTTAATGTAGCTTGTTTTGAGGCGCGCTTCTCTCCTTTCTGTTTTAAGTCCATTATTTTTTGTCATATCAGACCTTTCTTTTTCCAGAGAGCAGTTTGTAAACTAGGTGAGACTGGACTGCATGTTGTTTTCTTTTTCTATTTGTTAGCTGCCAAACAAATATCAAAGTTAAGTCATAATGAATAGGTAGAAAAAGTTGAATCTGCACAACTTTTTTTTTACAGTTTTTCTCCATTGTTCAGAAGCATTGTTGTGTTATTGTTGTTGATAAAAACACCTAAACAGTCCCAGCTTGCAAAACAGCAAATGTATGCTCAGAATGGCGCTGTGTTATCAGCAAAATTACATAAAGGTGTCTAAACAAATAATGTGACAAAAAACTCACACCTGCAGCTGTAACATTTTCTCTGGCCAGACACTTCGAATTGAAAAAAAATGCTGAGTTTGGCAAATCCAACCTTGGCATGACTGCATCCATGACACAAGTGAGTGTCACCGAGACATGAGATTTGTGTCTGTAAAGACCATTAAGGCCATTCATATTCCTGGATAGGAATATGTTGAACTGTTGCACTACTGAAAAGCATGATGGAACCTCAAATTGACACCATAAAAAAGCACACCCTTTCTCTCATCTCGTACAAAGGGTGACCAACCTTGTGTGTCCTTTTCTACACTTTATACAGGTAATGGAAGGTTTTGTACCTCTTCATATTTTCACACAGCCACACTGCAGAAACATATTTCTCTTCATTGTGATAAAAGTTAAGAATTTTCTACTGAGTGCAGAAGAATCAGCACTCTTAGCACTGTGTTAAATGTTTGCCAGTTCGTACTTTCAAAGTGTTAGCTCTGTTCAGTGTATGTGTGTGTGTGTGTGTGTGTGTGTGTAATGGGAACAGTGTGAAGAGAACCAGAAAGTAAGTGAATGTATTTGAAGTAGTGATCACTGTGCAGCTGCATTTGCAGTGTTAGACCACAGTTGGCAGTAATACAAGAAGAAAAACTGTATGTGAAATGAGGTTTATTTGACAACAACAAATCGAAACATATTATTATCACTTGGGCTTTTTTCTTTGGTTTTAATGTTTTAAAAGTATGTCCTGTGAGCAGTAATTCATTACACCACTTTTACATTTACATCACTCGCCATGTAAATTACACCTTTCAAAACTGCCAATTGCTTTTTCGCTTACCTAAAAGAATCAAGATTTCTCATCTGTCTGGGTGGTTTTACCATCAAACATCTGCGTTTCCGTGGATGTGGCCGTGACAAGCACCCGCTGTCTTTGTCCTCTTAAGTGCAGACTTTTGGCACATTTCACTGTGTATTGATAGCAGTTGCCTTGTGTGCTACTGGAGGGAATGGTCAGCGTAATCAAATATCACTGATGTTGAATGTTCTTGTCATCCCCTTCACTTGTCAAAATTAAAGCACTGGGAATACAGCCAGGAAAAGAGTATGCCTAAACTCTGTGCCATTTCATATTTAAGCCATTCCAGTAAATTACATTCAGCTTTCTGATTCAGTTATTTAGAGTTGTTTAGAGGTAGTGATAACAGCAGTAAATAGTAGACATAATATTAGTAATGGGTTTAAAAATGATTCATGGCACATTTACAGAAAAGGCCAGCATTGTAGGTAAGTATTCTTATTATGATCTAAATTTAATGAATACATACAAAGCAGTTTCGAAATAATGTATTCTCAAACCAAGAGGGAATAATTCTCAGAATGTTAAATAACATATGTATAAAATTATACTTTATGTAACAAACAACCTTTTCTCCTTTCCTCCCACAAGATGCTTTGAACTTCAAAACTTCACAATTTTCCTACTGCTTCAACACAGCAATTAGGCCTTTCACCATCTCTCATAGTTCATTGTAGCTGATACATGACCTAACATCACTTGATCAAAGTCCAGTCATTCCTTTAATTAGCCCCACAGGTGCAAACTGGTTGTAGATGGAGGTTAAAACACAGATTTATTTAAAACACTACTTGCTCTTGCACACACTCACATGACTGTCATGTTCCTGCCTGTTATGGAAATTATAGCTCTCGTTGAATTCCTTTTCTGCAGAGCTGGTTAACGATTGCAGTCATGCTGCATTACTATGAGGTCAATATGACACTGAATGTGCCTTTCCCCTATCTTCCACTGGCTGATGGTGTTGTATTGATGTAACTGATTTTGTTGTAAGTCACATGCTTGCCCGTATCGATTTATGAAAATTGTGCTGGGTTAGAGTTTGATGTTTAAATTTGTAATTTGAAATCAAAGGAATGTAACATTTATAAGATGAATGATTTGGCGACCTTGCGCTTATTTGTCTTTTTTTTTTTCTATCGTTTTTAATTCAACAATATCAAAGTTGATTCAAGTATAGATTATGTAGCTTACTTTAAACGTGTGAATATTTTTTTCAAGCATCAAGCGGATTCTTGGAGAAGTAATGGTTGCTTTGGAGAGATAAATTGAAGGACTCTTCTCGTCAATGTCACAGGCTTCTGGCCTTCTTACTTAGGACTGAAAAAAGAGTTATGGCCTTGATAAAGACAGTGGACACATAATGAGGGTGAGGAAGGCGTGTCAAATCATTCTTTTGTACCATTTTTACAGTTAGGAAATTGCTTTTTCATTTTGACATCACTTTCATGCTATGACATGCCTCGTTTGATCATGTTAGCTGATTACTGATTGGGCGGAGGGCCTGTTTAGTCCTAACTAATCAGTGGCGACTGACATATCTGTCCTGTCCACATCGTTTGAAGCACGTAAGCCCAGTTGCAGGGGGCGGTTATCATGTTGATTGAAGAAATATACTGTTTTTAGAGTTGTTATTTCTGTAAGATGACTTACAAGAACCCGTATAGCATCCACAATCAAGCTGTTCATGTAGGACATTTTCTGGCGCCATTTTTCTGGCTCGGGCACATGATGATGGTGTCCTCAGTCTAAATTCTGCCTACAAAGCTCTGATTGACCTGATTGATTCTCCAAACAGAAAAACGGCTGTTACTGAGCACAACGTCAGATCTATTTCAATCACTGGAAATATGAGCGATTCAGAGGGATGGAACAAGGCTAGTAGTGCTTTTTAAGCATATAAAAGCAGGTGGCACGAGATGGTCAGAAGCCTACGTAACATAAGCTATATGTACCTTTCATCATAACCTTTCAAGGTATAAGGAAATATATATTTTGAGAAAGAGGCCTATTTTTAATACTGAAGTCCTTAAACATCAGTAACAATTGGCCCAGTGTTTCATATTCTGTTGTTGTATGTACCAATGCGTTGACATCATTGGATACACTCTCAGGACCTCTGAGTGGCTAAACAAACCTTCAGGTGGTTGCTATGAATGAGTAGAGCTGTGACACAGTGAGGAAAACAAACACATACAGTATGTGGAAATGTAAAGGCCACTTGAATCGACGTTGATCTGCATGACACTGTGGAAATTGAGTGCACTACACATTCATGCAGCTCAATGTCAGAGAGGTAACGTCATACTAGACAAAGATTGATCCTGTTTTAAAGCAGGATCAGGCTTATAATATATATTTTTTTATAACATAAAACAACTCACCTTGCAGCACTCCACTGCAGCTCTCTACAGACATCACATGGGTATATGTTCAGTTTATAGGTTTTGCATTCCAGCAGAGTCCTGCCGTTTTGTGGACGTGACAGGCCTCAGGGCCTGAGACATTCCCAACCCACCCTTATTGAGATACAGATAATTAAAAAAACAGCTTTGAAGAACTCTCAAAACATCCTGTACAAACTTGTTGAGTCAAGTCATTGGGAAATATAAAAGGAATGAACTATATTTCATCACTGATTACCACAACAAGTGGTACCTCAGGTTCTGTGCCAACTAGGCTAAAAAACATTTTTGCAGAGGCGTCTCAAATAAGATTTACCTTTGTTCAGTCAGTGTGAAGATCTGGTTCCTCACAGCTGATTTTAAAGCTTTCTGCTTGTTTTCAGGCACATCTGAGAAAAGTTACTTTGAATTAGAATTCATTACATTCCAGCAGTATTTAAATACAATTTGTTGGCAAGGACATTTTATCAACACGTTCTCATATACATTAGTGTTAAATCAAGCTGCCTCGCTTTGAGGAATGAACAAATGTCTTGTCAGAAGCTATTATGAGAAGGGCCAACTCTCCAGAGCATGCAAAGTTAAACAAACTTCCCAACTGTACGCAACTGTTTTTCCTTGGATGAATGTAAAATAAAACAAGATTCCTAATGAGTACACCTGCCAAGAATGGAAAAGAAAGGGGGATTAGCTCTGGGACACGCAGCTATTTAAATTTCATTAGAGACCAGGGGACCTCTGTCGATTTCACTGTGTAGTTCATGCTGTAATATGCATATTGCCTCAGGAATAATGTTCTTACTACAATAAACAATCAAGCAGTTATTTTCCTATGAGGCTGATTACCCATGGACAGACGTGCCAAACAACAAGGGTATCCTTAATCATAAATCAGTATCTTTAGCACCACCATGTCCTTCTGTCCCTGCTGTAGCTGGCCCATTTAAAATCCAAACAGTTTTTTTCATTCACTGATTTCCAATGTCATCTTAGAGCCATTCCTTTAAACCTCTTGTATCTCTGTTTTTTATGTTCTAGTATATGACTACTGTATGTCACTGTGGTTTATCACAATAACAGTACATTCAGTTTCATCTGGAACCTGATGCTTCTGGCTGTTATCTCTTCCAGATGAAGAGTGTGTCTATACTTTGCCTCAGGGACTTGTCACTAGATGGAGACATTAATCTAAAAGACACACGTATCTAGACATGAAACTTACAGTATATGCCATGTATGAATTGTATATGTCTGGCGCTATCTCATTTAAAATTACAAGCACCATCAATACAGTTCAAATCACAAGCTCTGATTTTGTCTATTGCAACGTCAGGCTTTTGAAGTTGAGTCTTTTGTATCCTCATTAACTGCTCGGCTGTGTATTCCTTGGCAGGGTAGTTAGGCTGTGCCTGTTGCTTAGCAACAGAGGAAAATGCCCCCCTTCTGGAGTGCTTGGTAATGTTAAGGTAGTCCAAAGACGAGCAAAACGGTAAACAATTAAGTTAACTTTTGAAGGCCAACACAGATCAAAACGGAGAGGAGACCGTATGTTAGACCCAGAATGAATATTGCACTTAGTGCATTTGTGCGAGTGTGTGTACATATGCTTGCATGAATATGTGTTTGTGTGTGTACAGGGTTGCACTCACACCTTAGTTTTCATACACTGTCTGATAGCTTAGATAGAGAGCATCTCAGCACCTTTCAGGCAATCATGAAATCAATGTCTCTTGACATAAGGATCCTTAGGTCTGCTTAACTGCTTGTCCTTCCCTTTCATCATTATAGAGTGTCTAACTAAGAGAGGAGCAATATTACAGTGTAGAGTTGACTAATTAAAATGTAATATGCATTAATAATAGTGTGTATACTTATACACATAGACACAGTATTACAGGATTGTTGACCACTAAAGAGAAGGAGAGAGAAAAGCGAATATTCAATTTTCTTGTCCTTTTGCCTATCTATCTGTCTGACTGTCTGCTCGCTCTCTCCATCTCTCTCTCTCTCCATCTATGAATCTATCCCGCTCTCTCCTTCTCTGCCAGAGCTGACACCTACTGGCTGAGTACCAGTGATACTGACTAATAAATCCTGACAGGTTCTCGCCGGAGCCAATATTAATGCCCAGCTACCTGGCAGGCCAACCTGTGAGAGTGTTTCAATAAAGCAGTCTACCCAGGGCTTCTTATTTACCGACCACAGACAAGCAGATTAAAGCCTGGCAGGATTTTTGTCCTCTTTTCGCCGCAGCTTTGAGGTTAATTACCAGCCCGGGCCTCAGACACCCCTGCTTTGCCCACAACCAAAATGACTTTGCCTACCTCAGTTATTGTATTAGATGGCTGGCTGTTAGACTTGGAGCAATGTTGAAATTTTCATTTGTCTAATCTGTTTTGTGGCTTTTGTCAACAAAGGTAAAGAGGAGGTTATAAACCAGCCCTGATGAAACATGCACCCCCCTCTTCCCTGGCCCTAAACTCCCCCACCCCTTCCTTAAAGCTTGTGTTTGCATTTGATAAGATCTCATTGAGGTAGCTCTTCATCTCATTTTACATTCCTATCACTGTGTGCTGCTGCAGTCCTCTTGGGTTTGCTGTTCCCCTGAGTCTCTGCCAGGGTCCGACATTACCACCTGCCAAGCACCGAATGCGGGTAGAATTTCCGTTTGGCGAGTAAATCTTGGAAGGCTATCCGGCATACTGGCGAGTAAATAAAAATAAATAAAATATCTGGCATGACGACAGAGACTAAATTACTCACATTTGTAATTATACGGTGTAGACACTTGCACAATAGGCCCTAAGTGTTTTTTTACGTGCATCTAAACAGTGCCGCAAACCTGTAGGAGCGCTTGAGACGGTCTGAGGCTACTTAACATCGCAGCTTTCCGCTAAACTGTCACTTGCCGCTGGTCTGCTGCTAGCTATTGTTAATTAAATAGCTATTAATACCTTATCTCAATGAAATGTACTGAAAGAAATGTGTATGTGACACAAAAAGGGAATTTATTATTTTGGCCAGTAAAAAATATGCTTGGCCGGTGGATTTTTTTCATCTACCAGTCCCCTTGGCAGGTGAGTCAAAAAGTTAATTTTGGACACTGGTCTCTGCATCCACAGGCAACTCTTGAATCACTCTGCTGCAGAAAGCTGTGCAGCCTCAGTTCTTCTCATTTAATTCACCTTCTCTACACCTATCTCCTTGATTTTTTTTTTTTTTTTTTTTTTTTTTTTTGGTTTCCTTCATATTAGTGGGAATTGAGTTTCAGGAGTTGGCCGGTGACCAGGAAAAGGTGCATCAATTATTTAGAGCAGGAGTTGGTGCAAGTTATCATAATGCATGTTACGTTAGCCACCCCTGCTGAAGTCTGACTTCTTCCCCACTTGTTTTGTTCCACGGACACATGCTCTGTTTTTAAAAAAAGCCTCTGACATTATCCCTCGTATTTCTTCCTAATGTTAAAATGAGCTACATGAACAGACACTTATTGTCTTGATTAATCAGTTGTTTCATTGATAAAATGTCTGTGAAAAATGCCCATTACAATTTTCCAGGGCACAAGGTGACATATTTAAATTGCTTGTAAATTTGTTGTTTTGCAACAGTCCAAAACCCAAAAATATCCAGTCTACTTTTATATAAAACAAATCTAATTATCATAGTAGAAAAATGACTTAAAGGTAGTTAATCTATAATGTTTACAATCAGTGTTTTTCACTAAAAAGCATTGTCTGTTGCTGAGAGCTAACAAACATCTCTTCCTCATAAAACATTTGCAAAGCAGAGGCTTTGAATTTTTGAAAACTTCATTTACATTCATGTTTGCTAGCTAGTAGCCTTCTTCTTCCCTTCCTTTGTTGGCACATTGCTACATTTCTTGGTGTGTTACCACCACCAACTGACGATCAGTGGGCTAGCAGTAAATGATTAGAATGATGTTTTACTTCTCTTTGTCATACATGATAGTTAACTGTGAATATCTTCAGGTTTTGGACTGTTGGTCGAACAAAAAAACATCTGTATACGCCACTTTGGGCTTTTTATGACAGGCATTTTTCACTATTTTTTGGCATATTATAGACAAAACGATAAAAAAAATCTGAAATAAATATGCACATTAATCGATGATGAAAATAATTGTTGGTTGCAGCCCTAAAAGTATTCACAGGGTACCTTTTTAAATCATTGTAATTATCAAAAATAGCTAATGATTTATTTTCTGTCAATTGACTAATTAATCAACTAATCGTTTCAGCTCCAGATCACTCCAGAACATTTTAAGAAATTTTGTTTGCTGTACTTGAGATACTCCCAATGAGCCATCTAGCCTGGGTGCTGACCTGCAGCTGATGCTCTGCGGACCTCTTTTAAATGAGCATGTACTAATGCACTTTGTGTGCAGCTGCATCAGTCAGTTTTCTTTCTTTGCCTCTCATCACTGTGTGCCATTTGTAATTGTCATCCAAGGTGTCATTAGTGATGGCACAGTGATTAACATCAGCATAGATTATTGCTGGGTTTGCTTTGATTTGTTTAAAAAAAATTTTTTTCATTAGATTTTTAAACAAAGGAACTTAGGAAATAGTGCAATCATAGCATGTGGTCTGATCAGCTTTCCAACTTTTCTATATCGGATATCGGATCCGATACTGACTCAAATAGCTGGTGACAAAGGGGCCAATTTCAGCCGATCTATTAACTAGAAAGGAAGACACACCGGTGGGGCCCATGGTGCTGTTAGGCGCTTTTTTCCCGCTGGAGCTGGGATGCTGCTGTTGGTTCAGCATTGTGAAGCACAAGGCTTAACAGACAGTACAGAGTGTACGCTCACTTATAACACCATGTGAAGTTGTTTTGGACACTATCTTTAGTAAATAGCAGCTGTCCTGAAGAGCCTGTGTAGCCTCAATAAGACCGGCTGTTGTAGCTAATCTTGCTAAGAGAAAATCAGTCGCGTGTGACCTAAAATGTAATGGCGAAACACCTCCACTAATTAAACCCAGTGCAACATAGAACTTAACAAAATCCCCCGACTATCTACTTTATAACCACAGTGGTTATGTCAAAGGCTGGCAGTTAGCATTAGCTCTGCTCCTCAGGCTCACTTTCGGCGCTTTCCCCTCTGGGATTACTTTCCTCTCATGGAGTGACGGTCATGTTACCGTCACTCTGGCACCGCTGAGCCTTCTGGTAGAAATATAAGGTCTCAGCGTTTCTGTCAGTTGCTTTAGAAAGTTGGATTTGTTCAGGTTTCTGACGAAGAACTTACTGCGGTCGGTCAACACCACCTCTCGGTAGGTTCACTTGATTCAATACAGAGAATCCCATATTGTTTAATTTTTTTTGTATATTTTAAACAGATTAGCAGCAACATATACGCTCTGTTCAGTAAGTTTATCCTTATAGCTGTCCTCTTATCAAAACAGCAACATTATGTGTGTATGTGTGCGTGCACTGCATGCAGTAACGTTAAATGTTAGCCTATGCATATAATATCAATCTAGGTAATGTCATATATCTGAATTGCAGTCCAAGACCAATGTTGTTGAATCATTGCAGCTAAATGTCAGCGACCCAAATCAGCTGTATATTTGCTGTCTTGAACACACCCCATTCCTCCTGTAAACAAATGACTTGAATCACTCACTCATGAATTCCTGATTATATTATATAATTTTAAACAAATAAACGTATTTGTTACATTTTGTTTTACAAAGTTAGGAAAGCAATGTTAGGAAAGCAAAGTCAAGTCTGATGTTGTCTTACACATCAATGAATGATCCCAGTCTCTTCCAAACAGTGAGGCATACAGTTTATTAATTAAACACTGGTATTGAATCGGTACTTGGTATCAGCCGATACCCAAAGTCCAGGTATCAGTATCAGGGCTGAAAAAGTTGGATCGGTGCATCCCTAGACAGGACCAAAACATATGTGCATGTGTAGGTGGAGCTAGATGACATCTGTCACAGATTGGGTCTACATCTCTGTAAATCTTAGAAAGTCGTAAACCTTTGTAAAATGCGAGTGATAAATATTTTTTTGCATTGTATGAGCCCATGTTTGGCACAGATGGAAGATGTATGCACTCTGTTAAGAGCTTTTTTCCAGAGTTCTTCTGCAATTTCCTCCCCAAGATCACTCTCCCACAGGGTTCTTACAGAGTCTTGAGTAGCCAGACGTAGTAAGTGTATCTCACCATAAAGATAAGACAACATGCCTTTCAACTTAGGGATAAGTGTAAGACAGCTATCCAAAGGCGTAGTCTCGGGTAAGGGAACTGAGGGGATTTATTAGTGATAAAATTACGAACTTGTTGTAATCTAAAGAAGTGATGTTTAGGGAGACTTATACTTCTCAGATAACTGCTGGAAGGAGGCAAAGGTATTATCAAGGTAGAGGTCCTGGAATGTTTGGATATCAAGATTGAACCATATTCTAAATGCACTGTCAGTCAAGGACGGAGGAAAGGCATGGTTTGCTGTTAATGGAGCAGAGGATGAAAATGTCTGAATTGGTTCCAAGTTTTCAAAGAGGTTTTACCTATTATATTCTTTGTATATAGAGAGGAAGGGTGTGAAATAGGGGAGTGGGCCAGAGCTGCAAGTGATACTGGCTTGGAAGACATGGATTTTATTACAAGCCAGGAAGGGGGGAAACTCAGTATATCTTGTTGTAACCAATATTGTATGGTTCTGAGATTGGCAGAAAAATAATAGTACCTGAAATTGGGGAGGGACAGTCCACCTAGTGGATTAGGCCTTTGTAAGATTTGTCTGCACAGTCTTGGAGTTTTTTTTATCCCAAATGAATTCAGAAATGAAAATGTCTAATTTAAAAAAAAAAAAAAAAAAAAAAAAGTTTGAGGCATTTGGAGGCATTGAACAAGTACAGGAATTAAGGAAGAGTGATCATCTTCACCGAATTAACTCTTACAGCCAGACAGATTTAAAAGTGACAATTTCTCAAAATCCCTAGATAAATTGGCAAGAAGAGGGGTAAAATTCGCTTTATACAAATTTTTGACTTTATCTGACATTAAATCACATTCCCCAAATAAATGAAACTACGTCCAGAGATCTTAAATGGTAAATTGCGTTTTGCATAGTCGCATACTGCCTTATTTAAGGGGAATAGTTCACTCTTATCCAAGTTTAGCTTATAGTCAGAAATGTGACCAAAAGACTCCAGGGTTGTAAGGATCGGAGGAGTGAATGCCGAAAGATTGGAGACATACAGGAGAAGGTCGTCCTTATGCAAGGAAACGCTCTACATCATTCCTGGTAATACCAAAGATAAATGGATGGGAGCAGAGTATAAGGGATAGAGGCTTGATTGCAGTCACAAACAGCAAGGGGCTGAGAGGGCAACCTTGCTGGGTAGAGTGCTGTAGAGGAAAATAGTTGGATTGGGTGTTGTTGAGATGAATACAGTAGCTAAACCCAGGTGGAAAATGAATTACCAAAGCCAAATTTACATTTCTTCCCCATAATTTTGGTGATTTATTCATTGTATACATAATACGTACAACAGTGAGGTTACCTTTAGATTTGGTTGTTTTCCTTTAGATATGGATATGTTTTGTTGATATATTACACAAATACGCAAAATATAAAATTAGGTACATATTGGATCAGTAAAAGAATGTATAAATTAAATCAATAAAAGGTGTATAAATGTAAGTTTCTCCATATTTTGTGTAAAGCCAGAGATTATGGAACATAATTTATGATAACATTTCTGTGAATATTGATGATAATAAACTCTTGTGTCAAGAACTGAGACAACGCTGAGAGATCTGCAGAAATGTACTCATTAAGATAGAACAGTGAGAGAAAGAATAATGGCATTTGTTTGTGTGCGCATGTTCACTCCAAGCTCCTTCTGTCTGCTTATGTGAGCCACCTGTCCACTACAGATGTGGAGTTGAACTGTAATGAATGAATGAAAAGGAGAAATGCGGAGAAGGAAAATGAAACAAAGTGCTTTGGAACGTAACCACCGTGAAACAATCATACAATCATAAAATAACATAAATATAACATGTCATAAAATAACAATTTATTTCTCTCATTTACTGCTTTGTTCTCTCTACCGCTGCTCCCTCTCTTTGCTCAACCACCGCTGCTCTCTCTGTCTCTTTTTCTCTCATCTTTTTAAAAATGAGTCGGGAAGCGGACAGCAAAGCCTAACTTTACTTTTAACGTTATCAACGAAGAGGAATGTCCTCCATGTCCGCGAGTGACTGGCCAATCAATTTGCCCTTCATAAACTTTTACTGGACCCGGGCCATCAGTTATGTCGGGCCCTGATCTAGGGAAATGAGGGCTTCTGATGTAGTAGGGGAAGGAATGCTATAAATTATATTGAAGAGATTAAAAGAGATATTAAAAAAGAATGTCTGTTCTTAATGAATCCTGTTTGATCAGGAGATATGATTGTTGGCAATACTGCCTTCAGCTGTAAGGCAAGCATCTTGGACAGTAGTTTTAAGTTCACATTAAATAGGCTGATTGGACAAAAAGAGGAACAACTAAGTGGGTCTTTATTTTTTTTTATTAAATCAAAAAAATTGATGCCGTAAGTGTTGGAGGCAGACTCAGAGATTCAAATGATTCATTGTACATGTCTTTTAGAACAGGGGCCAATTTATGCAAAAATGTTTGATAAAACTCTAACGGATAGCCATCAGGGCCAGGGCATTTACTACTTTGCATAGACTAGCTGTAGAAAGCTCATCAGTAGTTACGGGTTTCTCCAACCCAGTAGACAAATCAGGGCTAACCAAGGGTATGTCAAGTGTATTGAAAAAGTTGTCAATGTCACAATATCAGAATATCAGAGAGTCAGCATGATGTTTAGATGCATACAAGGAAGTGTACAATTTTAGTAGGGGTGTGACAAAACCCGCATTACTGCAATACCGCGGTCATGTGATGCCTACCACGGGGCTGAGTTCATTACCATCATCACTGCAAATCACCACCCGAGCACTGAGTGGTGTGAACTCTTTCTCAAAAACAAGGTGCTTGGGCTGCTTGAAAACTTATGAAAGTTGGAACACATGTCAGACATGGTGAAAACTTATATCTGATATGGGTCTTGGGCATAGGTGTGGCAAGTTGGCCCCCTAACAATTTTCAAAGTCAAAGCCCCCACCTTTAAATTTGATGTAGATGAACGAAAATTTCGTAGGCAGATGTTCAGTCTTAAAAAAAAGTCTCTTGGAGCCATATCCTAAGCCCAACAGCAGAAGTCAGCCATTTTGAATTTAATGTGCAGTTTCTGTTCAGTTTTTGCCATTTGCAAGTGTTGTACTTTAACAAACTCCTAGAGAATTAACCAGAGCGACTTCAAATTTGGTCGGTGTCATCTTAATACCTTTGCGAGGCAAACTTATTAAAATTTTGAGTTTTCATGGAACTCCCTTGATGTGGCATACCAATCAATTTGCATGTTTCGCTATGAAACAGGAAGTTGTTGTAACTCGAGTGGACTGTGTCAGAGGTCAGAGGTGTCCAGGCCTGGACACATCTACATGTCAATATTGAGTCATAGTCATAGTGCCACCTACTGACAACAGAAAGTTAGCCTTATGTGACAAACATTTGACAAACATTCTGATTTACATGAAATTTACATGGTGTGGTCTACACGATATACAGTAACATGACGTATAATTAGTGGGTGTTCTCTAGCGCCACATAGTGGACAAAGGAAGTGATATTTAACTCCTTCATGCAATGTCCGAGAACATGCTCTACATGCCTGCAATAAAAGCCCTTGGACTGCGATGTGCCCCAATGTGCATGAATGTCCGGTGGCCCGATCATCGCTGCTTACAGCTTTATTTTTTTTTTTGTATTTCATTTTTTTTTGCTGGTGAAAGTTACAGGAGGCGACGAGGTCCATGAAAGCACCACCAACAGCCTGTGTGATATTCACAGTGGCTGGCATTGTATCCCCGCGTTCGTCCTTACTCACTTCCCAAGCGGAGATGAATGAGGAGGAATTAGATGGAGACACACCCCCCTCCCTCTGGTGTGTGTGTGTGTGTGTGTGTGTGTGTGTGTGTGTGTGTGTGTTTGTGTGTGTGCATGTGTTTAGCGTATTCCTCACCACAGATGAGGGAATATTGCTAGACACACTTCTCTCAACCAGAGGTTTGAACTGTGTGAACCGGCCCGTATGAGGACAGAGGCGGCGAGCACAGTGGGTGCTAGTCACTGTTCTCATAGTTGTTATGCCGGGCGATGTGTGCCTTCTCACAGCATATTGCCTGGCATAGCACCCATGAGTGTGGCGGAAGGCTCTGTTATCCTCACTCTTTTTCCTTCATGGAGTAAGAGTGGGGAGAGGAGATACACCCCCCTCTCTCTGGTGTGTGTGTGTGTGTGTGTGTGTGTGTCTAGCGTATTCCTCATCACAGAGGAGTGAATAGTGTCAGACACACCTCTCTTCACTGGAGGTTTTACCTGTGCGAGCCGGCCCGTGTGTAAATGGTGCCGGTCAGTCTTAGTTCTCATTATCGCTATGCTGGGCAAGATGTGTTTCCTGACAGCATTTTGCCAGACATTGTGCTCATGGGCAATGTGGATGGGTGCAGCGCTTTGCCTCTGACCGCACCGTGGGAGAGACTGCAGGGGCAATGGCCGTGTGCGTTTCTGTTTTACACAGTCTCCATGACCTGCTGAGAGAATCGAGCTGAGCTGAATTCACTGCTGCAGTTTGGAGAGTCGGGAGGGTGGAGGAGAGAAGCAAAGTCACTCTTTAATGGAAAATGTATGGTGTTTTAATCAAAACAGATTTTGCATTCTCAACATAAGTACAAGCAACATCATCACACACAGACATACTAATATAATAAAAAAGACTGTAATTATTATTTTTTGTTGGGTGAGGGGGTAACTGTGATAAGAAAAAAATACTGTCACAGCCCTAATGGGAAGATGATGTTTGTCTTAGCTGATGTGCCAGGAGCTTACTAGCTTTGTCAACCTGTTCATAATAGGTATACCTAGATCTCGAGAGAGATTCAGCAGCTTGATAAGTGAGTATATCCAATTCCAATTGTAAAATGAGATGTTCCTTGTATACATCTGAAGAATGTGAGGTGGCATTAAGGTTATCAAGATGCAAAATCTGTCTAGTTAGTTCATTTAATTTATCTTTATGCTGTCTCCTCTCATGGCCCACATTGGAAATTATTTGTCCCCTAATATAGGTTTTCAGTTTCTCCCATAGTAAAGATGCAGAGGTATCTGGAGTTTTGTTTTTGTCCAAGAACAAAACTATTTGATTATTAAGAAATGTAATTTGATAGCAAGTGGGTGTTTAGATGCCACAAAGAGTGTGGGTTATTCAAATCTTTAAAATGAAGTTTCATAATGAGAGGGGCATGGTTAGATATCAATATTGCATCATATGAGCATGATCTTACCAATGGATGAATTCTGTTGTTAATTAGAAAATAGTCGGTAAGTGTAAAAGTGTGGTGTACAGGAGAGAAGAAAGAATATTCCCTGCTGTTAGGATTAAGGCATCGCTAGGGGTCAGAGATGGCAAATTCAGACATCAATTTTTTAACTGTTTTAGCTTATTTTGAAAGTGATGTAGCCTCCTTAGGGGAGCAATCCATCTTGGGGTCAAGCCAACAATTAAACTCTCCTCTTAAAATAAGGAAATGTGAACACATATCAAGCAGGTCGGACAAAAGCTGTTTATAGAATCTGACATCCTGTATAGTCTGCAGACTTTTTGTCAACGAAGTCTGAAGCGGCAGTTGCTTCCGAAAAACTGCGCAAGATACCGTTCGGCAGGGTGATCCTGAGTGTCGCTGGGTCGAGAAGTGCCCATTTGAGTTCAGGAAAGGAGTGTAGCTGGTGTTTAACTTGCCTGAATGCCATTTGCCTCTTGGAAACAGACATCATATAATCAGGGAAAATTGAGATCCTCTTGCCATTGTGTGTGAGAGGACCAGCTTTTCTAGCTAGTTGCAGAATCTGGATACGGACCTGAAAGTAGTATTTTCAGTTTTGTGCATAGAGAGCAGAGGGCATTATCGAATATCGAGAAGTTGTTGCAAAAACTGGGCCATAAAGTCAATGGCACGAGGGTCCTCCATGCCTCTGCCTCTGGCTTCCAGATCCTCTCACTTGTCATCCAGCTGCTTGAGTTGGGCAGTCAGTGTAGCCACTGTGGATTCCAGCTTGGTTACACAGATGCTGTGAGCACTGGACACCCGTTCCAGCTCTTGTAGAGTTTCCCCCTGGGAGTCAGTCTTTTGTTGGATTGAGTCAATTGAACTCTTCAGCTCCTCTTTAACGGAAGATATCTCCACGTGTAGTGTGGAGGATGATGAGTTGATTTTCTCAAAAATGTCAAGTTTAAGCGACTCCATCATTGGATGTAATAGTGTAACATCCAAAGCACTGCTGGAACCCCCATCTCCCTCCTTCGGAGGTGAGGCAGGGTCAGGTTGTGGTGCCTGTTTCCTGCCTGCTCTTCAGGAGTCTGTTTTGCACGCTGATTGCATTTTATCAGTAAACCCAACCAAAGTATTAATTTACCTTAGTCGAAATGTTGTCCAACGAACGCCAAACAGTAAAAAAATAGGCGCAACTGTGCAGAAAAAAGGTAAATTTAAGTAATGTTTTCTCACAGCACAGGGAGACATGTCTTACCACCTCGACAGATCGGAAGTCCCCCCAATTTGTTTGAGACATTTTGATTACAGGAAGCACCATTTGAATCGTGGGGAAGAAAAACAGCCTCTCACACCACTGAATTCACAGCCTGTATTAGTCATTTTCACTTACATGTGTAGGCAGATCACACATACACACACACACACACAGACAAACAAGCTCACCACCACCTTTGTCAGCAGTATTGGCTAACTCCCCTCACTGCATCCCCCGCCCTCATGCTGTGTCTGGCTTAAACCACTGCAGCATGCTCCAAAGCTCTTTGGGGTGTTCAAGTAAATTCCTCTGTTGTCAAAGCTTCAGGCCCCATAAAAATGTCCAGTGTGAAACTGCGGATTGTTTATATGGTACTTAAGCATGTGCAGTAGAGACACTCAGCAATAGCCCAGAACTGCCGGAACATTTTTGTTATTTTTGAAGCATGCATATTTGTTTTTTTTTTCCAAGCATGACCTCCCCAGTACATTTAAGCTTCAGTCGAGCACTGTGTCTCAAATACAAATGAGCCACAAATGAATACTTCAACATAGCTTTGAAATTGTGAAATATTTCCTTTGTTCCTGATTAAATGCCACATAGTGGGAGTGCTAAATGGTTCAGTTAAAAGGTCATAACGTCATGTTATGCCTCCGTCCTACCTTTTCAAAAGATCTGTCTGCATTTAAACAATAGCTGCCAGAGCTGGGTATAAAGTTTTATTCCCACAACACACTTGTTAGTTAAACTCTGAAGTAAAATGAGTCATTGCTTGGTGAACAATTACAATTCAAATAGCTGATGATGTCCACTTGGCTTAGATGTCTTACACTTGATCAGTAGCAACAACTCACTGCTAGAGTTACCAAATCAGTCTTCCTTTTTGCTGATTCCAGGTTGTTGACCACATTAAGGATATTTACTTTTCTTTGAGATATTTAGAGCACTTTTGCTTAAGGGTGGCAAGATAAACCAACTGATGTGTATCCTATATGAATATGTGTATGTTTACAGTAGGTCTTTGATCTGTGTGTTTGTGTGTGGGTAGGGTTAATGTTTACACTGTAAGTTGAAGCTGCCAATAGAGCAGAGCAAAAAGCATGTCCTATCACTACTTGCGGCATCTAGACATGGAGATTGAAAATAACAGGCAGGGTAACGACAGTCAGGGTTGCATAAATTTCTACACCTCAAGCCTTTGCTGAGATCTCCGCAGCAATTATAACGGGAGGGAGGGCCCCTGTTTCGTTTTATGTTGCCGCAGCAAGGGCTTGAAGAGCACCCACTGTCTCCTGGCATGCCGCTCCTCATCAGCGCCGCAATAAATCAATTTTCATCCTCACACCAGCCCCACCGACACCCTCCCCACCTCCTGCTCCTTTTCTCTCCACTTCTCTACTCCCACTTGGCTCCTTCTCCTCAGCCCTCTTCTGTACACCGCGATATTCTCAGCTCTGAACAGGGGCAGGGAGAGGCTGGGGTCATCTAGACTCTCCTCCTCCATTACCACATTCCCCTCTTGACTCAAATGAAGCTGGTGGGTGTTTTTTCAAAAGTCTGGAATGTCATTCAGCTTTACCTGAAGCAAACGTGTATATACACTATTACAGTGACTCATGAATATGCTGCCTGTACATGTTTTAGTAACTAATCACTCAAGCCGATTAGATGATTAATCTATTTTGATAAACAATTAATCATTTCAGTAATTTCTCAAACAAAAAATGCCAAACTTTCTTTGGTTCCAGCTTTAAATGAGACAATTTGCTGTTTTTCTTTGTCATATGTAAAAGTACATTAAATATTTTAAAGTTTTGGAGCAAATTGAAGATGTTACCGTGGGCCCTGAGAAATTGTTTTTAACATTTCTTTGACTAAACGATTAATTGAATGGATAATGAAAATAATCGTTAGTTGCAGCCCTACTACTCACTCACACATATAGTAAGCACACGGTGATTATCCAAGTCTGTATAACCCTGTGAGCAATGTGACACAGAAGCAAAAAAATGCAAAGTGCTCTCACGTGAAACCAATTGAGAGTGAGTCTGAAAGTTGTCTAAGTGGACTTCCTGCACAGCTATGAAAAGAGAGAGGAAACAGCAAACCAGGTCCTTCTTTTTAAATGTCAGCTGAGCTCCAGCCTCGGGACAGGTGCTGAGGGAGGGCCATTCTCTGTGGCCTCCGTATGTGAATAGCTCTTGGTCAGCTTTGATCTCATCTCCATATTAACCTGAGGGCACTTCTTGATATTTGGAACAGACACACACAAAGGCACACACGCCTCCTAGCAGGTTCATGTTCAAAGAGCTTCTGTCTCAGGAAACTGGAGTGAGCATTGTTTATGAGATCAGTGGTCATACATGTTACTGCAATTTCAGATTGAACATTTAGTCTATACATTGGTTCTTACCTGAAAAGCTGTCTTATGTTGCCATACTGATATTAAACAACTTCTTAATTAAATTAATATTTGATGTGACTGTCAAATAGTAACATCCTTGTCTAGGCCAATTTCCTAATGTTCCAATTGTAGACATCACAGATATATTGGTCTTGGCATATATGTTGTCCAATATGTGCCGATATTTAAAAATATTTATATTTTTTAGCAGCATTTTATGTATATTTGATCCTTTTTCTTAGTTCAAGTTTAATATATACGTACATATGTTTTTTGTTGTATGTGTTTTTTTATTTATAGTTATTTATAATTATTAAATTCCCAGTGAAGTTTACAATAAAAAATATAATAAAATAAAATATCATGCCTCTATTACATATCTTTGCGTTTAGTCACAGTAGCTCTATGGGCTACTCACAGCACGGCACGGTTATGCTAATGGTGCTACCCATGCTAACTAGCTGCTAGCTACCGTGCAGGTTGGTAAAATGGATCTGTCATGTCTTTTTGTATCTGCAGGTTGGTGCTCCAGTCAGTGTCGGAGCCTCCGTGTGAGACGCTTCAGTCGGTAAATGTGTGCTTTTAAAACTTACTTTGGGGCTGTGCTCACTCTCAGTCGTGCAAGGTACTGAGATTGATCTAAGTGAATAATGTGAAGTAATGAGTTCAGTACCCAACCCGAGTATGCAAATTAACCTATAGACCGACATGCTTAACTGGTCAAAAATATTCTCGGTGGTTAACCAATTAACAGTTAATCGTTGACATCCCTATTTGAGAGACAACTTTGGTTACCGTTGTTAAGAATTTCCAACCCCCAACTACAGTTTTATTACAAACATAAACGTTTCCTAAGGTTTACTCTCTTCTTTGAATTTCAGTCAGTGGAGCTTTTAGGCATCGCCAGAACTCCATGTTGACTCCAATGTCCTCCTCTTCCTTATTCCTTTTTCCTAAATGTTTTAGGAAATGGTCCTTAGATTTTAACTTTTATTTATGCTCTTACATATCCATAAAAAAGGCAAGCTAACAAATAAAACACTTGCAAAGTACCTACTTGTTTTTAGTTCCTTCACTGAAGCGTGAGTGACAAAACAACAATGTCCCACCGGCAAAAGGTGCTTTAACTTTGATATAGAGGCATGCTAGCTTTCTCTTCCACCAACCCAGCTTATCTGAAGTGAAATACATCTGTCATATAAATCCTTACACATCCCTATGAATAAGAATTTGGCAGTGTTATCTTCGCAAGCAATTGGCAAGCACCTTTGCTAAACACTTACCAAGGAGGCATCACAAATCTTCTTTAATCGAGGTCCCTGCTAGATTGCTTTGCCACTCTCGCAACTGCCATTCTCACTCCTTTTTATAAACTACATCTTACTGAGTACGGTTACACTCCTCTCCCTTGCCTGTCTCTGAAATGCCTCATCTACTTTAACCCCTTACATACAGGCTTAAAAAAAAAAAAAAAAAGTTCCACATTTTTGAAGCCAGTCATTTTTAAATGACACCTGCCAGGAGAAAATTGGGCTCCAACAACAGGAGCAAAGGTGCAAGCACAAAGATAGTCTGTCTAGAAGTACTAAATCATGGCACATAGTCAAATACATATTACTTTTAACAGAGAGAGTATGGCATGCATCCATCCTGGACGTGCCAAGCAGCTCACGAAGTGAAATATTCCTATGGCCCATTTAGCACCACAAGGGCTGTATTGTACACAGTAGGGGTGCAACGGTACACAAAATTCATGGTTCGGTACAATTTCAGTACAAAGAAAGGTAGAAAAAGAAAAAAAAGAAAGGTAGAAACATTTTGGTCTTTTATTTTGAAAAATGTAAACATGCAACAATGCCTCATTGATCAAAACTGTTACTGTTTACAACAGTTTAGTTGCTGTGGAAAAGGAAAACTACTTTTCTGTTTCTTGCAAGGAGCCAGGACACCTGCTGACAGCTGTTTTATGCTGATTTATGGTCTAACCGTATATAAAGTAGTTGAAACTAGCTCCACCTCCAGCAGCTACAACAGTAACATGCTGCTTACACACTGATGCTTCAGTATTAATAATCTAATGATGTCAAAAATAATTATATATGGAAACATTTTAAGCCATGTTAAAATTCCATGTAACTGAGAATTGCAACTTCCCTAATTTGAGCTGGATTTCGTCTCTTCCTTGTGTGTTTGATGTTTGTATCTGTTGTGTTTTATTTCTACTTACACTGTTACTGGTCTGCTGTCTTGGCCAGGCCTCCCTCAGAAAAGAGATTTCGATCTCAAGGGGCTTCCTGGTTAAATAAAGGTTAAATAAAAAATATCAGTCAGACGGACCAAACCACTACTTTTACCTTCATACTTTTAACTATATTTTTCTCTCTCAGAACTGGTTCTTACGACGTGCTGTCTGACCACGTCAGAGTTGCTCTGAATGGCTTCACTCAAAGGCAACTGTCACAGAGAGGGAAGGGGGACTGGGAGATGGGGTATCGTTTCACTACAGAGATAACAGAGCATATTTTAACAATAGTGTTGCACTTGGTCAGTGTTATGGGTCTCTCGTGTGTCAGTCTGACGGCAGTGACATTACAGGGTAACATGGGTAATGAGGCTACCTTGGCTAAGCTGCATAGCATACACCCATGAGCACAAGTATATCCAGCTGCACCCATGCTATAGCGAAGTGGTGCGCTGACAAAATGTTCCAGGTGGAACTCGTGCTCTAGAATTATTGTTCAGCACGTCGGAATAAGTGAATTATTGAACTATTTTGACAGTGATTGTTTGGGTCACGGAGCGTATTCTTCGCACAACTGCATGCATTGAACTATAATGTCCGTACTTTGACGGTTTGGGACGAATACACTTACCGTCACAGCACTAGTACAAAGTAAACAGTACATGTACTGTACTGTGAGGACATTACTTGAGGAGCAGGATGTAGCTTTTAGGTCAGGTGACAAACAAGCCTACAGTGAAAGATGGGGGAAACTCAAGAGAGGCATCAGGGATGCAAAGCGCAAACACAAATAGCGCATTGAAGATCAATTTGACAACAACAACCCCCCCCAGCATGTGGAATGGCATCAACGCACTGACTACAAAACCATCAATCTGCTGCTCAGTGATGACGCCAAACTGCCTGATGTTCTGAACCAGTTCTTTGCCTGCTTCGACTCAGAGACGGGGGTGTGCTCCACTCATCAGCCCACCTGCTGGAGAGTCAACACTGGTTTTACAGCACTAACCGGTGAGGACCACCCTGACGAAAGTTAATGCAAGCAAGGCGGCAGGCCCAGATGGAGTGCCCTGGCCAGGTACTAAAAGCATGTGCCGATCAGCTTACTGTATTTACTAAAGTGTCTGAATGACTATGGCCCTGTGGCAGTAATACCCGTAGCTATGAAGTGCTTTGAGAAACTTGTGCTTTCACACATCGGAACCATCATCTCACCTGATCTGGATAAGCACCAGTTTGCCTACTGGGCAAAAATGAGTCAGGAAGTGGTCAGCAAAGCCAAACTTTACTTTTAATGTTATCAAAACAAGAGAAATGTCCTAGTAATGTCTTTGTCCTCCCTCATGGCAGGGTTGTACAGCTCTGATCAGTCTAATCGCTGGCTGTGATTGCCACCGCAGCTTGATGTCGGGTTGCGTTTCTCCAAAAGTTGATTCTGGTTCAACTTTCTCGCTGCAGGCTGCTGTGGCGCCCCTGCAGCCCCCACCCCCTCCGCCCAAAATGAATGGGAAGACTGGCGTTTTCGCTGCAACACCAGATTTGGTGTGAATTCAGCCCAACTGTGTGGTATGCCAGCTGCACAGCCGCCGAGCGAAAACACCTGCATCATGTGGTGAAGGTGGCCCAGCGCATTGTCGGGATGGAGCTCCCAAACATGGATACTATCTATGCCAGTCGACTGAGGAAGGCCAGCAGCGTTACCAGGGAAACCACACACACCAGCCACTCCCTGTTTGAACCGCTGCCATCCGGCAAACGGTTCAGGACAATAAGATCCTGCACCAATAGACTGAGGAACAGTTTCTTTCCCAGAGCTGTGGCCTCTATCACACCCCTCCCTGCCCAACCACAGAACAGATTACAGGAACTGTGAGCACGCGCACACACACACCCCCCGACACACATCAAGGACTGTGACACACACACACACAGGCGCGCACACACACACACACAAACCAAGGACTGTGACACACACCTCCACCCTCAGAGACTGCTACCACAGGCACAATTTAATTTATAAACACAAAGATTTAACACCTATATATTAATATTTATAACATTCAACCTCTGTAAATTTGTTAATGTGTAAATTTAATTAAACTAGTGCCTTTTTTTTTTTTTTTAAAGTTGTACTTGCACAAGCGTAACGTTATGCTGATATTACTGCTGCTTTCTGGTACTGCTTTTATTTATTTGTTTTATTTTAACTATATTGAGAGAAGCCATGTGAAATTTCACTATACCTGAATATAATGATAAAGATCATTCTGATTCTGAGTGTGTGTGTCTATTGTGTGTAAATCACAATAGACACACTACTTTTAGGTGTTCATCATTTATTATAAGATGAATAACTGCTAAGTGTACTGAGAAATTCGATTGCAACTTTATGTTCAGGTATTCTTTAAATTAAATTTAAATTTAATAAATTTAAATTATATTGTTCCTGTCTTTTTGAGCTGCCATTGTTATAAGTGTTGTTTTGCTACAATTGGAGATATGATATGACAAAAGATAATATGGCATGAAAAATTACAAACATATTTTGGTAGATTGAATTTCCATTGTTATTGCTATCTGCCATGTTCCTCACAATAAACCTGGACCAGTGCTATAGTGGAGGCAGGGGTTGGGGACTGTCATAAAAGAGATTAATGTCCTAAGCCCTGTGTTAGACGGTGAGGCCATATCAGACTATAGTTTAACCTGTATGCCTGTGTGACATATCCAGCTTCTATCTCTGTCACAGGAGGCACTAACATTTTGACAGGAGTTGTTTGTCAGTCCCAACCTAATGAGATTGGATCTGTCCACTGGTTCACTTGCCAGGGTAGCACACTGGTAAAGGACTGTAAATGTCTGTCATCTGTTTTTAGAGAGTTTGGGAGAGTCATTATTTACTTTACAGAGAAAAAGCTGAAAAGAATAGTGCTCTGTTTGACAAACAGGAAAAAAATACAACTGGCTGCCTTTGTACATGACCCCTATTTTGTTTTCTTTAGTGTAAAGGATAGACCTACTCAGTTACTCTCAGTCTTGACATTTGTGAATGCAGTCCAGTTACTGTGTGTAACATTTACTGTGATTTTGCAGTATCATGATTATCCATCAATGCAAGAAAAAGATGACATATCACTGTCTCAATACATTTAAACGGATTTTATGTCTTTCTTCTCTCAACAAATCCCAATGAAAGACCAAAGCCAACAATTAATTTGTGCTTATCCTATTAAACAAGAAGAGTCTACAGCCATCCTACCAGCTCTGTAGAACTGTACTGAGGCGCAGCTGTGCTTTGAACTAAATGCTAATGTCGGTATGCTAACACGCTAATGTTAAGCAGGTATAATGTTTACAATGCCCATTGTCTTAGTTTAGAATGTTAGCATGCAAACATTTGCTAATTAGCAAAAAACACCAAGTACAGCTGAGACTGATGGGAATAAAATTAATTTAGCAGGTACTTGGTCATAAACCAAAGAATTGGACAAATTGAAATTTTGACCTGATGCACCAGAGGAAAAACAGGAAAAGTCAGTAGGATACATTGTCTGGGAAAAATAAATGGCTGTACCAAATTTTGTGCCAATCCATCCTGTAAATGTTGAGATATTTCACAGGATAAGTGAAATATGTGACCTGCCTAGAGGGAAAGTCAGGGGTTCAACAAAGCCATTAGGATTCATCCTCTGGGGACCATGAACATCTGTACAGCATTTTATAGCAATGTATGGCCATTTAGTAGTTTTTGAGATATTTCATTCTGGACCAACTGACCAACCAACTGACTGCCATCCCTAGAGCCATGCCAGTAACATTGCTAAAAACATATCAGTGAGCCACACTGCTGCACTGGGCGAAATGTTCGTTCATTACTATTACTACACCGGCTCTGTAGATTATTTTGACTGAATCCCTCATACACCATGCTGGTGCTGTAAATACTGATTGTGCACCAAATGTGTAATAATCTGCGGCTGAAAACCCCACAAAGAATACACTATTTACTCCTTATTGAGTAAAGTTTGCTGAAACCACAGTCCCCACCTGTTTTAAGGAATTACTTAGCCTTTTTAAAAACTGAAACTAGATATGCTTGTCTTTAAAGGTTTATGTCTTTAGTAGGAACTAGTGGGCTTGGGGCTGAGTGTCACAGATAAGGAAGTGAAGTCAGACAGTATTAAGAGATGGACTAATGCATTGTTGGTAGTGTTTTTTTCTTTTTAATTTGTTAAGGAAAATATAGAATAGCACCAGCTTTGTCCTTCAGCAGCAGCTATCTCACATGTCAGCTTCCATTTTTATTAGATAAAAAGAGATTATTCAGAAATGACAACAGAATATTAGCCACGCGCTGCCCTTTAGTGTAGCTTCATTGTAAAGTCAGCAGTAGTACTCTTGGAAATGCAGATTTATTTGCACTATCTACTGCATGGTAGAACATCTAGACACAACAGCAAGACAGCAAAACAAGTTGAGGTCACCCCCGTGCTCCTTAACACTGTCAGGACCCTGCTGGATTTATCAGATGTCATGCTGCCGTTTCACCATTTCCCAGCGGCTCATGTGCCACATCAAAATTCCTTTCCCTAACCATTAATCTCACTGTAAAGACAATGAAAATGCTTCACACTAGGGGTGTGCCATATCGTATCATTCACGATAATGTTTCTAATATGATAAAAAAAATTCATATTGCAGTGTTTCCCCTATAATTGTACAGGCCTGGTGGGGGTTCTCGTTGGCTGGGCTGGGCCAAGATAACTCCCACCGGGCCAAGATAACTCCCACCGGGCCAAGATAACTCCCACCAGGCCAAAAAAAATACTTTAATGCAAAAAAAAAATAACACCAAATATCCACTCATTTGGAAATCAGTAGCGTTTGGAAACATGAGTCAACCTCTGTGTCGTTGCCTGGGAAATTCTTGGTAGCATAGCTCCTTTTAAGGAATAGGGCAGTGCATAATCAAAAAGGGGAGCGACTTCATTAGTGTGGAAGTGGTTTGGTTACAAAAGATCAGATGTACAACAAATGGTAAAATGTAAAAAGTGCAACAAGACTGTAACAACAAAACAGGGCAATACAACAAACTTATTTCACCACCTCAAGCAGAAGCACCCAGTTGAGTACGAGGACAGCCAAAAATCCTGCGAGGAGTATTTTGTCATATTGTCAAGAATATCATTATTGCAGAAATACCCTGAAATGTTGTGATATTATTTTAGGGCCATATCGCCCACCCCTGCTTCACACTCTCTCCTTTCTCTCTTCTCTCTGTGTCTGTCCTCCTGTCTCCTATATTCTGCCATGACCAGTGCCCTCCCTCCCCTCCTACACTTTACAGTCCCTTACACTGGAGACACTGAAGATAAGGTCTAAATATCTGACGCCATTTTTATTTTTCATCTTCCCCTGAGGGCTCTTTGTCAGCTTTTTATCAGAATGTCAGGCCTCTGCTTGAGTAAGCAAACAAACAAGCAGCAGCAGAAATGATGTATCAGAGAACTGCCACCGGTTGGGGATGAGCTGTCAGTCGCTCTGTTGAGCTAATGATCACTGTTGGGTGCTGTGGGAATTGAAGGTCTCTAATTCAGGCCACATTTTTTCTTCTGTTCGTGTGATGCTCTCACTCATGCATGTGCTGTTGGATTCTTGATGTCTAGACTCTTGATTCTGAGTCTGTTTGTGAGGTTGAACCCAGGCTCAACCAAGTCTGTCAGTTTTTGAAGATGACTGTTAATGCTGTAACTAATGATTATTTTCATTATTGATTACTGATACAATTTCTCTATATTTTTTGACTATTCAATTAATAATTTAGTCAGTCAGAAAAGAGTGCTGAATGCCCATCACAAGATGATGCTGTTAATTTGCAACCCTCTCTCCTTGGAATTGCAAATATATACTACTAATTAGTTGTTCTAAACACGTCTTGAAGGAAATGTAAACTGTCAGAATTATGTTCACTGGCAATATTTTTTTTTGCAGCCATGAAGTGGTAGGTGCCACATTTTAGTTGCCTAGGGAAAACCATAAAAATGCTAATAATGCTTTATTTGTTGAAAGTGCATATTGTATGAAAATAAATTAAATGTCAGCATTTGTAGATATGCTAAGCATGAACATTTTGTGGCTTTGCAGGTAATTTCATCAAAAATGTTTTTGCTTTATAGGGTTGGCCAATGCGGCAAAAAAATAAAATCTAAATTTTTTTTTTTAATTCGCAATTTTAATAGTTTTTTTTCCTGCAAAAAGCACATGCAGCTGGCGCTGGAGAAACGTAGCCAGCTAAGCTGCATTGTTTTGACTGGGCCTGAATGCTCCACTGTGAAGCCAGTGCTAATTGGAGAGATGTGTGCAATGTGAAGTGTGATTTCTCATAAAATAAAAGCTGTTTTATGTCTGGTGAAAGTCTTAAAAACGCTGAATTGCAAACGCAGTGTACTTTTTGTGTTATGTCCTGCCTCCTACACCCCTCGCCTCAACCAAATGGAGTATTTCCAGTCGGTAAGAACGCATCTGACAGGGACAATCTCCTGTTGTGTGCTACGTGTGTGAAAGGGCAACTCCAGAAAATGTCTGTACCTGATTCTCTGGACATTGTCAGGAGTTCATATGTAAAAATGACTAGAGACAGCGAGTGTAAGACGGCCTTCAATCCCAGATGCACTGAAAGCGTCTGATGTGCATGTTTTGAAGTACACCTCTTGTTTTAAATGGCCGAACGCGCACCAAAAGCGTTATGCGGCGGGTCAAACTGCCTTGATGTCCGTACCCTGACCTTGTTTCATTTTTGGAGCATCACATGAGTACCCAGCAACCAAAGCTGTTTTTTTCTGCAGCCATAGAGAGAGAGACAGCATAAATAGAGAGGTAGCACGAGCGAGCAAGAGAGAGAGACTGAACGGCTGTGGTTGAGGGAGGAGAGAGAGCTGCAGTAGAGTGAATGAGAGAAATAAAATCTTATTTTCTGATTGTTTCATGGCGTTTCTAAAGCACAAATAAATAACCATCAAACACTCAACAGATGATTTACTGTGGAAAAAAAGGCTCTTAGTTTAATTTTGCTCCTCTGCATTTTTCCTTTTCATTCATTCATTACGTCCAACTAATGCAGCAGTAGGCTGCATACAAAGAACAACAGGACATAGATTACTGTAAAATAAGGTAATTGCCTTTACCGTAAACAGACCGATCATGCTTACTGTTGTGCATAGTCACCCCCCCAAAGGTCCATTCTGAGCCAGGAAAAACCCTGACTCAGATCAACTTACCCCTAACCTGGGGCAAGTTGAGCCACAGGAACACTTCATATTTTCACATCATATTTTCAGGCCCTTTGTCATAGATACATTCTTGCAATTTCATTTGATAGGAGACATCCTGAAATAAAGGTAGATGTTTTCATTTGCTTCTTTCTCATTTTTCCTTACCTAGAGGACAATATACATAAAAATTGGCTCATCTTACCCCACTCTCCCATAATGTGGGGTGCTACCCATTGACTGTATGAGAGCTATGCTCCTGTTGCTAACATGCTAATGTGCTAAACACGGTCAGCATCACAACTTTTACAAACTGCATAGAATGGGTACAGTGTTAAAAATGCACACACTTGCATTTACCTTCTGTAGATTGCAGGCTTTGGGAGGATTTCAAGCTGGACACTACATCAGACCAACATGGTGGTCTGGCTGTTCAGACTGAAGCTGCAGCAGGTGGGAGACATGTAGCTCCATCTCGGGTCTAGCCAACGTTACTTAGTAACGTTTGTGTGTGTGTGTGTGTGTGTGTGTGTTGTCAAGGAGGGTTAATAAGAACTGTGTGCTACAAAATGTGCAGTCAGCAAGGTTTTTTTTGTTTATTTCTATGATTTCAACACAGATTTGTTGTTCACAGTTTTAGCATTATAAAGGAAAAAATAGTTTGCATCCCCTAAAAGGTGTTGATAGTGAGTTAACTGCGTCATTTCGGAACATCACTGACCCAGCTTGTCTAAAAAGTGGCAATCTGTTCATAGATGTATTACATCGATCTTCCGGTCACTGTAACCTAAGGCTGCAGTCATTCAGCCTCCATCAACTAATAATGCCGCAAACCAAGTCGTATACTGTATATCAGGTGTGAATGTTTGAGTGGTTATTGGCAGGGTGTGATTTGTGAAAAAATCAGAGGGGGGGGATGTTTTTGAAACGTTTTTATTCATGAAAATAAATCAGAGCCACAGTGGGCCTATATAGACTATGAAGCCCATTAGGCTGTTTTTTGCAGCTGTTACAGTAGCATTTATAAAATAATTATGAACTTTAATAAAACAATTATGAAACTTGAACTTGACCACTGCATTTGCAGGAATATTTTAATCCATTAAAAAATGTTTAATTCATCAAGTAGTGCTTTTCACTCTCAGCAATGTGATGTCAAGTTCAAGCCTTGTCCTTCCCTCATCCGGACACATAGGAGATGTGATCATATACAACAGTGCCAGAATTAACATGCCATGCCAGAAACATGCCATAACATAACATGCCAGAATTAAACCCCCCAATGCTCCTTTCAGTACTGTGGATAATAATAAAAATAATACGTTTATTTAATATAGCACCTTTCACAGAAATAAAATTCACAAAGTGCTTTACAAGAATAAAAGTTAAAAATAAGACCATAAAACAAACAAACAATAAAAACATAAGCCACAAGTTAAAGCAAGTTGGCACAGACAAAGGCCAATTTAGGCCAGTAGGCCCTGGTTAGAAGACCTAAGTGACCGACTGGCAATATAGGGATGGAGAAGGTCACAGATGTACTCAGGTGCCTGTCCATGCAGGGCTCTATACGTGAAAACAAGAACCTTAAAATGAATCCTAAACCTGATGGGAAGCCAATGTAAAGAACTTAAAATGGGTGTGATGTGCATCATCCTGCTGGAACTGGTTAACAGCCTTGTTGCAGCATTCTGGACAATTTGTGGACGGTTCAGAGATGACTTGCTGAAACAGGTGAAAAGGAAATTACAATAGTCCAGCTGGGATGATATGAAAGCGTGAATAATCATCTCAAGCTCTGGTTGTGATACAACAGACTTGAGTTTTGCATATGCTAATTGAATTGCATAGCCTGATCAAATATAACACCAAGATTTCTTAAATTAGACTGAACAGCTGAGGAAAGGGACCCAATACTCTAAGCAGCCTTGGGAGCTATACTGTTTGAGGATATGATAAGAACCTCTGTCTTGTCTGTATTAAGCTGTAAAAAGTTGTTGGACATCCAGTCCTTAATGGCAGTCAGACAATTGTGCAACACAGACAGTTTGTCAGGGTTATCAGGCTTAAAAGAGACATAGAGCTGAATATTGTCAGTGTAACAGTGATAGGGTATATCTCTAAATTTTCCAATAACATAACCTAAGGGAAGCCTATATAAAGGAAATAAAATAGGACCCAAAATGGAACCTTGAGGCACACCACATGAAGGAGCTACAGTTTCAGACATGTAAGGACCAAGTGACCCAGAAAAACTCCTATCTGAGAGGTAGGAGGGCGCTCCCTGAGACACCCACCCACTGTTTAAGCCTTTCAGTCATTATTCTGTGGTCCACAGTATCAAAAGCTGTGCTAAGATCCAGCAGCACTAAAACAGAGCACTCACCCACATCAGAAGACATCATTATGTCATTGGAGACTCTGAGAAGAGCAGTTTCAGTGGAATGCTTCTGACGGAAACCCGTTTGTAACTTATCTAAAATGGATAGCGCCACTCGGCCAGACATGCCAGTACACTTGCAAGTCATTGTTTCATTCAGCTCTATGCGCAGCGTGTAGCCAACTTCAATATTGGAAAGAAAATAATCACAACATGCAATAGCACAACATGCTGTCATCATAAATCCAAATATATGTACAGTATATGCCTACTTGTCAGTCTAAGGCAACAGTCTGCTTTGATGACGGACTTCTGTCTTCTTTTTCTGCTTTCCTGTGGAGGGCTCATCCTCGGTGTGTTGCCCCTCTTTTACCCACATCTCTGCAAATCTCCGAGCAGGGAAGGAGGCAACCCCTGGTCCATTTAATGTGTCATCACGTAGCCTAGACACAGTGTCATCTCTATTTCACATGTGAAATAGTGCTGACAGTGAAAGTCCATTTCTGATTTTATTGTTGTTTGCACTAATGACTGTTCTCATGTTGCAGTGCTTAGATTTTTTTTGAATAGCTTGTTTTTATTTTTGATATTTTATATTGTCTATGGGTGAAGCAGCATAAATCTCTATGAGAGGGATACATTTTTGTCCCCACCTATGCCAATACAAGATGTAAATGATGGGAGACAGTTTTTAATCACCACATTGGTTACAATAATTTACACACAGTATTATAAGTGGAAGTCACATGGACATATTTTGCATTAATTTAGGATATTTACTAGTTGTCCATCATGTGAGGTGATGATTCACAACTCATAAAGCTCAGTATTGTGGTAGATTACCACTAAGTGTTGGTTGTTTTATTGAACCTTCCTGGTAGTAAACTCAAATTTCCAAGAGCCTGATTTGTCTCATTTAACAGATGTTGGCCATTAATAATAATCACCCAAATGGCTCCAGTAGGTTTTCACCACATCCCTTCCCTTTGGCTCTGTGGTGTTACCTCTTTCAAAGTCCCCCTACAACACATAATAACCCGAATGAAGTGAGCCATCCAATTAGCAGCAGAATGCTACTGAGTTAATGATGGAAAAACTGCAAGAAAGGAGTTATATTGAACTCTCTTCAAGGCCTGTACAAATCATTCAGCTACTAACATGAAAGAGCGCTATTTCAGAATTGGGCTTTTGCTGTGTCGTGGGCTCCGTGCTTCCACAGATTATAGTGATTGATTGGTTGACAATTATTGACAACAGTTTTTCTTTCTATCCAATCACAAATGAATGCTCACAGACCATTCTTCCCTGCTGCTACAGCAAAAACAAAGAGTAGAGGATGGTTTTGCGAAGCAAGAATGGTATGACCGTAAGTCTAATGGTATGTTCAGACAGAACGCAAAGCAAATTTTTCACGCAGCATGATTACATACAAAGTCATTGCGTATCGCAGGGCTTTATGACTGTACTTCATGAACATACAGAGAGGAGAGGGGATAAAGGAGAGAGACTGGAGGGAAATAACAAACACACAGCCACATCCCCTCAGACACGGTTGGTGCCTTCTGTTGCTAGCTAGCTTACAGCTAATCTACAGGAATGTATTTTGGCTGTAGGGGGGGCAAAAAACCTGAATGATCCAGTGGTCAAACTCGCGTTACACTCACAAATCTAAACTTTAATACCGTTGCCATAATTTTAAGCTGTTCTGGAAATTTGCTTGGTTGGCTGAATCTCTCACGTGCTGCTCTGATACAGCTTTAGGGTGATTTCCAACCTGCAGTTGGTTCCTTTTGGAAAATAGAGATACATTAATTAATTGTTGCCTTTATGTTCTGGTCTGTTTTATAATCAACACAACACAACAAACCAAGAAGACATAATGACTGAAAGGTATCTCATTCATTGGACAGTTTTGGCGACAATATCAGTACTGCATGAACCCACAATGGGAAATCAAATTTATGTGACTGATGGCGAGTCATGTAGCACTTTACTGAACTATGTGTTTATTTATCTTCTTAATGTCACAAGGAAAAAACTGACTATGTGCATTACTACAACCAGACAAGTAGGAAAAACAGGACAGAAAAGGGGCCTCAATGACGCAACAGAGTGTAGAGTTGGATACAAGTAGAGCTGCAGTATTGGGTTTTGGACCCAAAGTCCTATAGTCCAAAACCCGAAGATGTAATTTTACAATGAAATAAATAGAAAAAAGCAACAAATCTTCCATCAATTATCAAAAATTGTTGAAAATTGTCAATAGACTACTGAATTAATATACTAATCGTTTCAGCTGAAGACACCGCTGATTGAACTCCTTTTCACTTTGTGATTGTTCTGGGAAAAATCACAGCTTTCTTGACAGTTATTATAATCACCAAATGTATTTAATATTAGTTAAAACTTTGAATTCATACTAAAATAACATATCTACTATCACAAAATCCATTTTTTCCCCAGCTGGACTCGGTCAGGTTGTTTTTTCCACACCAGAGTTCATTTTTCAGCTTTCACACCAGACTAATGGGAAAACACACCACAGTTCATCTTAAGTGTGAAAGCACCCTTACACTGCATCCTGGTCTCAACACCAGTCCTGGGAATTCATACTGAAAGCCAAAGCAACACCTCATTTCCTTTGCTGAACAAACACACAGTAGTCAATCAAAAGTGTGTCATAGCACAGTGGAGGTTACTCATCAGTTTATTATTTTTGTGGAAAATTTTACTCTGCATCCTTTCACCTGTCCCAATGACATTCCTCTAAACCAAGCAACTTTTCTCTCTCTTTTGCACAATTTTGGGAGAGGCAGATTGTATTTGCAGTCCCTGTCCTCTAAACATCCACACTATTATAGAAATGTCAAACATGCCACATCTGCTTAGGTCACTGCCTAGGTATCTTGTATCTTTAGCTGGTTTCCAGTCTATATTCACAGGCAGTCCATGAGTCCCTGGCTTTACTTTTCAGGCAGCAATCCTTCACCCATTGTAATATATGTCAAAGAGAAAGAGAGAGGAGGGAGCTGAGTGGTATAAATAGGAAAAGCTCACCCATGTATATGTATGAAACTTTTGTACTCGCCTCACATTGTCATCTATTTCTAACTTGAACATTTTAAATTAGCTGGAATATTATTCAAATCACAGAGCTCTGTGAAACGAACACATTTGAATGAATTGCATGAAAAGTGGACTGGGGGGTTGGAAGTGTCTGGTATACACTCACCGGCCTCTTCATTAGGTACACCTGTGCAATCTAATGCAATGCAATACAACAGCTCTGCCATAAATTCTACTTTTACGAAGCTTCTACATTTTCAGTTTTTGTTGACATTGTCAGAAAGGTGATAATTCTACTTTATGTTTATTATTGAGGTCGTAGTGGGTGGTGGTGGTGTACTGGGGTGCATTATATAACAGTGTTTCTAATATTTTGTTCACTCCATTAACATACATTGGGGGAGTAATCAACAAAGTAGAATCACCTGGAACAAAAGACCTTCTGAGTCGTTCAGAAGGCTACTAGGCATCACTATTCACTCACTGAATGAGCTTCTGAGTCTGTTATAAACACTGTGTGCTGGATGGCCTTCAAAATACACAACTGTTTTGAGTTTGGCCCTTGTTGTCTTTTCTATAGTGACTTCAAGTGAGTCTGGGGTAAGGCCAATCACTGAGCCAGACTTTTTGATCATCTTATTGATCCTGTTTTTATCATCCACAGTGATGCAGCCCCCCCCAGCAGAGCACAGCATAAAAAAGGACACTACCTAAGATTCCCTGATTTAAAAAAAAAAAAAAAAAAAAAAAAAAAAATATATATATATATCAGCTTCTTGATGATATCAAAGGATCTAAGCTTCCTCAAGAAGAATAGTCTTGACTGTATAGTCTAATAGTCTCCTCCTTGCTCCTTCTGAAATCAATAATTAACTCTTTGGTCTTCCCAACATTCAATTTTAAAAAATTTGCATCACACCAGCTGACAAATAATTCAACCTCTCTTTTCTAGGCCAGGTCATTGCCTTGGTTAAGTAGATTCACTAGGGCAGTATCATCCAAAAACTTTTGGATTTGACAAGACACCTGACTGCCTATTGTCAGCAGAATAGAGTGTGAATAAAAAGGGGGATAAAAGACCCTGAGGGGCTCCTGTCTTAGTTAAGATACTGTCAGACAGTTTGTTATCAAGCCTGACAAACGGAGGTTGAGACGAGATAATCTAAGACTCAAGTGATAGTTGTGTTGTGCAGTTTAAAATTCATTAATGTGTTAACTTAACTAACTGGTTGAATTGTATTAAAAGAACTAGAAAAATCCAAAAACATAATCCTAACAGAGCTGGCAGTTGTTTCAAGGTCGCTGTAAATGCTGTGAAGCATAAAAAGTAGTGCATCATCTACTCCCACACCCTTCCTGTAGGTAACCCAGGACAACCCTTTCAAAACATTACGTTATGTGTGATGTCAGGGCAATAGGTCTAAGATTAGTAAGACTACTCACATTGGTTTTTTTGGGAATTGGAAATTTTGACACCATCAGGGCCTGCTGCCTTGTTAGCCTTAAGGCGCCTTAACTGCTGTCAAACCACATCAACATTAATAACAATAGCTGGGCTACAGCCCTCAGGTCTACTCTGTGCAAGAGATGAGATGATGCTCTCATGAGAAGCAGAAAAATCAAATTCATTAAACCTTGCAAAGAGCTAGTTTGCCTCATTTACATTTATCCCAGACCAAGGAAACTGGGAATAGTGGTCCCATAGCCAGTAATAGATTTCATGCCATTCCAAAGGCCCCTTGTATTACTATTGGACATCTGTCCTTCAACCCTTTCCTTATATTTATGCTTACCCTGTTTGATTATTGGTTTCAACTTCTTTTGAGCAATTTTAATCTTATCTTTGTCACCACTAAAGAATGCAGTGTCTTCCTATTAATAGCAGCTTTAACCTCCCTTGTCACCCAAGATTTATTATTAGGGGGAAGTTTTTATTTGTTTACAGGGAATGACAGACTCAACACAGTAATGAATATAACAGGTGACTTTGTCAGAGACGTTGTCCAATCATTGCCATCATCTAAAAACACAGTCCAATCAGTGCAATCAAAGCACCCTCTTAACACTTCATAAGCGTCCCCCAACCATTCACGCACACGTCTTGGACGTAATTAGCTGCTTGCGAACCACCACTACAACCACAATGGGAACTATTACATTTGACACTGACAATGATGGAAAATTCAAGTGAGTGACATTCTCACATATAATTTGTTGTACATTTTTTATAAATTCATATAAGATCATCTTGAATGTTACCTGTTTGTCATTCATCTCTCTTAACACCTCAATTACTCCAAATTTAATTCATGGCTGATCTAGTGTTGCACTAATTACTATAATGACAAGAATGTGAGCCACATTATAAATGAAGTATTTTAGTTATTGACCAATGTAGTTATTTACAGTTCTCATTAACCAGCTGTTAATTTAAAGCTGCATTAATTGATTATTTTTGGGGTACCACTTCAGTGCAACAGAACAATTTGTAAACACTGCATTGACACATACACCTTACGGCATTGTTATAATGAAAGTGTTGGCAAACAATTGATTATTTACACATCCAGCAGACATGAACAACATTAGCGTCCTTTTGATGCCATGTTTCTGGCCAATGTAAGCCCAATATTCACCTTCCTCTTTTCTGTCTTGGTCTCCACCACCTCCAAAGGGAAATATTTGGCTGATGTAGCTGCTAGATGTTCTACCATGTTCACCAGCTAGTCACTTACTTTGTCCATCTGTTGTTTAGTTCTGGGTTTTTAAAGTATTTTCACTGAAAGCGTCTTCCTGTTGTGGCTGGAAACAAGGTTGATGAGAGTGGAGTTTGGGGGCTGGAAAAACTAAAACAGAAAGCTAAAAAAACAGCAAAAAGCTCTATAGATCTGATGGTTCCAATATATGAACTTTAAAAAAAGGTTAGGCTGTAGTGTGCTGAATGAGATTCAGTTGTCAAGGAATTGTACAGACTGAACTTGGTTTATTGTACCTCATTTTAACTCTATATTGTATACAGTTGCATATTAGGGGTTGGCATCGTTCTTTCCATATCCAATAATATTGGTGAAGTCATCGGAAAAGTTCTGAAAACCTGCTGATCGGTCAACAAAATCCCTTTCTAATTTTTGTGTGAGGAAGAAGAAGGAATTCACTTCACTGACTGGCATCTTGGCATGGCCTCAGTGCCTGTGTCCTCATTATACTAGGCTACTAGCTGTCATGCTTTGAATTAAGAATTTAAACCTGCTGACCCAATTCAGACTGCTGCTAGACCAATGAAGTGTAGGCGTAAATCTCTTACCCAGACTTTGTCTAGATATTTTTTAGCATGCTGCAGATATTGTATAAGTATTTCACATTCACATTATTAATGCATTAATTTGCACTTCCAGTTATCTCATTTAAATTTGATTATTCTCTCCTACAGAGAAAGCAACATGTTTCTCCCCCTTCTGATGATTACAGCCTATAGAAAAATGTCAAATTCTTGGTGAATCACGTTGTCTGAGGCACCTGTTCTCAGTTTTCCAAGAACATTTTATTTAAGACAAGAGGCATGCCACAGGCAAGAACTGAGGAGAGTCTTGAAGTGGTTTTTTGCAGTTTTTGTCATTACTATGAATTATTTTGTCAGAACTTGGCAGAAAGAAGTGACAGCAGACACCTGGTCTTGTTTGTTCCCCATCTGACTATTGTGACTATGTATTTTTTGGATGAGTTACTATATTAAATTGCTTGAAGCGAATCATGTCATCTCATTCATATTCTCTATCCACTTGTTCCTTTTTATAATTGCAGAGGACTACAGACTTTTCAGCATTCTTCAGGCAAAAGCAGTGAGACTTCTTAGTTTTATACTGTTATTTGAACTCCCTGCCAGCTATTTTTGTCTTTGTGTTTATATACAGTATACTCTATATGTATTCATTTTCATTATTTATTATTCTGCAGATTATTCTCCTGATTAATTAATGAATCATTTGGAATAACATAAAACACCAAGGTGACATCATCAAATGTCTTGTTTTGTCCAACCAATAGTCCAGTAGTCATTTTGTTTATAAAAGGGGAAAAATATTAAAAAATGTCACATTTTACCTGAGTCTCAACTGATGTCATCAAAGGTCTTGTTTTGTCTGACCAGCATTCCTAAACCCAAAAGATACTCAATTTACAGCATATTTGAAAAGCTGGAACTACAGAACGTTTGGTATTTTTGTTGGAAAAAAATGACGAATTCATCCAAATTGTTGCTGATTAATTCTCTGGCAACTGACTAAGCGATTAATCGTCTAATTGTTGCAGCTCTAGTTCATGTTACAACAAATATTCTCACTACTAGAACCAAGTGCTGTAGATTACGAGTCATTTGTCAGTATAGTTGAAATGTACCTAAGGAAGTTTTGATGTAATAGGTTCTGTTATCCTCCAGCCTAATTGATCCTATGACTTTCTTATTCACAAGTAAAATATTCTAAATTCACAGTGGAACACAAAAGAAATGGAAAGCAATTTTAGACAAGACCTATAATTTTAGTTAAAATGGTGTAACAATGTTCCATGACGTTCCATTAAGTATAGGCGTAACTTACTAAAGAAATCGAATTTATTTTATCATCTTCACATCTTTTGCCAAGCTTACCCTTAAGATGACAGTTGAGGCTATAATTAGCTGCACCCATAATGACAAAAACTGCTAAATAACATGGGATTAACCAAGCAAGGCATAACTATGGTTGGTGGGGTTGGAAGCGGGCTACTATGTGTGAAAATGTTGTGGCATTTATGCATTTGCTTTTATGTTTTGATGGAATACATACCCAGAATTTTAAAAAGGTGGGTGAGTTTGGTGGGTCAGTAAACATGTAATGTGTTTCCCAGCACCTCGGTTGTTGAAGAAAATTAAGATAAATAATCAGCACCAACATGTGCATGCACAGTATGTCATATTCCATCTCTAGCATGAAGAACCTTTTCACATCCACCAAATGACAAGAGGAAATGTCAGCAAAGGTAAAGAAACCATGTATGCATGATTTTCCTTTCATGCATCTGTTTTAATCATCTGCATCCGTCTCACTTCAGTTTGAAGCCAGAAGCGGTACTTTCAATAGTTGCATTGCCAGCACTGTTTGTTAGAACTCCTTGGTGTTTGCGATCTTTAATCTCACAGCTGCTTGTCATCCCTCTGTGATATTATTATTTCTTTCATGCAGCACCATGCATCCACTCACATCTTCATGCTCAAAAACAGCTAACTTTAATCAGTGTCATCTTGTCTTTAAAATGGAATAGAGGAATTCCAAACTTCTCCATTTTGCCACAGTTCCTGGCGTATCTGTGTTGAGTGTCTGCATTGTTCATTTTATGAGTTAAGACACAAAACTTTCCAATTATTTTCCAATGCTCAATTATCCTGTGACATGCCAACTTTGTAAACAAGTAGCGATTTTAGGCATGGATGAATGTTTTTCTCTCTGCAGTTCCTTTGTTGAGATTTCAGGCTGTTATACTGTAGTGGAGCCTCTTTTCTTTGGTGTGGAATTTCTTTCAGTATGTGAACAGGTCAGAGTAGGCATGTGATAGGGGAATGTAGCAGAAGAGAGGTGAGCTGCAGAGCCAGAAAGACACACACACTAGAGGTGAGGGGACTTCTGAGACACCTAAAAAGATCATTTTTTTGCGAACTGTCAGTTTTTGAAAAAAATACATAAAGAATTTAGTTCAGATTGGATTGTGTATCAATGTAGCTGCTGTCTCTTATATCAGTTTTACAATACATATTGATACATTTTTGCAGTATCAATTCTATTTATATCAGACACACGCTTGTACCTTGCAGCAACCCGGCTTCCTCTAAACAACTGTGCTTATTTTTGAAAATGTGAGCGAGCTAGAGATGGCAACTGCAGCAGCAGCAGCAGCTTTGCAACTGGTGTTGGACAGTAAGGAGCAGGAATGCTGTGTGGTGATACTTTGGTTCTGAGGTGAAGGAAAATCACAAACCAAAATGATCCCCACAAACCTATATGCTAAAGTTGCTACAGAACAGTACTAATGAAAAGTGCTAACACATCAGATTTAGCAAAGGCTGGTTGGTAACCATTTTCATTTCAATATCTCTAAATCATTAAAATGTCAGCACAGACTGTAAAAAAATTATATACTCATCAGTCAATTGATCATTTCATCAAAAATCTGCATCTTTGGCATAACACACTGCGCATTAGCAAATTGCCAATTAGCCATATTTGAATGGAAACAACTGTACAGAATTTTAAAAAATTGGGTAAAATTGTATTCTCATTTATAGTCATTCTGGTCTTCACTTCTTAATATTGGTCCCAATTTTATTGATACACATAAGTGAAATACCAACATATTTTTCAGGGAAGTCGGTTGGTTAAAACCTTCTTTGGTGTTTTGAAACGAAAATAATAATTGCACTTTCTCTTAGAATTAAAAATGTGTTTCAAATAAATCATAAACCTTGACTCACTCTTCAAACTCTATTAAGGTTTTGTGAGACAAACAGGCTCATAAAATTAGTACATTTTTGGTATCATAAGTAATAGAGGGACTAAAAAATCGTATCTTCTGTTTGGGCACCCAAACATAAAATTGTAAATAGACCATTTGAAAATACAATTTTCCATGTATTCATACCTCTCCACCTCTCCTCTCAATTCAACATGAGCATGTCATGATACTGGGAATTTTGTATTGGTCATAAAATAATGTTTGCATATGGGTGATCAGAAAGTTATAAAATATTAAAAGGCTTTAATAACTTATGACGTATACTTATTAATAACAATACTTCTGCTTTTTAAAAGGAGCACTGTACATGAGCAAAATTACATGGTAATTTTTACTGTCAATTATATGACAACTGGAATAATTAATTGCCCTAAGAATTAAAATATGGTACTGCTACATGCTATATCATCTCATTGTGTTGAGATAACAGAAGGCAATTAGGCTCTATCCTAATTTTTCTACTAGCTCCCCCTGTTTCCCCTCTCCTTATTAGCATGGATCCTAACGGCAAACTGCACAGCTGCTTTTGTGATGACTCTTTTACACACAAGGGCCCTTTAGAGACTTTGTTTACACTGCTTTATTAGCTTGGAGAAGTGTCTTTCTCTCTTAATATGATAATAATTCGATTTCTAAAAAGTAATAATAAGACCTGGCTACAGTATTTGTACAACAAATGATTCTGAGTAATGTCAGTGTGGATCATGATATGAACACTTGATGTGATTGATTTGTCACATTGTGACATGTGTGGTAAGCACTCAAAAATTAAACCTGTCTGACTTACCAGTGGGTTAAGTGCGCTGCCTGGTGTGTCAAAGATAAGAGTAATTTTATTCTTTTTTCCTGTTGGTGCCAATGCCTATTTGAAGTTAAAACTCAACAATATATTTGTCACAGTTAAAAGCTCTTACTGTTTATTGCACTGCAGGTTTTCCTTACAGACTGAGGTCAGTATATGTTGAAAACAGCTTGTCGTCTCAGCTGCTCCACTGACAAATGTAATCCTTCTTTTCTCTTAAATATCACAGTTATATCATTTTTGTCCCAGTATGACTTTCCACTATTACATCAAAAGATGTTCTATTTTACCAGAATAGAAAATGAAGATACTGCTGTGAATATTTCCCTGCCTCTCCTACTCTAATTTAAGGGTAAGAACACTCTGGCTAGCATGCTTTGAGCATAGTAATGTTAATTTATGGAGGGTTTTTATCAGGATGAAGGCAGATCTGGTGAAGTTATGTGTGTTTAGGGCTTTACAGAGGTTTCAGAAGTTTCTCTAAATGATTTCTGTAAAAATATGACAATATTTTTTTTTTCACCATGAGAGCTTGTAAGGATTTAGAGAGTATTGTACAGGAATTCAAACTGCCCAAATTTAGAAGAAGGACTCATCTATAGTATCTTAACATAATTGCCTCCATGGTAGGACACCATGCTGATATACAGTGTGAGTGTATATATAGAGTTAGTCAGCACAAACTGTCCAGTGAGCTTAGTTTTACCTACAGAAGTTATCTGCCTGCCAGTGATATGTGTTTTGCTGTCAACGAGGAAGTTCCTTTATATTCCTTATAACGAGTGGAAAGTATCTTCAGATTATTTTTCACAGAAATGGACTGGACAACTGTGGGTTGCTGCCAGCTATGAGCTATGCTTATTTTAAAATCCAGCTATGGCTGGAAACTAGCTTTCTATCTATGGGTTTGAGACATGGAAGCTAACACTTGTCAAAATCATTACCAGTAGTGACAGGTTGAGAGTAACAGTTATAGTCTTTTAAAAAAGTGTCTCAAAGTAAGCCAAGATAAGCCAGGCTCAAGGAGGAGTTATTACACAGATTTTTTTACCGATCATGTGTCATCAGTCAGGCAGTCATCCAATAACTGTTAAAATTGTGTCATAAACAGTAATTTCATATTAGAAGATTGTGAGTCTAATAAAGATATTAGGAATGCTAACAGTCAGTGGAAGACTTTCCATGGTCCAAAAGGAACCACTTCCAAGAGCTTGGCAGGAGAGTCTGAGTAGTGTTAGCTGAAAGCTTTGGAAAACACCAAAAAGATGAATCCACTGGTTAATGAGGCAAGAGCATTTTTCTTTATGTATTTCTTGAACATTTTGGTAAGTTTAAAAAAAGAAGTTATTTCTTAATGGAAAACAACGGGCAATTAAAGCTGGAGTGCGGGACTTTTGTCTCCCCCTTCTGGCAGTGAGAAAAAAAGGGGGCGCTCGGCTGTGATTGTCTGACACAGGCATGCAGTACACTCTCATGTGCACCCTGAAAGACAGGCACACAGAGAGGGCTGGTAAAAATGGATATGTTTTGACGGTCAACCGGCCCAAAAACGTATTTTTTGATGGTCTACCAGTCCACCAGGATTTGTCCCAGTATGCCCCATGGCCAGTACTGGCTGTAACCTACTATTGTGGCTGTAAAACGGTGGATAAATTGTTTTGAATGTCACACAACCCCTGTGAAATGACTTCACTATCAGAATTTGATCCATCTGGTCCGATAACATTTGGAAAGTCTAGAAGAGCCGAACGATTAACAGCCAGTGCGGGAATGTCCCTCTCAACGTGAGATTTAAAAAGTCTGTATACTGTGAAATACAGAGAGATTTATCTGGCAGTGATAGGCTTAATCAGCATTGTGTGAACTCGTTTGGCAAGGGTTTGAATGTAACAGACATTCATATATATATGTAAAAGTTCCACACTGCAGGTTTAAGTTTGCTGGAGCACTTTTTTTTTTTACAGCAAGTCTGATTTATTCATTTATTTTCAGATTTCCTTCCCCAATCTTGATTTTTTTTTTTTTTTTTTTTTAAAGAATAGTCAATTACATTAATTTCAGAAAACCTACTGCATATAAAAAAAATCAAGCAAGCAGTACATTTTACAATTCAGTCAGTATGAATACAGAATACATAACAAACAGGTAATGTTTAAGTGCAGCAACAGCATCATCACTTCATGAAGTCTACCCAGAACTAGCATGGATTCCATTGGCTAACATAGCCAGTGATGTTGGAGTTGATCCGTGATACGTACGGATCGCCTCCCACGGTTCAGCATGTATGTGAACAGCTGATTAATTTCAAAATTGAATGTCTCATTGTAGACAAAGTAAAAAAACTGCTGTAGCTACAAGCCATGGACAGACAGCGGGTTGTTAACATGGATTTTGAAGAATAACGACCAAACCAACGGGTCCAAAGTGACATTTTCAGGTATGTTTACATGCTGTTTAATGTGCTGCAGCTGAGCAGCTAATTAGCTATCTAGCTGCTAACTGACGTTAGCGGTGCACTTCTCCCCAGTGAATGTTTGTTTGGTGGCTCGTTCAACAAGCTGAGCTGCAGGACAAGACGTGTGTTCATGTTTGTAAGTTATCAAGTTTTGATGATGTGGACACAGGCTATTGTTTCATTCACTACCATGTTTAAAGGAAGAAGGTATCATGCCTCATATTGCACATTAATTTAACAATTGAGTATTGAATATTTTATATATTTTAAGATTTTATTTTAACATTGGACATCTTGAATGTTGTTTTCATTTAAGACCATGGGCAAAAGTTCCTCGCTTTAAGAGTTTTACGGAATAATGGAGAACAAAGTTATATTTGTCTCCCTTTTTTTTTGCTGAGCTGAAAAATGATCTGATCCGTGACTCAAAACTGTGATTCGATCCGAACCGTGTTTTGTGATCCGTTGCACTCCTAATAGCCAATAAAACAAACTCGACATATTTGTGGTAATGCTTTGTGTTTGTGTGTATGTGTTTGTGTGTGTGTGTCCATAACTCCACTGCTCATCATCTCTGTCATTGCACAGCCCTGCTAATGTCATACTGAGAGCCACACACACCTCTCTTCCTATTATGCCAAAAAGAATAAACTCATTAACCACTGGGTGGAGCTGTAACTCTCTCCCCATTTCTTTTTCTCTCTCTGTCTGTCTCTCTCTATGACTTCAGTCTGTCTCTTACCTCTGTTGCCTTACCATTCTCTCCCTATCAGCACACGTCTTTCTCACCTCGTCCTTCTTTTGTTTTCCTGTCTACTGGTTAATATTGCACATACCAATGAGTCTTTTTGATCTCTCTCATTGTGCATTGTTTTTCATTTTCTCAGCATGACCCTTTCCCTTCCACCTTAACCACTCTTTCCAACACAATCATTATATATCATTATTGTTATAATATTATTGTGCATTTATTGTGTATGTTTTATATTTAATATAATTGTTAATATTGTTAAATTTTAAATGGATATGTAACTGAAACAATCCTTTTAAAGTTTAAAGCTAATATCTATATCAATGTCTCATTCTCCAGTTGATTTTGGTACCGTAATAGTATGTCTGAAGAGAAGTACACCCATTATAGTGTGAACTGGTTAATATTGTATCATATTTTAATTTTTTTTTGTTAAATCTTTCCTTTATATAGATCATAGACATTGAGTCTGAATCGGAAACAGAGTGGTTGCTTTAAACCGCTGTACTTAGGTGCAGTGGCACTTTGAACTAAATACTAAAATACTAAATGTCAGCATGCTAAAATGCTCACAATAATAATGCTACCATGCTGATGTTAAACAGGCATACCATGGTCACCATGTCAGTGTAACCTGTTAGCATGTTAACATTGGTAATTATCACAAAACACAAAGTATGTCATCAGTTTTGCAGTTATTTCCTCATAAATCGTAATAATGAACAAACTGAAATTTTGACTTTATGGTTGCATTTAATGAAACTTGAGGGATCAACAAAGTTATTACAGTTCATCCTGAGGGTATGATGAGTATCTGTACAAAATTACACAGCAATCCATCTGATAGTGGAAGACTGTTAGGGGATTGATTACCAAAGTCATTAGAATACATCCTCTGAGGACCATGAATGTCTGTACAGACTTACATGGCAATCCAGTTATTTGTTATTTGACATTTTTCAGTCTGGACTGAAGTAGGCTTGCCGTGGTTGTTGATGTTACTAGTGTTACACGGTGTTCGGGCATACATCAATTCCATTACTTGCCCACCGCCCATAACGTCGTTTTGCTTTTTTTATAGAAATATATCCCATTTAGTTCATTTTCGTGTATCCGGGCCCAAGTTCATCAAATGAAAAAAATCTGATTTGTAAAGTAATAAGCGTGTTATCAATACGACGGACTCTACAATTATAATCTGAAAGTGTCTGCTCCGTCACCGTCTGTAGCAGCAGCAGAGTCGCAGCAAAAAGTAGCAGAGTGAGAGATCTGTTCTCCATCCTGCTCTCTGCTGTAAACAAACGTAACGCTAGCTGTTAGTGAGCAGCTGCTCTCATGTCTCCCTGGGTCTTGGTGCTTGTTTTCAGTAGAAACACTCCAGAGCTCTGCCTGCTCAGCCTGATCTTGGTGTGTCTCTCTCCGGATGGCAGATGGATTGCTCCGGTTCTGGTTCTAAGCGGCGGTCGCCCTCTGGCTCGTCCCCACGTCTGTGTGCACCACAGCCCAGCTGTACATGGAGGACGACACACTGGTGATCTTGGGCAGCAGCAGTCTGAAGTCCGCTGTCACTAACTCTTAAGTAAGGGGACGATTTAAACTAAAAATCCAACATTGAAGATCAAAGTAAGCGCTCTACAGATGTGGGTCAGACAAATATCTTATCTTGTAAAATGTCCGGTGTAACCGGTAACACCAGTGTTGTCACAAATTTATTAACTGGTGGGAAAATTTCCTTATCGTGGCATCCCTAGACCGAAGTGGTTGACAGACTGTGTAAAATATATAGGAAAGTAGGTTACAGATGCTGTATTGTCCCATGGTACATAGCCAGGTGTACAGCATGAACTGTTGCTGCAGTTGAAGTTACTACTATGCTGAAATAATTAGAATAACCACACCAGTCCTCCAATGTATTGTCAAGAAGAACAGATCCATTCTACACTATTCGGCTATCTTGTAGGTTAGCTGTTCTCCTGTATGGCAGCAGGTGTAATGTAGTTTTTTTTATGCCCTCTAGGACTCGTGAGGCTTTACAGCTCATCTTTGCAAATGTGTGCGCTTAAAGGACGACTCCACCTGCATTCCTTTCCAGGTTTTTCAAATTGAAACGCCCACTCAGCCGTTAGCAAAAAGCAGTGATGTGGGTTAGAGCATGGATGTATAAAGAGAACTGGATACAGCATGGGAGGCAGGCCCCCCGTTCATTCCTCTGAAAGTTGCTCAGTGGCACATGAGGCCAAAAAAGGCACTTCCTGAAAACAACCTGTGCACACTCTATGGGCCCAATGCGCCCATGGAGCATGGTCATTAGATGTCTCTTTCACAATGTAAGTCTATGGGGAAAAGTCTTTTTGGGCCCAATAGCATCATGTGATGTTGTAATTACACAGTTTGGCTGTTATGTCAAATTGGTATTCTCTTCATACATCCATAGGTTACCCCCCCCTCAGTTTAACTGAACTGACTGACCCACGGGACTGAAAAATTCCGACACATTCATTGTCATTAACAGATGGCTCGCTTCATGCGTGTGCTTGTAAAATTTGTATTTTAAAGGCTTATTATTACAATTTTGTATTTCCCTATTATGTAACACAGTGTTAACAATGTTACTTTCTTTTTCAGCCCTGGAACTCAAACAATTTTTTGATGCCCCAAAAAATATATATTTAAATAATTAAATTAATATCATAAACGTGCAATGATTAGTCAGTTAATGGCTTGAACTAATGACTATTAGTGAACTAGGAAAATTTTGGTTGGGGGCAGCCCTATATTTCAATAAAGTGTTTATTGAAGACTTCCACAATGGATGGTTTATTTGTTAACATTGCCTGTTTCTCAGTATGTAAAATCTTATCACTGTAATACCTTGTCAACTCTGTGGGCTCCAGGTTTAACCACAACAATGGTCTCTTCTGCAGTAATTTTCTCCCCTATAGTGAACTTTTGCTAATACATAAATCTCTGGAATGTTTATTGAGGAATTAGAAATGTAAGGAAATTAAACTCTGGGTTTGGCGCCTCTTCTTTTCATGCAATCTTTTAACACGTCTGTCTGGCATAGTTGATTTTTTTTTTTTTTTTATAACTAAGACTACTTCATGTGAAAATAGCCAGTATTAACTCATTTTTATGCTAGCAGGACTGAGAATAGCACGTTTTCTGCCTGCCAGTATGGCAGCTGCTAGATTCTTAGCTGCATAGAAAGGCCAACTCCTTCATGACAGTCTTATTTGTCCACTGTCTTCATTGACTCCACAATGACATCTAAAATCATGGGTGACTTCATCTGATTTAGTGCATCTCTGCTGATCTTGCTCCAGCATGATTGTTGACACTCAACCTCTTGCTGTAGGTTCAGCCCAGTTCTATCAACTGCTCTTAATAGCAAAGACAACTGCCACCACAGCCCACCAGCTAGCAGAGCCATGGGTTAAAGGGATGAAGGACATATGGTGTTGAGGGCTGATGAGGCATATGAATGCAGTTTCTAGCATATGCCCATTTCCCAAGCCTGAACAGCCCCTATGCTCTACAACCAGTAATCAGAAAGAAAAATTATGCTGTGCAAGACCACATCCAGCACTTAAACATGAGCACATATTTGACTAAGATGAAGCTGCTTTTAGCACTTGACACTATTGATACCCTAATTGCTTCACTACAGCACTGCACTAGCAGTAATTAAAGAGGAGAAGGCGAGCCACCTGCAGTTTCTGCCTTGATTTGGAATGTCATGTGGTGGGTGAGCATGCACCTAAAGTGTCTTGATGGATCAAAACTTGAAAGAAAATAAGAAGCATTTACATGACAAACATTTTACATCAGTTCAAATGATTGAGAATGATTTAAACCACCACTTTCAAATAGAATGAAATTCTTTTGGAGCCTTTTCATTTTGATGAAGTGCTTACATCAGGCATTTTTACTCCAGAGCTCTTATTCTCCTCTTCAGTGTTGTAAGTTGCACATCAAGTCCACCCCCTGCTGTTATTGAACCATCAGTTGACAAATGTGAATGGTTTTGATCTTTTTTTCTTTGACAAAATCAAAAACATCAGAAACAATATCATTAAACAATATAATTTCTTGCCCAGACTGTCACTCAATCCTCTCCACCTAGCACCAACTGTACCTTAACTTCCTTTGATAAACTAACAATTGAAAATTTAACTGAGACCATTGCCAAAATGAAGACCTCCACCTGCTCTCTTGATATCATTCCTACCCACTTCCTTGAAGAAACCCTTGTCATAACCTGTCCATTTCTGGTGAATTTATTCAACTCCTCACTCTCATCTGGCCTTCTTCCTGATTGTTTTAAAACAGCTGTAGTACAACCTTTCCTTAAAAAACCCACAATAGACCCAGATCTTCTTAATCATTTCAGGCCAATGTCAAAACTGCCAATCTTTGCAAAAAAAAAATCGTAGCAGAGCAGATAATTTCTTTCATGAATGGTAATGGTTTCTTTGAGAAATTTCAGTTAGGTTTTAGAGCAGGTTATAGCACAGAAACTGCACTCCTTAGGGGTTTAAATGATCTCTTAGCAGCTGACTGTGGTCAGTGCTGTGATCTGACTGACCCACGGGACTGATCATAGTATTTTAATTGAACGTCTTTTTGGGTGGGCATCTCAGGTTTGGTTTTAGAATGGTTTTATTCTTATCCTTCAGGAAGGTCATTCTGTGTGGAAATTGGGAATCATCAATCAGCTTCAGTACCGCTATATATAGAGGTCCACAGGGATCCATTCTTGGGCCCTTACTATTTTCCATTTACATGCTACCACTTGGTCACATTATTAAAAAAAAAAAAAAAAAAAATATCAGTAACCATTTCTATGCTGATGATACACAATTATATCTCTCGTTTTATACTGACACCAATCAATTAAATAACCTCCACACGTGCATTGCAGATATCAATAACTGAATGGCATCAAATCTTCCACAGTTAAACTCAGAAAAAAGATTATTATCATAGGTCCAGGCTCATCACAGAATTACATTTCTTCCCATCTTGGTCCTCTCTCATCTACCATTACTAACTCTTGCAGAAACCTCTGTATTATCTTTGATAAACACCTCAACTTTGACCAGCATATTAATTCTATTGTCCAATCATTTTTTTCCAACTAAGAAAAATTTTTAAAATAATTTATCTGCCCAGAACTTAGAAACAGTAATTCATGCATTCATTTCATCCTGGTAGTGCAATGCACTCTTCTCATGCCTCATACAACAAAACCAATAAAGCTGAGGAATCAGTTGATTCAAAATGCTGCAGCCAGACTCATAACCAGGTCCAACACATCACACTGGTTTTAAAATCACTTCATTGGCTCCCAGTCCATCTTAGAGTGGATTTTAAAATTTTAATGGTCACTTTTAAGGCTCTTAAAAGGTTAGCTCCAGAATATATAGCTGACCTCCTGACCTCCTATGAGCCTGAATGCAACCTGAGATCCTCTGGTAGGTCATTCCTGGCCTTCATTCCTCGGTCAAAACATAAAACTAAAGGTCACCAAGTATTTTCTGTTCGGGCCCCTTGGTTATGGAATGACCTGCCGGAGGAGATCAGGGAAGCTAACATATTAGCTGTGTCCCAATTCAGGGGCTGCATCGAAAGACGTGGTCTACGCGTCCTTCGTAGACCGCGAAGGCCTGAACCGAGCATTGTTAAATTAGACGGTGTGGTCTATGGAGGATTTCCAGCTGCGTCGCTAGCTGTTCCCGCCCTTACCCTTGCGTAATGAAGTGCTGCTCCTGTCACCTAGCAACCTTGACAGCTGCAGCTGACAATCGGGACACAGCTGGTAGAAAGGGAGCCAGATATTTTAATTTTATTATTGTGGCAGCCCATTCAGGTCCAGCAGCACCACCAGGGACTCCCTGCTCTACTGAACCAAAATATACATAAAAACATTTTCTAAGGCCTAATATTTATAAAATGGAATTGAAGACTTTTAGGACCTGCAGATACCCTTTTATTCCACTTCTATGTACTTTATTTATGTTGTTAATAGTTGTAATGACCACTGTAAATAAAATAAACAATATATTAAACAATTACTTTATTTTAATTCATTCAATATTTTTTTATTTTTCAACCAATCTCTTGAGCAGAGAAGAATGTGTCCATTCTCTGTCTGCTCTCCTCTGCCTCTCTCTGCAGCAGTGTACTTGCTGATAGCACCAGCTCAGCTTCAACACAACTACCTGACTGTACTGTGACAAAATAATCTCAACTCAAAGCTCCACTAACACTGTTTTTCTCACAAAAAACAATTAACCTCATTTACAGAGGGATGCAGTAAATTGTTATTCAGTAGCTCAATAAAATAAAACAAAATTTAATATAGACTGATCTGTTAATTTTAATACATTTATATTTATTGAAATGTGGTGATATCTATACATATAGAGCCCCAGGGCAGCTACCATTGTTAGATTTCATCTGTGAGACCAACATTTATCTTCCAAAAGGAATTATATCATATATCAAAATGCTATAGAGACATTAGAGCCAGCGGTAAATCACCAAAGAGCTGCACAGATCCGTTCATCAGTTCATCAGTTCATGTTCTCCCCTTGATGACAGCGGACGTTGACTGGCCAATCATCTCAGGAATCAGGCTGCTAGCTGCTGAGATGACCGGCTGGTCTCACCCAGTCAGCGGTTCAAACAGCCTTTATTTGCATAAACTGACAACATAATGGGAAATCTAAATGGTAACTTTCTTATCTGAAAAAATCTTAAAACTTAATGAAGTGACATATTAACAGTCCTACAGCGAAAATTACAACAGCTTAGCCTGGCTCAAAATCTCCACCATTGCTGCTGCAGGTTGGTGCGAAATGCATTCTGGGATAGGTTGGGCTGTGAAGGATCTATCCGTTGGATCCTCCAAATTCAGGCAAAGAAGGCTGCATTTCTCTGCCGCATTTGAAGGAGCCTTTGAAATGGGACAGCCTTGGTCGCGCCACTGTGACGCATTCAGTCTTCAAGTGCAGCCTTCGAAGGATGTGGCCCCTGAATGGGACACAGCTATTGTCTTCTTTTAAGTCACTTTTAAAAACACTATTTTAGACTTGCTTTTTATTGATTTTACTGTTTTATTATCTTTTGTTGTATTTTATCATAATATTTTATTAGCTGTTAGCTTATTGTTTTTTTTAAGTGTATGTAAAGCACTTTGTAACTTGTTTTGAAAAGCGCTATATAAAGGTATTATTATTATTTATTTATTTTTTGACTAAATGGCTCCACATATTTGCAGCTGTTGACTGCATTTAAATGCACAGACCAAGCACATTTACTCGAGAGTTATTTTTACACACTGCCTGTTCTGCTGTAGGTGGTGGGGGGGATAGAGGTCAGAAGGCCAAGGCTGTAGATTATTCAGTTAAAGAAGTTTTGTTTGTGGCATCCCCAAACCAGAATAAAGTTTCCTTCATCCTCATTAATATTGACCCTTTCCTCTTGGATGGTCATGTCTGGTATGCTGTTGAAAGGAATAACACAGTAGAAGATTGGAAGAGCATTGAAAGGATTGACATAATCCTGACAGACACATGGATGTATTAATGTGTAAATTCTCAAACACATCACCATCAGCACTCGCCTCTCATGCTGCCCCTGTACATCTAATGCATCAAATTAAATGAAATCTAACCTAGATGTTCAAAACCTTTATCCCAAAATTATTTCCGTAGACATGAGATTAAAATCGCTGATCACCAACACACATAAACACATACCTTTTGTAACAAATATATTTTATATAGCTGATTTCCTGAAATTTGAGAAATCTTTCCCTAATAGCTTGTGTAATTGTCCAGTCATTGGCAGACATGGTTATATGATAATCCACAAACAAAATAAACCCATCAAGACCACCACCACTATTTTTGTGGAAGCACCTTTTTCTGCAAATGTGTGAAAATTGAAGGATAAATCGGATGCAAAAAATATATTAAAATTCAAACTATCTAAGAGAAACTACAACTGTATTTAGCAAGGTTACATAGCAGAAATAAATCTTGTTTCTAAGTAGAAGACATCAGCAGAGCTGTAAGGCTCTGTAGGATTTATGTATGTTGGACAATTTATTGCCATCAGTAACTTCCACTAATATGCAGAGGTTCGTAGGAGGAAGGTCAGTCAATTACTTGACTTGCTTCTACTTTACAGTAGTTACTGTTTTAACTGATACATTTTAACTGCACAATCCTCCCCATTCCATTTAGTCTCTTAAATGTCTGAAATGGTGAAAAATGTACCTAAGAATATCCTAAAACCCATTGTGATATTGTGTAATTGCTTTTTTGGGTGACCAACACTTCAAAAACTAAATATATTCAGTTAACTATCACATAAGACAAAAAAATAATAATAATTTGGAAGCTAGTAATAAGGAATGTTTGGTACTTTTGCTTGTTTTTTTTTTGTTTTTGACTAATCAGTTATCAACTAATTGTTTCAGCTTTACTTCATACTTCATGAATGTGGATTGTGAAACTAAGGAGTAACACTATTTGGCATGGAAAAATGGTGGATCTCCAGTTTGATTGCTTACTCCACCATGATTACCTTTAGGTCAAAGTTCACTTTTCACTTTCTCCCAAGGTGCTGCTCTCTTGCTTAATGCTTCTGGCATACTGCATGCACGCAGTTCACCACTACTGGTTCTATGTACCTTCAGCCTGAACCTTGCCAAAATCCAATAAATAATGTGAAATTAGTGGATTGCAAGTAGAGGTATGTAGTGTCTGAGATGTACATTTTAAACATCATGTAGCGCTGTGCAGGTCAGCCTGGTTGTTAATCAAAATCATGACATGACTGGAAGGTTTCATGTTTGATCTTCATGACAGTAAATTTCATCTCTGTCTATCAGTGTCAGTGTTCATTAGTAAGGCACTGAAGCATTTCCTGCTCCATGGTTTGCATATAAGGTTGTTGTGGTGCTCTTGTTGCTTTGATGAAATGCATTTTATAGGCATTTTTTTACAAAGCAAATGCTTAATTACTGTGTGTAATGTATGCGTACAATCTGTGTTGTGCTTATGCTTTTTGTGGATATGTACTTTGCATGTGCATTGTGGTGTACAAAAAAAAGAAAAGCTTAGTCTGTCCGGTATTGATCAGCTGAGTGAGAAGACACATGGCTGTCTTAAATGATGCCATGATAAATCACACCATCACTCACAGGCCTGCCATTGGGTTCACTGACAGGTGACGCCTTTGCCCTTACTTGTCTATTACTTCCTCATTATCTAAGAGTGGAGGTAAAGTTCATTACTTCCCTCACACGTACTTTTGGTTCTTACAGTTCCCTTTTTGTGTGTGGTAACAAACGGCCAGTGCTCACACTGTTAATGCCGTAATGTCATCTTACTCAGACTGAATGTGCTTCATTCTGTCATGTACATGCACAGTTAGGGCAAATGTGATGTTTTTCTACCCCTCACTTTTCTTAGCATAAGGACAACAACTAGTCAGTGACTGTGTTTTTTCTTTTTATACCACAGACAGAGCACGGACAGAGCTGAAATAATTAGATGATTAATAGATTAGCTGATCAACAGAAAGATAATCAGCAGCTATTTTAAAAATCAAGTGATTGTTAGTCATTTTTCAACCAATAATGTCAAATATTTTCTGCTTTACAGCTTTTTGATTGTGAGGATTTGCTGCTTTTATTTGTCTTTTGTGATACTAAACGAAATCTCTTTCGGTTTTGGGCAGTTGTTTGTACAATAGAAGCAATTTAGGCATGTCACTTTTGGCTTTAGGAAACTCATGGAAAGTTTTTTAACTAATTTAACTAAACAATCAATTGAGAAAATAATCTGATTAAATGATAATGAAAATAATTGTTGGCAACAACTGTCTTCCTTCATATTCTACATATAATTGTATTTTGCTTGACTTCTCAATATTAAACAATGGACGAAGCATGCACTAGAGATGTCCCGAGAAGACCCTAAGTATCAGGATGTAAATAATTTTATATATATATATATAATTATAATTACTATGTATACTGAGCATCTTTGGCAGATGTATCATTAGTAAGTATGATTTAAGTATGTATAAGTATCAGATTAGACTTGTTACCAGCACATACCCAATGTTGGGAAATAATATGCACATGTTTCTAGTGGTCTGTCTGTGAAATTTTCTTATTACAGCTGCAGTGGTTAAAGGGAAATTCCATTTTATTTCAACCTGAGCCATAATGGCTGCTACAAGAGGCTAGTTTCTGTGTTTGCTTTTGTTCAGACTCAGAAACAAACATTTGAAATGATTCATGTAAAAATCATGTTTATTTGGAAAGATGTAGGAAGCTCAGCAGCTTGCCCTGATATGACTTTTTGTGCATTTCCCCAAATCTCTATAATGGAGCTGGAGAGAGCAAAGTTAGCATGACACAGAGCCACAATGGCCACATTTATAGGAGATACATCAGGTTGAAATAAACTGGAATTTTTCTTTAACATGCACTGAGATGAGCTGATGCTCATGGTGACACTTAAAATCCATTTTAAACAAATGATGCTGTATTGCCAAATTGTGCTACATACCTCTGCAGTTATAGTCCACAAGTCTACTAAACAATTTTTGTTTGCTTGCAGGAATTATCATTTTCAATATAAAGGTAAACTGTTCACACCATAAAACCCATAGCAAGCAGTGTTAAGACTCCGGCAGTTACTTCATATGCAAACACTGATACATTCAGCAGATTTCCCCACTGATATTGAAAAACTTCTTTAAATGAAAGACGAAGATATCTTGAAAGCTACTAAGTATGTACTCCCATGTACTTGATTGGACAGGAAAGTGCTTGTGTGTTTTACAGCACCTGTTATGACCCCAACCTGTGTGAGTGTATAACTGCAGGGCAGCCATGGCATTTTATTTAGAACTGTGAATGAAATCCTGTCAGTTCAATCAGCAGAATGTGCTGCAATACATGTACAGACAGAATACCTCAACTACATATATACATAAATAACATGGGCAGCTTTTGCACACCTGGGAGGCAGGCTTACTAGCAGGTGGAAAGTATAGGAACAAAACTGCTAGTATAAGAACATCCACACATGGGGCTGTGTGATATGACGATATATATTGTGTGATGATAGAAAAACATCTATCTTGTCATATTATGCTCTATCGTTTCTTTCGTTGTGTAGCAAATGACACTCTTTACGGCAGTATTTTTCGTCATTTGGACTAGGGTTGGGCCAATGCCTCTACCATCATAACATCGTGGCTTATATTGCACTTACAATAATGTAACAAGTGTAGTTGTCGTCCACTTGAGTACTTCACCTGGTTCACTGTCTCTCCTCTGCATCACCGTGTGTGCAGCACACACACGGTGGGCCCAGCCCCGCCCTTGCTGAGCCACAGAGAGCAGAGAAGAATAGAGAAGAACATGCTTATTTATGTTATTTACCTAATTACCTAACCTACCTAATTTATGTGTGCTTGTTTCATTTCAGCTCAGTGTGAGTGCCTCTACCACGTTTATGGTCACACTACTCTGCTCTCTGTGTTTTAGTGTGGGCGGGGCTGAGCCCTCCGTGTATGTGCAGCACACACAGGGAGGGACGCCTGAAGAAGCCCAATATCAGGAACATATATCCATAATTGACTGATCCATGTACAGGTATTCAATCTCATAATTGTTTTTTATTATTGCCAACTCCAATATGAACTTGTCAGAAAAATGTCCTTTATATGGTTTTAAATTAGTGGATAAACTGTAGTTTCCAGCTGTAATTTCTTCAGAGATAGACAATGCAACATTATTGAAGCTGTCAAGCAGATGTGTTATTGCAGCAGAAAATCATGCTGTTTAACACCAGTCAGCTAAAGAACAAGAACATGAATCTACAGTGGGCACATGGTCACGGAAACTGAATGGAAAAAAGGTTTCCGTTCAAACTAGTTGAAAGACATGGATGTTTAACTTTTCACTTGATATGGAAATTTTGATATAATTAATTCCAAAATGAACTTCATTTTGGACTTGTGTTTTTACAGGTGTGGTTAAAACATCAGAGTTCACTCACTCAACTTTAACAAAATGAGATCTGTAACTGATACACTGGATAGAAGACTGGAAGAGTAGAGGGAACTCTGCCTCAATAATAAGAATACTTAAATTTCCCTGAAGGCGGCATAAATGAAAAGATACAATAACCTTATTGGAGTATTTACAAAAACATACACCCAGTAGCTGCAGTTCAATAAATCACCCTGTTTTTGTGAGTTATTGTAACACTAATGTTTAGTATGAATAAAATGAATGTTCTCAGTGACTTTGTATGTATTATGTTTGTTGTTATCTCATATGATGGTCCCAGTATTTGACAAACAGCTACCCTACTTGGATTTTAGTACATTATGGTCTGTAGAGAAAGAGATTAAACAATGGCCAGACTTGTTTAATGTTACAGAAAGGCCACAGGTGTGCAATAATACCTTGTACAACAACTCATTAAGCTATGAAACAGATGGGCTACAGAGGACCATGCTGCGTTTAACACCTGTCAGCTAAAAACAAAAAGGTGAGCCTATAGTGGGCTGTTATTCTATCTCAATTAATCTGTTATTTTTTGATTCAGCTAATCAATTAGTCTGTAAAATGTCTAAAACCAAAATATATTTAGCATTTTTGCATGATAAATGACTTCAAAATTGTTGTAAATTCATTCAAATGACTGATTATTCAACTGATCGTTTAAGCACTACACATGATCAATAAAATTAGATGATTGAAAAGTGAAAAAATATTCCCTGATTTTACAAATCTCAGAACTCTCAGAGTTCCTCTGCTAATATATACCAGTATCGATAACAGGTATGTTTTCATGCTTGCATTGAGACTGGTTTCCTGCTCCTCATCAGGTTGTTGACCTTGGAAAAGAAATCAGGTCACATAACTGTGTATGGCTCAGACTAAGAACAGGAAATGTGTTCAGTATCACATATTCAGTATTTAGAGTTCGTTATAGAGGTGATTTTAAAAATCGTTTCTAGATGAAGGCAGTTTGTTATCGAGATCCCCCCGAGCCCCCAAACTCCGCACAGCAGCTCCCAGCACATAGCAGGGTTCCAGCACACATCTATAGTAGACTTTCTGATTGTTATTATGAGGGGAAGCTTTGTTCCCTTTAACACAATCAGGTTTAATCACAGTGGTAAATAAACAGTGTCACATAGTGAAGGCCCAATCTGGAGTCTCCAAAAGACTTCAGGATCTGATCTGAGTGAAAACCAGATGTGTGTCTCAGTAAAATAAAATTGAATTGCAAGGATTTAATTTGAATTACAAGAACTGAATTTGAATTGTGAGAACTGAATGTGGAAGTATAGAGAGAGCTGAATTTTCAGTGAGGTTCAAATACAGTTTCAGAGCAAATTAATTCAATTTCATAATATTACATTCAGTTTCAAGTTTGAAACTTGAATTCCGTTCCAAACTGATTAATTCAATTTCAAATTATGCTATTCAGATTCAGTTTTTCAATGCAATTATTCAAGTTAAAAAATACAAATTCAAATTATGTGATTCAAATTCAGTTTTTTTTCAATGCAATTATTCAAGTTGAGCAATTCAAGTTCAAATATAAATGTTTCGAATTCAGTTTGTAGTGTCACATATTTCTGCCCATAAAGCTAGCAACACTAGTTGTGTTTCTTACTATATAAGCAAGACTGAATGTGACTAAATCCATCACTGGTATGTAATGCCCTTTGGGTTTTGGACTTCAGTGAGTTACTTTTCTGGATGCAGGAGGTATATATACCCTAAAAACATTAAAAGGAAAAAATTATGACTCAGCATCTGGTGTTCACAATGTGTCAGCTAAAAATCTGAGAGATTGCTAGTAATCAACACAATATCATTGAGAGAGATTTGAAAATGATCAAACTGATTCAAGATTACAGAAAGGCGACATGTACATACAGATACCTTAGTCCAGTAGTGGTATATACTGCAAGAGGGCACTTGTCAGCTAAGAACAAGCTATAGTCAACACATGAATAGGTCTGCAAGTAATGATTATTTTTTTATTATCAATTCATCTCAAAACAATGCTGTTTCGCCTGAAACCTAGGTGAGATCATATCAAAAGATTTTGACTTGCTTGGCATCTCGAGGTAGCGCCTGCTGGTGATAATTGTATCCAATCCATACATATGTAAGACAGGGTGCACATTTATAATCAATTTGAAGAGTTAGGTGCATTCTACAAATGCTTTCATTTATTCACATATTCACAAAATAGTACACAAAAGGACAAAAGGCAGATTATTAGCATCACAGAAACAGTCCAAACCCTATACACCATTTATATCATTCAAAGCATACAAGAAATGCAGGACTTTACTGGCAGTTGAACAAACACTGCATCCTTGCAAAAATGAATTACTGATCTAAAGCACCAGCAGCATAACAGCCTTACCTGTCAAAACAAAATGGGGAGGCCCAACAGCAATAAATATAATAGTAAGAGTTGTGGCAAACAATAGAATAGGGCAGTAAGAGAATTAAGTTTTTTTTCTCACTTCCAACACTAGAAGAACACAAACACATACAGTAAAAAGTGATGTCCAAAAGTGATGGTTGTAGCATGCTCCAGAAGGCCTATTTTTGCTGCTTCTCTGGCAGCCAACACCTTGAGCAGACCAAGATCCAAGTGTGAGAGAGTGGGTGAGCCAGGTAATTATTGCTGACAAGACGGATCATTTAGGGCTTATAAACCACTCTTTCTCTCAATGTCAAAAGCTCTCCCACTCCATTTGAGGAATTATCATGAACATTCTTGGATTTTTCCCTCCCTTACCGGCAAATGTGGAACACAGATGCCCAGAAAAAATCAGATGTCATCATTATTTGCATTGATAACATAGCACTTGGCACACATATGAGAAGGTTGTTATCCCTAATGTGACAGTGCATTTACATGCACTTATATAACCCAGTTATTTACGTCTAGTAGTACGGATTTATTAAGTGCCATGTAAATGAGAAACACAGCTGCCTTTTTGTGTTCAAGCCTGGATTGTAAATGGGTGTTTACAAGAGCACATGTGCATCAGAAAAACAGGAAAATTATTGTCACGGTCAGACTAAATATGTACGTATATTGTTTATAGCTCAACAACATCTCTGCATAGTCACTCTAAATTCTCTGGCAATAGCAAAAAAGCCTGATATTTTATATCATACACTAAATGTAAAATTCACCAACTTTAGTTCAAAAATATTTGTAATATGTGGTAAGAAAGAAATCTCATTACTGACCATCTGCATCTAAACAGGGTTTTTGTGGTGCATTCTTGTTTTCCTTCCTTAGCCTGATTTCTCCCAATAATGTAAATTTTTCTGTGCATGCAAATGTAGTGCTGCCACCACTGTCACACACACTCATACCCCACACTGCTGCTGCAGTGTGCACTCTGCAGGTCTGACATATGGCAATATGAGGCCCTGTGTCTTCCCTCCTTGGGGACCACAGCAGCTTTCCATCTACCTCTTCATGTGTTTTCGCATCACTGATCTTCACACATGACATCATCTTCAAGGCTGACCTACAATAAAACTCTTTCCAATATCTTCTCTGTTTCAGTCTTCCTAGACATAGTTCAAGCACTCCCACACAAAGGGATGTCAAGCACAGAACAGTGCCTCGATAGGATACTGACAGTGTAGACAGTGACAGTGGAGATACTGCCGTAGAATTTTCCCTGACAGAGGATCAATTTACTTGACAGTAAAGTGAGGCTGAAGTTGACTTTATCGCAACAATAGGATTTTCAGCAGTAAAGTCACAGAATCCTACAAATTTATTTTAAAATTCAGTAGATTTGATAAAAACACAATTTTTAATGTATTTTTTAATTGCTAGTGAGAGGCCTTGGTCTTCCATGTGCTGCAGGGACAATATTTTCCATGATTCTCAATAAGCATTCCCTTGACCTACATGATGATTTTATGCATTTGATAATCATCAATGCATGAGTCCAAAATTACAATAGATCAAGGACATATAAAGGTACCAGATGTTAAGTTGCCAAAATAAACAACAAACTGAAAAAAATGTCAATGAGTCTTTCAAAATGTCCTCATTGTCACTCTGAGCTACTCTGTACTCGGCAAGTCACACCCTAATTTCACCCTTATCTCCTCACTGAAAGGCATATTTATTTAACATCTTTATTATGACTCACCTTCTTTATTTTGACTCACACAGAACATTTATGAAGTGGGCAGCATGTACATGAGATTGCATACAGTTTTATTTTTAATACTTAATATAATGTTTTTGTATCAGCCTATTTAAAAAAAAAAAAAAAACTGTCCTTGAGGGCAGGTACTGTTCATCCACTCCCAATCAAGTCAACTTCCCCTCACAGTCTGTATCAGCAGATCAGAGCTACAAGGACAAACGGTAACAACGACTATTTGTGGAACAAACAAAGAGCGTACAAATAAAGAACTCTGTCTCTGTCTCTGTGTGACTCTCCCTCACATCTCCTTGTATGTGACAGGTAGACATGGATCTCAAAAAACCTCCCCGCCTCCCCTTTGAGTTATGTGAGAAAAGCAAGTGAAGTTATTTTCAGTCGAATATGTTTTCTCTATGATTACAGGCATGCTATCTTTGCATCCAAATATAATAAAAGACTGAAAGTAAGAAATACTTCAAACATGTTGTTTTTGCTTTTCCAAATATGGTATTCAGATTTGCAAACTTCCCTAGCTCAAACAGTGTTCTCCTCCCACACTCCCCCACTGCCCAGGTTGCTAGTGGGTAAGTTCTGAATAAACTTTGCTCATACCTCTTCTTGTATCTTCAATGACTATATAAATGGCCATGGAGTTAAGTTTGTTTTGACTGCTTGAGAACATGAGTAAGTTGTATTCACTGATGTGACAGTGCATGTAAATTTCAGAAAGTTAGCAGCTACCATTTCTGTTTCTGCTCCTATAGATAAATACTATAAAGTCAGATACCAACCACTAATCTGAGTCTGTGCATCTTTGTTGCAGTGAAGCCCCTTCAGTTGGGCTAAATCAAATCACAGGGTTCCCAAGTGAAAGTAGCAGAACATGACAACTTTCCGCCTGATGGAAAGAGATATTTTTATCATTGCGTTGTGCTAAGCTTCACACTGTGAGAGCTTGCTGCCATTGTACAGGAAAAGCAGAGGATCACCTGCACTGGGACAAGCCCGAATTATTCAAGAAAAAAGCTGCTTCAGTATCTCAAATGTCAGCAATATACTGTACGGCTGGCAAAACCTGAGATACATTTTTAGAACAGTTGGTCAGTCTATGATCTGTCTGGTATAACAGGGTTTAATTTGCCTGTTATTCTTAGAAACCATTTCATCCAAGGACAACCACTCAAACTGCTGTTTTATCTATATTTCAAAGTAATGTGCCCACAGCCCAAGCTGTACCCATATATGGTACCTCAGTCTGTCTAATTTCACACTTCCTTGCGTTGGCTGCCTTAAGATTTCCATAAAAGCCCTCATATGCTGCATATGCTCTTGACAGCTGTTGCTATAGATTATAGTGTCATCTGCATAGACAGTCAACATATGTTATGTGAGTGTGCATTGCAAGCAAGTGTAAAACCTGTATGATAGAGTAAAAGGTGAGAAGAAGAGGAAGCAGTGCCTGAAGACAAAGCTTTTGATTTACCAGTCCAACCCTCACCTATGGTCATGAGCTTAGGGTGATGACTGAAAGAATGAAATTGCACATACAGGCGGCTGAAATGAGTTTCCTTTGCAGGGAGGCTGTGCTCACCTTTAGAGATAGAGTGAAAAGTTCAGACAACTGCAAGGAGCTCAGAGTAGAACCACTGCTCTTTCATGTTTGAAAGGAGTCCACTGAGGTGGTTAGGGCATCTGATTAGGATGCTTCCTGGACGCCTCTGTTTGGAGGTGTTCTGGGCGCACCAAACTGGGAGGAACAGAACTGTCACTTAACAAATTCTTCACAAGTTTACACTTAAAACAAAGGCAAATCTGTTCGTGTGTCAACAAGAAATTCTGTTTCTTACTGCTGCAGTTATACAACTTTTAGTGCCTGTTAGTGTTAATAGTTGTTTTGCATATTGATTTAAAACATACACACAAGTAAAACACCTATTATACTTTTCCTTAATTTCAGTCATGTATATAATGTTACAATGTCAGATGTTCATATTAAACGTGGCCAAAATAATGAGGTATGTAGAAGTAATCCATGTGAGCAAAAAGCACTGGCTTGAGACTGCTCTGAATGCTCGGTTTCCAACGGTTTTTTCTTTCAGCCTCAGCTGACATCGACTCATGACGGATTTCTTTATATGGTCATCTGCTCCAGGCACAGCACATGAGTTCACTGCTCCGCTCCACTAACATTTTGGCATTTTTCTCTTGTTTTGAGCGTAGTCGTGCCAAGCTATGACCTGAGTCAAGCTGGCACACTGTGAGTGTTTTTCCATTACACAGCATGTCAAGGTAAAATAACTAGTTGGAGGTGTGCTGGTCGTCTGCAGCTCTTCATTAAACATCATTATCACTGCGGCTGTTTCCTCTTGTACTATTCCTGCCTGCATTATTTCTAACTGATCGCTGAACAAATAGCTCCAAATATCTCCATATATTGTTGCCCAGTTTTTAGCGTCACTAATGTAACTCTGCTAATTCGGTGAGGATTACATTTCATTTCCTATAAATTCTTCACATTAAAAGTCTCCTATTATTTAGTCATTTAAAAGCTTTTAATTTGAAGCAGTGAAGCAGGAAATTTTGGGTTTGCATCCACAGTAACTTAACACGACTCTGATACAGCTGCCCCTTGGCAGACTTCCAGAAAGCTGGCCAATCAGAACAGAGTTCTCATTGGGAAGGGGGCCTTAAAGAGACGGGAGCTAAGACTGCCTCTTAAGAGACCGAGGCTGAACTGAGGGGCTGCATAAAAGTAGTAAAAGTATAAGATAAATAAGGAGTTTTTTGAACTGTGAATCATGCAAAGCTACTCTAGTGGAGTCCCAGAATAAAAATTCAGAGCTAGAAAAATGAGCATAATGGGTCCCCTTTAATGATTTCACACCCTTATATACCGTGGCGACATAACACTCAAACTTCCCAGCACTACTTGAGCGTCCCTGTGCAGCTTTCTTCCTTTAGTTTTTACATTATGCACCTTTTTGGTTGAGTTCCTGTGTCTTCTCCCTGTCTGGTCAAACACAGAGTTACACAAATCATGCTAATTAGGTGCTATGTCCTTAGGTGACTGGCTACACCCCTCCTGGCTGTCTCTTCCTCCCGAGCCATTCTGCCTGACATACTGTGGTTCAACTTTTAATTTTGTCACACAGTTAATACTGGTGAGGTCTGACCACAGCATATAATCGCAGCATACATATATATGTTATTAGATGTTTGATGTTGTTTCCCACACACTGACCAAACTGGCCTCCCTCCATTTCATCCAGGAACTCTGTCCTCTGTTGTGTCAAAGCTTTGATTTTCCTCGGCTTCCAGTATCAGATTTTAACTCAATGTGTGTCCTTATATGTCAAGTGTCAAGTGTCAGATGCCTTTGCATCTGAATATAAAACCCTCTCTTTTGAACTTGCAAATGCCACAAAAGCAGTGTTCATAGCTCATTTTGAGGTGTGGAAAGCATCACAGTTGTGAGAGTGAATTAACATGAAGCATTATCAAATATGCCATATTCTGTGATTATTTCTTTACTGTTATGCTGTGTGCCTTTGTTGCACTACATGAGGAGATTGTGTTTTGTGCTGCACCATAAATGTGTTGCTGTGTCATGATGCTGAGTGTGCATGCAGCTAGAGTTTCATGAGACTGGTAAGCAGGACTCTGACAATAGAGGGGCTTTGTTACATGACTATTGCAAGCATGATGTTGCATGACCATTAAGTAAACAGAATGATTAGACTGACCTGAGACAAGCTTGTCTGCACTGTTGCTGGCCCAAGCATAAATAGTACTGGATTCAGGCTTTTGGGGGAGAGAGAGCAGCATTTTTGTTCTGCCTTCTGTAACTCAGGTAGTCTCTCTCTCCAAATCTAATGCACACTATATTTTGATTATATTACTTCAAATTGTCGATACTTTGTTTATGTGTGTTTATTTCCCTGAGTGCATGCAGACACATTTCCACCACACAGTGTAAAATTATTCTAATTGCAAACACACTGAAAAGCCCACAGTTTGCACGGGGTGCCTGTTTAAACAAAAATTCATTAAAATGAAGACTGATGTTTCACACAGGTTTGCATTTCAGCTTGTTGCAGTGAACTAAACAACTACCACTCAACGCTTAAGGAATTGAGGGGGTTCATTCAACAAAATTTACATACAGTACATACATAACAAAGTCCAATACAGCTGTCCAATATACATAGTGAAAAAGCCCATTACTAAACAACAAACACAAGCTCAGATAATTACATATTCTCTCTTGTTTGAGTGTGTCTCTTCTTGTTTTTCACATGAAATTTTTAATAAAAGGTCTGGAGCAGAACAAATAAACTAATTTGCTGATGTGAGCTGAGGACATTGCTTTATATGTGTGCTCTGTAAGCATGCAGTTTCTTTCCATCAGTTCAAATCCCTCTTTCCCTCCTAATGCTGGACAGTGTCAGTGATGAAGGGGCAGTCATTATCCCCCCTGGGTTTTTAGGCAGAAGTAGCCTGGCTGAGATGACAGGTAGTGGACAGAGCTATAGCTCAGTGCTGACTGGCTAGCCGGTTGATTGATTAAAAAATGTGCTGAGTTTATGGTTTGGAGGTGGGATGTCCGGTTGACTCGGGGCATTCAGTGTAGCCTCACACACTAACGGAAACTGAATTTGACCGGACAGACTTAAAGCAAATGTAAGAAGTGTCTTCATCCTTGTTTTATTAGCTTTCTACTGTATATTTATATTTCTCATCTGTCTCTTCAGGTAACACTTCACCCTCCAACTATCCACACACTCCATAACCATGTACAAACTAAATCAAAACCCTACCATTTACCACACCGGACAGAATATGTTTACATTACTGTTTGCTTTCTGTTTACTCCATTAAATATTAACATGACAAGAGGAAAGTCATTTCTTCTTCTCCGATCCAGCAAGATGTGACCTGCCTGGATCATTGAAACACCATTGCACAGAGGCATTCTTATGAAGAAAAAACAAAAGAGAGATGTTCTCCCATCCTCATACAGTATGAATAATGCTTTTTCCTGTTGTAGTTTTTTTTTTTTTTTTTTTATATATCTGCATACGATATAGGAGCAGGGACAGAAAACACACACCCAAGTGGGTTTAGTGGGAGTCTTATCCAACCTTGCATTTGATCATGGATCACATTGCAGTGGGTCATGATGTCTTCTACTTATGCAATATGCATGTCAGGAAGTTATTATTTACTATCAAAGATACTGTAGCAGCATTTCTTGTTTCAAATCTGTCCAAAATTCTGCCAGTTTGCCAGCCAACAACATCAAACCAAACCAAAATCCAAAACATCATTGTTGATTCATCACTCGAGTCATATAGATAATTAGATAATTAGCAAATTATCTAATGTAATGTCTTTGTCACACAGTTTTGATGCTGCCTCAGCCCTGCAATTGCAAATGAATTCTTTGCACAGTTGAGTTTGTGTGTGTACACATGGCACTGTGATAACTAATAAGCAAAATAACTAGTGACACGTCTCAGGTAATGGTTGGAATTAAAATTAAATATGTTGTATTACAGACTGTGAGTAAAGATGTTTTTTTTTTTTCTAGACTCACTTTAGTATTGTACTATCGTATCTTATTTAACAAGAGTAAGGGGTGAATTAACAAAGAATGGATTGCAGGCTGCTGATAGCACCATGAATTGCGCATCATTTGCAACCGATATCTGCCCCGTCTCAAGGTCCGATTCACAAAAGATATTGCGCAAATTGATATGACGGCGCAAACACGTCCATAAAGTTTTGCAGCTGAGTGCTGACCGGGGACTGGGGGGAGAGTGAGTGACTTGCAGTTACCACCAACTCTCTGAAGGTGCTAACAATTTCACTCTACCTTCATGTGGCTATTAGCACTGGTCTTTGTGAATTGGAATGTTTTTGCAGTGACGCTCATTTGCACTTTAAGCCAAATGTATACATTTGTATGCATATGTATGTATGTATGAAATGATGTATGCTTTGTGACTTACATGTTTGTTTGTTTGTTTGTTTTTTTTGTCTCATTTGCGCAGGTTTAGTGGCCACAAATGCTGCCCAATCCTTTTGTGAATTTGCGCCATCTTGTCAGGTTCAGATATACTTCAGCAGACCTTGGTTCATTCCAGCTGTCATTTGTCAGCCTTAAGATTAAGACACAGCTGAGCCTAACTGCAGACGGTGCTAAGATTATTATATAACATGCAACCATGATGGAAAAATCAGTAAAGTGTGGAGATCTCATGCCACACAAAATGTGTATGAAATAAATTCAGGATATTTTCAGTTGCTGATAAGAGTCATTACAAATGGAGGAATACACAAGTCAGGGGTTAATTAATTTACTGTTCAGGGATTTATGTCAAGATTACTGTGCAGGAAAATTAAAACGTTCTATTTTTTCTTAGAGATAAACAGTCACATTCGATTAAGACATGTCTATAATTAATAACCTTTAAAAATATAATGAATTAAATCAAACTTTAAGCTTTGAGAACAGTCTCTTGTATAGAAAATAATAATTTGAGATGTTTATGACATCTAGTATCAGTCTTTGTTGGCTAAAAAACAAGAACTACTTGTTTTTTTTCCACCCAATTCAGTGTGATAGATGTTAAGTTACTATATTACTACACAGAATACCAAAAATTATAACATTAGTTGTTTGTTCAAAGACCTAAAACAACCTTTGTATACGCTTGAAGACAGACAGACAGAGCAGGGGTATGAGCAGCAATTTTGAGTGATGCCATAGCATTATTTAATTTTTAATTCAAATAGCTTAACTTTTTATTTATACTTCCTATTCCTTATTTTCTCGGGTTGTGCTGAAAAAAATAGTTGTTAAAAAGCTCTCATTCTGGGCATATTTATTAGCACCTTATTGTTTTTTTAATGATTAATCAATTATTCATTGGCTGACAGCATATAAAAGGATATTACTTAAAATTGGAATAAATCCATAGTGATGGTGTGAAATGTAAAACCTTTAATTGAGGAAAAATTTTTGTAACTCATAAGGTTTTCATGATTATGCAATTGTGGATCACTGATATAAATTGCTAATTTAATTTTTGTTGCTGTAGCAGTTACCTTAGAAATAGCAAGACATGTTTTGATGGTTTAGAGAGCCGCATGGGAGATAGTGCAGAAACCTGACTGTAGAAGAGGCCACAGAGAAACAAAATGTGTGTGAGGAGAGCAGGGACGAGATGGTCTTAACTGGTTGAACCGACTCTGTAACTTCAACTAACTTTAAAAGAAAGTTTAACTGTTTTATATATTTATTTTGAGGTGAGGGGGGTCTGTCAGCAGCAAGAAAAGCAAACATATCTATCTTAGCAAAGCACCAAAATTGGATAGGACCATGCCAAGTTTGTCTAGGGCAGCATGCCAACAGGGAGCAGAGGCAAGGCTTTGGGGCTGAGGCAGTAAAAATAAAAGATGACAACGATGGAAAACATGGCTTAATATGAACATTCAGATGATATTTGAGAGTGAGGTGAGAGAGAATGCAGAGGGAGAAAAGATTAGTGCTGTGTATACCAAAATATAAATACAGACAGAAGTATAACGCCTGTATTTTTTATTGTCTTGCATGTCTTTGAATTGGAAAATACAACACTCTTGAGCTCTAGATTTAAAGCAAACCTGGATTGGGGATGTTGTATCATCAAGCTAGTCTTTTACATTGTTTTTCACGTACTTCTAAATGTTCCCGTTTCCCTCTCCTTCTCTTTCATTTGTACCTCTTTCACACACTTACGCACACACACACACACACACACACACACACAGTATTTTGGGAAGGCGTCCAGCTGCCGTGGTGAGAGTGACTAATGACCCCTTTCACCGCACAAACACCACATAATCAGAGATGCTGAGGATCTGTGTCTGCCCGCTGTCCCGTCTGAGTAATTACGCTAGGGACTCAATTAATCTACTACCAACAATCAACCCAGCTGTACATGCTTGTTGCCCACTGCAGTGTCCCTGTGTCTTGATTCAGAGATGAATATACCATTTTTTTTTGTTGTTGTAATCCTGCACTATTTTATAATGCAGAGCACTTAAGATATAAAATATTGACTTGAATCCTGATATTGACTAAGGTTAGTTTTATAATAACTTGAAGCAACTCTTGATCCAAAGACATGTCCACTTTAAGGATAAATGAATGCTCATAAAGCTCTGTGGGTGCTTGTTCATCCTTAGGGCAGACATGACTTTGGATGTTTGGTTGAACATCTAATCCAATGTCACAGAAAACTCATAACTACTCTTAAAAGGGAAATATGTACACTGTGGTATTGGGGCAAATACTCAAAACTACAAATGTGAACATTTTGCTTTTGCTTTTGTTCCCAAACATGACAGGTGTACCGACTTTTTACAGCAATGCAGATGAATGGATTTGGATCCAGGCTGTAATGGAGGCACTCATATATGTTCAGAAGGAGATACAGGACACTTTGGCCTCTTTGGCACCTTTTGATAGGCAGTAAAATTGTGAAAAGAATGAAAGCAAACAAGTGATACAGTACCTTACCTCAGCAATATTTTCCAACAGTAAATTTCTTTTCTCAGCACTGTTTATGGATGCAACGATTATAGATTTTGATGGCACGATTATAGTCAGGGAAAAAAAATCACAATTTCATGATTATTGTGCGTTCATTTATTTCAAAATACTATGGATGGATAAAATCACATGAGCATGTTTTGTTTCAAAGAGGGAGCAAGACACACTTTGCCAAGGATTCTGCAGCAGTGGGTTGAACTGCAGCAGTACAAGAGGTAGTCTATAAGAAAAATTACAATAAATAATCCATGCCAAGATAAACTTCAACTAGACATTGCAGTAATGACTTTAGTTGATTTCTAATATTTAAAATAAAGCATTTTTAATTATTATTTTTATTAACAAGATTAAGATGAACTTTATTGATCCCCTAGGAGAAAATATCACTAAACTGAAATGTTTTTATCATCAAATTCATTTTTAAGAATCTATTTTAATAATGAATCTAATTTTACATGCGGCCTGAGAAAATCCTGTCTATTGTTGTTTTGGTTTTTCTGTTGCAGTTTTAGTAAAAATGAAAGAAAGAAACTGAGAACATCTCTTATACAGGTGTTATTAATCACTGAAATGCAATTAATTAGATCCCATGGTGCTGGAAGTCTACTAGATCCTAATGTTAAGTAGTCTTTTACACCTGGCATATTTACCTACCATACCAGTGTTTACTCAGCACAGATGGGAGGAAGTAACAGGATGTAAATGAAGCCCTTGAGGGGATTACATGTCATTTTGGTGAGCATTAATTTATAAATGGTGCAATACTCCTTTTATTGTTTTGTTGCCGTTGGTTTACGTTGCACTGAAAGCCCAACTCTTAACTCAACGCTACTTTGTTGATTGTAAGTGACACGTTTATATTTAAATCCCTACGTCTCAATGTTTCATTAAGTAAATTGCCAATAAAGTAATGATTTTTTTAACTTAGTTATTACTTAGTGTATTACCTTCACTTGAGCAGTATAGCTGGATAGTGACCTTGAAGATGCATTAAGTTTGAGGTATTGGATCCTTTAGCAGCGACTTTTCTTGTTTTACAAATTGGAGATCTGTCTTCTTGAACAACCCCCTGTCCATTCTTTATGTATCCAAAATACTCCCACATTGACGACTTAAGGCATTTTTTTGGTGGATGCAACACTTCAATGTTGGGTCCCTCAGCCACTGCCAGAACACTTCTCGTCTCCTTTAGCTAATGTTGGCCCCCTCAAACACAAATAAGGCGAGTCGCTCTCGGGACAGCATGTATAACTTTGTGTACCTGAACTTTTTGCAGCACGACATTTTAAAATGGGCGCACCAATGTTTTAAAGTGTGGTTAATAGTGAAATCGGTTAATCGCTGCATCCCTAACACTGTTATGCTAATATTTTGCTTATTATTTATTATTTAATTAAAACAATATATAATATATTACTTATATTATTTAGTTTTCCTTCCTACTTTCCTTCCTCTGGTTCAGTGGCTCTGAGACTATTCCAAATGCCCAGTATAGGTCCACATTAGTGCCACCACAAATCTACAATTGCGTTTGACAGGAGGTGAATGAAAGTGATTTGAATATATTAAGTCAGTGACTCAACTGGTGCAAGCTGTCTTCCATAAATTTAGTATACGGTTGAAAAATGTCCCTTAAGTGTAAAGGGGCTTTCACATCGCCGCGCGTTAACTCGCCACCTCCAGTCATTTCGATGAGGGGAAGGCAGCAGAGGGGAAGCAGTTTCGATCACGGCGGTAGGGGTATGAAGTGGTCACTGCCCATGTGAACACGCACAGATTTTGCTCTGCTGCCCAAAGCTCACCGTGCTGAACTTCTGGCAGTAACCGCCTGGCTTTAGCTAATCAAGTAGAAGGGGGCAGACATTGCAGTCAGAAAGAAAGAGCAATCATTGAGGAGCTGATAATGCTTGTGTTTGAACCCCCGGAGTTGTACAACACGCCGCTGGCTACTTATAAGGACAAACAGAAGAAAAACTGGGCCTGGGAAAATATTTCCACCAGATTTAAGATGACTGGTAAATTGTCCAAATATGTAGAAATATTTGGCAATTTCAGTAATTTCCATTGTCTTGCTAAAGTATACAGCTACTTATGCCTTGTGTACACTACAGGACTTTCAAAATCCTCTCACATTTAACAACTTATTTTCTGCACATATTATAAGATTAGCAAGGATGTGTAGTTTACACAGATTGTGTTGTGGACTTTTGGAGGGGTTGTACCAAAGCTATGACATTCATTGCAGCCTTAATGTCAAGGAAGTAGCAGGAGACCCAAATGCAGGACGCAGCAGCCAGAATGAAGTGAAGAATGTCTCTTCATTAAGGCTTGAATACAGGCAGAGCAAAACTGAACTGAATAAACTGAACTAACAATACAGACTAAAGCTGAACAAAGGACTCAACAGCATTAAACTGAAAACCAGGACTTAAATACAAACTGAACAAATGAAACAACAAGAAACAAGTGGCAAGACAAAAAGGCAGGCTGGTAGCTGATTGGCTGGGGAAGACACTGGGAGCAGGGCAGGGCTAATAAGACTGAATGCATGGCAGGTGTGAAGGGGAAAGCAGGCTGAGGAGGAGTACATGAACACAGGAGGGAAACACGGAGCAAACAGAAACTAAAAACCCTGAAAACACAATAAGTAGGCTCAAGAAAGCCTAAAATGTCAGCAGGCCAAATGCAACCAAAAAATAATCTGGCCATTAAACAAAAATTCTCATTCTTAATCACGTGAAGGCAAAAGTATTACAGATTACACTTAGTTCTGTTAGCTCTTCCAATGGACCACATGTTTACAAACTAGGCAGTTAAATGTCTGGACAAATGTTCAGTACAATAAGCAACAGTATCTCAAGTGGTCCTTTAATATAATCTGCAACCTACTTTATCTGTCCATCTCACACTCAGTCCAACAAACTGGGAAAAAGTCTGAGGGCATCTGGTGGACTGGTGGATAATGGTAACCGTGGAACACAGACTGGGACAGAACCATGACACTTGGACCGTAGCGGCAGCAGCCACTTTTAAAGACACTTTGCTTTTTTTGGGGAACGCTCTTGCAGGTAGGCGGTTGTCAGAGCGCTTATCAGGAAAGCCCCTTAAATGATTTCCATTCTATTTATTTATTCTTAAAATGACAAATAAATTTGAGTATGACGGTTCATTCACTTATTTGGTTTGGGAGCTTTCAACTGTATCTCATGGCCTTCATTCAGCAAATGGAGCTGGCTCAGACCTCATTACCATTAACTTAAGTGTATGAATTCTATAATAATAGTACTGATAATGAAATAATAATCAAATAATTAAACTATTGTAAAATTATTTTTGAATGCTAGCATCAGTCCTGCGCTCACACACGCAATAGTTTATTGGCACATGTGTATTGATAAATGACTGATAAATTGAGTCAGTATAATGGCCAATATTAGTTTAACACAGAACCGTATACACATATTGGCCAATAAGTAACAAGAAATAACAGTACATAAAGATGTGTTTGAGGTAGTTTAAAAACAGTGTCTCCATTACATAGTTTTTCTTGCCAGAGAGCACTGACAAGTTTATTTTATAAATAAAATAATAGTAATAATAGTAAAATCTTCCACTCAGCACATATTTTGGTCACAGTTCTTTAAAAATCAAATTTAATGTTGTGTGAAAATAAGCTGATGTGTCATTATCATATTTCTTAAACGTTCATATATTGATATTGGTATGAGCCTCAAAATCCAATATTGTTTGAGCTCTACTAAGTAACTCTGAGGTAAATACTTTTTGTATGGCACAATGTAATGGATAGTATGTGCAATACATACAAGACTATACAATAGTAATAATGTGGGGTACAAATAATTGTAAATTAAAAGCAAAAAGAAAAACATAAAATTAAACAATTACAATCATTCTTTTAAATATAGTTATTTGTTATAGTCTAAACAGAGTAACGAATTGACATTATTGGTACATTTATTATGAACACTTTGGTAATAGGTTTATTTGATAATGAGCTCTTATTAGCTGGATTCTCATTTGATCCCGATTCTCCTCGACACTCTGTCTGCAGTAGGTTATGTTAGAACGTTGCTATTTGATGCTGTTATTTGCGGCGGCATATTATGTGTATAAAAAGACTCCATCACTGTGCAGACATGCTGTGCAATCTAAGAAATGTGGCACACCAGCATGCCAAATGAATTTGTGCAATTATTGCCTCTCCTTAATAATCTATCAGGTGAATTACAACTCTATTTATACCTTGTTTTTCATGTAACAGGTATTTATATTGTAAACAGTTGTGATTAATTTGCATTGCCATATTTGTTATGAAGAATTTGCTAAATGGTAATCCGATTGCCCTTTTCCCCACGCTTTACAATATGCAGATTGCCTTTGCCTGGACAGCATTGTCTGTCCACGAGTCTTATCCAGACCAGGAAATTATTCTACCACACTCGCCCGAGGAGAGTGATTAAGTGTGCATATGAGTTCAGAATGTAGAGTACTAGCTCATTTAGTCGTTTGTGATTTATAAATTATACAAAGAACTAATACAATACACACAATGTATTTTCAACTGAGGTGTTGCTAAAATGCAACTACTCCTTAGAGTATTAAAGAATTAATTTTCAGATTCAGTCAGCTCATTGGTGCCAGTGCCATAGTTCCCTAGCGTCCCATGCTGTATTCTCATGAAGTGTATGTTATTTTTCTAATGTTCCACAATATAGGTATTAAATGTAAAAGTATAGTTTCCATTTCCCTACAACATGTTTGTTTTCAGCCATTTCAACAAGAGGTTTTGTGTGATTTGGGACATTACATTTACCAGCTTTTTTTGGGCTTTGATTCGTCGTTAATCACACCACAGAATAACGGGAAGGGGTCAGCACTGAAACAGAATACAATTTTTAATGTTTGACATTAAAGATAGCCAAGCATTGTATGCATCATATACTATAGTGACTGGAATACCCAGAGACTTGATGCAAAAGAGGCCCAACATTTGAAAACAGAAATATCTGGTCAACATAATATTTGATGCAAATGTTCAACACAGCCCAGGGCATAGATAAATATTACTGGTGCTCGTGTTCCAGCAAATGAGGTCCCCTTGTGACTTGCTGTCAGTCTCTTCAGCAAACTTATCAAGCTAGCAGTGCGACTTTATTGCTCTAGATTCCATGCCTGCTTTAATTTTTTTTCTCCTGTTTTCATTTTTTTTATCTGTTCAACTTTCATAAAGGAAAGTTGTTTAGTTTGCACGCACAAACTTCAGAGCCAAAGTTCTGTCCTGAAGTAACCTAAAAAGAGTTCAGAGGTGTCTGTAATCTGGATAGTATTATTACAAGCAACAGCTCAACATAGCCAAATGGAAAGCTTGTTTTTAGCACTGCCACATCACAGTTTATGCAAATAGAAATTTGCGTGCAACGAATTGGGTACGACTTAAATATTCAATAATTACCCTCTTCTCCTGACAAGACGAGATAACTGCTAACTGCAACATATATTTGTGAACTCAAGTGAACTGGCACTTTAATTTAATGTTCCCCTAAAATATTACTCCGTGGAAACAACCAATATACACTGTAGAAGCAGTTCAACTAGTCAGATACTATAAAATCAACATGTAAATTCATTGATTTACTAATATCTTAAACCCATAATTATTTATTATTTAATAGAATTCATGTTTGACACACTTAAAACAGTAATCCTGAAAACATCCTCTCTATTACTAGTGCATTTAAAACAATACAGCAATGTTTATTTTTTGTCCCACTTGCAAAAAGATTCATTGTAGTTGTTTTTAAGATGCAACATCAGTCCTCATTTTTTGATCAGACATGTAATTATATCAGTTTTGTTAGAATGTCAGATTTGATGTTATTTGAATCAGTGTTTGGTAACTTCAGCTGACCTCGCTGCTGTTGCTGGTGTCAACATTTCCCACAGTTCTTTTTAAAAAATCAGACTGGTGAGGTCACAGTGGACCTGCGATAGAATTGAATATGTCAGAAATATCAAAATGGCCCCACAGACCAGATATGTCTTCTGCAATATTAAACTGTTGGTGACATGAGAGGGTTAGTGTCTCACAGAAGGAAAAAAAAAGGTTTTTGAGGACACAGGTTTGGTAGTTTGAGCCTTTGTTTTTGTGGGCAGATTGTGTGTTGTTGAGAAGTGCAGATTGGAGGGTGGTAGGTGAGGAGGTGAACAGTGGAAGGATTAACGACTTCAGAGGACTTGGCCCTGCCTTGGCACTTCTCCAGCTAGTGAATGGAAGTAGTTGGAGGTCTCGCACATCCATCGCCCACTGTGCTTGGTTGTTACTGCACACTCTGGGAATAACCCTGTGGGAGAGCTCAGTGTCTTCATTCCAAAACATGTTGTTATGCAGGAGAGCTTCTGCCTTCAGACCAGAGGAATATTATCCCCCACAAATACATGTGGAAGTGGTTCAAGGTCTGCAGCAGTAGGGAGAGGTCCGTCTGCTGGGAGATGGTGTTTGCCTGTCTGAAGAGCCCTTCCAGATGGTGAAGCTGTGAATGTACCTCAATCACTGCTCCTCCCAGGAGCACCAAGCTAGAAGAGGTATCCGGCATCCTCGGCAGCCAGGGAGGTCAATGAGTACCAATCTGTAGCTGGAGGCACCTGTAAAAATGGGGGATAAAAATACTTGGATTTGTCGGTTCAGTACATAACAGTGCTTCGTTAGGGTTTTCCCAATCAGATTTAGTCCTCTCTACATCTGCAGATGCGGAGTCCCAATTCAATATTTATGTTTTCTTTAACAGCTACAATGCAAAATTAGCCAAAGATGGCCTAACTTACAAATGCAGATCTAATCAGTTAAGATAATATGCTGAACAGCTGAATATCCTGTATCATTTGCTGTATTTAGATTGGTTTCCTATGGTGTTTTGTATAATGTCTATGACGAGAGGAATGTCTGTGTAGATCTGTTATGACAGGAACGTTTGGACTGTGTTTGGACAACCTCTCCTTATCCACAGCATGGACAGTATATGAAAGGTCAAATAAGCCAACAGAAGCTCTATAGAAAGGTGATGTACTGTACTGTACTGTACCTGCAAAATGTCAGTGAAACATAACGGTATATTAGGAAATATCAACACATCATACTGCTCCCTGTCCAGTTTAAGAACAGCTGTTAAAAAGCCAACATTTTTACACAATGTTAAAGTTCCCTGTTTCATTTTGTGACAGCAAAATTTCATCCACTCATTACCTCTTTAACCGTGCTCTCATATTTAAACCCATAGATTCAGGACAATAGTTTGACATTTTCTCCCAATTTGTTGGGACTGAACTTCAGGCAAAACTCATTTATCACAACATGAATTTTGCCTGATGAAGACTAATCGATTAATTGAGAAAATAGTGGACAGATTATTTGCAGCTCTGACTGAAACGTCATAAATAAAGTGAGTAAAGTGCGGGATTCTTTCCAAGTTAAGAGTTTTTGATCTGATGCAGCTCACCTGTCATTAAGACTTGATGGTATGCAAGAACTTTGCTGGTATTACATCCATTGTTATGTCACACGGTTTTACTGCAATAGGTATATATCAACTGTGGTAAAAAGTACACAGAAGTTGTTTCTGATTTGTACTTCCTCTGATTAGGACAGTTGAGTGAATATATATTTTGTATATAGATTTTTTTTGGGGGGGGGGCTTTATTATAGCGACAGTGGAGACTACAGGAAATGAAGAGGAGAGAGAGATGGGGTGGTGACATGCAACAAAGGTCTGCTGCCTGAATCGAACCCCATATGTTGCGGTTATGTGGCCTACATCTTAACCAGTAGGCTACCTCTGAGTGAACTTTTAATTCCATCTCCGTATTTATGATTTCTATATCCAGTCAAGACAGGAAATGAGTCAGATGTGCTCTCAACTAATCAGTAGAGTAAAAAGAGAGGGGTATTTGAAGAAGGAAAAAAAGAATCAATGTTGTCCTAGAAAATGAGATTCTTCTGAAAGCTTGGGAGAGTTGGGCTTAACCCAAATCATGAATCACTGATTAATTAAGCTCTCAGTGAATGAATTTATTTGCACAAAAATAAATCATTTCCTCTATTGAGATGAAGATGGCCAGATGAAAAAGCAATCTCTTGTATTTCAGTGTGGTTTGGATTTGCATGCCAGGCACTAAATTGATATTCATTTCAGATCTATGTGAGAAACCAAACAGACTGCAGTTCTGCACTTTTGTCACTGTCTAATTAGTGAGTCATTTTCATTCCTCTGAAACTTGCTCCTTGAAATGGTGTGACATAGGCGCAAGTGGAAGTTGGTCATTTGCAAATATGAAGTAGATGTTCTCAGAATTACAATTAATTGATTTGCTTTATTTAGAAAATGTCAGAAGAGTCATGTATGGCTGCTTTTAAAATACACTCTGCAGAGCTCCAGGCTAACTTTTTTCACCACCGCCCCAAAACCATCCCGAAAAACAATTTTAACTGTCCCGAAGTGAATGTAACCCATCTCAAAATGTTGTTTCTTTACTTTATTATCATCTATAGTTGTTAGTTGTCAGTAATAAAAACACCATTAAAATGTTGAGGAAATAAATAATTATATTTATTTTGCTCCTTTCAAAGAAATAGGTTTAAGGCAAAACTGAAAAGTTATCTGTAAACTGTAGAAAAACAGAATTAAGAAAAAATAAATATAACACAGAATTTTGGAAAAACTATGTCTCAGTCTTTGTACTGAGGCCTTCGTGCCCTGAAGTCACCACTTTATTGTGTGTGTGTTGATGTACAGGGGCAGACTTTACCATTAGGCAAGGTAGGCAACTGCCTGGGGCCCCCAAATAAAAGCGCCCCAAACAGCTATAGATTTATTGTGATGTTTAGATATTAAAAATATTGAATTATGTTACTATTCTAACTCATTATACAGCGAAATAACTTACAAAAAGCCCCCAAAGCACTTAAAAATATGCACCATGTATACTTCTGCTTCAGAGGAAAACACTGTACCACTACATTTACCTGACAGATAAATGTTACTGGTTACGTTGCAGATTCAGATTTTACTCACAAAATATAACAAATAAAATATGATGCACTATTACTCATTAAACTATCCAGCATTATATAAAAAGGTTACAATTAAAAGCTCCACATTGAACACACGTTAAGTCAATTTAAGTACATTGTGCTGATAATTTCTCTCTTTCACTCTTCACTTTCAAGTAAAACTTTGACTGCAGGGCTTTTACAGTATTTTTACTGTATGATATTAATAGTTTTACTAAAGAAAAAAGATTTGAGACAGAGAAAGGGTGAAAGTAAAGACAGAGTTTGCTTGGGGCCCCCAGATCACTAAATCCGCCCCTGTTGATGTCAGAGTGTTTTCTTTAATGATTCACTTTAAAGGTTAGAGATTCTTTTGTAAATGTGCCTTTGCAATACAGTTTCATATTAATGTACTATGAATGCTGCCTGCTGCGGTCCCATTTCTGCTCCTGATAACCCCTGTGGTCTGATTTTTCTCCACCAATCTCTCTTGTATAATTATAGAAATAATTGTTATTAGCGTCTGTATATTTCTTAGTATTCCCTGTTGTTAGTTTCTATAGTTGTGAGTCAGTAATTTGTGCCTGACGAAAAATGAAGCTGTTCGCTGCGGAGCAGCAGTGAACCGCAGCTCTGCAGCTCTGCTCTGCTCTCTGCTATGTTCACATTTTAGAGAACGTAATTAATATTTTCCTCATTAATGATGTATTAATTCACCACCCATGACCCATCCGCAATTAATCAGAATGTTCATTTTTATTAAACCCGACCCAGCCGATCCGCAGATTATATGAGGTGCCTGTGGATATAACTGCAATCCGCACATCACTAGTAACCATAGCGATAGCATGAGAAGCTGTGCTCCGTTGCGTTAGCGCTCAGTTCAGTTTGTCTATATATATATCTATATGTATAAAATCCCTTTCGTCCCTGAGACGTCCTGGGGAAGATATCTGTTCGTCCCAAACACATTTCCTACTGTCCCCAGGACGACGGGATGCCATTAGTCTCGAGCCCTGACACTTTGTAATTGTATTTCTACTATTTCTATCTGTATGTTTTTAAACTGAAAAACAGTAAAGAGTAATAAGGGAAATCGTACCATCCTAGTTCATTATGCAATTTAAAAAATGGTTTTCAAAACCTGGGTTGTCCCCTGTCACTCACTTTATGACAGTAAATATCAACAGGTAACAGAGGGATGGTGAGAAGTAGAGCTGCAACGGTTTGTCAATTCATTGATTAGTCAATTATTTTGGTAATCATAATAGTAATTTTTCAAGCAACAAAAACCCAAACATGAGAAACAAACTTGAGAATTTTTTGCCTTTCTTGGTCTTATATTACTGTACATTTCATATTTTGGGGTTTTGGACTGTTGGTTGGACAAAATAAGACATTTGAGGACGTCACCTTGGACTTCATGATGTTGTGATGAACGTTTGTCTCAATTTTCTGATGTTTTATTGACCAATAAGATGAATTTTAAAAATAATCAGCAGATCATAAAGATAATCGTTAATTGTAGACCTATTAACAAGTGCATGAAGTGTTCTCTCTTGCACCTATTACCACACACAGTAGTGATGTTATGGTGCATTGACACACCCTGTACATCACTGCAACAAGGTGACAAGTTAAACCACTGAAGGTCAGCAAAAATGATAATCTGCTGCTGTTAAGTTACTCTTTAAATTGCTTGCTTTACTCAAATTTAAAGAGTGAGCATTGCTCCGAGGTGCTGTGGATGTGTGGGGGTGGTTGCTTATCATCAGCCGGCCTGGGGATGGTGAAGTTCCAGTTGAAAGCCTGTGGTTATTTTAGCCGAGTGAACACTGCAGCACTACAAATCATTTGACAATATAATATAATATAATAAAAACATTTAGAGGGAAATTACAAATGAAAATGACCCTTTCTAGCTAAATTGAGAGAGGCCTTTGCTGTACAGGGAAGTGTGTCTGATAGTATGATGCTGAGCAAATACAAAAAATCGTATCTATTATGAAGAAAACTCAGGTTGCAAAGTAATGATCCAAAGACGGGTACAGTCCTGTGATCAGGGCAACTTTAGGCAGGGTTAGAAAAAGGTTAAAAAAAGAAGAGATCATGAAAAGACAGGACAGAAAGTAATGCCTTCCCTCTGGTCTTTGCCTCATATACAGCAATGAGTCACAGACACATTACAGGCACCTGTCTGGACAAGAAGAGCATTTGCATAAACCAGGAGGGGGTCTAATAATGTTGTCACTTAAGCTACATCCACGAATACGTTGTTGTTTTAAAACACTGAACTTTTACTATGTTTACACCTAGAGTCCACACTACTCCGGTGTTTTCAACCCCCTAAAACTGAGACATTTGAAAACGCTGTTGACCCCATTGTAGTTTGAAAACTCTGGGATTGTGTTTTAGCTTCGACAGGCGGGAACAGATTTTTGAAAATAATGATGCTCACATTCGCTTCCTGATTATCAGTTTTATCAGTCACGACATGTCCTTCCCAGATTCGTCACCACCCTATCACGTGACCCTTTTCCGGATGAAAACAAACAATATCAGCCTTGACTACCAGTGGTTAATTCAACATGGATATTATTCATGTGCTGATATGCATGTGTTACTTTCAGTAACAGTTCCCCTTACTCTCATTGGGGTCTAATTATTTGTCCTACTTTGTGCAATAACAGGGTGTCACAGGACACAAAGATGTGAACAAATGACAGAGAGCAGAACAAAGTTGGCAGAATCCAGGATAGGACAGGACAAGACAGGGCAGCATAGAAACTGGAGCATGTGGGGCAGAGTGGGGAACAGGGAAAGGACAAATACAGCACAGCAGGAATCGAGTTCAGAGGGAAGCATTATAGCAACATTTTGGATGTTTGAAACATTTCTGTAGATGTTTTAATTAATATTTTTTCACATTGAAAACAGGTCACTATCGAGCTTCACAGCACTTTGACTTGTCACAGTAATCACTAATAACATGAACAATGGCTCTGTGATAGTCAAGTGTCCCAGTCAGCCATGACAGTATGACAGTGAGCCAACAGGCACAATACTAGCACCCTGAAACTGAAACAGTTTAATGGAATTCAACCATCTTTAATATCATTATTTACACCTGTGTTTTTCCTACTATGACACGTCTGCTGTGAAAAACCAAATTCTGCACCCTTTGACAGTTTAAATGTTGATTCTTACCGTCTGTAGTAATAAAAGTTTTGATTACTTATTTAGTTTCTTGCAGGGCGGATATATTTTTAGATGACAGCATCACACAGGAAAGGGCAGAATTCTAGTGCAAAATAAGATATTTTCCAGTACAGTGGACAGAGCCTTGTCTTCTGAAGCAGAATCCACAGAGAAAGGGTCCAAAATCCAAAGGTATCCATGTTGTGGGTCCTCTGGGAACTAGTCTACAAGCCTTCGTGACAATTGAGTCAAATGTTGGGTTATAACACTGGATATGTTGACATGAGGAGAGGCTTCCAAAGTTTCACATAGGAGTGAAAACATGTTGAATCGTCCCTCCTTGACTCTTTTGTTCTAAAGAATACGTTTTTTCTGGAAGCCCTCAATTTTGTCTAAAACCAAAAACACTGTGCTGTGTCTTCCTTGCATTGATATATTGAGCTGATTTAACTAGTCAAGTATATCTGATAAGTAGGCCAGTTTTGCAGAAAAGTTACCAGTTATCAAGTTATCAGTTTAATTCTCTGCAAGAGGGGAGTGTTGCTCTTCCAGAAATGTGCGCACTTCTTTTCTCAGTTCAAAAAGGCAATTAAGCACATCATCTTGAAAGCCACCTTACTTTACTGTGGTACAAGAGCTGCAACACCACGATGTATTCCTGTCATTGATGCAGTGCCGTCTGTGCAAACACCTGCACAGTATTTCCAATCAAGACCTTTTTCGGTGAAGTAGTCGTCAACACAGATTACATTATCTGCTGTTGTTCTCGTGGGAAGCTCTTTGCAAAACAGTAGATCCTCGTGAAGATTACTGTCCCTGCAGTATCTTACAAAAACTAACAATAAAGCGGCATTGTTAAAGTCAGTTGACTTGTCCAGCTGTATTGCAAAGTATGGGCTTGCCTTTATTCTTTTCCACAAGTTGGCATTCAATGTCATCACTCATGTCAACAATTCTTCTGCTCACTGTGTCATTGGAGAGGGGTATTGAATGAATTTTGGTTGCAGCTGCCTCCCACAGTAACTCTCAGGCAAGGCAAGTTTATTTGTATAGCAAATTTCAACAACAAGGCAATTCAAAGTGCTTTACATAAAACATAAAAGGCATCAAGACAGAATGTAAAAGCAGCACAAGGCTATATAAAAATACATTTAAATACAATTTAAAAATGTTAAATTGGAAATTAATAAAAATAAGCTAAAATAGAATAAAACATAAAACAGGAGAGTAAAGTTATAGTGCAGTGTAAGATATTAATCAAAAACCTCAAATTTGATTTAAAAAGAGGCAGCGACAAACAGAAAAGTCTTCAGCCTTGAACTGAGAACTGAGTTGCAGCAGACCTGCAGTTTTCTGGGAGTTTGTTCCAGATATGTGGAGCATAAAAACTGAACGCTGCTTCTCCATGTTTAGTTTTGACTCTGGGAACAGAAAGCAGACCTGTCCCCCGATGACCCTGAGAGGGTCTGGATGGTTCATAACGTAGCAGCAGATCAGAAATGTATTTTGGCCCTAATCAACTCAGTGCTTTATAAAGCAACAGCAGTACTTTAAAATCAATTCTTTGACAGACAGGAAGCCAGTGTAAACATCTAAGAACTGGAGTGATGTAATCCACTTTCTTGGTTTTAGTGAGGACTCAAGCAGCAGCGTTCTGAATCAACTGCAGCTGTCTGATCAATTTTTTTTAGGGAGGCCTGTAAAGACACTGTTACAGTAGTCAAGTCTACTGAAGATAAAAGCATGGACAAGTTTTTCCAAATCCTGCTGAGACACAAGTCTTTTAATCCTTGATATATTCTTCAGGTGATAGTAGGTTGACTTTGTAAATGCCTTAATGTGGCTGCAGGTCTGCAGTGTTTTCTCCTATAATTGTACAGGCCTGGTGGGCTGCCAGGCCAATGAGAGCCCCAGCCAGGCCAAAAAAATATTTTATTAATGCCAAAAAAAACGCCAAATAATATAGCATTTGGGAGCCTCTGTGCAGCGCTGTTCCGTTCTGTGTCGTTGCCTGGGAAACCTGGGAAACCTTTAAAGTCTTTGTAAAGCAATAATAAATATGTGTTCTTAGTTTTTCACACCACAGAAAAATGTGTTATTAACCACTCAGCCAAATTTGACTGATTAAAAAATCGCCAAGTACACACGTGGACAAAATTGTTGGTACCCCTCAGTTAATGAAAGAAAAACCCACAATTCTCACTGAAATCATTTGAAATGTACAAAAGTAACCATGAATAAAAATTTATTGAAAATTAAACAATCAAAATCAGCCATTACTTTTGAATTGTTGATTAACATAATTATTTAATGGTACCCCTATAAAAGATTGAAAATAATTTGACCAGAGGGACTATGTTTAACTCAGGTGTGTCCCTTTAATTGACATCACAGGTGTCTTCAAGCTCATAATCAGTCAGTCTGCCTATTTAAAGGGTGACAAATAGTCACTGTGCTGTTTGGTGACAAGGTGTGTACCACACTGAACATGGACAACAGAAAGCAAAGGAGAGAATTGTCCCAGGACATTCGAAACAAAATTATAGACAAACATCTTAAAGGTAAAGGCTATAAGACCATCTCTAAGCAGCTTGAAGTTCCTGTGACAACAGTGGCACATATTATTCAGAAGTTTAAGATCCACAGGACAGTAGCCAACCTCCCTGGACGTGGCCGCAAGAAGAAAATGATGACAAGTTGAAGAGACGGATAGTTCGAATTGTAACCAAAGAGCCCAGAACAACCTCCAAAGATATTAAAGGTGAACTCCAAGGCCAAGGTACATCAGTGTCAGATCGCACCATTCGTCGTTGTTTGAGCCAAAGTGGACTTCATGGGAGACGACCAAGGAGGACACCACTGTTGAAAGCAAATCATAAAAAAGCGAGACTGGAATTTGCAAAAATGCATGTTGACAAGCCACAAAGCTTCTGGGAGAATGTCCTTTGGACAGATGAGACAAAACTGGAGCTTTTTGGTAAAGCACATCAACTCTATGTTCATAGACTCAAAAATCAAGCGTATGAAGAAAAGAACACTGTCCCTACGGTGAAACATGGAGGAGGCTCAGTTATGTTTTGGGGCTGCTTTGCTGCATCTGGCACAGGATGTCTTGAATCTGTGCGAGGTACAATGAAATCTCAAGACTATCAAGGCATTCTGGAGAGAAATGTGCTGCCTAGTGTCAGAAAGCTAGGTCTCAGTTGCAGGTCATGGGTCTTTCAACAGGACAACGATCCAAAACACACAGCCAAAAACACCCAAGAATGGCTAAGAGAAAAGCGTTGGACTATTCTGAAGTGGCCTTCTATGAGCCCAGATCTGAATCCCATTGAACATCTGTGGAAGGAGCTGAAACATGCCATCTGGAGAAGACACCCATCAAACTTGACACAACTGGAGCAGTTTGCTCACGAGGAGTGGGCCAAAATACCTGTTGATAGATCTAGAAGGCTCATTGACAAATATAGAAATCGTTTAATTGCAGTGATTGCCTCAAAAGGTGGTGCAACAAAATATTAAATTATGGGTACCATCATTTTTGTCCAGGCCTGTTTCATTAGTTTCATTAGTTTCATTTTTTTAAATAATTATGTTAATCAACAATTCAAAAGTAATGGCTGATTTTGATTTTAAATTTTCAATAAATTTTTATTCATGGTTACTTTTGTACATTTCAAATGATTTCAGTGAGAATTGTGGGTTTTTCTTTCATTAACTGAGGGGGTACCAACAATTTTGTCCACGTGTGTATATAAAATTAGATTTTAAAATTGTGGAAAAACAAGTAGTATTCTGAGCTCTGAAATGTTGGGGGCATCTCCGCTGAAGGTGCTGAAACCATGCCCCCAACTGAACAGCCTCTGAGCCTCTGAACTTAACAGTGAGAGAGTGGTTGAGCGAGTGCAAGCAGCAGAAAAGTGACGGTAAATGCGATTGGAGCAGAGGAAAAGGTTAGCAGTAAGTTGTCAATCAAACGTAACTGGTCATTGAGATTATGCATTTAAATTTGACATTTTTTATTCATGTGAATTCTTGAGCACATTTAGATATAAAAAATACTAGCATTGTAAATGACCAAAAAAAAAATAAAAATAAAACGAATCTAATCATTTGGCAGTGCAAATGCTCGCTAGATGGCGCTCTGAGGCCCACTGGCTTAAAATGGCTGCCATAGAGCATGTTGTTGTCCAAAAGATATTAAAAACACATGATGTTCAATGCTGTCCTGCTGCCGTAAACACTAAAACAGCAGCTATTGATCTAAGGCCGAAAATAATCCCCAACAAATGCACTATTTACTCCTGTTTCTGCACAGTCCACTCCCATTTATGCACATTTTAGATAAAAAAACATATTTGTTTTTGTATAAACAAGTGTGCATTTCTAGTTAAGTCAGGCTGATATTGTATGCTGCAGAGGACATGACACATGATTTAAGCCCTGTTGAAATTACTGAATATTACTAAAATCATGTGCAACAAAACCAGGCAGCTATTAAAGTAAATGTGCCATATCAGAAAATGAGCGCCCTGGTTGGCCCTTTACAGCCACGGTCTTGTTAGACCACTATTTTTCCATGAGGGTGCAACAATACCCATCTGCTCATCAGGTGGTCAGATTCATGAAGCTGCCTTTTCTAATCAGCCCCAGCCCACAGTGGCTTTTCCAAAGACACTGAAGGCAATTAGTTTAAAAAGCATTACTTGACATTTAACTCTGCACTCCCCCACCCTTTCCATGAGCCAGTGAATTGCTGACATTTGAAGCAGACTCAGGTGGCTGAAGACTGTAATTTTACTGAGCTTCCGTCAGGGGCCCAAACTGAGGTGCCAACTCATGCTACACTTGCTACAGAGCGAGTGATGTAGTCAGTCAGAGGTCAGACCGGTCCTACATAGTCCAAATGCAATTACTGGGCTGAACTGCGGAATTAAAAGTCCAACCATCAAAATAAATGAGACAAAGCACTTGCACTAGAAAGGTGCACAACCTACATGTAAGACTTTTCCGTAGGCTGAGGGTGGACAGGCTTGCCATGCTTTGTGGTTATGATCTGCACTTCAGCTACACCTCCCAGCTGGGGATAACCACGCTGACCTGAAAGATTATGGTCTTCTCTGGAAGCTGAGCTGAGTTGTGGTGGTCTCCACCCTTGACTGAGTTGTGTCATCATTGTAAAATGTTTCCGTCTACATACAGTGTGTGGTTATACAGGTAAAAAGGAGAGACACATGTATGACACGGGTCTACTAAACATGTGTTTAACCCACGTTCAACCCCACTCTGCTGGCATTTCCCAAATCCATACAACATACAGTGTGTTCACACTGGAAAGGGGACAAAATGAAGTACACTCAAAACAAAACATTTTTGAGTGTGATGTCGATGCATTTTCCCCCAGTGCAATCCACAAAGGAAATGAAGGGGCTAGTCACAGCTGGAAAAAGTGTTAGAAATTGTGGGTGGTAGTGAGACAGCTCTAAAAACATCTTGGAAGAAATACAATAACTATTAAATCTTATGAAAAACATTTTGATGTCTTTTGCATTTTAGACATTCGACGTTACATGTATGTGTAAAATGGTAAAGTATGTGGATTTTTTTTCTATTCTATCTGCTAAACAGTATACTATGACAATTAGTATGTATAGAATTGGTATGTATTATGGATTTAGGACACAGCTTTGATGTCGTCTTTCAAAGAGACTCAAGTTTGCAACAGCGGTACATTACCTAAGTACCAGATAAAGTTAAAGTGTCTACCACATGCTTTGTCTCACTTGTGTAATAAAATTTAAATGTAGAGACACTTGTTAACTAAGGCTGGGCCATTTCTGAACTCCATTTAAACCAGGTCTTTTGAAGTCTAATGAAACTGTGTAAGACATTCAGGAATATGACAGGAATATAAGTTTAACCTGCATCACTGTGTCAGTCTGAAAAGTGTCATAGTGATAGTTGTAGCATAGTTGCATCTTTTCCTACCTTATGAATTCTAGGATTGCTTTTTAAAAATTGCTTTTTATAATGATTGGTAAATAATCTAATGTCCTTGAAAGATCTTGAAAATGTATACTTTTGTAAAGGATTATTAAATACATGTATTGAGGATATTCATATTAAAAAAAAAATAATGAAAAATTGGAAAACTTCATCACCTGTTGCCTTTATGGCGGCCTAGTCGCTTTTGTTTGTCACTTGGTTTAAATAAAAAAATTCAAAAATACATCTAAATCATATGATTTGCATCAGACAGTTGTTAAAATTATTTTACAAATTTCTATTACTTTGTTATACAGTTTGTTAAAAAAAACAACAAAAAAAAACAACTTAAAAATACCAACACACTAAAGCCTTGTTCCAGTTTTCAGTAAAGCATATGAAACTGTGTGTGTGTGTGTGTGTGTGTGTGTGTGTTCTTAGTAGTTAGCATTGCATTGCAGAATGACTGGGGGGCATCAAAGTGAATATCATATCAGTTTATAAATTATACATAATTATGCATCAAATGTGATTTTCATTCCCTATCATTACCAGATAAAGTTAGTTACGTAATGCATCTTACTGTAAATAGCTTCACATAATATTAAGCGGTACTGAGAACATTGAAAGAGACATAAAGGACAAGTGTCAGGAGATCAAGAGTGGATTGAAAATCAGAAAAGTCCAGTCACATATTGAACATCTATAAATAGTGCACAACACTCTTCATGGGCTCATATACAACATTTTTGTGACACATTGATTTTGTTAATAGATTCATCAAGATTAAAAGAAAACATTACCTCATAATTGTCAAAGTACAGAACCAGTAATGAGCCATGCTTCAGTGTCTTCAAACAGACTTTGTTTCAGTTCTAATCATTTGGAAGTCTGTGATTAACAGAGGTCAGGAGTGAAACCCAGACCCTTCTCTGTGAAGTTTCCGCTTCCAACCTCTGGTGAAGATGAAATAGCAGTAATTCTTCTACAGCTAATTATAAAATGGAGACATCATCCATTACTTACACAAAGTCAGCAGTGAAAGTTTTATTTCTGAATGTTGTCAGACAGTTATGACTTATAACTTTCTAATAAAAACTATTCAATATATTGAATTATAAATAAATGTAGGTGATGTATTTTTTGTATAATTAAAACAATACATGTGTTTGACAGAAACATTTAACTCACAGTCCACTTATTAGCCTCTTCTTGGGCTTTCAAACACATCTCATAGTCTTCCTCAGCAGATGGATTTTGCTCAGCTGACATACTGCAGTGTTTCCCACAGGATTGTGTAGGACTGTGGTGGGTTGACCTTGGACCCTCTGGGGGTGAGCAGGGAGCATGATCCCCTGGAAGAAAATTTTGTACATTTTAAAGTTAAATGCGTCAATCTGGTTCACTTTGAGAGCAAAATGAAGAGGCTAGATTATGAAGAACTTTGTGCTCTTGTAAACAATTTAATCATAAACACATTGGTTGTATAGATGTGAATGGTGATGACACGGCACATATAATCAACTGTTATAACTATTTTCTGACATTGTTTTGTGTTCACTACTTATTTCTGAAAACAGGAGGACAAAAAATTAGAGCTGCAATGACTAATTGATTAGTCAATTGACAGAAAATCAATTGGAAACTACTTTGATAAATAAATAATAATTTTTTAAGGAAAAATGCCAAAAATGTATTTGTTGCAGCTTCTCAAATATGAGGATTTTAAGCTTTTTCATCATACATGATAGTAAACTGAATATATTTGGATTTGGACAAAATGTGACATTTGAAAAAATCACATTAATTATAACCAACTATAGCTATTTTTTGACATTGTGTTATGTTCATTACTTGTTTCTGCTTGTTACTGGATACCTGGGAAGTGGCCGGTGTGAGTGGCTGAAGAACTAACCACACTGGGCGGCAGCAGAGGAAGCTGCGCTGCTGTCTGGTTCAAAACAAGTCCAGCCGACTTCGCTGCACTCAGCACAGAAACAGAAATGAGCTGTTTGTTTCCAGTACAGCTAGTTTTGCTCTTAGATAACATAAAGACAAGACTTTAACTTTTATAGTCGGTCATGTTATTGTCCTGCGTGGCAAACCGATGCTTGAAAACAGACAATATTGAACCATTTTGTAGTTTTTTTCCCAGATTGAATGAAATACACTTGTAACGCCAGCACTGAGATAAACTGGTTGCTCTATCTTTCAGTAATTTTTCTCCTTATCTGTGAAATATGACATACTTAAGTTGCACCTTTGTGTTAACTTGGAGCCAAGATAGTTAGCTTAGCATTCCTATAAGTAATAGTGACTGCTAGTAGCAGGGCCCCGGTGTTGGCAGCTGAGTGAAAACACACCTGGATCATCTCACAATACATAAGTGTAGGTAATTAATGGGAAACACTGTACTGTACAGTATGTGTTGAACTTTGGTGACATGACAACAGGTGGTCATATATGGGTGGAGATGATGATACACTATTCAGCTACTTTAATTCCAAGTATTCTAGTGTAATGGCCCTTTAATAATATGGCATTATACAACCAGCTGTAACACTGCAAAGACTTTCTCTCTCTGTCTGCGCTGCAGTAGGGTGAGCCATGCCAGGACATCTCTTAACGTGCTTACTTGTTCATAAATACTAAATTTATTCTGGAAACAGGTATTGTAAACAAAAAGGTTCACCCATCCTGAGCCCTCTCTGACCTTGGCTGTTTTTTTTTTTTAACTTTTAAGTTAAACGTTCAAACTTTCAAAAGGCCTATAATCCTAGTATTGCTCCACTGTTCACTTCTGGAGACTCAGTTTTCACCGTCACACTTTACTCCACAGCTGTGATTCAAATATATGCTTGCATAAATCTCAACAGTCCCATTAACTGTGGCATGAATATGTAACAGAAAAGTGCACTTAACCTATGCTCATATTTTCCTGACAAGTATATTCCTGCACAAATGCAAAAACACTAAAATAAGATTATGATTCAATGCATGTGTAAGTTGCGCATAAATAACAAAAGAACTGCATCCTTTGCAAGGCGGTGTGAACAGTTTGCGTTGGCAGTGAACAGTTTGCAGTTGTGTCTAAACACAAGTGTTTCCTCGTTATGTTGATGACAAACTGAGGGTTGAGAGGCACGCTGGTGGCTCAGTGAGGCTGTACTTAGGCACAGTGCTTTCAGCTAAAAAGACTCACATGCTCACACTAACAATGCTAACATGCTGATATTTACCATCAGCATGCTGACATTATCACTAAACACAAAGTACAGCTAAAGCTGAGCATGCCATTAGTTTTGTAGATATTTGGTCATAAACCGAAGTATTGGGCAAAAAAAAACAAAAAACATATTGGCTAATGCAGACTAGTTGTATAAGAGAGTGTTTTTTAAGGGGATAGGGTTGCTATCTTTATGTTTCATGGTATCTCATGTCATGTTTTCAAACATCCAGGCCTTCATGTCATTGGAGAGTGAAGGCTAATTACAGCCTCTCCTCCATGTTGTGTTTTACTTTGATTTTACAGGGAGCATCTGATTGTCTGACCTGCAAAGTATGCAGTGAGCCAGGAGATAGCAGTGCATTGTGTCCTATAATTAGTGGTTCTTTTGCATGTTAAAGTGAATTGAGATCCCAGTTGGCCAGGAGACAGCCAATTAACTTTCTCCTCTTCGCTCTGTTATGGCATACTCAGCTTCTGAGGGAATAATTTACTCCTCCTTTCTCCTGATATAAAGACAGTCAAGTGTGCCTAACACTATCATTTACCCTGCTACATTTCATTCATTTTTGTGCACAGTCATGTCAAATCATAGGCAAAAAACAAGCTTTGTATTCTGTTTTAAGAGTAGATAATCAATGTTTCTATGGAGATAACAGATAATTTTTTTTCTTGAACTATTTTATCTTTCTGTTCTCTTGATTGAAGATGTAAACAATATACTGGAAAATAAAATCAATCAGTCAATAAAGAGCTAAAGGTTTTGTAAATGCTTCTACACTGATGTCATATGTACTTAATATGGGGTGTGTTTGTGATATAAGAACAAAAGATGGCAGTAAAAAGAGAAAGAAATGGGTAATAAAAAAACCATGGCCTCAAACATCCAATTAAAGTAATGCAATTAATGTTGTTAAGCAGCAAAATACTCAGTGTTGATGCTGTTTGAATGAATTAACTGCTTCCAGAAATCCACAAGGCAACAGTGAACATGGCATCAGACAGAAATGATACCTCTAGTGGCCAATCAGCAATTAATATGTCACTTTGAGTTGTACTGTCAATATCTGTCAGTGTACTCAGAGCTTTCCATAAGTGCTGGCTGCCGGCCAAACAGCCGACTACTTTATTATATTAATATGTGATTCTGATAAAATAGTTTTATTAACAAGTTAGATTCACTATGCATGTACATTTACGACCACCAGCCTACGCTTCAAAACAATGTGAGCATGATGAGAGAGAAGCATGCCTATCTGTCTGTATCAGTCCCGCCTCCACATGCTCTATATGAATGTGTGTATGTGCGCGCTCAGCTGAGAGGTTGTATCCTGCCGAGTAGAGAGCAGAGAGTCGCCTTAAGTGTTTGACAAATATTAGGGAAAAAAATGACGCATTGAAACACACACTAAAACAGGCAGTGTTGTAACAGGCCTACAGTATGTCATATGAGGAAAATGTAGGCTATGCCTCAACCTCACACTCAGGATGATAGTGAAGATGAAGATGAAGACAAAGATGACTAGAAGTTGAGTTTATTCAGTAGGTTCACATGATGTGAATGTGTGTGTCAAGTGATTCACATTTTTTGTTATTTTAGAGTTATTTTTGAAATAGGTTTATTTAATACATTTAATTTAAAACCAATACATAGGCTAGATAATACATGGGATTAAAAGCATATTCCCCCTTAAAATAACCTTGTTTTTTTTTTTTTGTTGAATAAGAGTGCATTTATGTTTCCAGTAAAACAATACATGAATCAGTCAGTTAATAGCTATTTACAGACTATGTGGGCTAAAATACACAAGAAGCCTTATTCTCCTTTACAATAACTCACTACACGTTTACAATCGGGTAGGCAAACTCATTAAAATATGCAATAATTACGATCAGTGTATATGATGGAATAGTGGCATTAGAATGTACCAGAAACCACCGAATTTGGGCTTTTATGGCCAAAATCTTTCTCCGGGGGGTCATGCTCAGGCACTCCCCAGTGTAATTTTGTAAATGTCGCAATGTAGTAAAGAGGTGTATTATTCCCACTGGTTTTGTGTAATCACACATAATGAGCAAACAGACATTAAAACTGAGTCATAGGTGCCTAATTTCATTGTGTTGGAGAAACATAATATTTTGCAGGAGCCTCATCAATAGAGTTTGTAGGCAGATGCTGATATTGTTTTAAAAGATTTGATAACAATATATCGCCTGATATAATTCTTTCTCATAAAGTGCATCTATAATGCCCTTTTGACAGTCTTACTATTTGACTGGATCTATTTACTGTCTTATGGCCTTTTTCATCCAGCACCAGGGCCTTGAAGGGAGAACGCGCACCGACATGTGACTCACTTATAAAGACATCAGGCACCTGGTATCAATTTTCAAAGCATTTTTGTTTTTTTGTTTTGGTAAAGTGCTTTCTCACTTTTCACTTTAGATGCATAGGTTAGATGTTTTCATAGGGACAAAGCCCACATGCAGTGCTTTTTTCTCACTTCACTGAAGTGCTTCATCCTTGTATTTCCCAACCTCCTGCCAGCAATTTTCAACCACGACGGGAAGCCTTGTGGACACAAGTCCTGGTGTTATCAGTAACTCATGTTTTATCAGTTTTAGAGATAAAGTATCTGCCAGTGATTGTATTATCTGGTATGCTGCTCTGTGAGCATTTAAATGAGAAATGCACTACTGTTTTGTTAATATGTCAAATGGATGGTTATTCAGATAAATCTTACATATTACTTTGTATTTACACATTTTCTTCTGCTCTTTTGTTGTCACTATTAAATAGCTCTATAGCATATGACCTTCTCTCCTTCTCTGACTCAACTGTAATGCAGTATATGTCATCTGTATGGACTCCCGCACAATATTTTACAGCAGGTGAATTTTAGGAAACATTCCTGTCAGCTAGCAGCAGCAGCATTCACAGTGACTGTTTCCCCTCTAAAAATCCCTTCTGCTTTGCTTAAAATATTCCCTTTGACCTGTAGCACACTTTTTACATTGCGTTTTTGATTTTGATGGCAGCAGGCGGGAAGATGTTAATGTGAGACATCCATTATACAGGGAACGTGCATGCAGCAAAAAATGTATATATTTACCATGTACGCTCGGCTGTCCTGAGGGTAATTCATGTATTTAAGGTGGAACTGCTTTGCTTGAAAACCAGTAAAATGAAGTGGAATAGGGTGGCATCTGTCAGGTACTGTCAGATATTTTACAGGCATTCAAATGGGGTTCAGTCAAACTGAAAGTGTCATTCTTACAGCGCCTATCTGGAGCTGTTCTTTTACCGTTTAACACTCTGATGTACACACAGGCAACAGGATATTTTACATTCACTAAAGAGGGAGAGGCAATTTTAGACTGTTGCTGCAATCTTCAAAGCTAAGTCCCTAATTGACACTGCTCAATTACCCTGCTCTATCCGGTCACCTGATCATAACTAACAATACACACGATTGCCAATTGACAGGGTGACACAGCAGGCTGAAGCAAGTGTTAAGAATATACAGATTGCTTCAATTATATTAATGAGTAAACAGGGTTTAGGCTTAAGCTTCTAGTGTAATGTTTGACTCCAGCAGTATAAAACCTGACTGTTAACAGCACAGCAAGGCGCTCACTCTGAAAAGGAGTGCTGCTTAATATGTGGTTGAATTTATTTAAGTCCCCCTGCCTGCTTACAAAAATGTCCAGAATTAATGTTTATTTGAATAGATGGATGCAAATTAAGCATAATCTATTCAAAAGATGCCATGAAATAATCCCACATGCTCTGTGATGTAAGTGGGCCACAAGAGTGGAAGGAAAATATAAGGTTGTTACTGTTAATGCCAATGATGACTCATTTGAATAAGCAATGCAATAAAACCTTTGCTCTGCCCTTGGAGGATGTATCTCCATTCAATCTGTGCGCCTCTCTCACGCCCATGGTAGATGAAATGTAACTTGTCATTTTGCATTGTAATTATAGCGGCTTGCCTCTAAGCCAATAATGTACTGTAATCTCAGTGATGATGCCTACTAGAGCACATCCCGGCTTTGTGTTTACCTCACTGTTTAGCATCTCAAGGTGACAAATGATTGAGTTCAGCCTTAGTCCTTGGTGACTAATAACTTACAGTTACTGCAGTAACCTGCCTACTCCCATCTGTGTTTCTGTGAATGTCTCTCAAATTCAAATAAGCTTTATTGGCATGACAGATCAGAAACAGAAACCAAAGCAGTACAGAAAATTATTAACATTGAGTAGTATAGACAGGTGAGTAGTAATAATATATAATAATATGCAAATATCAACAATCAATCAGTTAGTGTACAATCAATCTCTCTCTGTCTCTCTCTCTCTCTTTCTAACACATACACACATATTTACACACATACCACACTGCTGCAACTCCCTTGTTTATAGTTTGCAAGTCTCATAAGTATCTTTCCTCATCAAATTCTTGACTCTATCCATACTGTTTTGCTGTCATGGTCTGACAACCTCAAGCTGTTATGAGCACCTTGTTATCTTGTTACATAGTTAAGTTTATGAGCTCAAAATACAATAAAATTAAGACCATGCATAATAGCTGTAGTGAATCATTTAGGTCTGTTCAATAATTTTAAATATTTCAGGAGACATATTTATGTCTACTGTATAGTTCTGAGACTTACATTTGTTGTCAAATTCTACATTAAAGTACAGCTGAGGTGCAAAACACAACAATATTTCACAAAATACAACAACAAAACTGAAAACACAACATTTCAGAAAACACACTGACAAAAATAGAAAACACAATAACAAAAAGAAAAACAACCTTTCAGAAAAAACAACAGCATCTCACAAAACACAACTACAAAACAGGAAACACACAAAAACATTTCACAAAACACAATGTTTCATTCCAATAACGTCCCGGTGACTCACAGAGTTGCCATTGTAACTATTTTCTACAGAAGAAATAGTTTGCATAAAAATGGTTGACACATATTTTGCAGACATATGTCAAATTCTGAATATACTGTGTGTATCAGGTTTGTAATATGGGTGAACTGACCTTTTAAGCTGTGTTACAGAAAGCATTGTCATCAGTTCTGCATACATTAAATGTAAATGCAGCTGTTAATCCACATTTATTTTCATAATTGTGACTTTGGGGAAGTCACAGTTCACCACAGTTGTCTGATAATTGTTTGTCAACATTATTACTATATATGCTATTAACAGTGTACTAATCAGTGCAATGTATGTCACTGTAGCAAACACATTGTTGTGGGTTACCTGTTAAAGTTTTGCATAATGATTCAAATACTGTATTTATTGTATTGTTTCATTTCAGTAATGAACTCTTTCAGGCTTAAAAAAAACACACACACAAACCTTTTGGGGGAAAAAGCTCTTGGAGCAAATTAATGTTGATAAGACTGAGAGCAATTTCACCTCTGTGCCCGGTGTTAATTTAAATTACCGCACAGCAAGCTGATGCTTTAGCATAGCATGTACTGCATGTAGACAATACATGCTAGCTCTGCCTCAGCTCTGAGCACCAGAGTGAACTAAAAATAGAACAACGTGTTGAAATCAGGACTGAAATTGCTTTCAAATGCAAAACCACTTCCCCGGCTTGAAAAATGTCACTGCACAAATGAATGTAGGATTTAGAGGGGAACACAGCTCGCCTTTGAAAGAAATGTTCATGGAGAAAGAAATCAAGAAACTAGATGATTGGTGTATGGCGCTGTACAGAATCGCAACACAGGCGAATATATGAAGTAGAAATAATGGTAACTTACAGGTCTATACGTTTGGGTCATTCAGTTAAAGTGCATTTGTTTACTCTCCACAAGTGAATGTGAACTTGCAGTCTGTAGTTACAACTGTGTGTGTCTGTGTGTCTGTTTGTGTGTATGTGGACGAGTTTCTTGTGCTCTAAATCCTCACATCAGCATTCACCTACAAAGCGCTTATGTGGCAGAAACAGGGCTGTGAGCGAGCCTCCAGAGTGACAGGAGGTGAATTAGAGAGTGATTAGAGGTGAATTCTAATTCACACTCCCATGTGTCTGCCTGTCATTTGTAGGACAGGGCATTTGCAAACTAACAAGAGGAGTGTCAGACAGGTTGCAGCATAGACACACACACTGTCCCCCGCACATGGACACAAACGCATGGTTGCGGCATGTCCTCACAGACAAATTCCCACACAGGGCACAAGTGGCTGGTAGGGAGCAGTCATTTTTGAGATTGGCCGTATGACTTTCTTTGCTTTGCTGAAAGACTGTGTGAGAGCTAAGTGACAGTAGAGCCTGAGAGAGCCATTGTCTTCCAGACAGTGTTTGACTCTTTGTCTCTGTGCTACCAGGCATTACACAAACAGTCGCATACAAATGAAACTCACCAGTCTGATGGTTCACGTCATGTTTTTCTTAAAGATTTACAGTTAATCACAGGAACAGATTAGACATAGGAATTTATAAGTGACTACATGTATTTCTAAACTCCCCCAAAATGTAGAAATCAAAGCCTTTTCTTTAAAATAAGTAGGGCACAGATTATAGATAAAGGCAACTCACTTAATGCCATCACGGATTTCTGTCTACTCGTCTACGCTTATCTGTACATGATCAGGAAAGATCACAGGAATGACATGTTAATCATTTTAATAAGCTGTTTCTTGGCAACTTACTCCTTTAATCTAACTACTGATGTAATTTTCCTCCTGGCAAAAAGTTACAGTCTGACAGGCCTTGTTAGCCATCCAATTGGTATGCCTAACCACTCGATCTCAATCACTGCTCTGTAAGAACATAATTGATGGACATGTTTGTTTACATGTCAATTTTTTAATGCTAATGACAACCACTGATGCATGTCTTTGGCTAGTAGAGCTTGGCAAAGCAAGGACAATACTGTATAAGTGGTTGGGCAGTTGCAGGCTCGTGTAAAAGAAGGTGTTTTGTGCCTATAAGTGTGATGGATCCTACTGTGGTAACTAATAGCTACACACACACACACACACACACACACACACACACACACAACTAGAAGTAGCTTCATTATTTAGCGTTCCAATTTATAAGTGCCATATCAATAATAAGAAGCCTTGAATATAGCTTTGAGTACTTGTAATAGTTTGCTCACAAATCCTCCCAAAAAAGTCCATAAATATAATACAGAATCCCACTGCCAGAGTTTGAACTGTAACGAGGACAAGAGCTCACATCACTCCTGATCTAAAGTCCTTGACTGACTTCCAGCTGGTTTTAGGATAAATTATAAGATTTAGAGCCCCTCCTACATTATGGGCTGATGTTAGCTTATCACAGATGTATATTGATATATATGTTAGCTGATAAGTGACAAGAAATTACAGTACAGAAATGCCAAAGATGTGTATGAGTTGTGTTTATTTATTGTTTATCAGATCCCCATTAGTTGTTGCCTTGGCAACTGAAAAAGAGAGAGGGAGCACTAGTTTGACAAGTTTATTTTTCAACTGCAAAAATGCCTGCTCGATACATATCTTGGTGACAGTTGTTTAATAACAAAATTGAAGGGATAATTGAAAAAAAAAGTTTGTTCATGTTATGTGTTCATGTAAAAAAAAAAAAAAACTATTGGCCAATAATTCATTATCAGATTTTTTGACTCTCAAATATCAATATCAGCACTTGCCTCAAAAATCCAGTATCAGTCGGGCTTTAGTACAGTAAGTTCCCAGAGTGGGTATAAAAACTTATTTAAGGACTAAAAGGGGACTGTATAGTTAGTGCTTTAGTTTAAGACCTACATGAAGCTGCCTTCTGTAGTTTTGGTGTCCTGCTAACAGCTCACTTTAAAGCTATAATATGTAACTATTCCACATTAAAATGGCCAAACGACTAGACCTATGTTATATATTTTGTTGAGTTGTGTACTTACATTTATCCCAAATATTTCCAATTTTCAAACCCTGAGAAATCCATAATCCTGTCAATGACGTCATACTCTACCAAAAAGTATACGCACACAAGATAATATGTCGGCGTACGTCATAAATGGACTTTTATTCAGTTTTAAGACACATTTTTACAATAACCTCTTTAGATCTTGGTCATTTTTAACTATATCTTAACATATCTTAGTCATCAAACTCTGTTTGATTGAGAGACCCCTAGCGGCAGAAATTACATATTGTGCGTTTAAGATCCTTGCTTTTACCTAGTATCTGCTCTTACTTCTCCACTGCCATTTTACTTTTTATTATTTTATTTATTTTCTATTTATTTTATCATTATTTAGTAGATATTTAGTTTATTATCATAAAATAAAGAAAAGCAGTAAATACTTACAATTTAAATACTGGAAAGCTTGGAATCTTAGGCATTTGGGGTTGGCTGGTGTTTAGGTTGTCTGCTTTCTGTTATTGGTTCACTTAATCAGTTTGTTATCATTATTGTTGCCGTTGCTGTCTTTTTTTTTTTTTACTAGTCATTTCATTGTGCAGCATCAACAGCCATGTTGTGTCATGATGGGTGTCGCAGTTGTGTTGTATTATTTATTTTTTAAACCAACCAAGAAGCAGTAAAAGCAGCACATGTACTGTAATGTGTCAGAACTAGGATGAACTAGGATGTCTTTTCTGCATCATGTAGGCCTATAACTTGCTTCAATAATAGCAAATTATTAATAGGGATAATGATAATAATTGTAGCAGAAGTCTTTGAAAAAATGGCAGTATTACAAAGTGTGAAAAAAAAAAATCTTTTGCACATGGGCTGTTCTACATGTCTGACAGCTTTCTGCATTGTTGCATGGGTTTCCACATCCACACACTGCTGCTGCTATCGTATAGCAACACATCATTGTTTGTCCAAACTCTGACAATGTATGACTGTGCTTATAAAATACCCAGAAAATGTGGGTATTAAATTAAGCTCCTTGCAGGGTTGTCAACTACACCATCACTCTCCTGTCACCTTCAGGTCTCCAGAGACTGATGTGTGGTGAGAGGCGGCGAGGACGTTCAGACTGAGATGGCTTTCATAAAAAAGGTAAAATATGAGAGCATTAAAACACTGCACTTAATCTGTCCATTCAAATTAGCTCCATTAATCATAATTAATTCGCTACATTATATTTCCCTACTTAATTACATGTGCTACAAAGGAATAATTGCCTGGAAGGATGCATATCGTGATCCATCATCCCTCCAGAGTGGTGTAGAATTTTCTCTGGTAATTAACAAAGGTGTGCTCATCTGGGAGAGGTGTTGACAAGCATAGACGTGAGGATGAAATTAAAAGATCCTTTTAAAGAACTGAATAATTAGAAGTGTGATATTTATTACAAATTCTTCTTTCTATCAAGGTTGACTAATTACCTGTAGGAAGTAAGTAAGCAGTAACACACATGATATATTGTGACTTTCAGAACACTGATAGAGATTTAATGAGTATATTAATATGTTAGTTACCCATCCGTCATGCATCTGTAACAGGAGATGTCTATTTTCAAAGGGACGACTGTCAGGTTGGCACATTTTGCTCAGTGATGTTGTTGTGAATGTAAACAGGACAATATTGTTCTGTGGCACCACAGGAGAGGATTGATAGGTGGGAAATGAACTATTCAGCAGTCATTTTTGCTAAAGTTTACAGTGAACACAGGGAGGGAGAAAATGGAGAGAGGGGAAAGCTCACAGGGATCAAAGTAAATAACAGATGATTCGCAGGCTGGGGCCTGTACTACAAAGCGAGTTCAACATAGCCAGGATACCTTTTAGTTAGCTGGCTTCACTGAGCCTAACATTGGCCGTCCAGATAACCAGTACTACGAAGCTCGCTATTAACAAGCTCAGCCAACTCTGAGTTTTCCTATCCAGCTACGAGCACGTTCATGTGAAAGACACCGGGTTGTTAATTACGAGCGACATCATCAGAACCATGAATGAAGTACTTCTTATAATATGAGACATGAACGGTGATACAAAGTACCTGCGGAAAACCTGTTTTAGGGACAGCAAAAAGTCATATTCAACAAAGTGAAATGTAAACGAGCCTGTAATCATACAACAGAATAAGAGGATGTAGAAATACTAGAAATAATTTCCAAATATTAAAAGACAAAGGCAAGTTTATTTATATAGCACATTTCAGCAACAAGGCAATTCAAGGTGCTTTACATAAAACATTAAGAGCATCGAGATAAAGTGCAAAAGAAACACACCATTAAAGGTCATTTAAATGCAATTAAGAACAGTAAAATAGCAAATAGAAACAAGCTAAAATAGAATAAGACTGATAAAATATAAGAAGTTACAGTGCAGTGTAAAAAATTAATAATTATTTGATTTTATCAAAGGCAGCCACAAACAGAAAAGTCTTCAGCCTTGATTTAAAAGACCTTAGAGTTGCAGCAGACCTGCAGTTTTCTGGGAGTTTGTTCCAGATATGTGGAGCATAAAAACTGAACGCTGCTTCTCCATGTTTAGTTTTGACTCTGGGAACAGAAAGCAGACCTGTCCTGACGACCTGAGAGGTCTGGATGGTTCATAACGTAGCAGCAGATCAGAAATGTATTTTGGCCCTAAACAACTCAGTGCTTTATAAAGCAACAGCAGTATTTTAAAATCAATTCTTTGACAAATGTAGGCTAAGGCTTAAAAGACATGTGGGTATTATTATATATGACTTAACTATAAAGTGAGTGTTTTTTGCTATTTAGTTGGATGATGAAGAAACCATTCTGAATATGTCACGCAAAAACTAAAAACTTAAAAGTAATGCCAGACTGTTTCTGCTACTGAAGCAAAGAGTGGAAATGACTGAGGTCTATCTCACTGAAATGTTGAATTTATAATCATGGGAGCCAATTAACAGCGTGTGGATTATTCTTCTAATAAAAGACAAGCTTTTGTTTTTATTTCCAATTAACATCACACAGTTGTCTCATGTTATTCTGAGCTGCAGTGATGGAATCAGACTGTAAAATCATCCACACTGTCAGGAGTCACTCCAGGGATAAAATAAACGTAAATGATCTCCGTTTGTTAGAAGCTCTGTTTTAAAACCAGAGTGGAAATAGAAAGCCTGAAACAATAAAACATTTCTACTGACCTATAAAAATATATATTGCTCCATTTTACTTGTCACTTTATTCTAAACTCAGGACTTTTGTCTATGTCAGGATCCTGTAGGAATGGTGACTCGGGTGTTGACAGGTTGTGATCCGATCCCCTGAAATAGCTGTTCAGCATAACTTACCATGGTGATGTACCCCAGTAAGAAGTGAACCACCATTGTAACCCTAAAAAAGCCAGAGTTAAACCTGAAGGTACCTCGTTAACCCCAAATCCTGCTTCATAGTACAGGCGTCTGGTGGCAGTTTTTGTTGTTTTTGGATTAGAATTATTGTTGTGATTATTGTGTGTGTCAGATAAATCTCTCACTTCTAAAGAAATCAAGTTTGACTAAATGTGAACTGACTCATAATTGGTCCGCATTAAGGCCCCAAACATGCTCCATGAAAGTACCAGTGAAAATGCACCCCAGTGAACATACTCATTGTGTGCTCTTATGCACCGGCAGAGGTGCCTTAGCTTTATCCACAATTGTTCCGTCTGTGGTGATGAATGCACAGACGAATGTCTTAGTTTGATGTCATGATAATTCGTTTAATTCTAGTTTACTGAGGACAACAGAGCACACAATAGATCCATGTATTTTAAAAGCTTCCTCCGCTAGAGCCTGCCTGAGGATCGGAGGTTAGTTAGCTCTGTGTCTGCATTTAATCCCTTTTTGATGCTTGCTTGTTGTTTTTTATGTTAATGCTTTCACCTGTGCAACAACTTGTGACCTTGTTAAGAAAGGTGCTATATAAATAAAGATTAATATTATGATTGTTATTATTAAACATGCAGCACCTATAACCAGTTACAGATACAGAGACAAATTAATAACTTTTTTAGGGGGATCATCCAGGCATTATATGAGCTGTTTAAATGGGATTTTCCTTGTCATCAGTATATTTCCTATTTTCCAGGTGCGGACATCTAAGTCAAGTCATTTTTATTTGTATAACTCAAAACATAAATTTGACTCTGAGTTGTCTGTGCAACATACAAGCACAATGTGAATTTTAACTTGTTGGCTTGTGGGTCAGGATACCATCTAAGTGCACATTTTAATTGAAATTAGTAACTTGTTTCAAACATGTATTCATCATGGACTTGGCACTCACAATATTTTAGAGCCCCTAGTGGTCTGAGAATGAGGCCTGCATGCCGGCATGCTATCTATGGGTGTCAATATGTAAAATAAACACATTTTGTTGAGTTATTCATTTTAAAATGCTTTTGAAAAGATTTGTGACAAAGTGTTATAGAGCTGGAGAGTTAAAGGTAAATCTAAACCATGAATAGCTCTTAAAAAGGTCGATTATGCAAAAAACCAAAGTGATGCATCCAGAGAAAAGGTTTCTCGTGCCCATAAATTTCACGGTCAGCTATGCTGATGTGAAACCATCAATCTTCTCCCACCTTAATCACCCATCAATTTAGCTGCTGCACTTGTTTTGAAATGAAAGGGACAATGTCAGAGTCCTGTACACAGAGTTCTCCATCAAATAGCCAACCTCAAAATGATAAATCAATTTATTTATTGCCCTTTATTAACCTTTTGACGCTTGATTAATATTCTCATCAATAACAACAAAACGTGTCCTTGTGTTGCTTGAGACAAAGCACATTGAACCTTTGTAACCAAGGAAACCAAATCCATACACATGCTTTAGGAAAGGGTTATTGTAAAAGGTTGTAAGAGGTGTGTCAATCAACCCACTATCCAAACTATTACACCATCAATTTCAAGATATCCTTTTTCTTTTTTCTCATTTTTTTTTTTTTTTTAACTAAAGTCCTTGTAGCTAACTCCATGGCCTGGGGAGTAGCCTGTCATGGTATCATGCAGTCATATCAGATATTTTCACTTTTCAACAACAGAGTGACCAAACATGCTGATTAAATCAGGACAGTCATAATTTATATGCATTTATTCCAGCGTTTGGACCAGGATGGTCTTTGTCCCAAGAATCAGACTTAATGTGGATTTTAATTTTTTCAGACATCAACAGTTTGCCTTGATGAAACAAGGAGGGATGATATTGTGTGTGTGTGTGTGTGTGTGATTGATAACTATGTAAATGCAATGCTGTCTCATACTTTGGAAAAGGATGCACAGGCTGATTTGTTGAAATAAAGAGCTATTAAAGCTATAAGGCTACTATACAAAACATTGTCTGAACACTAATAGATAATGTTAGATATACGAGAAAAATAGGTGTAGGTGTAATATAATATGTGATGAAAAAAGAAATGATGGATAAAGTTTGGGCCTCATGTAGGGCTGGGAAATATATTGAATTTACTTGTTTTCATTTTTGTATTTGCATGATGTGTAAAACGTCTATATTGTTAAAATTGAGTTATTACATTGGCTGTCGTCAGTAAAGACAGTCCCGTAAACTGTGAATAGTTGCACTAAATCCACATCTGCTACAGTTTGCAGTTGTGACTCCAGATAGCTAGCTGGCCGTTGTGAATTTAATGGTTGCATCTACGAGAATGACAGATTGAAAAAAAACTCTGACTCTGCACACTTGACGAGGTATCATCTGCTGGCTTCACCTCTTGTAACCAGTCGACTGAAGAGTGTGCGGACTCAGTGTGCTATCTAACGCTAACGCTAGCCGGCCAACTCACTGCAGATATCAGGCCAATGTCAAGAAGCACAAACAGCAGGAACAGATGAATTAAAGTCTGTTTGCTCTATCTGTGTTGAAACCGATTATTAAAGTTGATGTCTGTGCTCTACTTTGTTGAAGCATCTGGTAGTGACAGCTCATAGCTGAGTTTTTTTAATATGAATAGTGATGACAGCTTTACAAGTGCTGAAAGTCTTTTATGAAGACCTAAATATTATGTTTCAATATGGTTTTAGTCTTTCTGCATTTTGCTGGAAAAAAATGGATTGAAATCATTAATCAACCCCAAGCCTGACTATAGCACCCACCTCCTTTACAGATAGTTTACCTTTTTCAGAGGGACAAACAAATCATTGTTACTTATATGTTACTAAAATAAACTTAAATTAAATTAATAAAAGATAAAATAACTGGAAGACATGAGTGGAATGGAACATCAGAAGGTCCACATAAGTTTGAATTGAGTCGAGGGAAATGAAGGCCGCATACTCTAAGCACATAATGGAAAGTTATGTGTGCTGTGTCAATTTCCTTCACTGGTTAATTCATGAGGTTAAAGTCAAATAAAACAAATCCTGTTTAAAATCTTTAAAAGCATTAGGGCAGCCCTTAGCACCTCCACTAACCATTTTCCTGTGGGAAACCCTGAATTATAGTCTACTGTAAAGAATACATGAACATACTTTGAGAGTAAGTTCACCCAAATAAAATAATGAGATGGAATTTTAAAAAATATATTCACTGGTCTGTAGTGTTATTCAGCCAATGCAGATAGTTTCTGTTTGATTTGGTAAGTTTTTGACATCTCCTCCACAGAGTGTCTGCTAACACTATTCCTCCTCCTCTGCCTCTTCCTGCACAGGCGACAGTTTACAGTTTGGGTGAACTGACCCTTTAATAACTCTGTAATTACAATAATGAAAATGCCTTGCAATGAATAATGTAGTTTTTGCATTTAAGTATTCTGTACTGTACATTTCCTGATAACTAATGAAGGATTATTAGATGCAAGAATTCATACCAGTCCATGTGCCCTTGCCATAGAGTGTTACCAAACCATCATACTTTATAGTTACAGTAAATATGATGATGCATGTTGTAACAGAAACACATTCATACAGATTAGTACCCAACTCTGTTTTACCTGTTTTGAAAGCCGTGGCAAGCATCAGCAATTGTGTATTGACAGCATTTCACCTGGAACAACCTTACTGCATAAAGAAGGCTATAGCAGGATTTCTGCTAGTGGCCCTGGTGTTTTCACATACACGTGAGCTCACAGATTATTTGGCGTCGAGCATCAGTGATGTCCCCTCTCGGTCTTTATGCACATTCTAAAAATGGAAAGAGATCCTCTCAGCTCAGTTTCCCCTCTATGTGACTAATAACTTTAATCAAGCCAATAACTTAATGCTTTGATGAACCTTAGAGCACAGAGCAATTACTATCTGCTGAGGTGGCTTGTTTTATAACTGAGGTGAGAACAGCAATTCCAGTCACCCAACTAGCTGCCATCAATCAGCAGAGGTGAAATGTTTGAGCTTCTCCTGTGAAACTGCATGATGACAGTTAAATGAAGGCCAAGATGATGGCAGCTATGTGTAATTGAATTTCTCCTTCAGACTAGTCCAACATTGAGTCATGGACTACAAGAAGTGCTCCTGCTCACATTTTCATATTTAATTATTTGAAATTGCAAACAAGCACAAAGTTGATGATGTTTGTACTGTATAACATCTATTGTTTTTCTTCTCTGTTATCTTTTTTTTTCCGTTATTTCTATTAGGATGAACATTAAAGAGTAAGAGTCGAACAATCTGGCTTGCCCTGCCAATTAGTGGTCACAAATGCTTTTTCCAGTGTGTGCAGCAGTGGTCTAGTGTGGCACTATTGCCCCATTTACAACTGGCGATAACATGTGATCTGTATCTTAATATCCTACCTGGATAAGAAAACGTTAATGCAAGGTGTAAATCCACACAGAACGCTTTGTGATCGGACCACATCTGAAGGTGATCTGGCTCACATTGTGATCAGCCTTGGCTCAGCCTTGTGTAAATGCAATCAATACAGCGTGACCGTGTTCCTAAAAAAAAATTTGCCCAGCAAATTGAACTCTTCCTCTTCCTGCTAGCTTTCAGGACCAGTGTGTAGGATTTAGTGGCATCTAGGGGTGAGGTTGCAGATGTAACCAACTGAATACCCCTCCCCCTTCCCCTCCCCTTCCAAGCAAGTAGGAGAACCTATGGTGGCCTCAAAACTCGCAAAAACATGAAAGGCCCTCTCTAGAGCCAGTGTTTGTCTGTTCTGGGCTACTATAGAAACATGGCGGTGCAACATGGCGGCCTCCATGGAAGAGGACCTGCTCGATTCTTATTTTCAGGTGATTATACACTTATTAACCATACTTATGAATATTATATTCCATTTCTGCCAAGTCTGTTCCACTAGATGCCACTAAATTCTACACACTGCACCTTTAAGCAAGCCCGCCAAAAGCTACAAGAAGCATTAACTAGCGAGCCTTTCCTCACTACAAGTGATTTAAAAATTAATAATGACTGTCGTGACATTTCTTCCCCTGACTTGGGTCTGACAAGTCTGCCAGCCCTGCCTAACTAATTTGCATTTTGAGATACAATTATAATGCAGGCAGAATCAAGATGACTTGAACACTTATTAATACCAGGTGTAAATGCAAATGTCTGTAGATCAGATGTCATTCCCTAGATATGTCGTCAGAGATTCAAGAGACTTTCAACCCATCAAGGCTAGTAGAACTATGTTTTTCCTTCTTCCAAAAGCTAGTGTAGTTGCTCATTAGCGTTGATTCAGTCCATCAAGTCTTAAAGTGCTAAAGTAAGCACTATTTGTGTGTAGGAAGACCTACTTTAGTATAAGTCAGATTTGTTCTGCAATGCCAATAGTTTGCTCTTGTGTTCATTTGTTAACATTTTCATCTTCACAGTACTACCAAAATGTTTGCACATACCTTTTCATTAGAGAGAAGACCTTTCTCTCTTACAATGATCATGCCTGACCTCCCTGCTCCATCCTGAGCCTCGCTACCACCTCATCTCTTTCATCTCTTCTCCCTCAGCTCACAGGCCAGTAATAATCCCCCCCCCCCCCGCAATTAATTGCTCAACTGACCCCCCTTCCCCTTCTCCCTCCCACCTCTCATCACCGTGGCCCTGTCTCCTTCGGCTCCGGGGGCCTGATGAAATGGAAACTGTTTCCAACAATTATTTTTCTTCCTCCTTGGTTGTACTCTCTGCTCCACTCCCTTCTCCTTCCCTCCTGCAAACCTCAACAATTAATGGAGCTCTTCATCAAGCTTGTGAAAAGCTCCTCACCATGACAAATTATGACACTTTTGGAGGTAAGCATATTATCAAAACCCAATGTTTGTTTACATAAAAATACAGTGTGCATAATTTGAAAGCAGTGAAGGTTTCTCCAGGTTTGCAGAATACAGATTTAATTTGAATTTTGCCAACTCATCTTTCTATGCTGCTGTGATAAAACATGACATGTTTTCCCTACAGAGCTATTGAGGGTGGCCATGTCAGAACACCGTGCAATGTGGAAATTAATTTCGGCTGCACTGCTGTTGCAACAAATAATTATTATTTTTATGAAAACTTGTCATTTTTAAACGAGTATGATTTTGAAACTGGAATGTTTTTTAAAATCAGTTTTACACATGCAGATATAGACTAATCTCAAACACTGGTTTTACCAACTGGATATCAGCTCAGCAGTCCTTCACTGCCAGACAGTTGACAAGCTTGGAGTGCTTGGCTTTTGCTTTTGCTCTTTACTCTTCTTCTATTTCTTCTATGTCCACTTTTACCTTCCAGACTCTTTCTGGTAGTGGTAAGCCAAAGGCGAATCAATTCTGAGCGGTCCTATGTTTAAAAAAAAAAAAAATTATCCATACTTGGCGCCAGTGTGTCAATAACGTTTCTCCTGGTCTAATTTTGAACTGACTTTAGCAACAACTCACTCAGACACAAACACTCTAAATTAATAGTAAATAAGACTACAGTGGCATGTTTCTGCTATGCTATTTTACATATTTTTCCTAATAAAAAAAAAACATTTGAAAGTCTGAGTCTAAAGAGCCTTGTATTCATTGCAGCAGTAAGGTGGAGAGCTTCATGGAGAGAGCGGCAGGTTTTTCATGATAGACTGTTGTGCCTTGAGTGACTGTGTAGGTAGAAGCTAGAATGTAGCAGGGACAAAATAATAATTTCCATATAAATAGGTAAGTTCTTTAGGCATGAATTGAGCAGGTGAATTGATAAGTGTCATCGAAATTTAAGCTTGTTCTACTTGAAGGTACTCACTGTAAAACATCATAATTAAACAGGATAGTGAACACTTTCTGTACAGTATGTGTTAGCTAAAGAAAAACATGAAATGCCATAATTTTAATCCATCTTCTCCGGTTTGATGACTCAAGTGTATTTGAAGGAAGTCCCGGTATTTACCTTAAAATAGAGAATTTCAAAAGCTACTCTAGCACATGCTAAATGAATGCTGAACAGAAAAGCAGAAACAGCATCATAGAGCCAGAATTAACAACATCAGCTAAATTAAATATGCCAGTAAATAAAGTTATGTCATGCACCAGTGTGTTTGAGTCAGTTAATATTACTTGGGCAACATTTACTGGCATTCGGTTACTCAGCTATTGGTCATATTTTAATTAAGGGAATGTTTGCTATTGGCTTGTTGTTGGTGATTTTAACAGTTTCTATGAATAAGCCATAACAGTTTTTCCCCACCAAATGTCTTTCACCCACACCTAATATATTTGACCATATATATGTATATATATATATGTATACATATATATACACACACACACACACACATATATATATGTGTATATATATATATATATATATATATATGGCATACTGAATACATAGCACTTTCTTCATTGTGCATGAGAACACGGGTGAGTTGTCACCAATTATGTGTAGATTACAAGGTTTCCTGCAGCCTTTAGGAGAGGCATGTACTGATTGAAAAGCCTACCTGGCTTTGCTGAGGATTCCACCTAATTGAATGCATGGATGGCTGGAGAAATGGATAGAGATTCGGGGCATACTAAGTATGCCTAAGCTCATGAAAATTACAAATGTATCCTATGGAATCCCAAGCAAATTATTTTCCAAGTGTGATTAATGGTGTCTGTCAAACACATACTCTCACACACACAAAAGAAAAATCAATTTCTAGCCACAGGGCAAATGCTCTACACAAAAGAAAGTGGAAGGTTAATATACTGAAATTATTCTTTCACTGGACTCCATATTTAACGTTAGCATACAACTTTCTTTGATCTTATACACCAACAGCAACAACAACTACTACTACTGATAATGGCAGTAATAAACAAAGTTATATTTGCAGTCATTTTTTATATTTAAATCGTGATTTGAAAAGGGCACTTTCATATAGAAAAACCTGCCATTTTAATGATTATTATTACACTGTTATTTTATTATTAACAGTGTCTTAAAGGCTGTTGCAAATGAAACTTTTAGCCAGCAACTGTTGATTTGACCCTATAAAGACAACTGTTGCTGGCAGCTTTAGTTAATTGACGTCAATTCTGTGAATTGGTGAAAGAACAGAGAAGAAACCACCAAAGATGAAGAAACACCACTGTGTATCATTTGTGATTTGGGAAAAAAATAAATGAGTGTGCTGTGTATTTTTGCCTTCATAAAATACCAACAGAGTGGCAAATCTTTGTCTACATAACTGATCTAGATGATTGTCTCACGTCAAGTTCCGAACCGTCTGCAGGCTGCTCAGCAGTCAGTGTAAGTCAAGTGCAAATTACATGCAGATGGTGAACTGAGTTGTTGAAATCTCCCAGTGAAACTTGACGAATCACATCACTGCTTTAAAAGTCCTGATTTGAGTCCTACAGGATTCAGGGCTGTGAAGCAACTCATCCTGTCACTTTGTCATTATTACCTTAACTGGCCAACTATGTAGCTGTAATCAGCAATTATAACACTTATTAATGTTATGATTACGTTTTGAATATTACTGAGTAATAATATCAGACTGAGATAGTATCTTCAGGTAAAATCCTTACGTATGTGAGCTAAATTGGTCAATCTCCCAATAGAAAACTACATTTTGTTAGAAGTAGACTATTATCTAACTCAATGTTAAAAAAATAACTTTGTAAGGATCTCAAGAAACAGCTGCATTACTTTAAAGTAGAAGCAAGATAAGTTTGTGATAATTCTTGGGACAAACAAATGTTTAATATTATGTAGAACACAACTACAGCTTTTGAGTTTAATCTGTAGGAAAAAATCATGATTAAAGATCGCAAGCAACAATATTGGTTTGGAAAATTGTCCTCAAATCATCCAGCCCTACCTATAAGAAAGGACAGCTTTTCATGGACAGATTTTTGCCCATTCCAAAACCACAGTTAATTGAGGTCAGGCAGTTTTTAAAGTCCTTTTGAAAGTATGCTGGTCCAATTGCACTTTTTGGTGAATAAAAGGTTACTTAATTTATATTTCAAAACATGCGTATCTCAAGTTTGAGAGGAAGGATTCTTTGATCACTTTGAGCAAGTAGATGTCTATGGACCTGATTAAGCAAATCATAAGAAGACACCTTGTCCTTACCTTTTGTCAGACTCAGTGTTCCCTTGACTCCATTGTCCAATTAATGACTGATGCATTATCCTCTATTTGCTTGTAGCTGATGTGCTGTCACTTCTAACTGGGTCTGTCTGAGATGTCAAAGCAGGGATTTATTTATTTGTCTCCTGCTTGCTCCAGACGTGAAGTCCCCAGACTCTTAGAGAGTGAGACCTTTCTTTCTTTCGTTCTTTCTTTCTTGCTTTCTTGCTTTCTTTCTTTCTCTCTTTCAACCAATGTTATTGTCCCACAAGAGCCAGTTTTGCCAAATTGGAAATTCACTTGAGTTACTACAGTGTATCAGTGAAGGCACATCTTGTACTTTACAGAAAATGGATGGCCGAAGCAGTTAAAGGCAGACCACGGGAAATGTTAAATTGGTTGTTATTGATTTGTAAAAACAAATTTCTGCAACATTTCATTGAAACGGTTCGTCTAGACAGTTCTTCTGCCTGTCTCTGATGCACTTTATTATCCACCAGAAAATAACCCATCTGAATGTTGAAATTCTGTCTTTGTAAAGAACTAAGCAGAGAGGCTCATGGAAGAATTCATTTACAAGCAAGACACTTACTGTAGCTGGTGTCCTTTTGCAGAAATACTTCAATCTCTGTGTAGCTATGGGGTTCAATGTCTTTCTCAACATCTGACAGCACAATTGACCGTGGTTTTGACCTTTTACCTCATCCATTGTAGGATTGTCACTCTAAATACTGGGACAACCTGCAGTTCATTAACTGACACTTAAAACTACTACTCAGAGTTGTGTAGCCTTTTGATGCAGTAAAACGGTATAGATTTGTTATCTTGCTGCTACGTTTTCGACATAACAAGAGTGCCTTCGTCGCCCACCTTTGTCTTCCTTCAGGAAGGAAATCATTCTGCTAACAAATACATGATTTAGGAGGTGTTTAGTAGATATATTTTAACATACTTGTGTCCCTGGAGTAATTGCTTATTCAATATTTTAATATGACTTTTATAAAAAGATGAGTGCTCTGCCTTACAGGCTTGACTGAGAGCTGACTCTAAGTGATCTATAAAGGTAGTAAGTGTGGTCTTGTATTCTTTTTTTAGTATTCTTTTTGGAAACAAGAAACAGTTACAATACCTTGTCAAACATTACGTCTTGCAAATATTAGGCAATCAGTATTAGGCTCTCATGCTGCCAAAGCCACAACCAAGACATTTTCATCAAATATGACCCTTGTGTGAAACTGCTTCATGGATTTTGGCAGACACCTAAGCTACCTCCCATTTAATTACCACTTACACAGTTAATATTTGAAGCAGTTTAGCTGTAATTGGAAATGTCGCTCCATGTATCCCATTTAAATGGCTACAATCATACTCACTGAAAGCATCCACATAAGCACAATACACATAGGCAGCACACAACTACACAGTATGATCAGATTCTTTCAGACAAGATGAATGGTGAATTAACTGGAAATGCCCAACGACAAAAATCTGCAGTCATCCCATCAAGAGAAAATGTGCCCATGTTGCACTACTACTATGTTTTGTACACGATGAAGACGGTCAACTGATTTCTGGGGCAGTCTGGTGAATATTGAGTTAGAGTAATCTAATTGCCCGGAGACAAAGGCATGAATAAGAGTTTGTGCATCCTGAAATGAAGGGGATGATCTAATCTTGGCAATGCTCCATGCTGACAGATGGCTAATTTTATGTTGCTAAAATGTTTAGTGAAATTGAAATCAGAGTCCAGATCATACCCAAAGATGTCTAGCCTTTTCGGCATGTAAACCTAATGGGGCTAGAGTCTGCCAAAATGTACCCTATTTGCATTAGAACATCACTTCAATTTTGTACAAGGGTTTACAGAGGAGGTGTCTGTTTGGTTAATGGATGGAGATATATATATATATATATATATATATATATATATATATATATAAAAATCACTAAAATGTTACAAAATATATATTATATTTCTGTAACATTTTGATAATTTATAATGGGTGTTATACATATTCCGTATTGTCCCACTATGGCCTCTATTCTGTCATAGATCTGTGCTGCACTTTTAAAGTTGGCATTTTCATTGCCTTGATGATGCCACTGCAAAAACTCTCTGTTGGATTGTGCATCAAATGATTTCAAGACAGCCAGTGCCAGAAGCTGCTTCTTAACTGTTCACTCTGACAGATATATTACACAAACCAGCAGTCGTTGTGAGTGTCCATCTCTTACCTCAGTGGCCATTGTGTAGAGTGATTTGCTTCATTTCAGAGATAATGACATTTGTAATTTGTTGTGTGCCGTATTCTGTCATATCATTCTGGGATGATGGCATATAGTAAGTGGTATGAGATGGAGGTTGATACTTTGCAGAAGGAGGTCACACTGATTGAAAAGGGTCAACCTTTGTTTTTGCCCGTCTGTTTCTTCATAGCCTTACTAATACAGCTACAATACTAATTCAGTTTGTTCAATTATTTCATGTGTCTTTGTAGAAGCTATCTTCTCCGTGAGAGGCACTGGTATAGTAACTTCCAAGTAGCGTTGCCATGCAACGCTATCTATTGTATGTGAGTGTAGTTTTGTCATGCTTAAAATATGAACAGTTCTTTCTTTTACTGTTTAAATTGAGTATTGACACAAGTATCAATCATCTTTGTTCCCAAAATCCTCCACATGCCAGAGAACAAGAGAAAAGCTGCAATTTGAGTTCATACTTTACCTTGGAAACAGAATGCAACAAAACTGTCACCTCAAGATATGTTTAGTAGCTGTTCTGGAGCTTTCAATCATATAAGATGACCTTTATCAGCAGATGAAGCTTGGCGCTAGCTTCGGGGCTAACCCCCTTCACTTCAGCAGGGTGGCAAGCAAGACACAGGAACTTGGCTTGGGTCTTGAGAAGTTGTATCATGTTTTCCCCGACAAATAGTCTAGACTGCACACACACTGCACTGTTCACAGCTATACTGCTAACTTCATACTCTGTGCTCCAGTCGCTGCAGCCTCACCGTCACACACATGCTCTCTCTCTCTATATTCGTTAAAGGAGCTACGCTACTTTTATGACACATTTTAATTTAGAAAATATCTTAAAATACATTTTTTTTTAAAAACCCTCTGATGCTTAGGCCCCGCGGTGGGGTCAACTCAGGCCCGGCCCGGTGGGCTGCCGGGCTTGCAATACCCTGGCGGAACCTCTGTTAAGGACTTTTTCCAAGACCAAGTCTCAGAGTTCATTCTTGGAAAGGGTAGTGGACAAATGAAGCAATCTAACCACAAGGTTAATTTAGTAGATGTTCTGCATCTGTTGGAATATCAGCAGGCGACACCTGTGCAAACTCCATCTGCTGATGAAGATCATGTGATAGGATTGAAAGCTTTGAAATTCAACTGTTTAGCTAGTCCATAAATGCTCTAAAGATTCAATGACAATTTTGGCAACTCCATCTGCTGATGAAGATTATGTGATATGATTGAAAGCTCCTAAATTGATCTTAAGGTGAGATTGTTTTGTCAATAAAAGTACTCTTGAATATAATGAGGAAGTTTTCACTTGTTTAGCCTACTATTGGTTACTGGTGCTTTTGCTAATGTTAATATCTGCTCCCTTTTTGATCAGTGAGTTTTTTTGTATCATGCCTAACATTGTAATTTCTCCTTCCTAAGGTCTCTCTCTCTTCCCCTTGTTCATCATCTGCGATTTCAATTGCTCATTGTTCAGTGTCCTTGTCTTGCTCCTGTTCATCAGTACTAGTCTGGTCACTCTGTCTGTTATACTTAATTGATTTCTATTGCTCTCGTCTGCAATGAGTCAGAAAAGAACAAATCATTTAGTATGCCATTCTGAAGGGCATTCAGTGTAACTGTATAACCTCAGTATGATGAATATTCATGAGTAACATTTCAAGAATTTAAAAGGCTTTAAACTTGCAACTGTCAAATAATTTTTCCTTAGACTGATTCAGTCAGTATCTACTTCAAATACATGAATCGCCACAGCACTGAAACTGTGATACGGTCAAGGTCACTTTTATTGTCTCACTCAGGTGAAATTCTGAAGAAGACAACATCATCACAGTAAAAAAAAAAAACAAAAACAAAACAAAAAGCAATAAATCAGAACATGTGCAGACACTGGCCTATGATAAAACAATTTTCAGCAAATTAGTACGAAAACCATTCACTCTATTTAAATAAACTGCAGTTCTAAGGCAAAAACATCTCAAGCATGCACACTTAAACTGTAAATAAATTGCATGCTTACTGTACAAACAAGCACAAAATCGGTGGAGAGCAAGAGTTATCTGAGTGCCTCTCTGCCTTTCTGTCTATCCTCCACAAGTTGTCCATCAATAAGTTTCGCTGATAAAAGGACAAATGAATGTTATAAAGATTGTGCTTACACAAGGGGACCCTGTACCTCCATCCAGAATTCATTAGCACATACTCAGAGTTCAACACACGAGAGGGGTCAGACAAAATCCTGTTGGCCTGCCGAATAGTCGACCACTGAAGTGAAATTTATCTTCAATTTGCTTGCTATGATCCATTAACTTGGCTAGTGTGTTTCAAGTACCATTTAACTGTGAATTTTGTCTTTATCACTGCCAAAGAAGCACAATATTTAGGCCACATAGTGTATTATCAGCTTTATATATGAATTACAGCATTATAGTATTTACCACAATGTCATTTTTATAATTCAAACTTTCAAAAAAAGTTAACACTTATTGCCTGGATAATTGACAACCCAGTCCTCAAAGTCAAACATGTCTTGCAGGAAAAATGGAGGAATACTGAGAAGAAAAAAAAGACATTTACTAATCATTCATTCCTGTGGCGCAGCACAATGTTGGAAAACATTCAGGTTGTGGTGCAACAAATTGAAGATATACTTCAATCAATCCTAAGTCTGACTTTGAAAGATCTACAGTATTTCACTAATTTCAACACAGTTATGAATGTTTCACCCAGTGCATAACTGCTCCTAGGCAAACTCCCCAACCTCCTCTTTATTATCCATAGTTCCAGTGTAACACATCGGGCCAGCACTCCATATTTCTTCCAGGCAGGTCGACTAAACTCATCATAAGTAGCAGAGGTGGATTCTGCAATGAGATGTCAAAGTTACAATAAACGTTTGTTAAACTGCAGTGAGTGGAGGATCACATATTGGAGCAGTAATATCTAGTATTCTGTCACTGTAGTAGCTAAGCTTATCTATCTCTTGCTATGCTTCACCAGTTTGTTGCTTACTTTACTGTATATAACAAAATGCATTTTGATATAATTTTCTTCCATTAAAAAAAACAGAGATTGTTATGTAAATTGTAATGTAGTTGTAACACACTGCATGTATAACTTCTGACTTTAAAACTAAAAAAAAAGCTTAATGGAGAACCAGACGCTCAAAACAAGAAACCCTACTACCAGAGTGGGCAGAAATAACTAAATGAACTTGCTGCAGACATTAGGCTGCTAAACTAGACCTAAGAAAATCACTTTTGCTTGGTGTCTTCAAGACTCAGCTACTACGATCTGAAACAAGCTAACCTAGCTTAGTGAAGCAAATGATGAGGTAAATGAATCAAAGCAAACTGTTCCAGGCCGCCAGCACAACTCAAATGTTGCAAACACATTGAGCAGCTCTGGAATCAGCACCCTGGACAGCGGTCGTGACAGCAGCTAGAAATCCATCACGTTACAAAACACAATCAGGCCGTTGCACACAGTACTAGGCTTGTGCTGATTGGCGATCGGATAGTATATCAACGACTGGAGGGATGATTGATGATTGGTTTTTCCTACGCCGATATTAAGGTGATTAACTAACTTACTCTCAGAACTAAAATGTTATAAAAATAATCACTAGAATTTGCACCCTACTGTGCATTTAGCGATGTTTCTGGTGGAGCGGCATGTCCGCCCGCTGAGCCGCGTTAATCAGCACGAGTGCTGTGATGTAACTCCCCCAACCCCCTCCTACTCCCGCTGCCCCCTGGCAATCGGATCACCTATCAGCGATCTCGAGTAACCACGATTGGACGATACGAAAATAGAAACGATCGCCCAAGCCTACACAATAAGTAATATTGCTTTGTTTGTCAAATTCACCTTAAACAATGCCTTAATAACAATTTTCCACGGGAACCCTTTGATTTCAGTTTTGCCTCTGCTCTACACTGTTTTTGTTTAATAGTTATTCCAGATGGAAAAAGCAGAACAAAAGCTTGAGAAGTAGGGTTTAAACTCTCAATAAAGTCTACTTTTTTATGACAATTTAATTTTTTGAATAACAACCAACCCAGTGATTCAAGTAATGTTTTATCTGTCAATAATAATTTGTATTTTCATTTTGACCAATGTGTTTTCTTAGTTATATCCGCTATAAAGATTTGTTTTTGGAAATAGCTTTAACATTTGTTTTTGTCTTTTTTCTCTGCTGGATTTCTCTGTGTATGACAGCTGGAAGTTTATACAAAACAGTGACCATGGATAAATGTCAAAAACAAGCTAATCAAATGTTATTTCCTTTATTTTTCTTTACTCTCTGATTAGGAAACCCACATTTAAGAATCTTACAACACTCATTACCACCTGTATGTTAGTTAATATTAAAAGTTAGTCAAATTTCTCATCAGCTTTCATGAAATCTATAACAACTGTGACAAATTCAGAAAATGTCAATATATACGTTAAAAGCCAGTGCAGCTTTTTTAAATTGCTACTTCTCACTTACCGTTTACACTTTGTTTCTCGCACATAGAATTGGTCTCATATTCTCACACACAACCACAACTTTTTTTTAACTTTATGCTGCGATTGTAAATGGATCCCAGTAGAGAGGCCTGTGGTGCCCAGAGGCCATGCCCGTCTCCTTCCTACTTGTGCCCTGCTTTCTCCCACCATGCCTCTTGCATCATGCATGATGTATGTGGATCCTCCCCTGTGCAGAGCACGACTAAATCTGCTTGTTTATTCATCAAGTCAGGTGGTAACCCCAGGCAGTCAATAGCATGCCCTTGCAATATCAAAAGCGCTATATGAAGTAGGATGTAGTGTTTGATACGGAGAAACCATGAGAAGGTTCCCACTGACATAAGACAGTGACAAAGTATCTTTTCCCGGACTATTACTTATTATATATGACAACAATTATTTTGCCATTTCAACAGACTTCCCTACTAGTTTATACCATCTAGATCAAATAACTAGATCAAAACTGTAACTGACAGTATTATTAGAAAAATGATGATGCAGTGGCAGTCCTTTTCTGTCAGAGAAGCATCCCTGCAATTTGTCATCTTAACATGGCAGAATAGAGTATTTTTATTGATCTGGTAGTTTCGGTTTAATGTTGACACACAACAACTCTACTGCAATACATCATGCCATGGAGATGCAGCAATAAGCCAAATAAGTATCCAGTGTAGTGCTGCTCTAAAGAGCTCAATCTCTCTCTGCATTATGGGAAATTACCAGGTGCTGGGCGAATCTGTGGTTACCAGGTTTCCATTTAAGGTCTCTCAGAGCTAAAGCTGCAGCAACCATTAAAGAAAGTAAAGGTTCAATTCCAGGTAGGGAACTTTGTTGCATGTCATACATACTCTCTCCCCCTGCATTTCCTGTCTGTACCTCTGCTATTACAATCAAATAAAGGCACCCCCACCCCTCCCCTTTGAACAACACCCAAACCTTACTTACCGAACAGCAGACGGAAATGGAAAAGGACAGAAATAATTAACTGGACAGTCCAGTCAACCTTTCACACTTAATACAGAAATATTAAAGGGCTATAGAGTGAAAAGTTCTGTGGACGTCATTAAAACTTAGAGTTACTTAAATACAGAAGCCCCAAGATGAGAAAAGCATCCTGTTACATATGGTGATACCACTTAGCTACTTATTTCTGGAATAACACCTATATATAAAAGTGGACACCACATGTACTGCAGCAGTAACAGAAGAGTGTGTGCAATAAGCACACAAGACCGAGATGAGTTTATGTGCGAGGAAGCTAGGTGATGTTTAGCTCCACTGAAAAGATAATGTTGTTAATATCCTGGAGTCTGCGATGTACCTTTGTTTTCTAATCTTGTAGTCTGAGTGAGGTTCATAATTCAAGAACAGATCATTTGTTACATTTTTCTTTGTGTATGATACAGCTAGATTTCAGTATCTGTCAGGATTTTAACAGAGCCTGGCTTTAGTCACCTACAAATAGGCCTCTGATTAAAATACCAGTTTGCCTCATTAAGAAAATGGTGGCAGTGAATTTGACTGAATCTGAGGTTTGCAGTTTGACTGGCAGGTCAAGGAGCAGATGCATTGTGCATCAACTTTATCTTTCTAAAAATGATACGCTTTATTGGATTTTTTATTCATTAGAATTATTGTGTTCACAATTGCTTTTCAAATATATACCATGTACACAGCACAACACTGCCAATGTGATCCCTTAGTGTGGTGTATGTTGAGTATTGAACATGTGATATGAAAAAAAAGGGGCTGAATGACGGATGATCCCTCATGTCTCCGTCCCCCCCCCCCCCCCCCCCCCCCCCCCTCTTTCTTTGTCTTTCTCATTTCCTCTCCTCTCTGGTTGCCTGCTATTTCCTACGTGCTGTCTTTTTTTTTTCCTGCCGTTTTTGAGGGCAATTGCTCTTTTGACATGTGCTATCTGTCAAGGCTGATGAGTACATAATGTATGGCCACTGAGATAATGCTTGCTATGGCTTGTTTGTGAGTGTGCATATGTATTAGAAAGAGAGAGCATGTGTTCATTATTATTTTTCTTATTTGCTCTTTTCAGAGCATCTTCAGGGCTGCCAAGATGTAATTATTTTCCCTCTAGGGGTGGACGATATGAGGATATATACTGTGAGATGATATCAACATACTCCAGGCCAACAGAAGTGTTAGCTGTGACAAGGACTACGGTGCGAAAGAATTGAGTGTTCCAAACAGAGGGAAACAAACAAAAAAAAAACCCAAATACAATAAAAGTATCAGAATTCAATGTGTTTTTTAAATGGGCGAGCCACATAATAAATAGGTCATGATCAAGGCTTCCCATGTGACCGAGGAGAATCAACAAGTAATTGTGACAGAGGACATTCGGTCTCATCCTTTGTTTACTTGCAGTGTTTTGATGTGGGCAGCCAGTATTTCATGATCATCACAATGTTTTAAAACAGTACTGTCACTATGGTGATTACAGAATGCTGCTGTAATCTCCGCAGGGGATCCGCCACTTCTGTTCTTGCACAGTGTACAAAGGCATGGTGTTATTACAGTTGTGTTAATATTTCATTAAACCACTCCACACATAGCATTATCAGCACCGTAATCATGTCTCAAACCTGCAAAGCTTGTCTCTTAATCACTGTATGAAGGATGCTTTCTCATTTGATTTGTTTGTGGTTAATATTACATATGTTTTAAATTTTATGTTGTTGCAAAATGACAGCAGGTAGTTGTTTTAACTGTGTGCATCAGACAGATGCACCTGACGTAATCCAGCCTCCCTTGGAAAGTATGGCACTTTAGCTGAAACAAGAGCCAAACCTCCCTGCCTTATGCGCACTAAATAAAAGTGAAATCTGCATGATGAGAGTTAGTTTCCTTTAAAAGCTTTTACATGCACTTTCTCATAACTTACCCAAAAAGAAGAAAAAAAACAGGCATATTTGTGTACAAAAGCAATATCTAAGGGCAGCACATGGGAATCTGATTTGAAAATGAAATGCTTTTTGGAATTATGTACATTGAGGGGGAAGTGGGAACAACAATAAACCCAACACTTTTAGAACACCATATCTATGCAGCAAAGATCTATTGTACAGTGTAGCCAACTAAAGGGTTGTGAGGCTGTCTGTGTGCATGCATGTGGTAAAGCAGTCTTTAGTGGTCTCTCTCTCACATCAAAGTGAAGCACAGGCAATGGTAAGGTCTCTGCATCATGCCTGATAAGAGGAAGTTTCCATTAAGTCGCTTTGCCTCACAGGGATTAAAGAAAAATCTCCTCCTTCCTCCTCTTAAAAGGGTTTCCGGACACTTTCCTCTTTACCATTCTTCCGCTTTTGTGCTGGTGCTCCCTCTTTTACACCGTTTATTGGTGTGGTGACATCTCTTTTTCCACCACCCACCCTTTGAACTCAGTCTTTATTCATTTGTTGCCAGAATTTGCAGCTTAAAATGGATATCTGAATGGCACAGATGTATGGAAGACAGTGGGAACATCTGACTGACCAGTTAGGATCTCGAAATGACTTAAAGTGGCTATAATCAATATTTTTAGATTAACAATAGATCATATGACTGCTTATATATGAAAGGGGTCACTTGTAGTGAAGAACCCACAGAAAATTATCGCCCGACTCTGCCTTTGTTCACTCTCTACAGTGGGAAGACCAAAATATAGCTAAAAGGAGAGAGAATATTGGACTGAAATTCTTTAGATGGACAAACATGAATTAATGCTAATGTTATCTTCTGGACGATAGCAAGTTCGCCATATTAACTTAAAAGGTTAAGTCAGTGTGTTGTGATTTGAAAAAAGAGGTTCAAACAAACTACTTGATTCAATAATAAAAGTTACAGTTGAACCATCTAGTCACAGCCTTTAAGATGACCCTCGGGCTTGTGAAAGGAAGGTTCTCCAGACATGCAGAATAAATCTGGGTGGGCAACTTAAAAGAGCAGCACTTACCCCTAACTTACTACCAAGATCCTTAACCCCCAACTGCTCACTGGAGCTGCTCAGTGGCCATTGGATCAGGTGGTGGTTGTACTGGTTGTGAATGTGTGTATATCGGCATGAGTGTGACCAGGGCCATCATGACAAAGAGAGCATCGCTCTCATTAATACTCGGCTGGATAAAAAGGGGTTATAAGGGTGTAAGTGATACAAGTGTTGGTGCTGAGGGGAACATCTGCCTCTATACTGTACATTACATGTACTGTTTGCTTGAACTATTGCTGCCGTATGTCTTCCAGGGTTTCTAGCAGAAGCTGCTTACTGATCTACATGTCAGTCAGGTAAAAATGCATTACCTGACTGACATAATTATGTCTGGCATCATTATGACTGACTGGCATCATTATGTCCTTGTTGCTTCCCTTAACAGTTGTTTACTAATGAACTTCCCCCTTGCATTAAAAAGCAATCGATCTCATTTCAAGAGCAGTGTGACACTCTAATGGCTGCCAGGCCACTTTTAGTTTGCTCAGGCAGTGGTTTCCACAGTGGGGATTCCTTAAAGATGCTATGTGGAGTTTTCCTGTAAACAAACAAACAAATTTAGGGTTACATTCAGGGTTTTTCACCAAATGGCATTTTGTGTGTCCTTGAGGCCTAATAAACATGAACTTTCTTCCTCATAAAAAACCTACACTACTAACAAAATTGCACCATAGCGCTACTAGTGGTCAAAAATTCAGTAGCATACCTTTAAGGAAGGGCCAAGGGTGTTCAATATTTGTTATTTTCCATTTTTTATTGTACATTTTTATAATTAGATTAAAAACCGGGGAAAATTTACTTAGATTACATTTTCTAACACATCAAAACCAAAGAAATAAGCAAGAAACATTGGAATCTCCATTTTAACCCAACACAGACAGCTCACAGTTGCTAGGTGTGATAGTAACACAACACACTTTCTTGCTTGAAGTTTTTCAGATACACAGCAGTCAGAAATAGTGACCACCAGCAGGACATGGAAAGATTTATCACTGTAAATATGATCAAAGAAATTCTGATACTCCTCAGTCCTCAATACGGTCTCAGATTACCTGTTTTGGGGGAAGTGGGAGTGGTAGGGTGCCATTAAAAAAAAATGAAATCACTATGGAGTGACATTGTACTAGGATCACATGCCCAGTGTTTTTCTTGTTTGTCTCTATGTTCCTGCCCTTGCACACGTCAGCCATGCAGAAAGACCAAAAACATTTTACTACTCGTCCAAACATCGTGAGCATTGTCTGTGCTAGTCTGAGCGACGTAAAAATCTCTTTAAAATAATCATTAACTGTTATGACATAAAACAAAGGCTCCTTAATCCATCACCTCATTGCATCTCCACTAAAATTAAAGTTTTTAATTTTTTTTTTTTTTAATCTGTGAGGAAAGCAATGACTTTAGATGAGGAGATCATCATCTTTATGTCCTTAATTCATTTACCCTGCATGGATCATTTGGGAAATATATCATCCATAGTAATTAGATTATGGGTATAAATCCAGGTTTGGTCATATCAAAGTTGAATGTTACCTTATATGCCTAGTTATTTTCTGCATGAGATAAGAAAGTCTTCAAAGTTTATAGAGTGAGTATGTCATGCAACATTTTTTCAGTTAATGTTTCAGATTACAAATTATATTTGTTATAATTATAGTTTTGCCACATAAAGTGAATTCATGTCTTTATTACTGAAGAAAAGTGAATTCTGCCACATAATAACTGCAGTAATCATGGGAAGATGGATGTGAGAGCCTGCTAAGCCTTGAATGCAAAGTATTTTGTCAGGTACTATCATACATGATAATGAACTGAATGTCCTTGATTTTGGACAGACAAAACAAGACATTTGAAGATGTCACCGTCGACGCTGGCAATGTATAATGGAATTTTCTACTATGTTCTGACATTTTATAGGCAAAACAATTAACTGATTCATTTAGAAAACGATCCACAGATCAATCAATAATGAAAATAATCGTTAGTTGCAGCCCTAAATAGATTTTTTTCACAAAAGCAAGATGGGCAGCACTTGATCTCAATATTCAAGCCATTTAGAGGAATGTTTACAAACTGGATAGTTAAGTCAGTCACACTTGTAGTTTATCCTGATAAAGAGTTAAATACCTAATGTCTTCCTATGTATCACCTTCTTCATACTGTGAGACACCAACTCTAAAAAAGGGAATTCTTGTAGATATGAGCATCAACTATTGTAGATATTAGCTGAGGAAATATTCCATGTCGATGTAGCTCAGTGTAATCTCACATTATAGCTTTATTTCCCACTTTAGAGAAAAGTCAGCACATGTTTTGAAAATGCCTCATGCACCTGCAGTATACCAAATACTATAGTGATGACAATTCAGCTATGATGGAAATGTAATTGGTTAATAATGTCCTTCCTGAGAACAGCTCTTTTTTTATTCAGATAGTCTGCAGGATGATGGGAATGACCCTGGCTGTTTATAGTCTCTGCAGTATGTGAAAGCACTAAAGTAAATTTAAAATCCTTGACAAGTTTTCTCACGGATTTCTGGTCTCTGAATTACACTGTAAACATACTCACATTACAGTGACGTATCACACAATATTAGAAGATTAACCTATTGATGTCTGAAACATTCAGAATGTCAGGACCTTTAACACTGCTATTTGCACCATCCAGCATGAATCAATATATATACATCTAAATGCAACACACATTAATATGGATGAAATGCATGAAAAGAAAAGCAGCTTGAGGATTTGGGTGACTGCTGTAAGACTGCTGTTGAGTAGGCTTACATATGATATGAACTAATGTTAAGTCTCCCTACATTATCATATTACTATCATTAATGAAATATTTTATTCTCACTCTTATATATTAGCTTACTGGGACATACACCACCAACTCCTGTTCATTTACCTTCTGAATGCTCCGCTGTGTTAACAAGCTAGTTGCTAACTTTGCCATTTGGTGTTGGACAGATAGCATACAGTGAGTCTTTACAGATTTTTTGTTGAAAACAGCTGCCTGTTGCAGCTGGAAACGACACTGATAGACGTGAGATGTAACAGAGTAAAGTTACAGGCCAGAAAACCAAAACAGTGAGCTGAAAGACGCTAAAACAGTCCATAAAGCTGTGGGGGAACTGCAGTGTTGGGTGATAATTCTCTGTCACTACAAGTGAATCCTATCACATTACTCATTTGGTTCATTGTTAATGTAAAAATATTTTTAGTGCAGGTTTAACATGTAAAACTAATCTCCCAGGCATAGCACTGCTCTGGTATTGTGAAAGATAACAGCAGCATCCTTTAGGTAAACCCTTTCTTCCCATTCCTTGCATTTTCCAGCATACTTGAGGGCATCCATTCCCTCACAAGACACTGCCTCAACAGATAAGCAGGCCTTATGTTTTTTTAAACATGTCAGCAATTCTTCTGTTTCCAGATGTGAGGATGTTGTGCTTCTCCTTCTCCTTCATTTTTAAGATCAATTCTTACGATCAGGGATTCATATCTGATCGCATACTCATGAATTAAAGCTCTCATGACACCACCTTTACCCCTGCTTGCATCAGTATCTGTTCTCTTCATCAAGCAAACATGTCAGCTGTCCAACAGCTACCAGGAGTTCGTGTTTTCACTAACCAAATGTTAGCCTCCCTTGGTGCATACTGAGGAAGGTGAGCTGCAAAATATTTCCAATATTGAGTATGTTGGAAAGAAAAGGCTTTGAATGCTGTGTGCCGATGTGATGTGGATCACAGGCATTAGCTGTAGCCAATCTGTACATTTAGTCATGGTCCTCTAGGCTAAACACAGTGAAAATGTAAACCATCTATGTCTTCAAGTTTGCTAAAATGCAGTTCCCAATTATTCAGCAGCCAAAATGTTGCATTGCATCCTTGAGTTGTGTCTTTAATACTATTAACGATTACTTCTCCCTCTTATCATGAATGATAGGCATTCCCCACTTTAACCTGCTGAGCCTGTGCAACAGTTCAGTATCTTGTTGAGTGTGTATGTCTGTCATTTAGCTCATCATATAATTTCTCCTGCCACCTGCTTTTTTTTTTTTTTTTTTCCACTGGAAATATTCTGAACCACTTGCAAGTGCTCTTTACTCTTATGTGGATTCAAAAACTGTGTGGCACAAGTTCCTTATGTACACAGTGATTTTGCCTGCAAAGATGAATGTACACGGTATGATATGCACCACATCTTCACTCCTTAGAGAGGGTCCCATTCTTAGTTTCAGCATCAGTTTGGCGGTTGTTTGTTAGGGGTGGAACATCAAAGGAATCACTTTGTTGTGTTTTTAACCACTCAGAAGAGTTCATCTTAAACCAGAGAAGATATTCAGTCAATAATGAAAGCTGTGTTTCATTGTCACTATGGTGATGTTCTACATATGTTGTGACCTGGATTTTACCTGAACTGAGTTCAGTGTGTGTGGAACTAACTAATATCATTTTATTCACCCTGGAGTCAAGAGTACCTATAGGCTGACTGGAAGGTCATTTATTCAGTGTAATTAGACCTAATTTCAAAGGCTTTACTGTGATTATTTTTATAATAAAAGTGCCTTACCCATGATGGGATTGATGATTGTTAAAAGGTCAAGGTTTTAAAAGCTATCTTTTGGCTGGAGCTGCAAATGAGCATATAAAGGGAAAGCTGAACCACACATTTTCATTTGAGACCACTTGTGTATTGGTGTGTTATGTACACCCACATTTAGAATGGATCTCTAAACCCCTCACAATACAGATAGATTTCTTTTCTTAGGGATGCACCGATTTAACTTTTTCTCTTCCAAAAATTATTTAGATACCTGAACTTGAGGTACTGGCCTCTGCTGAACCCAAACCATACCAAGAAAAAAAATCTAAGGGGAAAAGAAGATTCCCTACTCCTGACCCCTTTTAAATGTGCTGGATCTTGACCACAACTGCCTCAGTGGAGTTTTAGTGGCTGGATGGCTTGATGTGAGGGCAACTGGTCAACATTACTTATATTGTCTTCTTGCTTATAGAAAGTGTATGTTATGTCCTACAAAGGTTTAGCCTCTGAATGGAGTTTTGCAGTTTTGGAATTGTTGCTGTCACTCTGTTATTCACAAAAGTTAACTTTTTCAAAAAAAGCCCTCTCCCTGTCTTGATGTTTTTTACTTCACCAATATATCAGCTAATACTGGCGACGGTTGCTTTGCTGAAGCTTTTACCCCGAGGCCCTCCTTATTCCCTTCCCTGGGTAACAGTTCTACTGACCTACCTGTAAAGTGCAAATTCATGGCACCTTCAGCACCATTTTTTAAATGCAGTAGAAGGTCATGACTGACTGGGTGGTGCCAAATGATTCACTTCTTCCACCAAACTGGACTTCCATGGTCCTTTCTTCTAAGCATATAGTCCCACTGATGCAGGTTTACTTATTCAGCTGCTCTACCATCACAATTTATTAAAACTTCTGCGCTAACATGAAGGTTAACTCACTAGTTGCTGGTGTGCAAATCCAAATCCATAAAAAGCAAATGACTGTCACTTTGTCAGCCTTCACCACATCAAATTCACATTCACCGATAGCATCAAAAGCTGTAGAATAAGATGATGGTGGCAACTAGAGTGACAACTAATTTCATATAGCAATATAATGTAATAAACTGTCCACAGAGTATAAATAATAACGATGCTAACAATTGGTAATACACGCTATAAACTACTCTTGCTTAGAAAATATGACTCTAAAATTCAAAATTACTTCACTCCATTTAAACTGTATTGCATTAACATTATTTTTTTGATTTGGGCTACATTTATTTAGTTTATTTATTTTACTGCTAGTTAACATTGATAGAATTACAAGAAATAAGTATCTCTAGCATCCCTATTTTAATAGGTACAAAATAAGGAGCTCCTTAAAGAAAAATGTGGTGGAATTTTAATTTAATTTTTTCCCCATCTTCCCTCAGCCTTTATACCTTCCAGCGTGCTATCAGTCATTTATATCGAGGTTTATTTACAACAGGGTGCACCTGGGTTTTAATGGTGCAATGGATTTAAAAGATGTTGGGCAGTGCTCATTAAAAGCTATTTACCAGATCATTAGGATGTATAGAGGTTGTAGGACCCATCTGTTAAATGCACTGGAATGATAATTCATCTATTTATGCTTGTTGTGCATTTCAGTAAGTAATCTGATCAGCATTTTACCAGTCACATTGTAAAAAATGTACATTTCTTTGCTTTGATAATGCACTCTCCTCTCAGCACTCTATAGCACATTGTCGCCTCTCTTTACCTTTGAAGATTTCTTCCTGCTTTTCGTTGTTGGACCAACTTATGTTGTTTCTGAGGTGTGTATGTTTCATATGTCAAAACACAGAAGGGAGATCTGCTGTAGGTAAGGCCTTCAAGGGTATTTGTCTATCAGAAACACTTAGTGTAAATATTGTGCAAATCATAAAAAAGCCTTACAGTATGTTAACTTATCCATCACCATTAAATATTATTCTACTGTCTTGCATTGCATTTCTCCTTTCCTAACATAATTATGTTTGAGCAATAAACCTGTGAAAACCAGTATATGATATTAATGAACCAAAGAGCTTTCATTTAGAATGTATTCTGGAAATAATGGAATCAATTGTGCATGACAGTCTTTGATTATTTGTATCTATTGTTATCAAGTCTTTGATTTCTAATGAGCAATCGATGAGATAGAGGCAGAAAAGTGTGAAATGAAAGAGGTGCTATGTGACTTAAAAATTAGACGGCATGGTGCAGTAAAGCTGGTAGGCTTTTTATTTAATCCATGAACTGAGTGACTGAGATAAAAAATGCTCACACCTGAAGCGAAAGAATTTACGGAATTAGACATGTGACAAGTGCATTGCCAAAGGGCACTCTTCTGTAAAAGGAGCAGACAGGATGAGATGATGGTTATTATACAAAAGAGAAGTTCGGAATAGAGAGCAATAAATAAGGACAGATGTCAAGGATAAAAAAAGGAAGATGGACTAGAAAATCAGAGAGAGACTTGTTTTAGGCTTCACAGAGCGATGATTAATGGCTGTTATTTCCAAATTAATATAGAGTAAGAAGGTAAAATCTTTAATAACCTTTACTTTGCTCCTTTGTGTGAGGCTTGATCTTGGACCTCTGCCTCCATCCTTCTCTTTTATTTCTCTCTTAAACCTCCTTCTCCCTGTGAAATAACATGTCTGCTTGTGTGCTGATTACAACAAAAAGAGCAACACTTCATGATCATAGCATGACCACTTGAACTCACAAAAAAAACAAATATTACTTCTTGCAAAACAATTACTTCTTCTTTGTTTGCTCAGGCTGGTACACTGACAGAGCCCCGCTTGAAATTGCATTTTAACTTCTTATAATCAGCGCAAATCTTAAAGCAAATATTAAAAAAGAAAATCCATTTAGCCCCACAACACCACTTGGCAACTATGCTACCTTTGGCTTGTCTAAATAATTAAAGTCATGACCAGTTATGTCTGCTTCATGTGTATGGAGAGAGCTACAGAATTAAGAAGTTGATTTGAGTGTGTGTTTGTTGCTGATGCCATTTTATTCCTCTGAAATGCTGAATAATTAAACAATGCTGACTATGTTGCCCATTGGCTTATTTAGGACTGGCACCAAAATAACTATAACTATATAACCCTGTACATTACTCTGCTCAGTGCACATGCATTAGTTCTGCTCCTTTAATAAATAGTGGGTCATTTTGTTGAAAAGGTCAAACATGACACAAACTATTTTTTTTGTAGAATAACACACTCTTCACTGCCTACAGTTATTTAAGAGGTCTCGTGCAATTGGGAATATCTCCCTGTAGTTTTGATGCATTAGCTACACATTGGACTATTTTTTTAGATCACATTTGTCATCCTTTAGATATACTGATTAACGAAGAGCTGCATATAGCTGGTACTATAAAACAGATAAACAGGCAGAGGCATAATGAGAATATTATTGCTCAGTTTGGAATTTCATTACATACATTACTGTTAGATTGATAGATTTGGCATGTTTATTTTATCTGCATCAGTGTAGAATAGTCAAAAAACAAAGGCTCTTACAGTTATCTATATTTGCTGATAGTGTCACTTTAAAAATTGCAACAAATTCAGGTTTCCAGGACCTTGAATCCCCCACTACTGGATACCTTTACCATTTTGAAAAAGTATGAACAAAAAAAGACCCATGTGTATTTAACTAAATAGAAGGAGTCCATGTACTTGTCTGTGAACAGCTTGTGCAGGCATTATCCACATGTTTTGTAATGGTTACTCCTGTCTAAATAGCTTACATGCTCTTCATTACCTCTTACATTTGGACCACTAACAGCTGTTTTATTTTAAAAGGATGAATGTACCCTGCCGCGGTAGTCTTCGGGGACAGTGCACACTCTCACTGTGTGTGTGTGTGAGCAGGACCTCCGGGAAGACTGACGAGGGATGCGCACAGCCATCATAAACAGTGAGCTACAAATAGGAGCTAGTGGAAGTATTTACAGGCTGTTTCATCAAACACAAGTAAACTGTTTGGATACAAACTGCTTGGATTATGCTGCCCAAGCATCAGCATATCAGAATTGTGACGGTCATATTATGGTTATAGCTTGTAAACAACCAGGGCCCAATTACTTGTGTTGTTTGTGCCCAGACTGAAATCTGGACATAACCCACATAACCCATCTGGTGTTATAAGAGCACCTGGAAGTAATAGTACTATTTTTAGAATTTATAATATTACCTTAAAATGGCCAAAGCTTGCACAAAGGAGATAATAACACAGTTGTTTTCCTTACATGTCAAACCAGTAAGAATTGCTTAAGAATCACAGTTTAAAATTGACATAACAGCATACTTCATCCTGATGGAATATGACCAGTTTCTGATGAGTATCCCAATTCTTAAAGGAATAGTTCGACATTTGGGAAATATGCTTATTCACTTTCTGGTGGAGATTGGTTGGATAAGAAGATCGATACCACTCTCATATCTGTCCATTACTGCCTGCAGTTGATTAGCTTAGTTTACTGTAGCATAGCACAAAGACTGGGAATAGGGGGAAACAGCTATCCTGGCTCTGTCCTAAAGTAACAAAATCTGCCTACCAGCACCTCTAAAGCTCACTTATTAACACATTATATCTCCAATATATATAACCAATATGTGAAAATGACAATTTGTCATTTAACGGGGGGTTACGTGCTGGATCATTGTTTGACTCTGAGCAACCAGCAGAGACTCCAGGAAGTTGCTAGTCCCAGAGTGTTTGAGACTGACTGACTTTCCAATGTTGAAATGTGAACGTACCAGAGGACACATGCAGCAAAACTCAAGGCAGGGACACAAAATCAAATTGCTGCAGGTGCAATGCTAGCAACACTATAGCATCTTTCAATTTCTATGCTGAAAGTGTTTTATATTGTGTCTGCCACTTTCAAGGTGAGAGGAGAACCAGAGAAAGGACTGGACGGACTGTGGGATGTCTCCCTAAATATATCAGAAATTTTAGAGATAGCCAGTGCTGACTTGGGTTTTGTCAGGTATTTTCCATTTAACCGACCATACAGAAAGCATAATACAGTGATGTCCTCCCTCACCTATGTTGGACACAATGGCACAATGTACAGTAAATGCATATTCTTTTTTCACATTTTTCTTATTGTTGTTTGACAATGTAGGCTTGCCTCATACTGTTGTCCGGCAGCTTCAGTGGTGCTGCCAGTTGGTGGGAGTTGCTTTGATAGTCAGGATAGCTTGAGGTGGCCATCATCAGAAGCCACACATCAGCCACACATCTCTTATTCTTCTAAAATTGAACACATTTCCCAGTCACATGTTAATACAGAGGGGCAGGACTAAAGGCTATATATGGAATAAAAACAGTGATTTAATTACACTTAGACCTTTTGCAGCTTTTAAGTTAATGAAATCTGCAAGAGTAGCATCACGTGTGCAATATGTGCCATCATTATCAGTGTGCTCATAATATGGGCAATGAGGTTGTGTTCCCATCATAGAATACAAGATGCTTTGCACTGAAAAGTTGCTTCTGAGGTCAAACTCGACAGCCTTGGAGGAGAAATTACCTTCAGCGTGGTCAACTGCAATGATCATCAAAAAATGACACACAAGGCAATTTAGTATTTTATGGTTAATTTTGATTATTTATACTCATAAGTTATAAAAGTGAGGTCATCTCATTTGCTGTAGAACTCAGTTTAATTAATTTTTAGGTTTCAAGGACAGCAGTGTTGTCCACCTCTTTACTGATTCTGCTGGGTCTTATTGCTTTTCTGTTTTATAGAAAAAGTTTTTCAGTGCAAATTGTACAGATTAAATTCTCTGTTGCTTGTCACAGATTGGGTGTGTCATCAGTTTTACAAACCCCCATTGTCGATGACTCGTGTATAGCAGCCCCGGCTGCACCGTTGGGACGCCGCTGACATGAACTCAGGCAGAAACATGGTCATCTCCCTAGTGACCTCGTGGACTGACCTCGTGGACCGTCTCCACGCGCGCAGGCAGGTGCAGCAGAATCTTTGAAAAACCTCTTCACATGTGTGTGTTGAAATCCCAGAGAGGTGTGGGCTGCCACCCCCTGGCGTGAAGAGGGGCAAGAATCAACCAGTCAATATCTCTCACTCTGAGTGGGTTCAGCACCGTCTCCACACACCAGCAGTGGCAGACAGTAGCTGGAGGGAAGCAGGCTGTACTGGAACATATTTCCCCTGAAGGCAAAAAAGTAGAAATTTCCTGTGATGGTGTAATGGGGTAAGGTGGAAACCTAGAAGTATGCATGTCAAATCTATGCATGTCATGCAGTGTCTGGGATGTATATATATTTCAACAGCTGTTGAACTGTCACAATTTGCTTCAGCGGTTTCGCAATATGACAATTCAGAATCCATAAATTCAGGATCAGCTGCATGACCTTGTTATCTAGGGGCCATAAAGTAGAGGTAAGCAGAACCTGCATGTGCCTCCTCCCAAGGAATCAAAAGAGAAGCTATTTCCTCGTCCAATACTACTATTTCAGTGGGGTTAGAGACAGAGGTGCACAGAGTTCTATGGAAAGCAAAAGGTTTTTGTTATTGCAGTGCATATCCTCTCCTCGCTGTCCTGTCCAGCCAAGGAGTGACCAGGCTGCAAAGCTCCAGCCTTGCAGACATAACACTCTGGGAGCAGGTATCCAGTGAGACAGAGAGATTTAAGCAACATTGCTCTCCCCACATCAATCTCGCGCTGAGAGAAACTGGGCACGGCCACCAACCACAGTGTATGGAGCAAGCAGCAAGTGTCGAAGCAGAGAGAGAGAGAGCTGTTTCCTCCAATGTGAGATAAACTGAAACTTACTAAACTGAAGTTTAGTAGAGGGAGAAACAACAAGCTGATGCTCCTTCAGCTCACAAAAAGGTCCAGCCAGAGGAACCTGTGCACAACCTGGGCAGCACAAAGGCCTAAGAAACACTGAACTGCACTGTTGCTTGGACGTACACAGTGTAATGAGCTATCAGTCTGGTCTTCTCTTGGGGGAGATGGTTGAGGTAGCCCTCAAAAAAAGGCTAAGTTGTTACTTAGTGCTACACATGGAGCAGTATTAGGATAGCAGGTTGTTGCTCATTTTTTTTCAATATGGAAAGTCCTAACCATAGGTGCCTGTAGCTGACCTGAGCAGCACATGAGGCTCTGCCAGTATTGAGAGCAAAGGCTTTTTTTAGCTTTTGCAGATCATAGAGAGTAAATTATTTTTGGATCACAGGTTTGGACAGGCGGGTCAAAAAGTGACAAAGCAGCATTTTGAGTAAGTTATATATAACTTACAGAAACATTGCATGCAATAGGCTAGGCTGTGCATTACTTGTCCACTTTCCACCTTCTTCAGACTCTCTCTCTCTCTCTCTCTCTCTCTCAAGCACACATATGCAAGCAGCTTTATCATCAGTTTGCAATTGTGGTTTTGGTCAGTGCATGTGTTTTATAGTGTTGAGGCAAATAAACCAGTGGGCAGCTGGGAGGTTTGGCTTAATTAGCATTAAAAGACAGAACACCAGGAGCAGTGAAGTCCGAGACGCCGAGCGGCTCCAACTCCAACTCCGCATCCACAGCTCACACCCCGGTTCGGGTAGTTGATTAATGCATATTTTTGCGGGTTGGGCGGCACGGATTGGCTCCCATAACAGGTCGGGTAGTTGCGGGTATTAAAAAAACCCTGACCCACGCATCACTAGCGTGACTGTAGCCAAGAAAAAGGATCAGAAGCACCACAATGTTATGTGCAGCTAGCAGAGCATCAGCAACACCTTCTGTCCTCTGCCTGTGTCTACACCGGATGTATAGATCAACCTTGTCTTCCATTATTTATTAAAGCCAAAAACAATTTCTCTATTGGACTGCACAAAATCCCAGTGAGAAGCTACACTGGGATTTTGGTAAAAAAAGGTATAGGCTGAAAATCTAGAATCTAGTGAAACAGGTGATATGGACAAAACACAGTGCAGTGCAGTAAAAGTAAAGCTAGCAAGTGTCACCAGTCTTTCTCACAATACATAAGTATTTAAGCTACTTTCTCTGATATTACACATTGGTTGAGTTAGATGGTTTCACTGTTCATATAGAAGGTTTTGAATTTGCTTGTTATAGCTGACAATTTTTTTTAAAGAGGCTGGAGTAAAAAGTGAATCGTTGAACAGTGGTTGTGTGCATTTGTGTTTTTGACTGTGTTTTGCAGGGTCTTTCATTTTCAGTTGATGAAACAAGCCAACTAAAGGTCAGCATTTCATACGGAAGGAAGTTATGTAATACAGATTTTTTTTGTACTGTATTCCATTTATCCATTCATAGATTATCTATACCAATTTCTCGTATGCAAAGTCGTGGGGGGTTGGAGCACATTCTAGCTCACATTGGTGACAGGCGGGGTACACTCTCAACAGGTTGCCAGTCTATCACAGAGCTAACATATATTGACAGACAGCCATTAACACTCACACTCACATATACAGGTAATTTAGAGTCACCAGTTAACCTCTATGTAATATCTAAACAGTGCTATCTCTAGGAAATGTGTAGCGTCCATACTTAGCTTATAGTGCTCCTTATATTATGTGTAATTAGTGCTGGAGAGATAGCAACATGCTAAGAGATACCAGGCGTTGCCAATTAGCTTGTTATAAGAAGCACAATTTTCAAGTGCCCATATTGGCTTTGACCTTTTTAGAGACCAGGGTTTTCCCTGCCTATCTAACTCAGAGGCATGGCTCCTTTGTATTACTGGCCACTGCCTTTGTTGAAGATCCCGGAAAATTAGCCTGTTTCACCTCAAAAACCCTGCAGCCGCTCAGTGTCTTGGACAAGGATGGCTTTCCCCGGAGCTAACGGTGCAGGAGAGAGGCTGCTCTCTGCTGCTGGAGACGTGATGTTAATAATAACACAGCGGAGCACTCCTCCTCCCCCTCATTTTGTTATACAGGCAGGAGACTGTAAGATGCTTTCAAATTAATTAATTCGTTAATTAATGCAGTTAACTTTTTAAAATGAAAAGGCTGCGGACCATTTATTTTATCTGCCAGTTCTGTTTCATATTGTATTTCAGTGGCGTAAGGACACAAGTGAGTGGTTTGGCACACAGTATACTGGAGCAAGAGACTGAAAATAGCGCCGCTTTTTCTATTAATTCAATCGAGAATCGGTTTTGAATCAAGAACTGATTGTGAATCGAATCGGCACACAAGAATCGTGATAGTATTGAATCAGGATCGTCCCAGCCCTACAAAATAAACACCGTCATTTATCACAACCTTTATTTTTCAACATTTTGTTCCGTCTTGATATAAAATTTAAATCCCTATGGACACATTTACTTCACTTTCACTTAAGCGCACAGCACTCTAAAGGTGCGCACACAAACTGTGTACGCCGCATCACACACATTCTCCAGCCTTTGCCACCTTTGTCTCAAAAAGATCCCGGGAAAACCCCACAGACCATTAAAGCCCCTCATTATATTGTATTAATTTATTCTTGAGCAGTTTCTCACAGAGTCGTAGGCTGAAATGTTCAGGATTTCTTTATCTACTAAGGTAACACTGAACATTTTAGCCTTGACTGACATAATGAGTTTTGGGCTATTAAGTGCAATAGGTGCTTACCTTTTCTTTTTATTGGTTTGTTAGCTATATCTAATGGTATTATAAGTATTATCAAACTTATGAAAGGCATATTCATCGCTTTAAACCTGAGTAATGTCTTGAAAATGTAAGTTTCTTTACTCTTCCTCTAAGCTACAGCCACTATCAAACTGCCATGGAGGCTGTTGTGGCAAAAATAAGAGAATCAAAGCCCCATTGTTGCAGTCTTTTGTTAAAACTCTTCCCTGTTCAATAGGTTTTTGATATTTTTTCAATCTCTTTTATAAATTACAAACCAAACACAGTTCTCCCACTACCGCTCCAGACACAAGGATAGTGTATCCTGTGCAGAGACAGGATTAAATTGAACTCACAACACTGTGGGTTTTACAGACATATCTCTTCTGATTCTTCTCATTCTCATTGTCTGCCTGTCTGTCTGTCCCTCCATCTGTCTGTCCCTCCATCCTCATATTCCTTTTCCTTTCATTCATCATGTCTCTGCTGCACTTCTGTTCACAGTCTCTTGTTACCATAACAACCAATGAATCCTGTGCCCTTCAAAACAATTAGCATTCAACACTGTTGCTCCTGCCAACACCTAACCACATCCACCTATCCTGATCCACCCATCACAGGAGCTCATGGGCCCTAGAATAAAATGCAGCGTAAAGGAAATATACCGAGGTCCCATATGTTAGTGGGGTATACAGGTCCTCATAGACCAGTATTGTATGCTTACAATAGATCTGGCAACCGTAGTTAAGGGCCACTAAAAAAAAAGCCCTTGACTTCCTGCCCAAAATATAATCTACCATAATGAATGCATTGCTGTCATCAGAGTAATGATTTCAGACTGATCCTGGATGAATCAATGCTCGGAGCTCTTCCTCTATAAGCCTGTGAGTACAAAAGTACAATGCTCTGAATGATGGCTTCTAATTGCCTTAATCCGCCCTCTTTTCTGGTGATATGACAAGCAAAGCCTAATCACCTCTACTAACTGATACTGCTCTTAATTGAGATGCATGGGACATGCTGGAGCCCGAGGAACGTGTAGGTTTATCTCCCATTCAGTTAATTCAGTTTGGCCTTAAATATAAACACACGGAGACTGCGACACAGGTTTATCAGCACGCCTCGCTTTGTAGTTGAGCCTAAAGGCCTTTACACACCGGGAGTGTTTTTTTTCATGCGATTAATTCGCACGTCAATATATTTTTTCAAACCGTTTGTTGTTTTTGTCAGTACTTTCACACAAAACGCAAATTTTATGCAGCTAAATAGCGCCATAATAATTTTTTTTGGAACATGGTTGATTTTTCTGAGCTTTCGCACTTCGAATAAAGGCTGTTGATTGTTTGTCATCACCCCGTGCTGTATGACAAAAGACAAAGGACATGCGTTTTTTTAGTCTATATCTGTTGAATATAGTGAAGCGTAATCTGCACAGACAGCTGTTTAAATCACACAAATACCCCACTGTATATGTGTTTTGTACTTATTTACTGTATATATATTGATTGATCAAGGCTCCCAGTCTGTCTGTGAGCTTGTCGGTTTAACTACAGGCAGAATCCCCTCACTCACATCACTGGATGATGTGGAATCCATCCTTTTCTTTCTGAAGCTGAGCTGTCACAAATTCTTTCGCAAATTAGTGTTTCTGTCACAAATTCGTATCACCGCTGGTATGATTAGTTTTGATGCGAAAAATTCATTTTTGTGTTGTTTATTCATCACGTCCCCGGTGTGTAAAGTCCTTAATAGTCAAACATTAATTTGAGACATCCTTTCAGTGAACTGCTTGAACATCATGTAATTTCATCCTGAATGACCTCGTTTATTATGATGAAAGTGTTTCTGTGAGGCATTTTTCTTTAAGTTGACTCATTTGATTTATTACTGGAATAAATGTAAACACAGCTATTAAGAAAAGCTCTGCATTCACATCAAAGTGGCAGTAAAGATTCTACTCATCTGCAAACACAATGCACCTTGGTACCAAGCTGCAGAGATTCTGCAGTGTATATTATGTTGGTTCCTGTCTTTGACTGAAAAAAAATGATCTAGTGGGCAGCCGATGAAAAGTTTACATTATGTGTAGTGGTTACCGGGGTTACCATGGTCCTGCATTTATCCATCTTTACATTGAATACATTGTTTTTTATGTCAAAAGTTGGGGTCTGTTTAGAACAATTCAGAAGGGCTTTTTACCTGCTCATCATTGTTTTCACAGAATTTCAAACTGGTACAGATTTAATGTAAATTGTGTCATATCGGATCACGTCATTACAATACCTGATCTGCTTAATAAGGTGAATTTCGGTGGCGATAACAATCCGGTGTATCGGATCAGTGCAACCCCAGTATTGGCCTCACGACATCTTTTTCAGCCAACATGGAAGCTGCACTATCATTTATTTTTACGTTTTTCACTTTGAATAAAGGCAATTTAAAAGTTCTTATTTTTATAAGTCTACTTGTATAGCGGTGTCGATCTCATCTCCACTTGTCACCATTTTTCAGGCTTTGGCAGAGGAAGGTGATGTCCCCATTCTTAATCTTAGCTACAAAGCTCCGATTGTTTTGGTTCTTTTTCTAACTCATGAAATCATCAATTAGCCATCAATCAGCACAACACCAGACCTATCTAAATCACAGAAACAGTCTGAGATATGGTCTGAAACCAGGCAATGTAAAGACAGCATTAAAGATAAATGCCTAATACATTAATGAAACTAGCTGCATACTGAGGTTTTAAAAAAGGGCTTCTCATGAAAGCTGTTTTGTTGGCTAAGTTCAGAATAATGCATGAAGTTCCTTGTTACATACTGTATTAATTGCATGGTATTTTTAACAGAGTTCCCAAAAGGGACTGGTTAAGTATAGCCTATAGTGCACTCATATTCATCACTGTAGCCCTGGGGGATATGAAGCATTCTTGAGAATAGAAAAAAAACAAGTTTTTGGTATTGATCTGCACTGCACCAATGACAAGTACTGAGAAGGCCCTTTGTTAACAAAAAAGTAAGATCTCACAGTGAAAGAAACATTTTTCAATACTTTTTTCCATGAAACTTTTTGATCAAGGATTCTTTTCCTAAAGCTATTTTTATTCAGCCAACAGAGTTACACGACGCTTTGCGCTTTTGCTTTAGTAATCATTAGCAGCGTGTTGCTGATATCAATTCATAGTAATAGTTAATTCTTGAGATATAAGAACACAAATGTTACAAGTCACTTTTCCCATACCACTTCATGGTAATTAATGGTGAATTGTGTTCCTGTGTGGGTAGAAGAACTGTGACACTTGTTGACACATGGTTGTGCTTCATTGGCGTTTACACACAGTATAACTGGAGAAAAATATTCCAGAGGGGTTTTTTTTTTCTCCTTCTGGACCATATTATGTAGAAATGAGCTGTAAAGGCCTGACAACACCCGCAAAGGTCATCTCTGCCTTTGAGCCAGTGTGAGGCAGACAGGAAGGGGAAACATCATCAGATGACACCCATTTGAAAAACTAAATACTGTGACAGAACATGCTCCCACTGGAAACAAGGGGATGCCACAAGCCTTCTATCTGGTTTCAAGATCTGTTCAGCTGCACTGCACACATTGTTTTCAATTGAGTTAGCAGTTCAGAATAGATTCAATCAATTAAAGTGACATTGTTGCAGGCTTGCAGTCAAATGGAAATATTAAATCATCTTTCCAAGTATTCTGGCACCAATACGCCCCCACACAGAGAGACTATTTGCTTGCTGAGAGTGATGCAGATTAATTCCCCAAAACATCCTAATTGCCTAATGAACCTTTTTCAAACAACAGAATTGTGTTTTGAGTTATAGAACCCCCTGAAGATGCGCCCAAAGTCGAATTCAAAGAAGCCATGTAAAAAATAGTCATTTGACTCCTAAGTCCTACTGCCACACTGTTCAAATGTACAAATAAGCATGCAGTGATTGTTACTTAAAAAGGAAAACACTGGTACAATTTGCATGACATCTTATTTTGTACCACAAATGTCACTGAAGCCCAAATGTAAGAATTAATTTCTTGTATATTTCTGTGCAGTTTAAAATATGTTCCGCTGCTGGATCTTCCTGTTCTTTGTATCGTGTCTTTATTAGGATTAAGGATTTCTTCTTTCATTTTTAGTGTAATCTAAGTTTAGAAACAGGCTTTTCTTTGAATATCAGACATTAGTACAACCTCCAGATATGTTGCTGGTGAACTGAAGGCAGCAACTTTTATATTTACTCTCATCTTTTTTGAGGGCTGCTATCGGTTTATGGCAGGAGATCCATGGAAATATGAATGAAAATACACCCATATATGTTTAAAAAAATGACCGGGTCATCCAAGAACGTTCCACTTTTTACTCTAACAAGAGCAAAGGAATTGCAGTTTTCATCACCAAACTGCAATTACGGCTGAGCTAAATTCACATACATACAGTCATTGAAGTGTTTGTCTTCAATTAAATCAGCATTTTGTTTGTTTGTCAACTGATAATAATAAAAAATTCAGGCCAGTTCAACTGCTGGTTCCAATGATGTGCTTTGAATTTTGGTAGTGAGTCTAAACTTGTGTTTAACATTTGGATAGCAGATATGGATTGTAACTATAAATTTACTCTACAAACATTATATGGGCTTTGTTTTCAGGGTTAGGTGTTATGTTTGTGAGACACTCCCCCTTTTAAAGCTACTATATACTGCATTTGTGACCGATTTTTAAAGATTTTCATCTCCCGTAGGAACAAATTGGCTTGGGGATGAATGCCAGAGACAGGGTAGGAAGGTTACACACCAACATATTGTTGATTTTGGTCTTTTCGTGAGATTTGCTGGTAATAAGAAATATATAGACTAATACCACCCTCATCCTTTTTCTTTTTGTTTGTTTTTTTCTTTATATGCTATATTTTTCAGACTCTATCTGAACTGCTCCCTTCCCCAGATGCAAACAGCAGGGATCAAAATCCCCCTCTCCCATCCACCCTCCTATCTCTTGAGCATCTTTACCATGACAGGGGGGCTAAGAGCAGATATTGTGTGATAGCAGAGATTGTAGTGACCACAGACATAGCAATGGGTGGGTTTAACCCCCGAAAAGAGCTGTCATGGATTACAGGGATTATTTGACAAAGTACTCAGCCCATCATTTTGACTGTAACTCAGCACTGCATCATCGATCTTGGCACTCTCCAAAAAATAAAGGGGGGAGGGGGAAGTATAACCTTTAGCTACATCAGCATGGACACCTTAAACAAAACAAATGGCTGGACCTCTGAAATACTTGCTGCGTGTTCAGAAAAAAGAGAATGACAGCAGTATGGCTGACCACATGGGGAAAATAATGGCTACAAGAGGGTTTCATTTTTCACACAGTCAAAGATTCTGAGGAGCATTTTAACACTCAGAGCTTTGGAAGAATACTTCCCACTGAAGCCTGTCATAACAAGAACACTTTATAACTTGTAACTAGATTTATTGATATGCAGGTTACACCTCTATGGTGAAGAATAGCTGATGCACTGTAATTTGATGACCTGCACGTCGGATTTGTCACAGGAATTTACATTCTCAAGGTAACGTATATTATTTTGATCTCAGGTGAATTACTGCATACAGCTCCATGAAACAGAGAAAATAATATGTGCATTATAATTGTGTTTACATGACGTATAACGGGGGGAGGTTAAATGGGGGTGGTTGAGATGGCAAAAATATCATTGTCCTTGATGATATCCTCCCTCATCTTTTGATTACCTGAAGCAACTGTTGCTATACATTTTCTGATCACATCACACTACTGAATCACATGGAAATTGCATTATAAAAAGAGATAATACAGAACATCATGACCTGATATTATAGTATTTTAAGGCTAAATGTAATAGACATGGACTGAGTGGTGGTGATATTAGTTTAAATAGCCAGAGGCCTTTTTCAGCATCATCATAATCATGCTGTCATTTTGTTACCTGGACAGTCCTGTAATAGGAACAATCACTTAAAGATTAAATATGAAGGATTTGAAGCAATTAGCCAATAAAATACAGTATGGAGAGATCCAGGCCAGCTGATTTAAGATAAGAGTTGGCAGTGAGAACGGAAATATAAATATAGCACACAACTTTAAAAAAATAAATAAATAAATAAAATTCAATTTAAGATGTTTCATTGAAGGATGTTTGGCCAGCATGCTTTCAGAGCTCTCATCTGTAATGAGAAGGACTCAGCAGTGTCCAAAAGTAATTGCAACATGTTTGTTGTCCACATAAGTTGGCTGTGGAAGTTTTCAGGGTTCACCTTAGTCAGGCTCTCTTTGCATTATCTGGTTTCTTTAAGCCTAACATTGTGGATCCTGGACAAGCATTAAGTAATATTAAGTCAGGTAAAAGTATACAATTTAAACACAATAATAATAATAATAGTAATAATAATAAGAAGTGCCAGAAATAGTAGAGAATATTATCATCAAGTACTTAAATCAACAGACAGTCCATTTGTGAATTATTATTGAGATATATCATTTATAGTCAACATTTTCAACACCTTAAGTTATCCAGAGTGAGTTTGAATGAAAAAAATAAATATTACTGACATTTGTGCTCTTGCGCCTGAAGATGAATAGATGATTGTAATGGATAATAGAGTTAAAAATAACAGTCTCTGCTGCAAAATCTTGAGATAAAGTGTTTGCACAAATAACCAACGGTTGGAACAAAAGGCTTTCACTAATGTTTAATAAAGTCACCGTGTATGATTTATTGGGAGCTTATTTTCAGTCAGCTTTTATTTTTTTCTAATACTGGGGCTTCAGGTGGTATATATACTTTCATTTTCAGTCATGATTTTATTGAGTCAACTCGTGTACCCCTGAGCTGAAGTCAACAATTGAGTGCGATGGCTAGCTACCCTCAATAAATCAGAAATCCTGAATGACAGAATTTCTGCACACAACTTAAAAAAATAACATTGGCTAGCTAGATTCTTGTGGTCAAGTAAACCTGTCGCTCTGTGCTCTTTATTACAGTACCTTTCACTTCACTTTGAATACAGTAGTGTTGTCAGGGTTCTGGAGAATGATGGATGACTCTGGATGGATGTTTTTCCACAGAGTTTACTGATGAGTAGGCATGCTGATTTTAATCTGATCCTTTGAAGTGAACCAGGGGTTTGTATCACAAAATTGTATCATAAAACTTTTGGATTAACCATCTAACTTTAATCTTAGCTCATATTTTCTAGGACCATGAAGCTGAAGTTTAACCAGGGTTGATCACAATGCTGCACAGCTGCAGTAACATGTTTCATACAGGGTCAGTTCAGAGGATCAGATCAACACTCCTAAACAATTGACCTACTAATCAATCAAATGAGAGAAAAATGGAGTCATCATTGTTTGTCATTACTTTCCAGGACAATTAAAACAAATATTAAATAAATGGTTGCTGCACAATCATTTAAATACAGCGCCTCTAACAAACTGTGAGAATCTTTAGTAGCTGGTCCAGTGGTAATCAATAATGAATGACATTTACTGTTGCCTGTCATTTTTCATTCCTGACAGGATTCACAACAGTGACTCATTTAACATAGCCAGCCTTCGCACTGTTCATCATGCCATCACTGGAGTTCACAGGAACATGACAGGACTGTGAATAGAGCATAGTTTTTTATAGACTGAATGAGACGATCATGATTTATAAATAAAAAAACACCTTTTGTAACTTTTAATTACAAAAGATAATAAGTGTTATTAATTATGTATCAAGCTTTGTTTTCTTTGTATTTGGTTTCAGAATAAACAGTAGTTACCCTCTCAAACCCAGGCAGCTTTAGATCTAGTGTATTGCTTATACTGCATTTATTCATCATCATAGTTTGTCTTTGTATGGTTTCCCAAATAAGTCTCTGTGTTGGTGTTAACAAGTTGGCATTTGTCATGTTAGCAAAAACCTTTTCTACACTGTCACATTTGCTTTATCTGAACTAATGCAGTGCAGCTCCTCACATACAAAATCTTGAGATACATCTAAATAGAAGTTGTCTCTCCTGACCGGACTCCATGTGGAAATCATACACGTTGTATGTGTGTGCTGTGGATGGGATTTAAATCACTGATCTGTGTGTGCACCTGCAAAATAACCAGGCCTCCCATAGAGAAATAATATTAGGTCTTAGAAAGGGGCTTTGTTCTGGCCTATTTGTGTGATTATTTTGTATATTTTAACCTGGCTTGATATTGCTTTTTTCTACTGCATTGATCTAAGTTTCTCATGGGAATTAACAGTTTCATCATATTGAATATGCTACGCTTGATCTGTTGATGTTGGATATGATTAGCTGGATTGTAGATAGCTGAACTCACAAAGCTAGACATCAAGTGGCACTCTCACCCCTGGGTTTAGATATGAGCTTATGAACATTAAAGAACCAGGGTTTTTAACTATTAGCTGATCTCTAGTAAACACACACGAGGAACATCTTAATACCAAAAAGCCTGGGTTAAAGCCAAATTTAGCTAACTCACTGATCTCAGCTTCATGATACGAATGTCAACCCCTTTTTGCAGGTTATGTATACAGTTGCATTAACCCACATTGTAAGCGTTGAACAGTATTTTGATTTTGTGTTTTTATCTTGTACTTCGGATCCATTTTGGACACATCCTTAAGTGTAGAGCTTTGTCAAATACAATGACATGTCAATTTCTTGGAATAAAGTAATTCCAAAGTCAGGTATGCAATCAGCTCATCATTATTAGTTGAACTTTTTTTTCTTTCACACAAGTCAAAAGAGACTTAAAAGCATTTGAGGGGCTCTATGAGACAAGACAGTCTAATCGGATTGGTCATATTGTTGATTTGTAGAGCCCAGACGTTGGGCCAGTGGGGCACATTGTCAGTAGCTTTGTGGAGCAAAAGGCTCTCGTCAAATGGTCTTTAGTAACACGCTTGACTATAGTGACATTTATGAAGTGGTGTTCAGTTTGCATCTCAGAGCTGCTGCACAATGGGTTTTGGCAATATTAATAGGCCACACTGCCAACTGTGCTGATTTATTTAGCCGCCATAAGCAAAAAAAAAAAAGTAAAAATATCCACGCACAAAGACTCCCTGCAATGATTACTTGCAGACATATTGGTCTCCCAGCCATTTTCAACATGAATAAAATTTTGAGTGAATAATTAATAAACAAGCTAGAGTAGCAGTGAGTCTGTTTGTGTGTGGGATTTGTCTCATTTTAGTCCATGGACTTAAATTTTTAGAAGTGAATCCCTTACAGCGACACAAAAACAGCACACAGAGGTATGAGTGTGTTACTCAGCCTGCTTGCCTCAGTTGTCTTGTCAATTTTTTCAGCATATAATTTATAATACTTTGTTGTTTTTGCATGCATTTATACTTAAATTTAACTTTTAAAAGATTTAATTAGCACCTTTTATTTAAAGGAAGAGACAGTTTTACACAAAACTGACCTTCATATATTGCACAAATGCTATAAATCCACCCCTCTGATAATTGGTGATACAATCTGCGTGCCTCTCTGACCTGGAGCAATGTGTTGTTGCGGCAATAGGTCCTGGTGCAGTATTCCAAGACAAATTGGTCTCATCTTAGTCAGCATATTTTAGAAAGAGTGACCTTTAACCCCAGATCAGCAAAACAAGGGCCCATTCCTGGAGACAGGTTTGAGAGGGGTGCTTGCTTTCAAGCGCCTGGTTGCCAGGCATGGGCTGTGGGCTTAGTGGGTGTTCAGACCAGAACCAGCCTTGCATTAAAAAAAAATGCTAGGGGCTGTGTTGGTGTGGGCTACTGGTGAGGCGATGAAATATGATCCAGGAAGTCCAATCTTGAGTCAGCGTTTGAATGCTTATCAGATGTCAAAGCATTACACAGTGAGACAGTACTTCAGCGGAAATACCAGGAATTATGTGTTTGCATGTATTTGATTGGCCAACACAGCACCTTGCCAGATGACGTACCATTGTGTTCCTGCAAAAGTTGAGCAAGGTTCAACTTTTTTTGCCAGATGACCTCGTGTTTTCTGCAGGAGCCCTCAGCGTTGGCATCCCTGCTCCAACAAGGAATGGCCTTCATTCAAATGAATAAGGGGGGCTTTGTTTTTTCACACAGGGCTGTTGTTTGGTGACAGGCTGGCAGGTGAGTCCTATCTGTAAGGTTAGATATGGGGCACCCGGAGCCTGCTCTGAAAACAATCTCTATGATAGGCTCTGGACTCTCTACTCTTAGAAATGTTTAATCAACCACAGTTTATTGCACAGCAGTTGATTACACACGACTGAATACCAATGCATACTTCAGGCACCTTTGGCTGCATTCACACTTGTAGTTAGAACAGTCCATTCATGAACAGTTTACAAGGCCCCCTTAGCATGTCAAGTATACACAAGATCAAGAACTCATCCCTCTGTTGAATTATTCTGTAATGACATTGCTGGTTTGTGTCCCTTTTTTTTAAACCTGTAACAGTAATATATTATTCTCTCCTGCATTTTCATTTTCGATAATAAAAAAGAAAAGTTTGAGCCTTCACTCTGCACTTGTAAGCTGCAACTTTGTTAAAAACGCTATTCTTTTTTTCGATTCAGACAAGTAGAATTTTGTTGTGCTCAGTCTTCTTCTTTACAAAAGGCAAGGCGAGCTAATTTCCTCCTTTGCTGTGGCTCAAGATAAATCAAAGGCAATTTAGTTACTAATTGACTGAGCATGAGAGAAAAGTCTGAAGCATCTTCTTTTCTTTTGCCTGATAGTCACTGTGTTGGACTCATTAATCACATGATTAATAAGGCCAGATTAGTTTCCCAACCAGAGACAGGGATCATTTTTCAATTCACCAATTACTCTGCGTCTCCCAAAATGTCATGTATTTTGGAGCACAGTGCCGTCTTATGACTGCATTAACAGCTTCAGCTCCCATGGGGGTTTTTGACGGGGGGTCTATGTCAGACGCATCAGAGCTGCAGTTGTCAAATGCTAAAAAAAAGTTGTTAAATCTTTGTCAAAATCATGAGGTGTTCCCATTTTCTCAGCCAGTACAGTGCTGAATGCCCATTTAGCTTTAGCAGAATAGTACTGCACCATGTTTTAGCTTTTCAGAAAGATTTATGAAAGAAGCCCCTGAATGGAAAAAATACACTGTGGAAGAAATGCTGGTCGAGCACAAGCTAGCCTGGAAGTCATGCAGGACTTTTATCGGGCAGAAAACATCTGCTGCACTGTTTGCTGTTGTTTGAATCTGAAGTTAATATGAAGTTTCAGCTGTCTGGGTTAGCCAAACTAAACGGATATCTTCCAAAGTTACAGTCTTTTTATAACATAATTTCCTCTTCAGCATTATATTTTGTATCTCTGGAAACTTTACACTATCTACGTTTTATTATAAAATTCTGTGGTGTTCAAATTAAATTTGTCCTCACAACAGTTTGGATTTATGGACCCACCTGGATCAGTGTGATCGAAGATAGTAATTGTTTTTATGTGGCCCCCAATTAATCCTTAACTCACTGTTAATGTGGTGATATAGGAATAAGTTTCTTCCCTATTATCTTTATTACCTTCCATGGGAATCTTAATACAGTCAGTAAACTTTTTTTTTATTTCTATAAACAACATAATGAGTCCAGACTAATGATGAAGTCCTTGCATGTTTAACTAGATTTTAAACATCACTTGACTTTTGCTCTATTTTCACCCATTTGACAGGTTATGCCCTCAATGGGTGGGACATGTGTTGGCAGCTCCAAACTCTTCACACTGCTCCCTTTTTGTATGAACCTTCTCTTAATGGAATGCTACATCTTGTTTTTACACTGTAATTTTGTCTGCTCCAGAGTGAACTGTAAAAGCTTTGGATGCATATTCATAAAATGTAATTCAAACACGTCTACTCTTTCTAACTTGACATTTACTATCATGGAATATTGAGTTAAAAAATGAGGAAAAACAGATTTACATGGGCTCTAAACAATTTCTGTCGGTTCTGCCTCTTCATTTGATTGACAGGACAGCTGACACAAAAACACATTTTCGTGGTAGACACTTGCTAATTAGAGCCAGGCAGAAATCTTACAAAAATATCTCATTTGCACATAAGGCACACATGCTCATGTGCAACTGAGTAGCTATAACATTTTCACACTGCTGCCAGTCTGGGACATTTGTTGTATTTCATCAGCCTGTCTCTTTCCCTTATCTGCTTCTCTCCTCTGTCAGTAATAAGCAGAAAAGCCTTACTAATGACTTAAAAATAGAAATATGACTTAATCAAAACACATTTAGACAAGGTGCATGTCTGTTGCACAGTATATGAAAGAGGAGCGGGAATAAAGAGAAGAGAAGGTGAAAATCTTCTTATAAAACAAATTTAAAACTACATTAGGCAATTTAAATGAAATTATAAAGAACTGGAAAAACACATTTAAGTCCCCCTCTGCCCTCAGTTGCAGACTTAATAGATTTCAAGTGTGTAAAACCAAACTGATTGCTCAGTCTATCTGTAATTAAAACATTTATCTACTAACTATTATTAGAAGCATAGATTAACCATTGCAGCGATAAGCATACTTTGTGAAACAAGCAGTCAGGTTGCAGCACAGAGTGAGCCCTGCTCCTTTAGCAGCAGGCAAACTTAATAAGTTGTGAACATCATTTGTCACATACAGTAGATTAGTCGCAGCAGTTGCAAACCTTTAGCCTGGTTGACTGAGCTTGGCTCCAGATGAACACGTCTTTTGCTGAGGGGGGAAAATAAGTTGCTTCCTCGTGCTGCAGTGTGTGTTTCAGTATTGCACTCCCAGTATTCAGTTTGTTTCACATCACCAGTTCTGTGGACATATTTATTTGCTCTCTGTAGTTTGTAATAGGAACAAGGTTGATTCGTGCATGTGTGACTAACTGGCAGCATGCAGACCTTCTTGAACACAGCTTGTTTTGATGACAGATAAAAATAGACTATAGTTTAGTCCCTACAGAGCTTCCCTGTACTGGGGACACATGGCAGAAAAAAAAAAACTGTGTAAATCGGTGCAAACAGATTTGTAAACTGTGCACACGGATTACATGCTGTCTTCTGTTCTTCAGAGAATGGACCTGCCTTGCATTGACTGCAGTGACCACTTCCACCCAGTAAGACCATTTTTATCTAGATTTAATGGCAGATTAAACAATAGTGAAATCACTTAAATTGATTTAGCTTTGTGTTTGTATCTTTGTACATATAAAAACTGTGAAACTCCAAAAACACAAAGCTAAATCAATTTAACTGATTTCACTATTGTTTAATCTGCCATTAAATCTAGATAAAATTGAACTTACTGGGTGGCAGTGGTCACCGCAGTCCATGCAAGGCAGGTCCATTTGCGAAAGAACAGTAGAGCGCGGTTTAGACACATCAAGTTTTTTTTTTTTACCATGTGACCCCAGGGGGGCTCCGTAACTCCCTGGTTTTAGGGTGCTGGATGTGATTTGTAATCACACTGAATAGTGCTGGATTCTCTCACAGAAGCTCTTTTTATGATTGCTACTAATTATACATGATTCTTTCTAAAGAAAGTGACAAACCCAAGATTTAAGTTGTACTTTAGTCATAAGTATGTCTTGTTAAAAATGATTTGTGGTTTGTCATGTGACTGTACATTATGATTGTTATGAGATCAATCATGAATTGTGTGACAAGAACATTGTATAATAAGCTATTAATGTGCTTTATTTTGATGTACAAGAGATTTAGATGGTAAAGTTTATTCAGATTTGTTTACCCCAAGGAATTGACTATTTTCTACAAATGGGTACATACGACACCTTAAACCCCAAAGCAAGAAGAAACCTTCAGATATGTGTCCTTACAGACAGATGTCATACTTTATGGAGTAATCTCTTGTGCAGTCAAACAAGGTTGAATCATATACTGTGTTTATAAACATCACAAATTCAGAATTGAGGGAAAGGCAATAGGTGTTTGATTAAGTGTGACGATTTGGCACCAACTCTATAAACCCAACTGGTCCCAGGAGAACATTAAAAAGGCTTACATAAAAAGAGGTCACTGGCGTAATCTGAGGAATTGACAGCTTTATTAAAACCACGATGTAATAAGGCCAGGACTTGTCCATACTAGATTTACAGGGCAGTTTTAATAAGCAGCTTCCTGGCTGTAGACACTCTCTTTCTGACACAAATATGAATTACTTGGTATAAAGTAAGGAGTTTCTTGTCTTCAAAAAGGTCAGCAAATATGGAAACATTAGTTTTGTGGCATTGTTTTGTTTGGGATGGCATTTTCCCACCAAAAATAGGACATACTCTTGAACTTGAAGACATGGAAGTTTCTTAGATTTTTACAAATCAGTGGTTTGAGATTCTTGTCCCTGCACCTTTTCACTTTGCTTTAATGATCTTGTATACAACTTAAATTATTAAAATACATTGTATAAACATTTTATTTATTGAACGAGGTAAGAAAACTAGAAGAGTTCTCTGCTCTGAAATTAATCTTGGTCTTTCAGCCACAGGAGTAAAATGTCATAAACTGCATTTTAATCCTTAAATCCATAAGTATTTTGTCAAATATTCTGATCTTGAATCTTCAGAGAACTGGTACTTAAGTAAGATTGAGCTACAGATTAAAATAATATTGCTTTTCAAAACATATTATTACCACTACTAAACTCCCCATTTATTAAATTTTATTAGTTTGCCATTTATTTATCAATTATAGATACAAAGGACATTTTTTTATGTTTATATAAAGTATATTTTGTACAGTGTTACATATAGGCTGGCACTTACCAAACATACATTTGTCAGCACGGTAATAACTATAACTTTGGTCATTGCAAGATGGTTGTGTGCACTGCTTTCAGCGGTCCACCGCTACGAAGCTCATGTCCTCTGAGCTAGCACTGTCATACTCAGGCTCCAGCTTTTCTTCTAAATGATCTGATTGATCACTTTGCACAAACTATAAACCTGATTACCTGTGGCTTCAGGTACATCTTCATTTTCAGAGTTAAGATGGATTTATGCTTGGCGCAAGGTAGGGCTGTGCGATATGTTGATATATATCGTCTGACGAGAGAAAAACATCTATTGTTTCATGTTATGCTCTATCGTTTATTTCCTGTGTGGCGCAAATCACACTCTTTATGGCAGTATTTTTCGTCATTTGGAGTCTGTCCATCTTTTGCACGGATTACATTGATAAATTACTCTTCTTGGCTTTTTACTTGCGAAGGTTTTATGGCATTTACAGTAACGTAATGTGTGTAGTTGTCATCAACTCTCCACCGCTGTCTGTCTCTCCTCTGCTGCGCTGCACACACATGGAGGGCACAGCCCCGCCCGCGCAGAGAAAGAGCAGAGAAGAGGAGAGAAGCAGCAAGACGGCAACTATAAATGACAGCAAAACGCAGTAGTGACTGTCTTTATTTATGTTATTTACCAGTGAGTCTCTGCTGCTTTTCGCTGTCATTTATGGTTGCACTACTCTCCTCTGCTCTCTATGGTTCACCGCAGGCGGAGCTGAGTCCTCCGTGTGTGCTGCAAACACAGGAGAGAGTGAACCAGGTGAAGTACACAAGTTGACAACGACACGTGTTGCGTTACAGTAAGTGCAATAAAAGCTTCAGGAGTAAAAAGCCAAGAAGAGTAATTTAATTTAATCCGCACAAAGGATGGACAGACAACCGGTGGGAAGGCGTGGGTGAGGGTGAGGGGACGGACCAACTATTTATTCATTGAATTAAAATTACCTATATTGGGACATGAGATTTTGGTCATATCACCCAGCCCTAGAGCAAGGGATTAACAGAGTCCCACTACAGATACCTATGGCATAGGTTTTGATTTGATTTCCAGTCCAGCGTTGGTTCTTACTAGTTATTTGCACGTCCGCAACACTTTTGAATGTACATGATCAGGCCGTATCGTGTTTTAACTACAGTATATTCACCACAGTAACTGTTTCAGTTCATCTTGTGATATAGAGTGATGTGGACTACGCATGTACCTATGTACCTGTGTAACTGGAGTTACATCCAGAAGAATTCTTTCTTGCAGTCCTTGTGTTTATGTTCATTCATTCACTGTGACAGGCCACAGTGATCGCGGTGTACAGAGGGTTTGCAGGGAAATGTTGTTACTGAGAAGGAACTTAAAAAGTCCTTGACATTGTCTTCAATATCAGCAATCTCCACCGGCATCAGAAACTTGTCTCGTCTCCTTGTGGTATCTCTGCTGAAACTCTGATGTGTGGCGCACATCAGCGACAGCGTAGCTTCATTGGCTATGTGTGTCGGCCCCGAGGGTACGCCGCAATCCCTTAACATGCAACTACAAATCAAGCTTAACTGTCATTGCAACCCCCCAAAATATCAAAGAAAGTGCTGCTCTGCTGTGAATTCACCACCAGTGCGCCATCATGTTATTATGACAGTATGGTACATAAGCAAACGTCCTCATCCTTGTGTCTGCAGCTATTCATAGTATCAGTCAAACAAAATGAGGCCAAACGGAAAAACACATTACCTGCTAGCTGCATAGGGTACAAAAAATTGCACACTTAAATGCCTTTTTAATTATTTTTTTAAAGACAAACAAAAGGAAAATAACACATTTCAACAAATTTGACAAATTGACACTAGAAAGTAATTTAGACCAACTTGTTTGAGGAATAGCAGGGACTTAACAGGGCTTAACTGAAGAGAAGGCATGAATTAGATGGGGTGTAATATGGTCCCGGGTCTCTAAAGACAAGGTTGATAGGTAACGTTATTGGAGCTTGGAAGTGGAGCAGTCTTTAAAGTCTAATTGAAAAGTCAGACATAACATTTAATCACACATTCTTCTATATCTAATTAATTCTCCACCTCTCCACTGTGGAAAGTACCAGAAAAGTGATTCTCCCTGTCATGTGAATCATGAACTTCAGAGTGTAACATGACATGTACTGAGACGTTCTCTTCAACATGTTTATTGTAGTTTTAAAGCCATCGTTTTTTTTTAATCTCACAAAGCAGGGAATTCTTGTTGAGGATCTGAACCGTGTTTGTACCCTATAAATTGAACTGGGAAAGAGTTGAAAGGAAGTGCAGGATGATATGATAGCCTTCATATCCTTAGGGAAATCAAACCAGCCTGGTGTGTCGGCCATTGTGAGAGCAACGTGCCCTAGTCCACTACAAACACAGGCAAACCAAGCTTTTACTTTGTGCAAGGTCTTTTTCATGCGCCTCCAGCAGAACTAAAGATAGAAAAAACCTTGAATCATGTGTGAGAGAAATGCACCATGCATTATGTATGATGGTTGTTTTCTGAACCATTTTGTTTCAAGGATTAAGGCAAACTTCAAAGATACATTTTCCCCCCTTTCCCTTTTTTAAAAAACAAAAAATGAAATGTTCAATGCTTGTCTAAATGGTCCAGTTTTTAAATTACAGACATTTCATAATATCATCGACAAAAGTGAGCCTGTGGATCAGTCACAGCCCAAACATGAAACGTTTTCACTGTTCTTTTTTTCTAGACGTCTACTGAGTGAGTCTGATTTACACCACAGAGAATACTTTATTGTGGTTGGTTGCTACAGATCTCTTCTGGCTCATGTAGAGAATTACAGCAGCAGGGAAGATGGTGATTAATCATCTGATGTTATCAGCCACTCCCTAATGAAAACAAGCTACATCTTCTCTTGATCATTTCGTTCATTTCAGTCCACCTCCGTCTCTCTGGGAGTATTGATATTTTGCCGTCAATTGTAGCAGTAAAATAAGCCCCCTGTCTGATTCAGCAATTTTTCCTCATAAATATCAGTGATCAATGACCATCAGAGCAACCAGGCTGTTGCTGTTGAACATTAACGCCGTCACTGAGAAATATCAGCATTCACTGAAGTGATGACAGGGTGTAATCCTGAAATGGACAGCATGGATGGGGTGTTATGTTTGTATCCATTTCCCTGTATCAAAATACTTTTGATTTGCATTATTTTCAGACATTTTAGCTTTATATAATAGACAATTTCTGTGTTTTGGACATCATTGTAATGGATGTCCTCTTCAAATAAAAGATTAAAAACTTAATGGATTTGTTGCTGGAATCAGATTGCCGGGTGTGCTGGAAGATGGCTTGGCCTCCTTCCAGTTAGTTGTTTTGTCATTCGTTTGTCCCTAAAGCACCATTTATTGGTTTCCGACAAAATGTAGGAATGATGAATCTCCCTACAACAACGTATTCCACTATTTTTTTCAAAATTATACTCTGTATGGTTTGTTTGTTGTTCAACTTGTTTGGACACTTATCAGATTTTCAACTGAACTTTGTAAGTGACACACAAAACTGACTTTTTACGTCAGGTGTCATGACTTACAGTATGCATTAATGATACACCAGTGTTTGTCCAATTTATCAAATGTGATAATAACATCTGTTCTCATCTGTCTCTTCTATAAACTGCTACACTCATTACATAGGTATTAATATTTGATACTATTCTACAAATCCTGAGGCATGCTGTGGTTTGGGCTGATGAATATTCAGTGACTAATTACATATGATTGTTAAGGCTCTTCATTACTGTGTGTGGCAAAAGTTCATCACAGCAGTGTAGTCACAACATAAAGTGAGCCCAAGATGTAGAGATGTGAAATTGCCTCGGGAAGAAGTAAATGAAAGGCCTTTGTCGCTTTACATTTGACCCTGATCGTCTTTTTTAGTAAGGATTAATTTTAGTCTAGCACCTGTAATAAATCATGATTAGAGTTGACCTAATCTTTCCCTGTTTCCAATTTAATGTGTATAATTTCTGATGAGGGGCTGAAATTAGCTATTTAAGTCGATTTAAGTTACATCTTTGTAGAAACGTAATAACAGTGGTCTCTAATAACACAGAGCCAACACAGAACCTAAGTTGGGCCGGGTAGCACCCTGTATTGCTACAGGTATCAGGTCTCTGTGTTAACAGGGCTTTTCACAAGCATATGGAGCAGCCAGTCGATGGGGAAAAAGCAGCCAGCTCAGGGAGTCCAGGGGCATGACCCCCCAGAGGAAAAGTTTGGCCATAAAAGCCCAAATTTGGTGGTTTCTGGCACATTCCAATGCAACTATTCCATCATATACACTGATCGTAATTATTGCATATTTTAATGAGTTTGCCTACCCGATTGTAAACTGGTAGTGACTTATTGTAAAGGAGAATAAGGCTTCTTGTGTATTTTAGCCCACATAGTCTGTAAATAGCTATTAACATTTAAAACCACACCTATTCCTGACTGATTCATGTATTGTTTTACTAGAAACATAAATGCACTCTTATTCAACAAAAATAAACAAGGTTATTTTAAGGAGGAAGATGTTTTTAATCCCATGTCTTATCTAGCCTATGTATTGGTTTTAAATTAAATGTATTAAATAAACCTATTCCAAAAATAACTCTAAAATAACAAAACATGTGAATCACTTGACTCACATCATGTGAATCTACTGAATCAACTCAACTTCTAGTCATCTTTGTCTTCATCTTCATCTTCACTATCATCCTGAGTGTGAGGCTGAGGCATAGCCTACATTTTCCTCATATGACATACTGTAGGCCTGTTACAACATTGCCTGTTTTAGTGTGTGTTTCAGTGCGTCTTAGATGGCTCTGCTGTAAAAAGTGCAATGTAAATAAAGATCATTCATTCATTCATTCATTCATTAAGCCCAAAAATGTCTGTGTGGTGTATATGGAAAATGAAGCACTTTCAGTGGACTTTTTAAAACTTACTGCGTATTGTCAAGTTGTTGCCGTCTGTGTTTTCCGAACTAACCCGTCTAATGAGGATGTCCTCTGTCTGTGCAAACAATGCAATTCTTAATGTGTTTCGTCATCAATTATCATCAACACTTAAGACGACTCTCCGCTCTCTACTTGGCAGGACACAACCTCTCAGCTGAGCGCGCAAACACGCACATTCATATAGAGCATGTGGAGGCGGGACTGATACAGACAGATAGGCATGCTTCTCTCTCATCATGCTCGCATTGTTTTGAAGTGGAGGCTGGTGGTCGTAAATGTACACGCATAGCGAATCACAACTTGTTAATCAAAACTATTTTATTAGAATCAAAAATTAATATAGTAATGTGCCCACTGAACCTGAATGAGTAGTCAGCTGTTTGGCTGGAAGCTGCCGCTTATGGAAAGCTCCGGGTTAATATGTCTAATACCTGAGCTGCTGTGAGAGTCACTGTCAGCTTCGATCACGTTGTAATGTGTATCATAATTATTCACAGGTAAAAAATGTGTTTTTTGGGGGCAGACAGAGTGTGAACTGTGGAGCACAGGGACAAATTACATGTATTGCTTGTCTTTTAGACCGCAGCTGCTTGCTAATTGATGGAGTATCATGCTGCTGTGTCAGTGTTCTCTCTATTTTGGTCTGTTCAGGTCGACTGCATTTTGAATCATGTTTAATTATCCTCGGGGTCTATTTGAATGGGGTCTGACTGTCCACAGGTCGCTTTCTGATTGGGTTTCTTTTTTTAGAAAAAATAATTTATGCACATGGGTTTTGGATAGGTTTTATAATTTTGGACACATGAATCTAGTCTAATCTTACTTACTAGGTAACTAATATTGTCTTACCAGTGACACAAAGTCCTGTTCTCATAGGACAGAATTTATTTGCCAACCTGTAAACATTCTTCAGAGCCTTTTTTAATAGAGCTTTTCCTGTCAACAAAGTCTGATTGTAAATCTTGGTGAGCATGCATGCCCGCTATCAGACTCACTACACCACTCAAAAATTTAATACATAAGTTAAAAAATAGTAGAAAATGACACTGCAATGTACATTCCTGCCGTTCCTAGACAGGTGTCCATTAGGTGACAGCTTACCATCCTCTACCTGTTCACTGCTGCCCTTGACTTGTGGGTTGATGAGTTCATTTTTTTTTTGTGAGTGTGTGTGAAAAAACTATTTCCAGGGTCAAGAATGAGCATACACAATGGGTATGTGAGTAGTTTTTGCTTTATTGTTTACCGTTTTCTAACTGGACTATTTTTGAGACCGCCACTAACCTTGGAAAAGGCTTTGCAACAACACCAGGCATTGTACTCTACACACAGACACTATTGGAATTACCTTTATACAAATTAATTAGAACAGAAACCTGTTGCATGATGTGTCCACACCAAGTTATCATTAACATGCAGCAGTGCTGTCACTGTAAATTTATTCTCAGACAAATAAGTCAATAATACTTTTCAAGAACTGAATGTCCTCAGTGTTATTTCACCCACCTATAATAAAATGGCATAGGTTATGGGTTTTGCTCTAAGAACTGGTGAGAAACAATGTTTCATTGAAATTGAGATAGATTTTAAGCCCAATTTTTGTTGCAAAATCAATTTGAGCTGTGTCTGCAGACCATTTGTTTTTTACGTCACTCTTCTTGGGCCACCTTTTCGCTTTGACGAATTGCTCTGTATGGTTTGAGCAAGTCCTTTGCGAGCTCACATTTTGTGCTTGTGCCCCGAATTAGTCTGACATTTCATGCTTGAATGCCTTCATGACATTTAGTTTAAGGAAATATCATGGTCTGCTGAACTGTCCAGGACTAACCACAAACACAGATGAATATAGAATACATTGAAGTCCTGCACCAGGATACTTTAGATTTAAACAGCATATTACTGTTCTTAAAAAAAAAAGATGTTTAAATTTTTGAAAACTTTTTTTCATGTTATCACTGCAGTTTTTCAGTTTGATTAGTCTTTTCATTTGGCATGGTCAAAAAACAGTCTTTGATTTTCCTCGAGAGGAAACAAAATGACAAGTCTGTCACTGGGAATATTTCCCTGAAGCATTTCTATATGATTGCTTTTCTGGGTTATTTATTTTCTGGTCATATAGAAAAATTTAATATGTTGAAATGATGAGCAGGTTTCTTGATTGCTTTGAGATTGAAGAGGTAATTGTCTTTTTAAAAATGTTTTTTTTTTTCTCTTATTGATTCAATCCACATAACTGATTAAAATGAGAGCAAAATTTCAAAACCCAAATAACAACACATACTGCAGAGGAGCTACCTTGACGAGATTCCATTAAACATAGGACAAATCATCTCTGCCAGATGTTCTACTAAAATGTTTTTACATTTCTTTTTCAATACACTTCCATATACTTGGGGCCACAGCTAAATGCAAAGCTCCATTCGCACAAGATTAATATTTCAAGAGTAGGTGGGTAATAAAATATTTTTCCTCCACTCTGGTAATAAAAGTCGTCGTTCTGGATGGCATTTTAGCCACAAGCAACTTACAGGAGCTGATTCTGTAACAGACAATGATTTACGAACACAGACAGTTGCAAACTACTTAAATGTCTCTTTCTGAATGTCGATTAGGCGATGCTCTTATAGCAAACAAAGGGCTGGTATATATAGTATATATAGTTATAGTTCACTATACATAAAAACAGTTCTGTGGTACAAAGGTGGACCAGCTAAGACAGAATCACCCAGAGCACAGCATTGCAACAGCCAACTTGAATATCTTTACTGTTTCCTGAATTGTGTAAGTGATCTATCATGTTAGCAAAATCCTTTTCTACTTGGGTGGCACACTGCACTGAGCTGATGAAACTCTAATTGTAAAAGCAGCTTCATGTATAAAAACTTTTATTTTAGTATTTGAGTGTCTCTCCGGACAGGACTTAAATTATGAGAGAACCAGCAAGGTTGCTGGAAAGAAGTAGATAATTAGGGCTGTAATTATTACTGGGGGTGGGGTCACACACACATGCGCTCCAGACCAGCACAGTTAATATTAAAATCACCCTACCTCCCCTAGAGAAATAAATCCTGTCCAAAACAGGGGTTAAGGCATCTTTTCTATTGGAGTACACCATTTTGTCCAAAACATGCCTTTTTGGAACGTGCCGATTGCTTGGCCTCCGGTATTGCTGCTTGCAGCTTTCTTGAGAACTGCTCATCCAAACAACTTTACACTTGACACTGCACTTCCTTGGGTCCTGAGCAATACACCTGCCATGACATAGTTGCATCCCCTAGCAATGCTAGAGTCTACACGTCATTTGGGTGCAAAAGCCCACACAAACATTTTATGGCCTCAGCAAACTGTTGCCTCTCCTCCAGGTGTGGCCATAAAATCAAAGCACAGTCAACCCTCTGGCATGTTCAAAACCCAATCAGCAAAATATCTGAAATGTGAATAGCCAACAATCAACACAAACTACATAAAGGAGAAGACAAATCAAACATCATGTTACTAAGTTGGCCTGATTACACTACATTTGTGATCTGGCAAGCAACCAACACGCTCTTGCCAGGACTTGCACCTGGAATCTGCCACCCATGTGTCATTATTACACCATGGATGTGTCACTACTTTTTTTAGAACACAAATACAGCAATTAAAAACTTAATTATATACCTTAACTATATGAAAACCTAACTATGTACGTAACTAATTACACATGATGTTAAAAGGCTCCATGTAACAGGGTGTCTACAGGTAGCAGGACGTAAGGGTAGTAAGGGCAACTTTGCAATAAAGCATAAGCATCAAAAATGTGAAAATATAGACATATTAGAACTTGAGGATGATTAGTCGAGTCCAGATTTATTCTGTCAATGATTTAGTCCCGTTTATACGGACTGTAAATACTTTACATACCTTTATCTTATCAGCACCTCTTCATAAACGACATTGTGGAGAAAGCGGCCCTTCTTCTTTGTCCCTTCATCTTGAGCAAGGATGCGAAGCCTGGTTGATCTGCCAACCCTGCTGGCCGCCACATAGAACTGACCGTGGCTGAAGAAGTCTCTTGTGCAGAAGACCCTAACATGGTGTAGCGACTGCCCCTGAGACTTAGTCATGGTCATTGCAAAGCAGGGTCTCAACGGAAACTGCCGATGCCGAAGAGTGAATGGGAAAATGTTGTCAAATGGGCTCAGGGTGATGTGTGGAATGAGGAGTGTGCGTCCAGCATTGACACCAACCACAGATTTTGCAACCAAGACATGGGCCAGGATCTGATCGATGAAATACCTTGACCCATTGCAGTGTCCATTGTGCTGGTCGAAGTTTTGAAGTAGCATGATCACCATTCGGACCTTTAAAGTGATACAATGGGGAGGCATACCAAATAGGCAGGAGGTATGTATAAACTCTGCTGTGTCCATGCTGCTGCAAAAATGCTCCTCTCCTGGAAACATCTTTGTCATGTACTCATGGCTTGGGGTTGGCAATGATGGTCTGGATGTCCTTGAGTCTTTCACCGGGAAGAGTGAGCGATTCATTGAGCTCAACACTAAATTCACCCTCCTCTGGAATCACAGGAATCTTTTCCTCGCCAAGGTCCAGCAGGGATTTGGCAAAATGTGCTTCGTCTTGTTGCTCTCCAGCAGCCTGAATGATTCTCATGTTTTCAGTAAGATGAAGAATCTCAACATCTTGACATCGCTACGATGGATTTCCATCATCCATTCATGGAGAACTTTAATCCCAACAGATGTTTGTTTTTGTTTGCTAACTTCCCTGATTCACCTGTAATATATCTAAAACTGTCTTGCATATTGAGTTTTTTGTAACTGTACAAAACGGCAAAATGAAAGTCTGGATCAGCAGATGTTGCTCATTTTGGCATTATGAAATCTTTTTTTATACCCAAAACAAAATCTCTTCATACAACATTGTGTACCACATTGATAAATTTAAAATATTGGACTGTACTAACATGCTTTGATAGTGCATGTTTATTGTGTTCTTTTTTGGAAATTTTGATATGGCCTCATCTTTAAGATTGTATTCAACATAATACCTTATTATCTCAATGAAATGTACTGAAACAAATGTATATGTGACACAAAAGGGCAACTTATTATTTTGGCTATTAAAAAATATGCTTGGCCAGTGGATTTTTTTCATCTACTAGTCCCTTTGGCAGGTGAGTCAAAAAGTTAATTTCGGACACTGATGTTGGCCCAGGTACGTAGTACAGTAGGATGTGAAGATAGTAGAGCTCGGCAGTTTGACGGTTGGAGGCAATCATGGGGAGTCATCCAACCATGTCAGCCATTCGGTCATCCTGAGAACTCAGTCTTCCGCAACTGAAATCTCTTCCGCACGTAGGTGAAGTATTAAAATACATCTGAATACACAACATGCTGCATGTCTGGATGTAGAGACATTGCATTGCCTTTGTCGTTGAACATGATCACCTGAACGCAAACACAAAAACAGCAATTCCGACACATCGGGGCAAATTTCCAAATAGGCAAATTAATCACTTGCTTTGATATAACCACCACGGTTATAAAGTAGAGCAAGGATTGAATTATTTGTTATTAGTGTTATGTGCTAAGTTAGTATGGCAAACTTATACAGTTTGAGTTGCAATGGCAGAGTGGCACTGTTCCTGTAGGCTATCCACTCGTGCTCGTTAACTCAAGGGAAGTGAAGAAGAGTTCGGTTGTAATGTTATTATATACAGCATCCAGCAGCAAAAGTGAACTGCAGTGAGCTGTAAAGGCTCGCTGTGGACGTAGATGAAGACACGCTTGACTCAGTCTGCAGAGCCCTGAAGCCCTGCCCCCTGCTGCTGCACAGAGCGCTGTTTGCTTGTTTATTCAAAGTTTATTAATACTGAGCATGTCACGTGTCCAAATTGCACAAAATTCGACACTGCACGTCCTTAGGTCCCCAGCAATACACCCGCCAAGTGTGAAGTAGATCGGATGAACTGCTCTCAAGATATGCAAAGGACACACATACATACAAACAGAGAGTCCTTGCTAGATGTCCTAGTTAGATTTACAGAAAATAATTGTTGTAATATAGTGTGAATGATTACTTGAAGGGTCAAGTTGTTCATTTTAGCTTTCTGACAGCTGCTGCATCATTCTTAGGCTGCATCTCTTCCATAAGTGTAATCCACATAGTAAAGAGCCCTTTATTGTGCATTATGAGTGAGTTTATGTTATGTAATGTACTTTAGACAACCAGTGATGCCTGTGGTTACAGGTCTACAGTTCATCCAGATGACAGAAGATGGCAATTAAGAGCCATGGTTACCAGCACCGAGCGAGAGGGGTCATAACAGCAGCGTGGGCTTGTCATGTGTACCGGAGCCTTGGGGGAGTTTTAGTGGTTTATTGGCAAAGTGCTATAGGGGAACACAATGTCAGAGGCTAAGGAGGATAAGTGAGGTTGATGCAGTGCACAGCTTTTTTTCCCCTCCTCCTCCCTTTTGCATGTGATGCCTTTGTGGTGACTAAATGGCTCTGACACCAGAGGTTAAGGTGGCAATTAAAAAGTGTCAAGGAAGTTCCTTGTGTGTTAATACACGCCTCCCTTTCACCTCCCTCTGTCACTTGATATTGAGTGTCTTCTGAGACCTGGCCTCTTTGTCACCATACATAGTCGTATAACTCACTTCATTAATGCTAATTTGAATGTATGGTGTTGCTCCCTTTCTCTCTGTTGCTTTCTCCCTCCAAAAACAACAGATCTGTATAGCGGCAGCCCTTCATTCATCATAGCATGATAACATGTGGGCTTCAAGTGGTGAAAAATAAATAACTAATTAACTAATGGAGCAATTAAGTCAGGGGACGACTGAAAACACACATAACTGCACTACTTGCTTTTGTTTTCATGTGGCATAGAGAAAGATACAGTGACACTAAATGCAAACAGCTTTTTAAAATATTGACTGTAATGTCTTGTTTTTCTCAGTGATATCTTTCTTAGAGTTATGAATTATGGCTTAAAGCATTTTTGGCTTTTTCAATGAGTCAAAAACCTGGAGGGCTGGTCCTCTTACAACTTTAGCATTCTCAAATCAGTCCCACTAAATGTATTATTCATGAAAGAGTTTGTCATTGTTTATAAGTGTGTATGTCCCACTGTGTGAATACATCTTTTTGAATGCAAATTTGTGGAGCTACTGAGACAATAGAAAGTTTTACTGTGTATGGGGGGGTAAGTTCTGCTGTTGTCAAAATCAAACACATTTGCATTTGGATTTGTCTAACAATTGAACACACTGTCAAGTACTCATGATAAATCCAAATGTTTGTTTTCCTCTTTGTGTGACACTTTGGTCATATGAGATTGGCACCACACAACGTCCCCCTAGCCTGAATTCTTATTGCTTCTTTCACTATAGGGACCCGTGTTTAACCTGGTTTCCAAAACTGATGCATGTGGAACCTTCTGCACCAAACCTGATGACCTGCGATATTGACGTTTGTACAAGTTGTGTACATGACATGCAGCTAAGTGCATCACTTAAATGTATGTTGTTATCTATATTATCTATAAACTTCAACTAGTTTAACAAGTGTTTTTGTTTTATTTCTGTAAAAAAAAGACCTGTGTTTATTTCCCTGATAATGAAGAGTAGGCTTGGAGGCTCTTGACCAAAATTAGTTTTATGAAACAGTTCATTTTGTAAAATAATGTTTGCAGGCCCACATGCGGCCCTAACAACAACACCATAATAATCCACTACAAATTAATCATTTAATTATCATCTGTTATGCACAAGAAAATAACATTTGTTATATAAACCACTTTAGAACAAAAACAAAAAACTTTAAATTGAGAAAGTTGCAGCCTTGCAGGTGTGATGTCAGCAGCAGTCATGTGCCTCATGGGCCTCAGGTGTGTTTTAAACAGTCTGAAGGCTACTGAGTCGAGGTTCAAGACTACAATTATATTACCCAAAATTAATTTAGTTCTAAAGTTAGTTCCTAAAATTCAATAGCTGTTCACAGATCTGACTCTGTTCTTTAGGTGGGTCATCTAAGTTGGTTACTGGACACAGAATAAACCTGCTATACCAACATTTGATCTGAGTGTAAAAGAACCTGCAAAAACATAGGACCTGTGATGTGAAGGGCTGAATTAACAGAGTGAGAGGAGTGTTACTCATTAACTGTAATTTGAAGGTGTGAGAAAACCAATCATGCCACTGGCCACTGTAAAACGGCCAAATAACATGTTGTGTGTGCTACTTACAATGCTGTGATGTTTACAGGTAATTAATTAATGAGGTGTGTGTGTGTGTGTTGTAAATAAAATTGAAAAACCATTACACATACAGTTTTTACTTAATCACCCATTGCAACTAAAAGTGGTTCACTTCTGCCGAACCATTGAAATATAAAACACCATGTAAAACATGAAATATTTAAAAAGCATGATACACAGTATTTATTTATTTTTTTGACTTGGAGTTGTTTAATGTCGGGTCTGCAAATAACGAACATGTCACTGTTTCCCAAAGCCCAAGATGCAACCTAAAATGTCTTGTTTTGTCCCGACCAACAGTCCATCCACAGCAGGAACCAGAGGAGACAAAACAATTAATTGATTATACAAATTGTTGGCAAATCATTTTCTTTCGATCGCCAAATTTGGTTAATCATCTAATCATTGCAGCTCTAGATTGATGTTTCTGTCCTAAAAAAAAATCATTTGTTGTCATAATAAAGTTTTGGTAGCATGTGTTAAAAATTAGAATATTTGTCTACTTAAATCCCTGAGGGCAGCAGAGGAGTTTATTAAATCCTCCCATGCTGTTATATGTATTTGCCCAAATCATTCTGGATTCATTTTTAAGGCTGACTTCAATGTTAGTCATTTTCATTTTTTATTTCATTACCATTACTGCTTTGAGCAGGTATCTTTCAGAGAGTTGTGGCACTCTGATATTCAAATGTCCCAGGGCATTATTTAATTGGAATTCACCAATTCTGTGTTCTTGAGACAAATATGCTATGGGTTTTTGTCACGGCATATTTCTTCAAAGAAGGTTTTTAATGTGGTCATCTGAAAATGGAAAACTATTGGGTTTTTTCTTCCTCTATTCAACATATAACATTCTAACACAGTTTAACATTTCTATCACTTATTGTACCACCGACTAAATAGACTGAAGGTTGTTTATTTAGTTTAGACTAACACAGACTGAATATTTGACACAGACAGTCAGCGAGGAGGCACTAACTGTCACTAAAGCTCCAATTTAATGCACACTTTATGGCTGACTGGAGGAAGTGTTTTGTGTGCTATACTTTATACTGTTTATACTGAAAGACAAAGTGTATGATAACACTTGGAAATAAGGTCAATCACCTCCTTAAATACATCTTCAAGAAATATTGTTAAATGGACTGAAAACAAAATCACTTAAAACACCAAAATGTCACCAGTGTCCTCAGAGCTTTTCCTGTTTAAAGATGTGCTACTTTACTAAAATTAATTACCTCGAAGCTGATGGGATGTTCCACGAAACAGCTGTTGCGGAGTGACCTTTGCCTGTTAGTGATGTAACACGGTCATAAAAACGAAGCCTTCTCTTGTTTTAAGTGCAGCTTTATCACCCAGGTAGTGATACAACTGCAGATATGGATATCTTTTTATTACATCCATCTGAAATCCATCTGATCCTGAGCACTTTATACTGTAGACGTCAGTCCTTGTTAAGAACTGTGTTACTTTTTTCATCACCAGGCTTCTTTCTTTCATTTTCATTATGAATTCATCTGCCTATTATTTTCTCAATGAATTGATTTATTGTTTGGTCTATTTAATGTCAGAAAACACTGAAAAAAAATGTCCTCTCAATTTCCCCAAGATGTCCAAAATGACTATAAATTGCTAATTTTGTCTGACCAATAGTCCAAAACCCAAAGATATAAAGAAGAAGAATGAAAAAAGAATGTCAAAGCATTAAGCAATTTTAAAAAATAGTAGCAGAGTAATTTTCTATCAGTTGACTAATCATTTCAGCACTATTTCCTATTATGTATATGTTACATCAAGTCATCTCTTTCTTTCTCTTTTAGGTTTTTTTAGATTTTGTTTGAACACATAGAGAAATGCCAGTCTTCAGGAATTGTTTCCCTTTCCCTTTTTTACACAAAGACCTCCAAATATCAAGGGCAAAACTTTTTGTCAGTTTGCGCTCAAGTTGGTAATGTGTTCCCTCAAATGAGTAATTGCCTAATTTGCTTCCTAAAATTAATTTATGCTCTTGAATTATTAAATTATGCACTCAAATCATTCCATCCAGTAGCTCATACAGGCAAATGGCTTTAACTTACAGTATTGTGACAGCAGTTGTTGTGGCTAGCTGGGAATCGAGACTGTAGTTAGCAGGCTAGCAGATATGTTTTACTGTAGAGATTCTCTCAAATTACTGAACCCATTCCCTAAAAACGCTCTTTTTCACACAGTTTTAATGCTACATTGGATGTTGTCAGGTCATGGACAATCTAAACTGGCCTCTTAGGTTGAATAGTTTTATTTTTGACAAAATGTTAATGTGGATATATCTCTCTGGTTTTGTCTGTTAAACACCAAATTGCTTTATCTGTGACATCCCTTAAAGCTGTACTAATCAATATTTTCATATTAACAGAGGTTAAAATTACTGTGAATAATGTGAAAGGGTTCACTTGTGGTGAAAAACCCACAGTTCCTCTCGGGTCTAAGGGTCATTTTAGCATCTTATAACTCATTAATCCTGTTTTTGCACTTACTGCTACATCGATTTCTTATCTACATGTACTAAAAAGAAGTTGAAACACCATATCTGCAGACCTACATTATATATTTACATTTAAATTGCCAGAATAGTAATTGAAACACCAAAAATATACTTTCTCTATTTCCCCCCCAGCTTGAGTGGCATTATGGCACAAGTTCCCAGTTAATTTCCACAGCTGGTAATGTAGCAGTTTGAGTGTAATGAACAGATGTTCATGCAGAGCAGCGATATTTACCATTCTGCAGCAGTGTCTCTATCAGCCGTCGGGCTCTGGAATCCATGGATGTGCTTAAGCACAGCGTGAGTGTGTTGATATTGGTAATATCTCATCACTTCTCCTCTATAGATGTGTGGCAAAATCTCTCCTTCCCCTGATGACTTCAACTGTTGCTTACATAAGCTGCTTCATCCTGCCCAATCTCCAAAACAACATCCAGACACAACGTGCTGCAGATCAATGAACACTGCCAGAAGCTATTTTACATAGCAGGACAAAAACATAAAAAAACAAACTGAAGAAAGAAAAAAAAAAATATCTGCAGAGAGTTTCGATGCGAGCCAGTAAGATTGTATAACAAAGACCTGTGGATATTACGGACATGCCTGATGTTATGCCAGATAATCTGTGACGATATCCACACACACATTGTCTTTCTCTCCTGCTGCTTGTGTGTGTGATTCAAGTGATGCTTCTGTTCTGTTGTTTTTTTGCATTTGGCATTGTGTTGTCTAACTGTTTGGCTGGAGGACTATGAGTCACTGAAATCACCAGATTGCAAATGTATTATTAACCCTGAAAAGCACATTGGAATCTGGCAGTTGATCTCAGTGTTTGTGTTATTTATTTGTGTGTTTGCTGTAGTTAGTTATCAGTTTAGATAATTTCTCACTGCATTATACATGCTGATAGGAAGGAGCAGCTTTAAAAAGCTGAAATGAACAACTATGGGGAAACAGACAGAAGAGAAGTTATGAATGTTCTCTTATTTACTTATTAAATAATCATCATCTGACTCTGCATTTCTACAGATTTTAGCTTCTTTCAGTTTATTATTTTGGTTTCATGACCTGCAACTTTACTGTTTACATCCAGCCTCACTGCTCTCATCAACAGTATTTCCAGCAGCAGCAGCAGGCAGCTGTTTTCAGATGAAGACATACTGTGTTTAGTGCTAATTAGCAAAGGTTAGCATGCTAACATGTTAAACTAAGATGGTGCTCATGTTAGCATTGTCATTGTGATTATCGTGTAAACATGATATAAGGCTGTTGCATGGTTAGTCTTGGTTAGAGCTGCAACAAATATTTGTTTAATCAATTAGTCAATCGACAGAAAATTAATCGCCAACTATTTTGGTAATTGATTCATTGTTTTGAGTAATTTTTTAAGGAAAAAAAACAATCTGGCTCTAGCTCCTTAAATGTGAATATTATGGTTTTCATCAGGACAAAAGAAGACATTTTTGGTTGCATCTTGGGCTTTAGGAAATGGAGATTAACATTTTTCACTATTTTCTGACATTTTGTAGACCAAACGACTAATCGTTTAATGGAGAAAATAATCAACAAATTAATCGATAATGAAAATAATCGTAAATACACATTAAATTGTTATTGGTTTAGCCTAAAATATCATCCCTATTTTCCTTCTTCTCTCTTTTTTCAGTCTTTGCAGTTTAAACTCTATTCTCAGTTGCATGAAAACAGTAGATCAGATGCAGAATTAGATGCAGCTATTGTGTGGTTCTTTTACTGTTCATTAGTGGTATATGTCCTACACTGTAGATTTGTCCCTTTTTTAACTTAAAGCCGCACAGAAATTATTGAGTCCTTAACACTGAATATAGTATTAATCTGTATGCTTCAGAGCTTAAATACGGCGTGACCCCCAGGTTTACTGTGCACAGCCCTGGTGGGAAAGAGACCTACCTTTTGACCTAAGTACACATTCCTCAAGTCATCTTATTATATAGTCATCTGCCCTGCTGTTTGATGGGCAGTTACCTTGTGGGCTGTGAATCCTTATAGGATGCTAATTAACTGGAATGACAAGATAGTTATGTGCTGCTGAATGAACCCATTTCAGACTTTTTAATTGATTTAGCAATAGAGGGGGAAGAAAACGGCAATATTCAATCAAACGTCATCACTCTGCTGAATCTGCTCAGCCACAAGCAATCTAACACTGAATTGGATTATCCCTTGGTTTTTTATCATTTAACTGATAAACATGGAGGTTGTAAGACATTTATGGTAGGTCAGGTATTAAGTGATTTATATACTACATGTCAATTCAAATTAAGTATTAAAGAATAATGAAGTAAAACCAGGACATATTAAAAAATTCAATACTCTTAATGGTGGCAACCATAGACAGAGACAATATTGACATGCATGTCATGTTTTAAAATGCAGCATAAATAAAATATTGAACACTATATAAAAGCTGAACTCTGAATAACGCATTGAAGTTGGACTACAGGGAGGGCGGCTCCACATATAGAATTAGATCCAAATTTATGGTGAACTCATTTAAGCATCAGTGTTTTCACTCCCAATTAGTAGTTGTTTTTTTGTTTGTTTGTTTTTTTTTTAATTTCCTTCTCCACTCCCCTCAGGAGATGACTAAGGTGTCTTTTTGTGAAGTGGGCTTGAGTCATCCTTAAGTCAACAGAATGCATTTGTCTGTCCAGCACTGGTTCATCTCCCTGGTTGCTCTAAGCAGTACAGCATGAAATGCAGGGGACATTTCCATCTTACACCTCTTCATCTGACATCAAGGATAATGGCCTCTGTCAGCCTGTTAAAGGTTGGTCCGGCAACCCCTCTGTCACGTCCTGCATCAGCCTGTATTTCCATAACCTTGTCACTTTTATTGCAGCATAAATCGGTGTAAGGTCAGTCGAGTCCTGGCAGTGTGGATAGAAACAGGGCACGAGGTTAATTAAAAGACTGTGCAGATGAACCCCTTACACCCCCTACCAAAAAACACCACCAACGCCACATACACACACACACGTACATGCACACACTCTTTCTCAGCCAAAGAATAAATTGCATGTGAAAGCTTTGATGCACACCAACGCCCTGTATTGAACAGTTAAACCCAGTGCAGCATGTAGTAGATCCATGAGCAATGTGGGCTCCCGCTTTCTAGGCAGTTTTGTCTGCCACTACGAGTTATGCTCACCTCCTAGTAATGGTTCCTCCAGGCTTGAAATTAGCACAATTTACCCCACTCTGTGGCACATCTTGGTGCTGAAAACCAACTGGTTGCGCCACTCCCCAGTCCTGATAAGCCCATACGACAGAGCAAGCCAAGGACATAAGGGAATATAAAAGTTGTCAGCTTACATGACCAAGTAGTGTTGTGTGAAATGACTTTAGCCCGACATTGTTAACGCTGAGCGGGCTGCCTCCGCCATGCTCGATAAAGGCAAATAAAAGGCCAGATAAAGCCCTGATGGAATGCAGTGTGTGTGTGGGTGCAGGGGTATAAAGTTTGCCATCTAATCCTTGGCCTCTATTATAGCCAATGTTTAGCAACACAGACACCCTCTGCTCCATTCACCCTTGAAGACTTTCTCCTTCTCTGTGTCACTCTCACTCTCCTGTTCTATCACTCTATCGACTCCGTCGGGCACACTGATAGTACCCATATATAAAAGGTGCAAATATTGGTTCAAGAAATGCAGTTTTTGAACATTTGTTTGTCTGTTCGTATTGTTGTCTTTTCATTGTTTATTGATTAGGTGTATTCTTATTTTTGGAGATTGTCAGTCCAGACTTCTGTTATTCACCCTCTACCTATCATTCAAAACCTGAATGTCCCAGCAGTATAAAATATGTACCATGTAACTGCAACAGCCCTGTTTTGAGCCCAACTATGGAACTTTGTCACATGACACCCCCCTCTTTCTGCTAATGTTTCATGTTGCAAGGGAAGGGTGAGCAGCAGAGGTTTGAGTCAAGGCCCATCCAGCCAGCCTCAGAAAGAAGAGAGAAACCATAGACATGACAAAACCATAAGTCTATTTGATTAGGACATTTTCACTGCTACTGCTTGGCCATGTGCATGTTAATTAGCATGAGTACAATTCATTACCCAAGGAGACATGGGATTATGTCTCTGGATCACTCAGCAGCTAAAAGTTTTGACACTCTCTAATTTAACAGATGGAGAGCTCACTTAACTTTGCCAGCTCCCAATAGGCAAGTGATGTTAATAAAGGGAGGGGGGGGAATCATGCAATTGTGTGAATGTGTGTGTATGAGAAAGAGAGAGACAGAGAGATGAGAAAAAGCAGTGTTTATGTTGGAGATACTAATTGTGTTTGATTGGATCAGCAAAAAAAGCAGCTGTTTCACAGCAGTAGGAACTCCAGAGGATATGGTTGCATATCACATCACAAATCATCCGACATACATACGCAAGAAGTTGAATCAGTGTTGTGTGACGAGTTAACATAGTCGAATAAGACTAATTGCTTGTTATTCTTGTTTGACTGCATTTTTTAGTATGAGTACTAGTGAGAAGTAGCTTAGAGTAAAGTTTTAGGATTAGCTTGAGTGGTCACATGTTGGTGTGTGCGCAGAGCACCCACACAGAAACGTCTGACCCCTGCCTTTCTGAAATATCTGTGATATGCTATGATTTTAATCACCTGTTCCTGTATTCATCAAGCGTTTAAGAATTACACATAAGAATAGTCTAAAGAGCCATCTTAGGAGTAAAAATGTTCTTTGCTGAAAGTAAAGAAAATTACACATTTATCTGCAAAAGCATGTGATTGTAATCTTTGCAAAAGTTCATTTTATCTTGTGAAATCATTCATGAATAGGGATGAAATGATCGGCAATTTGCTGAAAGGGGAACAAAAATAAAACAAAGCTGGAGCAGGAAAGAAAGTATGCTGCTAGTAGATGAGGTACATCAAAGAAGTCGTATAAAGAGGAGAATTTAGTGCCACTTTGACAAGTGTGAACGATGAAGATGCATGGGAGGTGATTGCAAACAAAATCAACGCAGTATTACACCTGTTGTTTGCACCCCTGATAAAGAAAGAAAAAGAAAGAAAAAGTGGTATCAAATGTTCCAGTCAAATACAAACAGTAGACTACAACTACCCTATTCTGTATTATTTGAATTACATATTGCTTCAGCTTACATAATACTCATCAAGACTAAAGATATTGTAGAAGTTTACAACTAAAAGTGAAGATTTTTACCTTTTGTCTTTCAGTTCAGTTCAGAATTTCACTTTTAGAAGTTTGATGGATACAGGCTGAGACTTTATAACTGAAAAAGACAGAAGTGACTGTGTTTGTCTCCAGAAGAGTAATAGGTCACTGGCAAGAAGACATGCAGTACACTGCTATTATCTGGGTCTGCCCTTGGGGGCCATATTCATAATACACTCATTTGGAGCGCCAGTGTTGAAGGTCTGCACCTACCTATTCTTTTTTTTTTTTTAAATATGTGTTTATTATTTTTTAAGAGCATAGCAGGAATACGAACAAAATAACACAAACCCACAAACTGACACAGCACATCCTTGGTAATAACAACAACAGTCATAATTAAATTAAATACAAAGCAGTTTTTCTTTAAACAGTACAAAAATGTATATACATAGTAAAAAAAAAAAAGGGGGGGGGGGGGTTGGGTTTACATTGGACACGACACATTAGAGCTTACCCTGGTCCCAGATCTTACTGAACACACCTCTTCTATCTTCATTATAAAATCTCAGTCTCTCCAGATGTGTTTGCCATTTCTCTCAACCACAAATCACATGTGGGTACAGAGTCCATTTTCCACTCTCACAAGATTAACTTTTTTGCAATCACCATTCCAAACAAAGCAGCCATTTTTTCATACTTATTGGCAAAAGATAAGGAGCTTGTTGCTTCAAGAATGGCTATGAGCGGATCAGGTTCCTAATGCTTCTCAAAAGCCTCAGAAAAACAATGAAAGATACCTGCAGGTATATTCTTAACACTGATGTAGGTGTCTAGCCGAAGATACACATAAAATACACAATGACACCATAATATGGTAATTTGTCTGAACAACTGAAATCTCAAATTACTCGTCTGGTACAGACTGCTGTGAAGATAGATAATAGAACACCCATCTCTTCAGTCCATTTACTGTAAGAGTAGACTGATATCAGACAGGCAAAATGCTCTCTGACCCCATTCATATCCTTTGTTTCTATATTCTGCTAAAAGTTTCAAGGTCCCTCAGAACAAAACTTAGGCAAACATTCATTCAGCTTCAGAAGTAATGTGAAACGAGAGGTCAAAGGCTTTGTCTAATAAGTTGACAAAGCCTGTGACCTGCATTGTAAAAGCAGATGAGAAGATGTGTAGATATGTGTATAAATCTGTTATTTTAATGATCAGATGCTCCCAAAAATGTGTTTGTGACATGTTCCTTGTAGAGATCGGGCACGGTAGTTTGTTTCAAAAGGGTTTCAAAAATAACGGATCACGTTTTCAGTCTCAGGGGAGTAGCTGTACGGCAGACGTGGGAACGCAGTTCCATTTATGGAGCTTTGCTAGCTTGTTGTGTTACATATCACAACCTCTTGACTTTGTACTGAAATTCTTTGAGAAATTAACAATGTAGGACAAAGTCAAGAGGTTGTGTTATGTTTATAAACAAATGCCTATACTCAGTGCAACAGTGTGGCTCACCGACGTGTTTTTAATAGTATTATAATCATTTTTGGACAACAATGATGGTCTACAGCACACAGGAATAAGATATATCAGACTTTGGATACACGCACAATACTTGTAAGTAGGATCAGTTCATTGTTGGTTTGGCTCTGCACATGAGATTTGTTGACAATAATGTGCAAAATGTGACATTCCCATCAGCCTCGGCTCTATATTGTGTTCAGTGCTAACCATCAAATGTTAGCATGCTAATACACTGAAGTAAGATGGTGACCATGGTAAACATCGCCTGCTAAAGATCAGCCCGTTAACATTTTCACTGTCATCATGTTAGCATGCTGACGTTAGCATTTAGCTTGAAACACCGTTCTTTCTAAGAGCAGCCTCACAGAGCCGGCTATAGTCTCTAAGTCTTGGTATTTTGTAAGTGTTTTTTAAAGTAGATCCAGAGTACTAAGAGCCTGTGACAATGTATGTTGCCATACAGTAAAGTACATAATATTGTATCATATCATAATCAGTGTGTGTGTTTGGTTGAAAGATAGCGAGAGAGAAATTAAAGCAGCATTATGTAACAGCCCTGGTATAAATTTGACAGCTTGTTGCTTTTTTTTTTCTTTTTTTTTTTTTTGACTGATTATAAAGCTAACTGCATTTTGCAGGTGTGAGTACAAGTAAACGGTTACACAAACTGTTTAGGTGCTGAGGTATGTGTGTGTTCATGTGTGAAGTATGTACACATATCACATATGCTCATAACCTCACAAGCCAGATGAGTCTTGTGAGTTGCTCACACTGAAAAACCTAATTTCATGCAGACACACTTTGTATTATGAAAGATAATAATACTTTTATTATTTTACATGTCCAAAACATTCAGAATAATGTTTCATGTGGCACTGTCCATAGTTGACCAACAATGTTTCATATCATAACACATTAGAAGTATTTACCCATTTGCATGATGATGATTCGATGATGTTCTTAATAAAATGGATATGAATTGAGCACAGCTTCCACCAGTCATTTATCAATTATGATTCTAGGCTGCTGGCGGAAAAATAAACAAACACAGACATCCATAGATAATATCTGAGGCGGCAGTGACAGTTTGTACATTGTGCATCCTCCATGACCAAAGAAAACACAACAGTGATTACTGCTTTATCCTTCAGTGCCATTTTGTTTTTCTTCTCAATACCAAGTGAACTCTCCTACTCCATTAGGGAAAACGGCAGCTACATCTTCTCCTCAGATGAAAAGATATGCTTTTCCAGCTTTAAAAAAAAAAAAACACAAAAAAAACCCCTGCATTCATGCTTTTAAATTTTGAGATAACAGACGGAAGAGGAAAGACATGCCAGGCATGATTCACAGTCTCACCAACTCACCAGACTCGTCTGGCAGACAAGGCTCACGTAGTGTGGGCTTCAGACAAATCCAACCATGACTAGAGGCTGTGAAGTCCATTTACAGTACGTATGCTTGGATAAAGAACAGCTATGGGAACAGCGAAGTATAATAAATTGAGACGCTAAGACTATAGGTTAAGAAAATGGAAATATAAAGAAAGAACTGGATGACTAGGTAATTCTTCTTTTTCTGTTTCTAGCAAACATTCGGTTAAGTGCTTAATCGGGCTACCGATTGGGTGGCCACTTCACACCTATCACAGCAGGCACCACCATCTCTCACGGCTATCTGTGCATGCCTGTCTGCTTTACTGACTGCGTCCTTTAGTCATGCATGACCACCAATTTAATTGACCGCCACTCAAAGAACAATAAAGAGGCAACATGTTCAAGGAGAGGCCCCTTTTATCAGACATGCCTTTAGAATAAAGTTTCACATTGAGATTTCCTCTCAAATTGAATTTGTTTCTACCCTCCCTCATTATAGGCTCTGCATTTTGCTTCTCGTTTGTCTCTTTTGGCCTGTCACACGCGTTAGTGCTTTCTGTCCCTCGCTCCATCCTTCTTTCCTTTAGATCCTTGTCACTCAGTCAGACACCTCCTAAGATAGTTGCGCTTGTGCTCAATGATTACTTAAGCTCTGACATTAATGCAGCTGTCTCTGATTATGAAAAATTTGCTCCCCTTTTGGCCTACTCCAATGAGCTCTAAAGCCCTCTTCGGAGGAGCTTTTGTCCATGAGCTGCAGTTGCTGTGTTTTGAAAATGTGTCTTTGCCCTGTGCCATGAATACTGATACTGGGAGTAGCAAGGTACAACACCGTCTTGATCGAGTAGTGTGCTGGCCAGAGATTTTTATTTGTAGTAGGACACAAAAGAATTGTAGTGGAGGAGGCTTATAAATTGAAGAACTGGAGATAGTGCAGACAATTGTAGCTGGAATACCAATGCAGCTCTGAGCTGTCATCTACCTGTAGTTTGATTTTATAGTCCTATGTATGTGGCAGGAAGGTACGTTGGACTCTTTTGTTCATCTGCTTATAAGCAGAAGGACTTTAGGAAACACATGCAGTTTTAAAACTTTCACATTCTTTGCACGTTTTGAAAATAAAACTTTATTTATATAGTTCTTTTTAAAACCATGGTCACACAGGGCTTCTAAGTTACAAATAAAAGAGAGAAAAGTGGAAGGACAACAAACTGCCTAAACATCCATATGTACTGTATATGTACATATTTTAATCAGTTTGTTCGATAATTGATTATGTCTCAAAGTCCTCTTTCTGAGATTGTATGTCAAAGATATTTCACCACTCAGTAAGGAAAAAGTGCATCATCGTACAATACTGCTTTTCTAGGTCAGACAAACAGAGTACGTGGGAAACATTTCAAAACACACCACAGATAGTTGTGCAGTTGCATTATTGTAGTAGTGAGGAGGCAAAGGCACAAGCCCGACATAAATATTACAGAGATGCATTTATTTAATACAATGTCCACTTAAGCTGCAAGGTACTGTTCTTCCATTAGTGTTTGCTTTCAGCATTAAGAAGCACAAATAAGCAGCAGAGTCAGCAAACAATGATGACTAATCATCCACCATCACCAGACTGATGTCCAAGCTACCTGCAGACTGTGTAACAGAAGGGTCCGCCTACATCCACTGTTCATTGTGAAATACTAAAGGTGAAAAAATAATTTGTTTGCATTTCTTTAAATAAATCAGAACTGCTGAGGGCCTGTCCGTCTTGTTTTTGTATCTCCTTGTCAAAGGCAATCTGCTTCTGAAATGATACAAAGCAAAAAATGACAAAAAAGGAACAAAACAGCACAAGGGTTAAAATATGTTATTTACTATTGTTTTAGTCAAATGTCAAAGATTATCTAGCATGTAAGCAACTTCAAAGTAATCGTCTCACATTTATTAGCTTACATGGTATTACTGTTTAATATGTAACAGCAAAGTATGATGTGTAGCAAAGGAGGGTTCCCACACCAGGTCTGGATCCCCAGTCTCCCAGACCGCCGATGACTGCGCTAACCACTCAGCCAATGGGTCAACCCGCTGGCCAAGGGCCAGCACGTCTAGTCTTCCGTGGTCGTTACTCTCTAGTGCACAGACCTGCACCGAGACAGATGTTTGATGTTTCTTCAGGTTAAAACAAACAGCAACATAGAATTAAACATGCAGAAATGTTCTTTAATTTAGCAATTGATCAGTTATTTTATATTAGCAAATCTTCAAAAATTCCACAAAAAATAGATATAATTAAGAAAATATATATCCACTGTAAATCTATTGTTATTAAAAAAAGATAAAAAGATATATTGTTAATCACCTGCAGAGTCCCAGGACTGTCAGTGATAAGCAATGCCTTAAGGTGCTTCACACATGAGGCTCACGAGTGTTTCAAAAGGAACCTCTTGATGTCAGCTTAAACAGATGGCCGAGGGATTGTGTTACATTAATGAAAGGTCCCTGCTTCACTTGAGGTATCTGTCTTCCTGACAGTTCGTGTCCCTGTTGAGGACTTATCAAAGTTTCCCCATCATTTTTAAAGAAGTTTCATGTCACCTCCATTGCCAAGAGCACTCATTTTTAACATCCTCAAGGCCAGTCGAACGAGCAGGGGGGTGATTATGACACTTTAACCCCTCGAGGGAGACAGCAGCTACATTATCAGAGAAAAAATACATGCATGCTCAATATTTTCACACTCACCCACACATGCACAGCTAAAAAAAAAAACCTCTAAAATGGACAAAATGACGCAAATGTTAAATTAAATATCAATTTTCAAGTCCATTTTTACGTTGTTTTTCACACTTTCCTGGTAATTGCGAAATAATTGCGTAAATCTGTATTATGTAACTTTTTCATTTAGTATATGACCTTAATCTAAATCAAGGTAATGTGTTAAGACGGCACAAAGCAGGACATCTGTTAACAAGAGGTGATACATTTAATGTATAAGAAACACGGTAGAGAACTATGGTACATTATGGTGAGCGAATGTTTTACCACTAAAAGACGAGCTGCAACTGAATAAACTAACAAACTAGGCTGTCTCCTTACAGAGGATTGACATGTCCCTCTTTTTGCTGAAATATGAACCATTTCTGCATATAAGGCACTGGGGAAAAGATTGCCACCCCACCTCGCTTTGCAGCCTCATAGCACCCAAATAAATGCTCTCAATAATAATTCAGTATGACAGTTGTTGTTGTTGTTGCAACAACTACTGTCAAACTAAAATTACAGAGTCTTAGACTGACTGGGAAGAATTATCACATGTTTTGGCTCTTTTTGTTCCAGTGTTGCTCATGTGGTCTTGTGATTGTAGCTATTTGCTCTTTTGCTGGATTTCTGTCTGCAGTTGGTGATTGAAAGTGTTAAGTCAGAGGGATACACTTGTCTGATGGTCAGCTGAGTGTGATTTGTTGAATTCATGCTGTCATATTTGGAACAGGCTGAAATGTTTGTGCTGCAGCAGACTGCCAGCTGTGGAGAGGTGGTAGAGGTGTGGAAATTTCTCAATTCTAAGATGCATCACGATGCGGACGTGGATGATTCTGTATCGATACAGTAACAGAACATAATCGGGAGTTTAGCAAATATAATTAGGCCTACGTGAAAAAGAAACAACCCCGACTCTACCATTAATTTCTAATTAACAGTGGCCACAGTATAAGCTCCCATCACAAAGTCACGACTATAAAGCTAGTCGAGTAGAAGTAAAAAGGAGTTCAAATTTATCTGACTGCTTGTATTAATTGATGAAAAAGTAGCCAGGTGCAGTGAAAATTGAGGATGCGATTCATTTAGATGCATCGAGAATCGTTGTGCATTCGAATCGTTGACAGGTGAAGCGTAATTGAATTGTGAGGCCAGTGAAGATTCACACCTCTAGTGTTTAGATCAGTATGGTTTATTAGGCCGCTGACAAAATGCACTTTTGAAATCTGTCAAGTGTTGGTAGTTGTTTTGTTGAATTCTGCAATGTCAAGGATGTACAAAAATACATCAGATGGTGTGTGGACACAGAATACAAATGGACATGTATCAAAATATAAAATACAAAAACTTAAATTTCCTGGATCAGTGGTTCACAAACCTCTACATATATATTTGATCTGTTCTTCCACATCACCTGAAGCATGCAGCTTGCACAAGCTTCAAAAAGCACAAGAACACACAGACACAATACACAGACTCCTTTGTGTGATGGCACACTCATTGGACAGGAAACTGAGCTACTGAGAAGCTGAAAAGATGTAATCATTGTGTCATCCGTGATAAGTAAGCACATACATATTGGATCTACTCCGATGTACACAAGCCCTGTGGGTGGAGTCAGGGGTTGCTAATAGAAAATTCAACAATGACCAAGTGATTCAGTCACCTAACCCTAAAGGGGAACTCCACTGATTGTACATGGCGAAGTCTGTTTACATTTCTTAGAAGGTGCTCCTTCATACTGTGTGTGAAAAAAGTTGCATAAAGCCTTTTGTGGCTCCAGAGGGAGCCGCAAGAAATCTGATAAATTGCTTCAAGTGATGTGCCTTGGTTGAGGCTGAAGTCTGAAATGAAAAAAAATCTGAGGGTATGGATTTAGAAAGAAGTAGTGAGGGTACCAGACCTCTGGAAAAAGTGGCTATTTATAAATCCCTTTATAGTTTTGCTCATAACCCGTGAAGTGTGAGACATTAAAGCAGCATCAATTTGTCCCCTGAATTTCTTGTTTAATCATAAATCTTTCAAGCCCATTTTGGCCTAAAGTAATTGTCTGGAATTTTTTGGAAACCTTGTTTATCAACTTTTGTCCGACAAAATTAATCCAACTTGGATATTTTAAATTGTATTTATTAGTTTGTTTTTAATATGCAATTAAATGTTCTTATAATTGATTGCCATGTTCTTGTAGGTATGACCTAGAAAAACACAAACCATTAAAACCATTTTGAAATTGTAACCAAATTAAGTGGACAAATTCTGTAGACTCTTAATCACATCTTAATTAAAAAAATGTTTCTATTATTAAAATTACAAGTGTAGAGGGCTGTGCAACCTTGGCAGGGGTATGCACTCTCCAGGTGCTTTCTAGTTATAGCTACAATAATGATTTTCTGTTTTGTACTAAATGTAGAATTACTGCCTTCTACTGGGAGAACTGCAACTATCTTTAGTTATGGTTAGTCATTAACTACATGTCACATTTTTCTCTGAGTAATATTGTTCAATTTTAAATACAGTTAACAAACCAGACAGCCAGGTGGCTTTGGAGATGAAACTGATTTTCAAGGCAATGTGTCACATTACTTTAAGAATTTTATTTTGCACTTGTCAGGGAGGCACACGTGTATTGTGCTAAAGGCAGGTACACAGACACTATGGGGTGAAGGTTTAAGTCTTGATGGGGTGTTACCTTTCTGTACACAGCCAGGCTGGACACTGGAGATTAAATTAGCTCAGTCTGGTCAAAGGTTCACGCTTGCTGGATAGGTATGGTTATTGAGCCAGGATAAGCTTTGAGCAGAAACTTTGCTCTTTGTACATTTTTTACATGTATATCATTGTATTGGTATAGTCTATCTACAGTATGTCCGTCTATACTTTGTGTTGTGTTCTTTACAAATGAAAGGTGTTTTTTGCTCTACTTTAACATATTTTTAATTTAATTATATTGGTGTGTGATCTCTTACATATTTTATTCGTAAAGTCAAATCAAATCTTCCAGCGTTCGGATCAAGTTCATATTATAACCACTTAATTGTTCTGTGTGATAGAACAGAAAGCATTAAGGGATGAAAATGTGGACTGGGAAAAGGAGCGCTCTGAAGGAACTGTTCACTGTTGCAGAATGTCCTTCTCACCCCAGTGAATCATTGACTTCTGATGCAAGGGAGGCTAACCCTGCCCTTTCCCCATTCCATCTCCCTACACTAACACGCACCACTGACACATGTCATACCTCGGTCACCTGGGAGGACAGGGGAGAGGAGAACACAGAGAAACATGGTCCGGGTGATAAACTGAGGCAGCTTTACATGGCAATCCTTGCTTTACAGGATGGTCATCTCGGACGGAACCCCTAGAGTACCTCAGTGAGAGCATGCTGACAGGCTGCAAAGCCATGACAAGCCTATAGAGGGGAACAGACCTGAACCACCACTCTCACAGTAAGACAGAGAACAGATATGAGGGGATTTCTATCTCTACAATGTGAGGCTGACAGTGATTAAGAATTGAAAACCTGCTGTGAAAAGGTTATCATTAAAAGGTCACCTGTTTTATCCCCGTGTTGTTTTCAAACTCGAGTCTCTTGGTGAGACAGACACACAAACACAGTACTGTACAGAAACCCAGCTTGAAACCTGTAAAAGTCTTCCTCTGAGGGATTTAGTAACTAAGTAAGACTATGCAAGTTGAATTCGGCGGGACTGTTGGGGAACAGAGACTGAAACCTTTTGTCCATAATATACTCACAAATTAAGCTTGAAGCAGTTTTGAGCTTGAAGTAGTTTTGAGCTGCGGCTCTCCCAGTCCTAATCCCCCAATTCCCATGAACACCATGTCGTGATGTCTATTACAACCTTTGGCTTGCTGTGATGCTGCTTCTTTGTGGCTGTGTGGACTGTGAATAGAATAACAATCAACATCACAAGATTTCAGTAGTATCATTGTAAATAGTGAGGTAAATTATTTATCTAGCAGCCATTTTGGTTAATGAGCCAGAGAGTTGATTTCAAGCTGTTTCCACAAATGAAACAGATGCTTAAAAGCTAAAGCAACTTTCTCCATATTTAAACTACAAAACAGTTGCTTGTTAAGTTGCTTCACCTTTTTGTTAGTATGCCCTGAAAATATAATTGACCGATCAGGTAATGTATTACTATACATTGTATTATTTACTGAAGTGATGAAGTTGGATGGTACTGGCATCCAAATAATAAAATGTCTGCACATGAGTAATAAGTCATTATTTTTGCAAAGTTTCCCAACATTGGATCAATAAAGTGTTTGGCAACAGGTGGACAGATAACAGATAGCCACGCTCATATATTACATTACTGATGCTACTTAATTCAGGGGAGAGATTCCTCTGCCCTCACTTCTTCACCTCTAATAAAGGTTGAAGACAAGAGTTGGTCTTTGACGTTTTACTGAAAGCAATTGTGAAACTGTGGAAACAGTATTGGGTAAAACACAATTTCAGTCATAGTGGTTACAGATGACATACCATAAATACGAGCTACTGTCAAATTTGTTACACTGTCCTCCGTGACAGAAACGTAGAATCCACAAGTGGATTAAAGTGGTAAAAGGAAAAAGAGTCAAATACATCTTAGCCTAACATTAAACAGGTAAAATGTCATATTAGCAGCACGTTTAAGCTAAATCAACAATCAACTGCGTACCTACAGATAATGCTCCAACGAGGGGATTTTGAGGAGAAGATAAAAGACGCTTGTCAGTATTTGCTTGGTCACACATCTGACTAAAGGTGGGATGTAACAATTTCAGTTAAACTGCAACTGTTTTAGAACAGTAGGTGTTGCCACTAGCAACAGAAAACCTGGAAACATCACATGACACTGCTCACATATTGAACAAATTATCTAGAGAAAAGAAGGGAGCACTTGGATTGTAAATGAGGCTCTTAAAGGATAAGGCTGGCGATCTTTTATATTTATTATTCTTATTGTCAACAAATCTCACAATATAAGGCTTTGGATACACACACACAATACTTTTAAGTAGGATGAGTTCATTGTTGGTTTGGCTCTGCACATGAGATTTGGTGATAATAAGAAAAATACAGAATATTCTTTTAATGTTGCTGATGCCATCATCATCATAATGTCCACCCACGTGAAGACAGGTGGCATCCTGCAAGCACAGCAACCCTTCAGAACCTCATGTTTGTTTACTTATATTCTCTTTGTATTAAAGAGTGTGTGTTATTTTTTCTGACTAACCTGGATGATGACACGTATGTTTGAGGTTAGTTCAAGGTGCTCATCAGTCAAACTAACTTCTGCAGTCCTCTGATTGGATGATTGAGGCAGCTCTTATGTGTATATACATATGAAAATGTTGCTCATATACCTGATGAAGGTCGGACAAACCGCAACGTTGTGAATTAATAGATATTCCAGGAGTGTGCAGCAAGACAGTCCCAAAATGGCCGCGTGAGAAAGAACGCAAGTGGTGTTTTTCTCAAACATGTGGCTGTAATTGTTTTTACCTGAATTCCTAAGATGCTACTCATCGCAGTCTCAACGAGAAGTGAGTAGTATCAATGACAAACTTCCAGCTACAGCTTATGAGTTGTGGCTCCACCATCAGAGCTTTATCAAGGTAGTTACAAGTGTTTTTTTGAGTTTTTAGGAACCTCGAAAGGTAATTTTAGATATTTTTTCTGTGGTGAATGCCTGTTCATGGCCTGTATTAAGAAGGTAATTCAAAGATTATATAACATGATAATTTAGATAAAGTTCTTTGGCTGCTATCAGTCAGATCACGTGACATGACTTTATTTGCATTCTAAGCTATGCAGGCAGTCACTCAGCCACAATGAGTTGGGAAATATAATTTGTGTCTTAAAGGAGTTGTTTCAACTGCTCGTCACGTTATATGTATAGTGAGTGCATTGCCCTTCATCAGAGAAATCATGCAGCTTAAGCAAGGGTGGATCGGTCAGGAGCAGGACTTTTCCCAGTGGGCCAGTGTGTTTGTGTGTCTTCAATAGTCCAGAACATCCCCTGCTGTTTTCTAGCCCTGTATTAGATGTGCTGTTCCGCCTCAAATAGTCCATCTATTAAATTAATATTTTTCTGCCTTCAGGTGCCAGCTGGAAATATTAGATGCTTGCTTAAGCAAGCTTAAGGCGACCTATTATGCTTTTCCTTATTTTCAGACATATATATAATGTCACAGTGTTGGATGTTCATGTTAAAAGTGGCTGACATGTCAAATAACGAGGGAAATGTATGTAGAAGTAATCCCTGTTAGCAAAAAGCACCGGCTTCAGACTGCTCCAAACGCTAAGTTTCCAACAGTTTTTTTAGCTCACATCAGCTTGTTACTTGTTTTTATCATGTTTTATTCTTTGATTATTATTCAGTATGCATTCTATGTATTTTAGTTTCACTTTTGCTTTTATGTTCTTTTATGTCCTTTTCATGTAAAGCACTTGATGCATGCAATCTCTTTTGTTGTAAAGCACTTTGAGCTGCATTTCTTGTATGAAAGGTACTATACAAATGAAGTTATTATTATTATTATTATTATTATTATTAATAATAATAAATATGCAGTTCAGTGCTATATAGTATGTAGTGTAAAATATTGTGCTAGTTCAATCCTATGTAATGATGCAAAAAACACTGAGGCTAAAGGGTATAGCTCCAGCATCCTCGCCAGTAAATGAGCCATGTAGAAGACATGGAAATAAAGGAGCAGCAATTTTCATGTTTTGCAGGGTAGAGCTGGTATTATACTGTAGCACTGTGTTTTAATAACAACCTGTAATATAATCATATGGATAAACATACCTCAAAGGGTTTGATTTAAGATTTATTGCGAGGATTTTCAAACAGTATATTACAGTTTTACATTAGGACGAGGACTAACCGATGTATTTGATGTATTTTCATTATAATGTGCTTGCTTTAGATGTTACCCTGCTTGTTCAAGTTCTTTACCCACATTTTAATGCTGTGATGTGATTTAAGCTGCAAAGTGTCTGAAAATCCTTTACAGTACTTGGCATCATACTATTATTGTTTTCTCAACTCTGTAAAATGAAATTACGCATTTTACGGGAAGAAATTTGCGTTATCCCGCCTGACTGAAATTGTTACTCAGTATGACACCTTACGAGTTTCCACATGAATTGTCACAACATAAATAATCCATGTTTATATTATGCAAAGGGAAACACACTGTGTTCCTGTTTTTTCAAGGAAATTAATTAGACTACACGGTGAAGAAATCACTAGACCCCCTCCCCCCAAAAAATCATTCAGTGTTGTTTCTTTCCCCGATTTCGCAAGTAAGAAAGCATTTAACATTTCCCATTAAATCATTTTAGCTAATTTTTCAGATTTATGAATAACAAAACAGCTTTCCAACATCGGGTTCAATTCACTATTGAAAAGCACCTTAAATCATTTTATTGAAGATCATAGTCATTCAACATCATCTCTTTGAGCAACAAATTCACAAAATGATGTCATTGAACAACATTTTTTTCAACATTTTTTAGGTCCATGAAATGTCCATAAAGCAGCGTAAATTTTCAACATCAGCATAAATTCATAAATATGTGAAGGGTTAAAAAGTACCTTCACTCATTTCACTGAACATTTCTTTGAACAACAAATGTACAAAATCATGCAATTGAACAATAGTTTTAAACATTTTTTTCAGGTCCATGAAATGTCAAAAAACAGCACAATTATCATCACCCATCAATTAATGACTGACAGTACTTTGAATCATTTCACTGAACAACAAATGTGTTTTGCAGCCATTCTCTAAAATCTAATATAGATAACGGAAACATTCAGAGTTAAGTTTGAATAAAACAACAAGCAACGTTATGGAATTGTGAGTGTAATTGCATATTATCACCACATCTCATTAAACTTTCTAAAGTCTGCACAGTTGAGAGCTGCGATTAGTGTATGACTCCAGCTCAGAGACGATTGCTTGGATATCAGATTCATAGTAAAAGCCACACAAGGCCACACAAATGAGTTCTTCTCACCAATTTGTCTCATGCAGCTCACCTCAATTTCATCTTCCACCACCTGGAGAACTTGGCCAACAAAGGGTTGGGCTTCATATTTCACCACTACAAATTTCCCAATTAAATTGAGTGCTTGCTGTGTTATGCGCATGGCCTCTACATTTTTTTCAATTTCTGACTAATTGAAAACGATCACTATGGGGTCATGGCACTGAAAGATCTCTCCTCCTCGCCTGCAAAAGCAGGACAGCTCTGTGCGAGTGATCTTTACAGGGGTTTGTGCAGCAACATGGTGTATCTTCATTGTCATCACTTACACCAAAATGGAAGGTCTGGACCTCCGTGCTTAGCTTGCATCCATAATTTTCAGAGAAGTCGATATGGACATCTACCTCTGTGTCATTGAGGTTTTCTTTGATCTTTCTGCATTCTTCCAGCTGATGAAGCCAATTGAAGCGGTGCTTTGCAAACATATCTATTGCTTGGATGAAACTAGCTCTCCCCAAGACCCTGTTTCCACCTTTTTATCAAAGTTAGTGTAAGCCTTGTTGTCTTTGTTTACTTTTTCTCTTCTCCACTGCTGCCATGTATTTTCCATTGACATTTTGCCTTTGGGTAATGTCACCTCTGTCTCAGAGTAGCAATCTGCACTAACACGACACATACACTCCTTTCTCTTCTGATCACATGCTGTATGTGAGTGAAGTGAAGATATGCTTGATGTTTCCAGGACTCCATTATGGAAGAGCTTTTCTGCCAGCAGCCTAACATTTTCATGATCAAGACAAGGGCAGGTGTTGTGATCTCGTCTTTGGCTCTGTCACAAAGAAGGGTCGCAGGTGCACAAACTGTCTGTATGACATTTTTAACTCCTTCCCCACCTCTTTGTTGTACACGCTGTGGAGTTCCTTTAGATTCCTTAAGCGCACTCTGCGCTGCTGCTCATTTTTTTCCTTTGGTCATGGTGTCTCTTTCCAGGGAGAATTCAGCTGTTGTTATCTCTACAAAGAAATTTCTTAACTTCTATTTTCTTTTATGCTGCCACTTTCTTTCCCCCCCTTGGCTTATACCTCTCATTCGCAGTCTTCTTCATCTGATAAGACCTTTCTAGATTTTTGCACATTTTTTCACACTTTCTTTTTTGCTGAGCTAATTGCATTTTAATTGTGAGCAGCTTTTGTTTCAACACTGACTTCTCTCTTTTCAGTTTAGAGATTATGTTCATGTTACCTCTCTCTGGAGTTGATGATACAATTGGAGGTGAGTGCTGCTGAGGGTGAGGGTTCTTCATCTTGGTTGGCATGGGGGTGAGGTGGAGTTGGCTGTGAATTATGTGGCTGATGTTGATGAAGCTGCTCAGGCTTCGGCACGCTGTCATTAATAGAGTCAAGGGTAGAGTTAAGCACTGCATTTAATTGCTTCAGTCTTTCCCTAGGATCCCGCTGGTTTTGCCTCCATTGTCTCCTCTCTTTTTTTCTGCAGCAAATGTATCAGGAGATCTAATTGGCTCCTGGCCCATCCCTGCCTCTTTACGTCTACGGTAGCTAGACAAAAACAAAAAAAAGATTATATGAGTGAGATGAAATTAAGACTGTAGGCAAAGAGAACTATGGCTTGATTCTTTTTTTTATTACTTTTCTTAGTACTTTTCATTTTAATGGACAGCACTTGTGGCTGCTACACTGAGTAACCTAACAGGTATAAACTATATAAATAAAGTTTATTCAGACAATAGAGGGCCTCGTAGAATGATAAACTAATTGTATTTTTAAATTTTAGTTCAGCTTTTCTTTTATTGAACTGCAATTGAAACTTCGTTCCTCTATTATAAAGCAATACCGCTCTCTTTTTTTCTCCTCTCTAGGCAATGGGTCAGCATTCTTTCGGGCCCTAAACTCTGCTGCTCTCTCTCTTTTTGACAGTGGCATCTAGAAAAAAAAGAAAATCCTCAAAATGTGAAAACTGTACATATACATATTAACTGTTAATGGTGAATAATTATATAAATATTAAGCATTTAGGCACATTATGAATATGGTGCATTCTCTTTTGACACAAGTTTAAACATTAAATAACTAATTAATAACGCACTGTGTATGATGAAGTATGCTTACTAACGTGTTAGAGAGACAGGGAAGAAGAAGAGTTATTTCATGTTTATTAAGGCTTTATTAATACGTAATGATTAATATACAATTGCTAACAAGGAATAAGAAATAATATAGACTAATATGACCTTGTGTGTGTGGTTGAGTCCATTATCAAAGGGATAATAAAATAACATCCATCTACAAATTACAAATGAATGATATGTGGAACAAGGGTGGCCATTTTGAGCTTCAGTTAGCATATTAGCTTCCATCAAACTGTGACTAGCTAACTAGCTAGTCTGGTTGTTGAAGAGAATTTTGTATAGTTGAAGGTATTTTAAAAACATTGTATTCTAATCACTGCCGACAGGGTGGACATGTTAAACTCGGACAGAGTAAAGCTTATACAAAGAAAATTTGTCAATAGGAAGGTCAGCTACTCACTCACCTCAGCCAATACATTTCCCGTCACTGAAGAGAGGAAAAAACTGTTGTTGTGATGTCACTAGAGTGGATGGCCTTTTCTCAAAGGGGCGGATTCCCCAATATGACAGGATAGTCAATCATTTAAGGCACGTACACAAACTCTTCTTTTTAATTAAATAAAAATAGGAAAAAATAGTTTGAATCTTAATCAGGCAGTTGTCTTGGCTACCTATAGAAATCTGCAACCTTGACCTTCAACTTCCAAGTATGTACATTCATAGCAAAATAAAAATATTTGCAAATCAACAATTTTTTATTTATTTTTTACCGTTTCCCAAATGACACAGGATTATACTGCATAGTATACAAGTGAGTGAAAAGGGTAAATTAAACACATTTTAAGAGTAGATTCAGGGTCTTCCTGATTGTGTAACATCCTGTCTGATGACGTGTCAAAATGAAAAGCCCCATAAAATTGCTCCAGATTACTTGTTATCCCGAATGACACTGGCTGACTGCCAGTTTTGGGACAGAATGCTCCAAAGCATAACAATCAACTAGATGTCATATTTTTGTAATATTTAAATACATTGTTGGCAACACTCATACAACAATGCCTGTGGCAGAGATTTTAGGTTTTATTTGATTTTTTTAATGCTTTTTGTGGCTTTTTTGCAATTCAAAATTAGGTCTGGACAGTTAATCCGGTATGTTATTTTGTGGCTATAACGTCTAATAGATCTTAAACTTTGTAATACCCTCAATACATTTTCATATCATTTAATAAACAGAGATTAAAAGATTGAATAAATGTGTTTTTCTTAAACGTTTTCCTTATTTTTTATCAGGTTCCTCATGTCGCAATACATTTGCGACACACTAACCTGCACTCTAATCCAGAGTAAATTCTTACCTGTCACGGGTACTGTGACTCTAAAGCAGCACAGATTCACAAAATGAGATGCATTTATATTTTGTTTACACAAACATTTACTATCAGAAAAACAACTTTCGAGTCAGCTGACACTAAAATGTGAAAGCTGAAATCCGTGCTGGCACAGCATGTGAGGCAATAACATGCAGCAATTCTGTTTCCTGGCAGCACATCACTTGTGAACCAGTGCACCCCTCTAAGATGGTCAAACATCATTTGTGATGATTCTAAGAAACCCTGCATGCTGAATCACTAGATAGCCAACCATTTGGGTACTAGATATGTAATCTTGGCAGACACTCACATTAATGAGCAATTTCAGATACATGACATCCGATGCTGAAGGCATGAATGTTTTTCTCATATAATGGAATTTTAGCAGCATTGCATTTACTCCTCTATACACACGTCTGGTAGGAGAAAAGCAGTCCTACAGGGCAGTGAAACTGAGATGACAGCCCAATCAAATGTCCTTTCCCCTGCCTCTGATAGCGTCTGTGCTTCATGTTACTCCAAATATGCCTTGACAAATGTATTTTATAGATGCATGTATAGGCCTTTGCTGGGTCAAGGAAGTGTGAACAAGATCTTACTTTTGCTTCCCTCTAGTGTGGGCGCCAGTTATTGATATTGTAATTTAGAGGTCACGGCTTGTTTCGGTTGTTGTTGTTGCATTATTGTGGTTAAATGTGTGGAATTCAGCATCCCATGTGTTTGTCATACAAATGAGACATAATTTGGCTGTTAATACATAGAGGCAGTAAATAAAATAAAAGGCACTAATGACTTCACCATAGTTGTGTGTGATTTTAGGTCATCTGAGAGGAGGTGGTAAATGAGTCTCCCTACCATAGCTGTAATTACCACTACTGTGTTAAATAGGAATATAGTGATGGTGGGTAGCTTAACTGTGAGAGTGGAAACATGTCAGCTGTGTAATATCCAAGACTGTATTCAGTCATGGTAACATTTGTGTTATCACTATCACGCCATGGTTATCAGGAGACATATTCAGGTCAGTCAGTCAAGCCTCTATACCTGTGAGCTATCAGACTTCTCCATGGTTCACTGCACTAGAAAAGATTTCTTCAAATTGCATCTTCTCTTTATCCAGCAGCGTCGATGTAATAAAATGAAAAAAACATTGCCATTAGTGTTAACATTTCATTTTAACTATGAATCTTAACAACTTGGCTAGGGATTTTCACAAAGGTCCTCCAGTCCTCCAAGCAGAGAACTACTGCGGACAACAGTGTATCACTTTAAATACGCCATGGGCCATTAAGTTTAGAATTTGTGTACAGACAAAAGGTCATTTTGGTAACAGCAGAGCTGTAAAACCACTGACTTAAAAATACACAAAAACATGCCTACTAATGTTACAAGTTACTTTGGTTATGTTAGGACCTTTTTTTTTGGCAATCAAATACGCACGAGATTGTCAAATGTCTCTTACTGTTTGAATAAAGTATGAATGGAGGGTTTACATGGGTGCAAGAGCTCCGTCTACAGATGGATTTCCATCAAATCTCAATTATTTGTTCCGTCATAGTCGTTTATTTTTACTGCTAATGCAAAAAAAGATTTTACTCTGCCACCACATTTCCGCTTTTTGCTTTTAAATGGCGATTGTTCCAGATATCAAGGCTTGTTCCAGCTTCCTGCGGTTGTATATGCATCGATTTAAACGTCTATTTTCTCCAAAATCAAAGGTATGGCAATTTTATTTAATGTGCACTTATTTTTCTGTAGAGATGGGCACCGAAACCCAGTATTAAACAGGCCCCGGGGCTAAATTATTAAAGACTGTAGTATTGGTAAGCTCTGACGTGTTAGTTTTTTTTAATCAGTACTTTTTAACATTTTGGTGTAATTTATTATCACGCTGCCGCCTCTCCTCTGCTCTGTGTTGGGACTGAGCTCTGCCACACACACACATACACACATACACACACACACACGGAGCAAAGTCAGCAAACAGCAGAGCAGCGGTGAAGTGAAGATAACTCAAAGATTACTCGAGCTGATGACAAGCTTAGAAACAACATTTATATTTAAAATATAAATAAATTCTAATCCTGTTCTGAATTTATTCTGTTTTAAAATAAAATATATTTTAAAAAGCGAACCTATAAGGAGTATTGATAAGAGTAATGATTGTCAGTATGCAGGCACATATGTTAATATGAAAGTGACAAGAATTGTAACTTTTTTCTTTTATTGACTGATGTAGATTCTGGTTGCCTTTAAAGTTGATAAAGATGATAATATATTTTAATAGATATTTGAGTTATTTTTACTTTTTGAAGGTAAAATGTTTGATTTTATACTTTTCATGCATAAATTGGTGCCTTTACCAGGGATAAAAATCATGGCTAGAATGCACCAATTTGCTGTGTGTGTGTGTGTGTGTGTGTGTGTGTGTGTGTGTGTGTGTGTGTGTGTGTGTGTGTGTGTGTGTGTGTGTGTGTGTGTGTGTGTGTGTGTGTGTGTGTGTGTGTGTGTGTGTGTGTGTGTCACACAGATTCGGAAACCTATGGGGTACATGGGTTTACAAAAGCAGAGTATGAGGTTTTTCGGATGACTTCCCACAAAATACCTTGAGACCAGTCTACGGGGTGTAGCCACATATGGTTTTAAATGCCACACATACAGTAGCATGTATTATACACCCACAACCACACACACATATGTAACATATCTAATTATTTGGAATGTTTCTACATCTGAGTACTACATAGCAAAAAGCACACATTTCAAAGTCTATGTGAAAAACATAGTTCACTGAAAATCTTTTTACTTTTTTTCAAAAAACAAACTGGTGATTTTCTTGACACAAGTTGCTATAATCTTACAATCCTGTATTATGTGCTTCAGCCTTAGAACCGGTGCTCTCAGAGAAGGGCGAGTCAGTATACTGTAGATCTCAGTCTTTGGGTGGTAGCCCAGGAGAAAACTAGAGCACGTGACTGTGTCTTTCAATCACTTTTACCGAGTGGAAGGACTAAAGGGGCAACACGGACACACCATCCAGACAGAAGCAGCAGTCAAGGTACGGCAGCCAGGATTTTCCAATCCTGAGTGATAAAGTGGAAAATGAAAATAGATAAGTGACGTATCCTGCGATGACCCTGCGGACAATGTATTTTGATTGAATTTTCTCAGCCTCTGACTTTGTGCAGTGGGGTCCTACACAAACATGCAGTTTTTAGCCAAGTTTATAACATGTTTTGGTTATTTCAATTGAGCAATTTCTGTCTCTACTGTTTTTGTCTGCGCTCTTCTCGATGGTGCACAAGGTTCAGCTGGAAAAAGCTGTTTTCCTGCGCACAAATCCAAATTTAGCAACATTTAAATCAAAAGGAGATGGCAGTTGTAGAGTTATTTGCCATGTTGTGAGGGCACTATTGATTAAATTTGATCAAACCACACCCACATGATAAAGCAGGCCTCATTCAAGTGAATGGGAAAGTGGTTTTCTACTGTCCAGGTAGATGCTGGTTTCCACTAATTTCATTAAAGCTTTAAAATCAACCTGTAGAAACTTGATAGATTTAGGTAATCTATAAATACACTGTATCTTGCTTTATTTTTGTCAGTGTTACATTATCAGCTCATGGTAACACATGACTGTACAGGTATGTGTCATTTGAGCTTAACATGAGCTTAACATTATTCAACTTAATTATAATTCTCTCCATAGTGTTCTACTATAACTCTTTGTGTGTGTGTGTGTGTGTCCTGTTAGCTCATGTGCTAACCTCACTAAAAATCTAGCAGCACAATGACAAACGTACCTCAGAGTGTTTTCAATGGGTGACTGAGCCTGTGATAGAATACATGGACTTGTGCTCCAGAGCCATCAGTAGGAAACTTGATAAATGAACATGTGTGGCATAGGGAGGGGAGAGGTGAAGAGAGAGAGGGAGAGAGAGGGAGAGTTGGCGCTGTAGCCCCTCTGGTTTTCGGTGCCGGGGTCTACCTCACCATTCTTAATGACTCTGTGGCGTTGATCTGTGAAGGAAAGAGAAAATAGGCCATTTAGGGAGAGAAACAGTCAACCTGCTATGTCTTGTCCATTGTCTGGGATTTAAGTGAGAAAATCAATTTGTCATGACATTTTATCGATAAAAGTAATTCCCCCCATTCTCTCTCCACAGCCATCATCTGATATGCACGCTAGGCTTAGCACCAAGAAGGGGGTTATTGGAATGATCGGTTGAACACTCAGACACTTAGCAAATACACGCCCTGTGTTTCCGTTTTTGGACAGACTAATGTCCATATTCAATAACATAATCATATACACATTGCCCAATTTTTCTTTCACATCCAATCCTGTTTAGACATACTGCACATAGACAATGTGTTGGCTAGTTTAGAGTCAGGGACATGTAACCATGGGAGTAGAGAGAGAGTGAGACTGTATGTATAAGAGAAAGTAAAAATGTGGCAGTGTGGATCAACGGTAATAGTCCAGGGCACCATGTGTCATGAAAATGCGCCACATGACACTTGTGTCTCCCCATAGTACTTGAGGGAGGAGGGAATTTATTATCAGGCAAGAGATCCAGTCATGATGGCCAGCCTGACAAAGTTTTCCCTTGGTTCAATCAATCACATGTGTCCTCTGTGAAGAGGCATCACCACAAGGGGCCCTCGGAGGCTTTGCCAGCAGATTAGTCACAGCCAAGTCTCATTTCTGCAGCTGCACCAGTACAAAGATGGAATGATGAAGTGAGGGGGGAGGGAGGGAGTGATAGGTGAGAGGTAGGCAAAAAGTAAATGATGGGAGGCATGAGGGGAGAGAATGAGAGAGAAAGAAGAAAAGAAAAAGATGGGACATAATGAGAGTAAGAAGAAAAAGGGGTGAAAAAGGTGCAGGAACAGAAAGGGAAACAAATGGTTGGCAATAGAAATAATGATGAAATGCAGGAATGAGGAGGGAAGAAAAAAGTAGAACAGAAAAGCAAAGAGAGGAGACCAACAGAGGAAGTGAGATGAGATGGGAACATGATATACAGTATAACATATGATGGGAGTATAGCATGTATGTGTACATGCCAATGATTTAGTAGCACTTAATTTCTCCATGTACATCATACTGTATATTAACATAATCCTTATTATGATGAGTTATCACTTCATTGCTACAGCAGATCATTTACTAAAGGAGAATTAACATTGTTCAAATGCTCATTCATTCATTTTTCACTGTGCAAAAAGCACTGCGCCAGAACTGCTAATTGCATTCCCCCACCTGACATAAACGTTGCTGACTGATGTGCTCATATTCTCCAGTTTATTTTGCTTAATTTATCGTGTGCCTCATTGAGTATTAATGTGAGGTTATAATATCTGCCGCTATAACTACACGTAACTTGCCAAGAGGAAATAAATTTGATTAAGCGCTACATCATCACCTGGTACTTTTAGTAGGTGGATACTCGCACATTTTGGTGAAACATTATTTTTGCACACAAACTATGTACAGACATTGTGTTAACAAAAGTAATTACAGGATTATTATTCCTTTTCTTCAATCCATCTTCCCATAATATACTGGAATAAGGCAGCTGTTATATATAAGTAATATATTTTTCTGATAGAATCTGTCTGGCTACAGATTAGCTATTCTGTAAATAATTAAAATTATTTTCTCGCATTTGTTTACCTACCCAAAAAGAGTAAGCAAGATGTGCCAGCCCTTTAAATATGAACATTTTTTTTGAATAACTTGAAGTGTGTAAGACTGAATTTTACGACTCAGGCTTTGGCCTCTCAGCTCTCAGAAATGGTGCATTCTTAATGATGTTCCTGTATTGATGTAGTGGCTTTTATCGCAGCAATAACTGCTCTGTCTGTTCATTACCTAAGCCTTGGGGGGAGATTGCTGACCCAGCCCGAACTGCCACAGGTCCATGCCCACAATATCTCACTGTTATCAATCTCTCCACACTCAAACCAAGAAGGATACACAGTTGTTTACACCATAGCTTACTACTGTGTATGAGCACAGACACATGCGGGTATCAGAAAACACACACTTTTCTGTCTTTGCTTCTCAAGAAGATAAGAATAAATTGGTACCAATTATGGCTCCTGGCACTACATTTTCCAATTGTACATTTTAGGTCCTGCTGTATGTCAAGTCTACACTCGCCTTTAAAAACAGGCAACACAATGTTGTCTCCCGAGAGAGCCCTTTTTTGTTAATCCCTATTAACCTCTCCAGTGAGCAGGGTGCAGGTTCACAGCCTTGGCCACTTAAGTTTGAGCATGACCTTACTTTGTGCTTACAACTGTCTAATATGTCTGCCACGGCTTGGCTGCTCTCCAGCTCAGGTTCTCATCCACTCACCCCTGAGCGTGTGCAAATAAGAAAGGAAGGGCATGACCAGGACCTTTAGGAACTTTGGCTTCTTTCAGGAGGTGATATATGTCAATAATGAGGAACAGTAATGAATATGTATCAAAATTTAATATTGTTAATACTGCAAAAATGCTCACCAGTGTTTTGTGAGCACATCCAATTAATAATGATAGAATTAAAAGTCTGAAAATGCGCCTTTATTCACTTAGGCTTTACAGTTTTAGCATGACAAAGCCAGCCCACAATTTCAATTTGCAAAGCCATAGATGAATTCACCAGAGACAGACATTTTTATCCAAGAAGGCTGTAAAATTTATGTACGCTAAACCACTCAGCCAAAACTTTTAAAACAAATCAATTAAGTTATATGTAAACAAATGCTGCTGAGCAAGGTGTTCCAGCTTTTATGTATAGAGCGAACTATCTAGCAATCTGACAGGTATATGTAGGATATAAACTAAATTAACTGACAACCATCTGTCTTCTTTTTATCTTGTTTTATTAGAAGTCATCACAAGGACAATGGGAAAGCCCAAATCCCCACACAAATAAATATAAGTTCAATATGAAAGCATTAAAGAAAACCTACATTTATCAACCGAAAACAATCTCAAAAACAAGACCCTATATCACTTAAAATGTAATGACACATTAACACAGAGCACCAGTGGAGATTCTTACACACAACCAACAAGCGTTCCACTTTATGTTCAATTTCCCTAGTTTTTATTTTCTCAACATTTAATCCTTTATATCATAACTTTTTCATTAGACTTGTTCTGTACTTTCAGCTCAGTTCTCTACCATTAAATCACTTTCTGTTCTGTTTCAGTGACTAAAAGAAGAGTAATGCTGCATTTTACAGGCAGACCACACAGTACTACTCAGCAAGGGTCCTGCTAAAAAATGTCTGAGAAATAATGCAGTTGCACCTTCTCTCTCTCTCTCTCTCTGATATGGACACCCACACACCACAGTTCACTTCCACTCCAGCCACTAGTTAACGACTTTTAGCTGATGAGGCTTTCTGATCAAAAGAGCTGGAAGCTATTGAAAAAAGGTCAATGCAATTGGCTGATTCATCAATGCACCAATCACAGCTACCCATTAATTTCTACAGCCTTGGTCATCTTTCTGCTCTAAAGGTGTGGTCAGTTGGACAAAATCAACCTGCGTAATGTGGCAAAAAGCAGGCAAGGACAGGAAATGACTCAGGTAGGCTAATGACAGCAGTCCACAAAGTTGTAAATCATACAGCTATAAACTCTCTCGGTGTCCTTGTACTCTACAGTCAAACATTATCATTATTTCTGTGTTGTTTGTGTTGTTTCGCCGTGCAGCTCCATAAACAAAAGTTTTCCTGAATTAGAGGTCAGTCCCACCTCTTCTCTCAAACTAGCTGGACATCGGAGGGTCTCACAAGTTTGTGTGTCAAAGTTAAAGCAGTTTTCAAATTGCTTGTTTTGTCAGACCAACAGTCCAAAACCCAGAGATGTTACTACGTCCTCTTCCATAAAACACCCAACTGAGAATCTGGGATAAGGGAATGTTGAAAAATGATAAATCAATTATCAAATTAGGTGATTAATTTTCTATAGATTGACTAACTGATTAATGGACAAAGCATTTCAGCTCTAATAGCAAAAGTAACAATGTGGAGGGGTACTTACCACCCTTCAAATATATTAAAATATGTATACATCAATTAAGTATAATACAGTGTTTTATAATGTATGCCAACCTATGTTTCTCAGTGTTTGTCTGTTTGAAGGGATCATCTGTTTTCCTATCTTTTTGCACGGCAGAATTAGTTCTGGTAAATGTCACTTGTGTGTTTTATGCATGAGTGTGCCTCACATTTGAATTCACATTTGATTCAACAGGCCCTATGTGCACCACTCCCCTCTCCCAAGGGAGTGTGGGAGCACCCAAGGGAGTTTGGTAAATAGGACTCTAGGAACTGGTAGTGTTCATTTCCCAGGAAATGTTGATGAAAAAGAGCATGAGTAATGTCCTCGGGGAGGAGATGAAGAGATTAGAAGAAAATAAAGTTGCTTTGCAGAAGAACAGTGACTCATGGCAAAGTCATACTCTAAAGTCTGAAGTTACATATCTCGAGGCATGACATTGTTAAGAAGGTGTAGCTTTTTTTTTAAAGCCACCTTAATTTAGTTCAATTATAAAAAGCCATGCTTAGGCAAAAAAAAAATACTCCAATGTTTCCCACGTCATCTCAGTGTTAACCCTTTTTTTCAACAGCAGTGCTGTTGTGCACACACAGAGCCCACGACACCAGGGCCCGTATTCACGCACACTGGCAGTGGAATAACTTAAAAGTACCTCAGAATTATTCCAGATAGGTTTATTGATGTTCACCGAGTCGAGTTCATGTTAATTTACCAGGAGCTTTTGACACCAGAGGGGTTCTGGAGGCCCAGATAGCTGTAGTTGTAATACATGCCAATGAATGAAATGCACTCAGACATTAGCAAGAAGAAAAGCGAAACAAATATGCTCACTGATGAAGTCAGTGCTATGTCCTGAAATAATCCTAATTCAGAACAGGATTAGAATTGATTTATATTTTAAATATAACTAAATATTGTTTCTAGAGTAACAGCAACAGTAATGTTTACAACAGCAAAGTCACTATATAAACTCAATAATAGCTAACTGGAAACAAATCTAAAATGTCAATAAAATAAATAATATTCCTGATATCAAAATACTGAGTGAAGTTTAGAAAGAATGGACATCAGTCACTATCAGTCATTCATCTTGACCTCTGTCCTACCTCTGCTGTTGATGTGGATCCACTGCCTGCAAGTACCGCTGGTGGAGAGAGGAGGGGCTGATTTGGGAGGGGGGCCTGCTGTCTCAGTCAGTAGCTAAGTTTACAAGAATTTCACTTATTTTAATATACGTGGCAAACTAAGATAAACAGTTAGGATACATACAGGCAGCTTTTTAGCTAGTTTTAGCTTGTTCATAATTCGCTATTAGCCTAACCAGTGCACTATGTTTGTGTAAAACATACTGGCAGTGAAAGGGCAAAGCAGTTAAAAATAGCGCTTTTCTACATGTTTCTGCTTGTAGAACAGGTGGTTTGATAAAGAATTTATATTGATTTTCTTACACATGAAGGTTTTGTTGCACTTACAGTAACAAGCATAGCTGTCATCAACTGGAGTAAAACGTTATCTTTCCCTTAACCTGGTTCACTGTCTCCACCGCGGCCTCTCTGCTCTGCTGTCACTCTGTGCGTGTGTGTGTGTGTGTGTGTGTGTGTGTGTGTGTGTGTGTGTGTGTGTGTGTGTGTGCGTGCGTGCGTGTGCGCGTGCGTGTGCGTGTGTGTGAGAGAGAGAGAGAGTGTGCGTGTGGAGGAGCTGAGCCCCTATGAGGTGTCAAATGATTCAGCCAACATCAAACGCTTCACTAGTGCCTACTTAACACATCTAAGATCTGACCAAACCTCTGAATGCATGCCAACAATTTTCATAGACTCACAATAGCCCCGTTTCCACCAAAAGTTCCAGGTACTTTGGACCCAGAGGAACTAATCTCAGGGACTAAATATGGAACTTTACAATCCTTGTAGGGCAGTCCTGTTTGCATTTCCTCTGCGTCTGAGGAACCAGGTAGATCGTGCAAATTAGACCCATAAGGAATTAATAAATGATGGCAGCGTTTAGAGACGCAGTATTAACACATGAGGAAACAACAACACAGATTTGTGAATGAATGAAAAACAGAAATGCATGAAATGAAACTGAATCTAAGAGCGTTTGTTTCCACAGTAAATCATCTGTTGAGTGTTTGATGGTTATTTTTTTGTGCTTTGGAACGTAACCGCCGTGAAACAATCAGAAAATAACATTTTATTTCTCTCATTCACAGGCTTTGTTCTCTCTACCGCTGCTCCCTCTGCGAACTCAACCACCACCATGCTGTCTGTCTCTCTCTCTCTCTCTCTCTCTCGCTTGTTGGTGCTCTCAGCTTGCTCATGCTCTTTTTTTTCTTCTTTTTTTCTCTCGCTCTTTTTGGCTGGACCGCAACAGCAGAGCCAGCCCTATAACAGCAATTGTCCGTGACTGACTGAATAGCTGAGTAGTGATGGTGGAGCTAGGCCAAAAGCTGCTGTAAATTTCACTGTAGGACATTTATAAAATGAAAGAAGAAGAAGTTACCATTTTATATTACATTTAAACAACCAGATCTAAGCATATATCTTCAAACATTCGTTTTTCTGCCTGAATCAGCCTGTGGAGGAGGCGGAGATGAGCCACTGCTCTCCCCGCTGTCTGAGACACTAAATGCGGCTCAGTTCGGCCCGACAGCCGCTGGACAGCTTTGACTTTCTGTGTCTGTGTTTACATATGTGCGCCAGAGAGCACTGTCATCCTTGGTCAACATAAGGAACATGTCGCAGGAGATGTCAGACTAGGCAGGAAAATACAAAAAATTCTGACATGCTAGACTTTTCGTAGGGGTGTCCATGGCTCGACATTAACTTTTTGAGTCACTTGTCCTTCGGACAAGTAAATTTACCTTTCACTTGTCCAGGAACAAAAGTCACTTGTCCAGATAATAATTACATAATTTACTTTTTTCATTTAGTTTGCAAATGCAGAATGCAGAATTCAGATGAACAAACAGGTGAAAGCATCCAGTGTCAACATATAAATGATTCAATTTATGAATTTTATTAAAGCCTTTACTTCCCTGTTAATGATCTTTTCATTTGATCCTGAATTGTGAAGCACTTTGTAAAGTCTGTTTCAATATGAGCTCTATAGATTAATCATTGATCATTCTTCTGATGTTTAATAATGACGATTGACAGTGTTTCCCCTAGGATGTTTTCAGGGGGAGTGGGGGGCCCCCTGAAACTACTAGTCTTGTCGTGGGGCGGGTGTGTCACGGATACGGATACGTGGTGTCGACTGTGTCATCATAGATGCGCACAATAAGGCGGTTGTCCGTGTCGGTGTCTTTCTCTACACTGAGCTGAAATGAAACAAATGCACATAAATAAATGTAGGCCTTCTGAATGATAGATGGACCAATCAGTCTCTATTTTAAAAACAAATCTTGATTCTCACACTGTCTGTATGGTGCTTAATATATATCAAGGTTTGTAATATGACAAAATAACAAAACTGACTAATGGGGAATTAATTTGCTCAATTACTGAAACTGTCAATTTTAGTGCTGTTTACAACAGTTACTGAGGTCAACAACCTTTTAACAGCTGAAGAAAACATTATGTTAATAGAGTTGTGTAGTTTTAATACCTGTATTAAAATATTTTAAGTCCTTTCTATAGCAGGTTTTAATCTTGTGTTTGACTTTTGTTTGTTGGGATGTCCTTTAGTTTACATTTGGATAACAGATTGTGCTTTTAAAACTATTTACCAGAACAGTAATTCATCTAGATACAGGTGTAAGTCAGACCCCAGTTTTTTTCTGCCTCCTGCTTTGTTCGTGTCTCTCCAGGCTGCCTCTATGTGTTTCTCTTCCCTCCTTAAACTTTTTCTTTCAGTCTTGAATCAGTTGCACCTTCTTCCTTCTTGAATCAGTTCTTTACTTTCTCCTTGTTTTTCTTTCAACACCATTAACATTACATCTGCGATTGTTCCTCACTTCTGTCTACTCTCTCCTAATTCCTTCACTCACTCTGAAATGTAAAAAGCTTTCCTTTTAAAAGTCTGAGTGAGCATGAAGCAGAACTTTAACTTGTATGGTGTTAATTACAGTAATTGTGGACAAACGACACACAGTGGGAATGCATCAGCAGTCAAGCTATCCAAACTATCAAGCTACATTAACATTATTGTAATGTAAAGCAGCAGCACTGGATAAACTGGATGGTTAAAACTACACTACTGTCAATTTTAAAAAAACTTTTAGCTATTCTAGCTACTTACTTTGTTGTATTTTGTCTAACAGATTATTATTTGATGCAACACATTTCAGTTAATGTCATATATGGTCCTCTGAAGTCTGTCCCAGTCTGTCTGCTAGTTTCAGCATGGTGGGTTTGTTTGTTTTAAACATCTGCGTAGCAGGAGCTTGTGGTGGTTTGTTGGTCCATGTTAACAGTAACAGCTGTCTCTGTGTCTCATATGGGGATACAATGTTCAAACAGAAAACCAAACGAGCGCTCCTAGAAGCTACAACAGAAACTGCTGTAGGAAGCCAGTCTGAGCTAACAGCTGTAAAGTCTCCACTACGGCCCTGATTACAACACGCCATTTACAGTCTAGCGTTTCATATACAGTCCAGCCATATACTAGATCTTGTTTTATTTAGACTGATGCAAGAAAAAATTCGGGGTGGTTCCAAATCTTGGTTCACAAAGCTGATACACATCTGTCATTACAGTACATACTATAAAGTAGCACAGAGGATTGAATACTTAAAAGAGTACTCTACCGATTCAGCATTGCACTCCTTTAACATTGTCAGAGTCATGGCACTTAAAAAAGGATCAAAATTGACGCAGCAGAACAGAGATATCGTCTTTATTTTTATTCCATGCATCCATCTTCCTTGTCAAAACCTGGCGCCTCCATTACCCACAATTAAACTCGGTGATCAGTGACAGATCAGTTGGAGATTCGGGTTTGTTATGCTAGTAGCAGCTAATGTAGCCTCGAGCAGGGGTGAGGAGCAGGCTACAGAGGTCTGGTAACCTCACCTCTCTGTAACTGCCTACACACAGATTTTTTCTTCCATTTTCTTCAACCCCAACCAATGCTGACTTAAGTGACATTACTTGCTTCCTAACAACATACAATTTTTTTGTAGTACTAATTAAGACCTGTAAACAGACTTTTATGTGAAAAATCAGTGGATCCCTTTAGGTTTATGTTACACAATCTTAATTTAATGTCTTTTTATTTTTTTTCAACCAAGCTGCACCACCACCAGGCTGTATGGTGCTGGGAAAGACCCTTCAGATTGAAAAATACTTTCCTTCAACACCAGGCCTGTGGAGTGGTTATGCGGAAACTCCCAAACCTCCGACCCCCATCTGTGTACCCTCTGCTGCTCTCAGATGTCCTGAAGGTCTGTGTGCTACATCAATTCCATAATGAGATTTTAGAACCAAAATACACTCCATATTTTCTACATAAATCTGTTGATAGAAAATATAAATTCACAGGGGCCAGATTCCTATCGGATATGAATAAAACAGAAGCATACCATGTAGAAGATAATCCAAAACAATTTGCTATATTATAATGCAAGTTACCATAAAAGAGAGATTTGCTGCATGCTTTAAGGGTAAATGCCATTCTGCTCTCTCTGGAATGTTACTGTGTAAATCATAGTGGTAAAGAAAAGTCATAACAAAGGAAGTAAAGCCATGGCTTTTGCCTGTGTACAATTAAAAAAACTGTGATGAATGTGGATAATTATGGGTAATTACTAATGTGAAGGGGGTAAAAGCTTGTAGCTGACCACTTGACTTAGACAAAAGCTTCTCTACCTTGCCATAAAACAAAATGTGATGTTCTAACCACCTACAAATGAACAAAGATGAAAAAGAATTCATTAATTAGTATGTGCATAAATTGCCAGTTGCTGTAAATTAAAATTAATGTATATTAAAAATGCCATTACTAATTTAGACTGTTCAAATCAGTTTTTGATTTGCAGTTATCCTTTAACTTTCTGATGTTCTGTGTTCAACAGGATAGCAATGAAATATTGATGACTTTGACCTATTTAAGACAAGCACAGAGGAGGTTAAAACAAATAAAGAGCACTTTTGTGTTTATTCTGCTCCCTTGCTGTGCCAGGCCACAGACCGGTAATGTCTCTTTAACATCTTTACACAGCCAGAATTGCCTTTGCTTCCTAGAATAATCAGCAGTGTTAGTAGTAAAGAGGTCTTTGTTCCTTAATTTTTACCCTGTAAACGGTCATTTAAAGAGCAATTGTACCATTGCCATTTGTTCCGATCTGTGCTGAGCAACGTCATGAAAAGGTAATTAAAAAGGAATTGGTCACAAGGTCAATTGAAGGAGCACCAAAAGTATACTATCTCAAGTAAGTTTCTGTCAAGATATGGATTGATTGAATACTAATAATATATTTAATTTGTACCGCACTTTTCATTCATAGTGAAGCTCAAAGTGCTACACTATCAATAACATAGAACACACAACATAAAGAAAATAGTAATAAGAGTTAAGATGAGAAGTTAAATCTTCCTGAGGTTTTTAGGCCTTTTTTAAAAGAGTCTAGGGTCTGTGCTGCCCTCAGATGGTTAGGAAGGCTGTTCCACAAGCGTGGTGCAGCAGAGCAGAAGGCTCAATTCCCCCATGGTGCAGAGCTTAGTACTGGGGGCCCGGGGGAGCAAGCTGATGGCAGATCTGAACAGTTTTGATATACAGCTGGGTATCATCAGCATAACAATGAAAAGACATCCCATGTCTGTTGATGTTCACGGAAGGCCAGTTTATGGACAGTGAGCCCAGAGTGTCTGAAGCATTGTGTCCAGCTGTTTTTATTTTTCGCAGCCCGTGACTGAACAAGGAAGCAGAGCATGAAAAATTGACCTCACACGTCTTGACAGGGGCATGAAGATCAAAGACACTGCTCAGAGATGTACTGTAGAGTGCCACTAGTTCATCCGCTGAAGCAGAAGCTGGGCAGGTGATGTGCTGGAGGTCCATAGTCATGATAGCTGTGTCAAATCTTTTCCAGTTCCAATGTTTAGTAGGGGGTGACAGGAATGTCAAATCCATTGAGACCATCTTGTGGTCAGACATACCCAGATCATAGAGCTGTAGGTTATCGATGGGGGCGGAGTCAGTGGTGACCAGTGTGTACCCCCTGGTGTGACAGGGACATCAACATGCTGCTTCAGGCCAAGACACTCAATCAGACTCAGGGACTCCACTGCAAAATGACAGGAGGGGTTGTCAACATGTATATTCTTATCACCAACAATGGCAATGTTGGTTGACATGGAGCAGAGTGAGGTGAGGAGGTCGTGTATCTCAGGGAGGAAAGATGAGTTTGGTTGATAAGAAGCACCATCATGTGTCATGTGTATGGAGGTTTACATTATAGAGCTCAGGCATTCAATAGAAGAAAGATCAGCCATTTGCAGGGGAGACAGTTTTAGTTCAGCCTAATGTATGATTGCTAAACCACCACCACGGCCAGAGCTGCAGGCTTTTTCCATGTAACTATAGCCAGGAGGGCAGGCCTCATTAAGCACAGAGTAGTCTCCTGGTTTATGCCAGGTTTCAGTTCGGCACATGAAATCAAGCCCCTTGTCCCAGATGCGGTCATATACGAGGAGGGTTGGGTACCGAACAGTGTGTCAAGTTACTGCTGATGAAAACATTTCCTGCTGCTGCTGCTTCATATTAAAAGCTTTCCACTGACAAACTAACGGAAGGCTCTTATTGTGAAGAACTTATAGCAAATGAAATGTGTTTATCGCTGAGTTAGCAGAGCTTCGTTAGCATTGGTATACTTCAATAAAAACAAGTCAACACATATCTGGAGATATTTGGAGCTATTTGTTCAGTGGATCAGTTAGAAATACTGCAGACAGGCATAGTACAAACAGAAACAACCACAGTGAGATGTTTGATGAAGAGCTGCAGACGACAGGCTCTTAGTGCATTTTCAGCAAACAGCACATCTCAAACAGGTAGCCATAACAACTTATTTTAGTTTGTTTATTAGTAATTTATTATTTATTATTGTTTATTTTACCCTACACAATAAAACTTTCTAAATAAATAACAATGTTGAAATTGAGAAGTTTGGACTTATTTTTCACAACTGAACTTACATTTTTTGTTATTACAAAGTACTGAAAAAAGGTACCGTTGGATACTGGTACTGAATTCCAGGTACCAGTACTGGTATCGGTGCAAATGTGAACCGTGCCCAACCCTATGTATGAGGAGGGATTTATTGGTGAGAGATTGTGTATTAAATAGTTCCATGGTGGCAGGAGACAGAGCGATGAGGATAGAAGTCTCTGCAAATTCCTCTATATTTTCCGTCTTGCCTGGTATACGATAGTCTGGCAATGTTTCCAACGATGACGCCCAAGTTTGTTTTGCTTGTGTTTTCTACATTGAAACAATGGCGCGAGCCTCTATGGATGTAACAAGGTCTGTTTCTTAAAATCGCAAACTCTTGGCAGTGGGTTAAAAACCCCTTGTCAGGTGTAATTAGGAAGCTACATAAACTCCATAGCTATGTGGCGATGTAGGACATCATAATTAAAGCAGTTGTGTCGTTTTTGGCAGCGTTGGTAACTGCCACAGTCACAGTCACACAGTGGAGATCATTACAGCAAACATGAGGGGAGCTCCAGTTGAAGAAAAACCCAGTCACTAGAGTCTGTCAGTGACAGCGCAGCTCTGGGTGATTTCCAGGCTGATAGAGAGGAGAGCCGGACAGGGCTTTGTGGCACACCTGAGCCGGCAGACTGGAGGAAGAGACAGCCACTGTCCTCTGAAGAAAAGGGATCCCAGTAGAGCAGGTAGGAAGCACTTTATGTGGAATAATCCAAAATCCGTAAATCCCAGTAGAGAAGATAGGCAGTACTTTACTTAAGTTAATTCAAAGTTCACCAGTTCGACAGAACGTATTCCAACTCAGGGAGCGATCAAAACATGCGGATAGAAAATGGAAACCCTACGACGCCACAAAAAACAGAAAACATCTTTTCGAAATATGCAAAATAGGGACATGGTTTTTAAAGGTCAAAAAGACCGGCTGCATCCAATATTCCAGATTTCGTGACCTATGTCCCAACTGCAGCAGAGTGCATAAAGCAAAATAAACCTGATCCAGTCGATTTCTTCCTGTTGATGTACCCTCCTGTCAATTTGTTAAGTTTATTAAGTAAATTCTAACCATATTTCATTCTTATATGTTGCATATGTTAGTGTTATTTTAATATTTTAAATCTGTAAATAGGTCTAATTGAAGAATTCTGACTATGCTGTTTCCCACTGGTTACTATTGTGACAGAGTATAAAACCTAATATTTCACTAACTTAACCAACATAAAATCAAAAAGGGCATAAAGTTTGTGTGTTAGGGAGGTCTAAGGAGTAAAATGCATGTACTCAAATTGCAATGAAAATTTTGGGATTAAACAGGTTAATCTACAAGTAGGCAGACATCTGCAAGTAGAAGCAATGATGGAAACAAAACACGATTGTTTAAAGTGAATTATAATCTAAAATAGATGGAGTGGAGAACCCGCCGAAGACAGAGGAAGATATTTTCCAAATCTCCACCAGGTTTAGACAGGTTGAAAATATTCTTAGAGTTTTTAAGCTGTTATCCATGTTTTTGAATACCTAAATTGTAAATATGTCCATCATTATGGGCAGGTAGTGTATGGTAGGGTACAGTACAGTAAAGGCTAGAAAACTAAAATAATGAGCTGAATGACACTATCAGAGACGAGTTTGACAGGGTTGCACTCATCCTAACTGTCCAATAAAGCAGAGCCAGTGCACTGGAAGCAACACATTCACACCATGTTTTTGTTTTCATGCTTCAAAATTAAGAATAAGTCCAGCAGTATCACACTTTGCCAGCTGGGGCATTATCCAAGTTTCGAAGTGATTGATTCAAATAAACAGCAGGCTTCTGCAACAAATCCGCCATCTTTGCTTTGGAGCTCTCGCTCCTGCAGAGGGTGAAAACGTTACAGATCTAAGCTTTAAAGTTTGCAACAGCATGGCAGAATTTATCGATTTCACCCAGCTTAAAAGTTTATCATTGTTTGTGCCAAATATGTAATTGCCAGGCAACAAATTTACGTCCAGACAGTAATTAGGTTACTATTATTTATCTGTTTAGGGAACTCTTTTCCATTTATTGCTTAGCAACAGAATCCTGATCAGGATTTAATATCTGGATCAATAGAGCTAGGCCATTCTATACCTAGAGAGCTGAGAAATACGTATGTAATAAAATGAATGATCCAGTTCGTATTAACACAAAATTCATGGTGTACAACATCACACTGAGAGCCATTTTATCAATAGTGAAGGAGTTATTTGATTTTTAAATGAAGGTAAAGCCTCTACACCTTTGCATCCATCCTACAGAAATTCCCAAAGGTTTTTTTTTTTTTTTTTATTTCCATGAAGTATCCTCGGAGCTTTTCACATATACTGTTATATGGGTCACTTGATAGTATGATAGATGAGAAAGAGGTGCACCAAGGGACATTAGTGTTGAATCTTGGGAGACAGTGGGAGTCCCAAAGCAATGTTCGCCTTGGGCTTAGCCCAACTTGCCTCCCCAAGGAAATATGTGACTAATATTGTCTCCAAGTTTAAAAATAGGTATTATCTCAAGGTTCAGCTCACACAGGACATGTGCAGTGCTGTACTTTGTAGATACCACATAATGCTTAAATGTACAGCATATTTAATTGGAAGTGTCTTGTGTTTAATAGAGTAATTTAACTATGAAATCTGTTTTTCTTGGGTTACCCTGATGCCGCAACCTTTTCAGCATACATTGTATATCCTAAGCCTTTTAGTTTAAATCATTTCAGAAGGCAAAAGTGAAATCTGTAATCTCACAAACCCAAAGCAAATAATAAAGTCACATTCTTTTCTTTTCCGTCCCAGTTACCCCCCCCCCCCCCCCCCCCCTTTTTTTGCCTCCCATTTGACCCATTATTCCTCCATCACTCTATTTTTCACTGTCTCTCTCCAGCTATCTCTCCCTAACCCCTCTTCTTTCTCTCTCATTCTCCCAGGCGCTGGTCATTGCCCTGTAACACAACGCTTCATAAAAGTCATGCTTAACAATATTGTTTTATACAGTCTTGTTTGTGTGTGTGTGTGTGTGTATATGTGCAAATTGTGGAAAGCCAAGACGCTTCTGCACCTATTAAGATGGCAAAGACTGAAAGAGAGTCCCTCGAGGGCCGTTACATATGCCAGTCCCTTTCAGATTAGACCTGAATGCTGTTGCCCAGGAATGTGCTCCAATTTTAGACTCGCTGGTGAAAGTCGGCAGGTTTGGAGAGAAGTAGAACATGTGATGGATTTTTAATTTTTGAAGCTTTTCCCTGGTCTTGTTAGAAAAATGGCACAGTAATATAAAGGACAGGAAGGAAGAAAGACTGCAATATATATTTAAGTTCAGTTTGATATAAAGTCATACTGCTACTTGGAACACATATCCTCTTTCTCCTGCTGCTACAACTGCTCATATTAGTAGGTGTGGTGATGAATTGGTAATTTATTATCAGATCTTTACTGATAAATGACAAATATAATCTCTACTAAAGGAATGAATCTCTCTATGTCTGTATGTCCTTCACATATCTCTTGAACTGTTTATCTGATCAACTCCACACTTGACGGGTGTATGGCTGTGGACCCAAGGGGCTGCAGTGTTGAATTTGGTGCAATTTGGACACGTGATACATTTAAAATTAATAGACTTTGAATAAACCAGCGATCAGCAAGCCACTCTGCTCTGTGCAGGGGGCAGGGCCGAGCTTCAGGGCTCTGCCGACAGACTGCAGTATGTTAGCAAGACCAGAGACGAGGCGTGACACAAGTCAGAGAAAAGTGCTCTAAAAAGAGAAAAGTAGACAGCGAAAACAGAGCTTTTAATCAAGAATGGACCCGTGTCTAGACAGAAAGCGTAGCATTAGCAGCACGTTTAGCAGATTAGCAGTGAGTGACTAGACAGGATGCGTTCAGGTACATTTATTTACTATTACAGTACTTATTATTTATATCATCCGTGTATAATAGAATGTATTATTTCATGTAATGAAAGTTTCTTTCATGTTGACGGTGTATATACTCATTCGCACCTCACATCAACTGTATTAATTTTTCTATGCATTGAAGCAGCAGCCAGAGGCCAAGCAATCATGCTGCTCACGAGCAGGCACGTTTTGAACGGGCACTGCACTAGTTTAGTGCAGTGCAATAGTATTAATTATCAGTAAAAAGCATTTATTTGCAAGCTGTAATCCAATATCAAAGATGAAGTTAAAGCAAAGGATACTGTTTTATCACTCTGAAAAGCACTTTGAATTGCTTAAAAACATTTCATCGAGATCACTTGGACAGTTGCTCACAGAAGTAAAAGGAAAGCAACCATTTTGTAATTACACTTTGGTCTCTGCTGATTGAAAAGCATACAGTAAAATGTTGTACATGTATGCAAATAAAACTACTTTGGAGTTTTAGATCTTAAAAAAGCCAACATAAAGCCAAAAGTCAAAAAGCCACACAGTTGGACTATCTGGGTGTTTGTTTTGGTGATCAGGCCTGCTACACCTCAAAGTGTATTCAGATATTCATGACAAGCAGACAGGAGCAAAGAGCACGCACATTTTCTCCTAGTATGAATATATTAAGTCTGCATCTTCCTGGGCTTACAGTGCAGCAGCACAGTATTGGATATTAAAAGAGAATGAGAACCAAGAATTATGAATTCAGAGACCCTTTTCATTGGATATCTTACTTTTAAACTTCAGCTTCTGTGGAGGTCTGATAATCAATGTTTTTTTCTCAGTGCTTTACGGCATCTGTTCAGTCTTTTTAATCCATATGGGCTGCACACAGTTATGCTACATTTCTGTCTAGATTTATTAGCTTTTAAATACACAGTTAAGGTATTTCAGATACAATTTGTTAGATTTAGCCTGAAAATTAATCTGTCTACATCTTTTTGAGAATGTGTCTTTATAAGGTTTTTCTTAAGGCATGGAAATGCATAAGCACAGCTTTTTGGAACAAAATACTGCTTTGAATTACAATTCCTTTAAGTCTACTAATAAGTATATGATAATGAGTGTACAAATTTCATTACAACCGAATAGAGGATTATTTCTGGTTCACTCATTGCACTGATAGACTGCAAATGAGAGACACTTACCTCACATGTAACAATTGCCCAACCAGAGTAATTAACCAAGTTATATTTGTATATTATGAACAATTAAATGCTATGAAATGTGTTAATCTATACTGTTACCGTTACTATAGTGATGCATAATAAACATGATGGAAAACTTTAGGTTCTATATATATTATTATTTAGGGTACCTTATCAGTACACAGATACAACGTAAAAATAGTTTTTTTGGAGGTAAAAGGAGGTTTACCTCCAAAAAAGTAAAACAGGAGACCTTGAAAGGACTTGGAAAAAGCACACAGCTAAAGACGTGTCAGGATGAGCCACAGTACTTTTTTTTTCACACATTGGCTGGGCTGCCAATTTTATTAACTGTCAAAATAAATATACAGGCAGCATAACTGGGAGGTGGCACTTTGCATCTAAACCAGTTATTGATCTTCTGAGCAAGCGGCTGCAAATTGATTACCTTGATAAGGTGGGATGGCTGTAGTATGGTGAAAACCTTGCTGGGGTAATACAGTATAAGTGCATTGGAGCAATGCTTTTCTCTTGTATTCTCAGGTTCACAGCTGATCGAACACGACATCAAAGACAGTACATTGAATCAATGTGTCCTCATGTGGGCTCATAGAGGCTGAAATGTGGATGAATGCCCTACTGTTCCATAAGTTTGTACAGTCATCATGCTCAAAAAAGATTTATTATAAAATGTTGTTGTAGAAAACAGGAAACTGGGGAACAAGGGAATGGATTGGGGAATGTATAGATTTCTGATTGATACTTACTACATAGAAATAAAAATTAAAAGCATCTACTATTTTACAGTTTACAGTTAACTTAACACAAAAATATAAGAACCACCAACTGTTGTGTATCTTCATTTACTTGAGACTGTAAATGTTCAGTGCAAAAAGTGTACGTGTTGAAACATTATTTAAGTGATTTATCAAACAATATATAGCATTGTAAACTGAATATATTTGGGTTTTGGATTGTTGATCCCATAAAAAGCAATTTGACAATATAACCTTGGTCTCTATGAAAACTGTGATAGTACATTTTTACTGTTTTATGACATTTTAAACAATAATTTGGCATATTGATCAGATTAATCAGTTGTGAAAATTTGCTTTAGTTCTAGTTCTATACCCAATACAGTTACTGTTTCGTTGTTAAATCTATGGATTTCCTGGAGAATTTATACACTTAATGACTTAAAGGGTGAATCTAAACATTCCTCAGGGAATCTATATTATTCTCATTTTCAAACATCCACACCAGACGCTCATACAAACATAAGATTTTGAACTCACACAGACTAGAACAATAGTTTCAAACATGTCTATTTGTACTATGACGGTAAACATATAAAATAATGTTTGGAATACCTCACATTGTATAGAACAATTAGAGCAAACATTCTTTGATCCCACCATCACGTTTCTGGGCTTTTTATTGTTTACTCTTTATAAATGACCTTGCAACTGTACATGAATATACCCCCCATTATATAGATGACCCCAATATAAACGGTCCATCTGGTATTCCCTGTGCAGTATGGTTTATGATACAGTATATTATATCCATAAGCGCTTTTATTTCCCTCAATTCCCAACATGCTGAAACTGCCTGAACACATTTTGCTTCTGCCCCTGCGCTCAAAAACAGCTGGAAAGATCCTATCGGGTATTCTTATATATTTGCATAATTGTTAATATACCTCACAGCGTTGCATTAAAATTTAAATTTCTAACCACAAACAGTGAGCAAAGGGGAACACTATGCTCTCAGAAGACAAATGCAGGCAGAGGAAAATGGGACTCAGGGAAGGCTGCCAGGCATTGTTGGTCCATAAAGTATTATTTCACTATATACGCCCAAGTCACATCCAACAGTTAGTCTAGCTTAGCAGTTATAAGAGGGCAGGTGTTAATGCTAACAGGATATTTTAACAACACAGGAGTTAAACACTGATTAGCTCCTCCACATCAGCATAAACACATTGTTGGGAGTAACACCTCAAGGTTAGGTCAATATGCATTTTTTCCTTTTGAACCTTAACTCTTGATGATGAGCAAGATTTGATTTCATTAGCAAAGTACATTTTCCCCAGTGTCCCTGGTTATAACAAATAGCCCTTTTTTTCCCCAATAAGTTGGTAGCAAGGTAACATTTCTCGATATTTTGTGAAGACGTTCCAAGGACTTTCATTTTCAGTGCCTTCAGGAGATAAAAATGTCTGTCTTCTGTACAATGAAGCATGTATGGTTATTATAGCTCTCATCTGCAGCCCTGCTTTTCATCACAATGCCACTATATTGAACATTAATAGCATTTTGGTCTATCAAGCTATCTGGTACGTGGCCATGCACATGAGGGATGTTTGTATGTGTGTGCATGAATGTAGATAGCGGAGGCATATGCTCGTGATTACTTAAGTGCTTGTCTTTACTGTAGCAAAAGGAAAGTGGAGGTGGTTGGATGTTGGGCCAAGTAAATGTACTGCAATCTGCCTACAGGAGGCAGAGAGAACTACCTTTTATATAAAGATGATATGGTGTGATATAAGTTGGCTCTAGACAATTCACCAGTCTATCTGAGGGTTTGTGCATGATTGGTTTTTGCAAATGTATGCAGGTAACATTGGTAATACACTGGAAATTCAACTTCCAATCATTGCGTTGAACTGTAAGCTCTACAAAAGGCTGTGAATTATGTTCAGCAAGCAATCAAAGTGTGGAGATATAGTGCTTTTTTAAGCTTTTTGAAAGATGTAAAGAAAGAGTTGAATTATGAACATTATATTTAGTAAAAAGGGATTTTTACCTGAACAGAAAGCCTAATCTTACTTAGTAGTTCAGTCCAATGGATGGTCATTGGTTTGGGGTTAATTCATTTGTTTGTCTGTCCTACTAAACTCCTATCTAGGTGCTGGTATCTCCCCTTTTTGTTTACAGTTCCTTAACATTTAAAAGTCATTAAGTATTCACTAAGAAAGATGCAAATACTTTTGAAGATGAACTGTGATGCATTTATTCAGGCATATTTTGTAATGTTGGAATTATGATGTGAATTTCTTTTATTGATACTGATGTTTAAAGAACAGCTGAATGGTTTTGTAGCTGAGCTTAAAGTAGCAACAAGTGGGCGAGTGTCAGAAACAAATGTAATTGTTTTACAATTATGGCTTTTCAAGTCTGTGACAAGGAAAACACTTTGATGGGAAATATCTCTCATATGATTCTTCTGATTGCTACTGTGCACATCATTTTTGTATTTGTCCATAATGACTTCTGACTACCAGTACATTTGCTTTGAAAAATAACTGCTGCTAATAATGAGAAACCATATGCCTGAGCAATGGCACAATAAATCAATAGGAGCATCACATCAACAGTTACTCTGAACAGTTATCACAAGTGCCTGATGATTTACAAACATAAATCTATTGATCTATGGGACATTCAAATTCTACCTTAAAGCAGAGATGGGCACTCGAACTGGTGACTCGCACACAAGTTGCATGTAAATAGACCTCCGACTTGACTCAGACTCCTGGAAATTTGTCTTTTTATTGTTAAATGAGGAGCTGAACATTTATGTAGGAGCAAAGTAATGTTTACTACCTTCTACCACCCTTTAATGCATCACAGCGCTTGACTGCCAATCACAAGTGTGTGGCATCGAAACAACAAGTTTGTTGGACATGTCATGGCGCCCACAGTGGGAGCCATGCTATACGTTGTAGCCTTTGGATACAGGGATTTCAAAACCCTTGGGCTGAACAGAACAATTGCATCCTGTGAAGAATGTGGGATAAAGATATAAGACACCGGGTCGACTACGTCCAAATTTATAAGGCACTTGAAAACGCTTAGTTAGCTAATGTTAGCCTTACGTTAGCATTAATGTGTGTGTTGGCTAGTGTTAGACTCATTTGTTGACGTAATGTAATGTTAACTCTTCAGGCTAACATGTTTAACTGAACGGCACTTCAAATTTCCTCATGGTGACGCTATTTGCAAAACTTACAACCTGTTGGCTCGCATGATAATCAAATGATGTGGCGTTGATAATGTTACCGATTTACTAGCTCCATATGACACAGTTGCAAAAAGCTAAGAGATGTATAGAGTTTTGCTCTCCCTGCCTCCAGCCAGAATTCTCCAGTAATTGTGTCTTGATTAAGGCTCCATGTTTATCTGCAGGTACACAGAATTCAACAAGGGAACAAGTTAGAGCGGACTCAGCAGCTCAGAGGGACACAGCACCATTGAGTCTTTTTATGACTCAGGACGGAAATATGCAGCTGTACAGCTTGAACAATCAAGTAAGAGGTCAGATAAATAGCATAGATCTGTGGGCTGCGTTTGCATATGTGTGTTCTTACCCCTATGCCTTTGCCATTCAGTGAGGCAATGTTTGCGTTGATGCCAGCATCTGTTTAAATGAAAAAAATACAGGTTTTCTTAAAACATATGTGTTAACTGGGATTTTTTTTCTTTATTTTGAATTGGGGCATTGTGCTTAAAGGGTATATGTGGGTAATTTGCAGATAAAATTCAAAAGGAGAAAAAGCTCTTGGAATACATAATAAGACAGAAACATTAGAGACTTCAGACTTGACTTGGACTCTAATTCAAAGACTTCAGACTAGACTCAAACTTGTCCCCCAGAGACTTCAGACTTGACCTGGACTTGCATGTTGTGACTCCTGTATATCTCTGGCTGAAAGTACATGTTGCTGTGGACAAGCAAAAGGAGTTTTCATGAGACCAAGAGCGCATAAACCATATATCCCGTGTGAATGAGAGAGCAGGTTACTGAATTAAACATTAGAGCCGTGGGTGGCTTAAGGTGGAAAGGTCACAAAGTGCTACATCCATCTATGTATGGGTACAGCTCTGCAAAGAATATATATTTTTTGTAAGATTTCCAAAAGCATATGATCTGTAATTATGTCCTCCTCCATATAGTACTAAATAGAATACATTACAAATCAAAGGGGAGTCTAGGTCAACCTACAGTACACAGAGGAACCACTGTGATGCAAAAGACGAGTGATGCATTATTGAGGTCATGACTTTTAATGCTTAGCTTCAATATCTAAATAACTGCTTTTGATAGTTGGGTTGAACTTGGTAAGAAGTTGCATGATGCTTGTATTTCCTTGGTCTCATGGGACTTTGTTGTAAAGTTGTTTCCGACAGAGTGCTTTTGTTCACTGTTTCAGTATCAGGGCTCAGTACAGTACTATCCCAACAAACAGCAGGCCTATAGTGGCCAAAACTTTGACAACATCCAGGTTATATTAGTTGTATTTTAATTATCCTTTAAATCCTTCTATTTCCTTATTTAACTTCAAGCTGCACTATGCAATTGTCAAATGTTTGCAGCTCCAGGTTGCGGTTAGTAACTGCAATGAATGACTTGCACATCAACCTAACAATTAGATTTATGATCAATTTATCTGTTGATTATTTTCAGATCTTTCATAGGCTAAACAAGTAATTGATTCATTGAAAAAAAGAGACCAATTTCCCAGAGTCCCCGAGTAGGTGCAATGTTTAAATTGCTTGTTTTGCCCAACCGAAAGATGTTCAATTTATATTTATATCAATCTATTTAAAACAGCTAATTATTCTTAAATTACTATTGCTTGTACAAAATGATATGAAAAGGATGGACAGGCAAAAGTTTTAACAGTTAAATAAGAACTGAGTTTTATGTCATTCTGGTTGCTCTGTATCTTGATGTATCTAGCAGCATACACTGTATTATGGTGTGGAACCAAATACTTTGTCTAAATGGCATGTTAAACATAGCAAAGTCAGCATTTATACATGAAATAAACTGTATCCACAGACACAGAGGCAATCCTCTTTTCAAGACAACAAGAAAATGTGTTTGTACACTGTTAAATGGGAAGATAAAAATATTTGTTCAGTTTTGATACTGGGGAAAGAAACAGAACAGGGCTGAACAAGAGTGCTGGAGGCCTCATTTATGATTTGTCTGTCATGAAAATGTTGCAGAGGATTGCATAACTCTTAGCAGACAGTTGAGCAAAGATCTGAATTTGATTTATGTATAAAGGCCTTGAAACAGACCACTTTCACTGAGTTGGTTATTCCTGAATGAATAAAAGAAGCAACATTTATGTAACTGTGGCTTAGACACAGCTATATGTTTTGTATTGGTCAAGGTCTGGAGAACAGGTTTTCATTTTAACAAAAAGGCTTGGTGGTAGAGGAAAAGGCTAAGGATCAGTGGGTGCACAATATCCTGCTCCCTGGCTTTTGGCACAAAAGATTCTGAATAGAATTCAAATCTAAATATAGTACATGTGTTTTTTTCCCCATGGATCTTACAGTACATCAATTAAAGTACATTTAAAAATTGTCATTCATTTATTAAATTTAATATGCACTACTCCTTTAAGACAGCTGAAATTATGGTATAAAGATTGCTGCCATGAACTGAAATTTATTTGATTATTTACGTAACACAAACAGACTTCGCCCGCAAGTCATTTTTAGTTTCACAAGATGCAGAGTTGAGGCACGCTAACTTTGAATAAGTCCCATTATAGTGCGGAAAATAAGTAACTAGCAAAATGCATTATCCCTCTAGCGTTATTAACATGCTGCTGCATACATGAAACATGATTAATAATTAAATCTTTATTTATCTATTTAGCAAAATGATGTCAGTCAGATGGAGGCAGTATACATTATGCAGATTGGACATTGCCTTTCAAGGAGAGTTAATGTGGCATAGTGAAGTCAGCCACCGTGATATCTATATATGTTGACATTTTCATTTAGAGGAGAGAAAATGGTAGGTCTGTCGCTTTGTGCCACTGTTCTAGGGGTGACAGGATGATTTCCTTTGGGGGATTCTTGTCTCACTTGCAATAATCTTAAAAATGGTGCATGAAGTGAAATGGTAGCAGTGAACTATTTTTTCCTCCATAGTTTTTAAGAAAAAAGATAGGGGGAAGAATTCATCAAAGGGGTTGTTCTAGGATTGTGGACCCCAACAGGAAATGATTTGCAAATTGTAAATTCAGAGGTCATTTTTGAAAGGTTAATATAATTTAGAATTTGGTAGTATGTGCTATTAAAATTAATACCGTTATTCATATTCAAAAAGCTGAGGTAAAGAAATTACTGTAGGGATCAGTGGCCCTGGGTGCAGGAGGCCCTGATGTAAGGGAGAAGTTGCATCATCCCATTCATTAAAATGAATAGAGCCAAGCGCCTGTCCTCACTTTCTTCTCCAGAGATGTAGCCAAGTATAATTACACCTTTCCAGGTGAAGGAGCCCAGAAGCTCTCTGGTGGCTGAGGAAATTACAGTTGCACAGTTTAATTTAAGCAGACAATAACCTTAAATCACATCATCTTACATCACATATGAGTGAGTGACTGGTGAGTGATTGCAGTCGTGCTGTAATATGGACAATCTGAAAGACGTTTAAAACATAACCTACACCATAATCTTAAGGTCAAAATTAGTGACCGTAAAATGACATCTATATAACAATACACACCAATATATGGTCTGGGAAATTTCTGTAGACACACGAAAATATGTGAAAAATAAATAAAGCCCACTTTAGCAGGATCCTTAATATTTTTTGGCAGCATTTTTTTTCAGCAACAGCCATTCAATGTATTTCATTATTATCTAAAATTCTATATAGTAGTTTTTGTTGGTAGTGGCAGAGTCTGACATTCCTGTACTGGATCAAATTGTATAATGAGACACGAGGGATTCACAGGAAAACAATGCATGCATGTAAATTTTATCTCACAGCGACCTTTCTTGCATCTACAGAATAAGATAACTGTCTGTTTCGACATTTATTCATCAGCGGATCATTTTTTTATTTTCTGCAAGGGAGTGATGGAAGAAGGAGGAGCAGCCACAGAGGGCTGTTAGATGAAGAGCTGCAGGCAACAGGCTGCACACCTCCAAGTCACAAGAAATTGCCATGCCAACGTCACCGAACAACCCTCATTAATGTTAGTCAATATGCAGTCATAATACACTGTTGATTATGCTACCACAATCAGTTCTCCAAAACCCAGAAAATTGGAGATTGGCAGGTAAAATCTCTGATGTGACCAAGATGCAGATTGAAGTTGCTTCACTTTTTTTTAATGTGAGACTGGCTTACAGTTATATTTTTTACACTCCAGCAAGATGTATTTCATGGTGGAACTGTAAATAGAAACATTAAGAAGTAAAAAATAGAAAAAATCCTTTTTTCAGCATTTCACACTATTCCATCAAAACATGTATATCAGTCTAAATGTGCATTGAATGGGCCAGTACATATTCTTAATATGAAGCCCTTAATAGCCTTCCAGAGGAACCCTATGCTAAAAGAAATGCTTCAATTCAGGTAAGATCACCTAGATATTAAGGTACGATTACTTGCACAGAAACAGCACAAATGAAATAAAAAAGGGGACTTAAATTCTTGCAATGTCAGTTTTGGGAGATGCTGAAGGTGGCAACACTTTTTATTACCTGGTATATCTCAGCATTCACTTGAGTCCTCACTTGAGTGAGATTACCAGATTACTTACAAAGAAGAGAAAATAAATGTGATTTGTTATGGAGCAGAATACAGGTGTGCAGTATACAGTAAATGTTTTTAGTATTCATTATGAAGCCAAAGGACCTGTTTGCATAATGTGAAGACCATTAAAATACACTAGTGCTTCATGATTCTACCATAGTGACAGATTAATAACCATTTTTGTTGTCTTCTACTTTTGGAATTAATGGGTTTTGACCATCTTGCATACCTTTTCTCTGTGGTTCGGTTCTAAATATTCTGTCCTCCTCCACAATTACTGTATAGTATATAACACATCCATAAGGGCCACACTGCAAAGACATTAATTTCAGTCCTTTCTAAAGGCAACCAGACAAATCAAATAAAGGATTGAAAAATGGTGCGAATAAAGGAAAATGGGCAACGGTAATACAGTATTTTTTCACTGCTCTTTCAATATATACTCCTAGGCCCCGATAGTGTTGTTTTACGATATTTATTAAATGCCCTTCTCCTCAAGGGATGATTCTTGGCAGAAAACAACCATTTTATACTGCATCAACACAATTTTTATACATATACACATTCATTAAGTAAGGGTAAATAGTAGCTGTCTGAAAAATGAAATATGTATTACTGTTGTCCTGGGCTTGGTCTTAATGTTCCCTCTGAGGAGGTTATGGGAATTATCAAACATGAACAAATTTATAGCTTTTATTTATTTAATTTTCAGCTTTTATTTAAGTCCTTTAAAGATGTTCGGTCACAGTTCTACTCCAACCTAATTAATAACAATCCTGGCAACCTTTAGCATCTTTTTTCCACCATAAATCATCTCCTGAAGCCACAATCATCTTCCCCAATTGATGCTACAAAAGAGCGATGTAACAGCTTCATTGACTTTTTCAGAGCCAAGGTCAACAACATCTGCTCTCTGATGCCCAGCTCTTCCTCTCTGCCTCCTCCTGTCATCGACCCTATGTCTGGCAGCTCGCCGTCTCTACTCCATTTTACTGGCGTCAGGCAGGGCCACGTTGAGGAAACCCCGTACTTGTGCCCTGGACCCCGTTCCCACAGCTCTGCTCAAATCATCCCCATTCTCAGCCTCCTGATCATCCAAACTGTCAACCTCTCATTTCAAACCGGTAGTGTTTCATCTGTGGATCACACTATCCTCTTAGAGTGCCTCCACACCACCATTGGACTGCCAGACTCTGCACTTAAGTGCTTTCTTTCTGGTAGGACAGAGTATCTCACTGGGAGGATGCAGGTCTAGATCGCTCCCTGTCATCTGTGGTGTTCCACAAGGATCAGTTCTCGGCCCCATCCTGTTTACACTCTACATGTGTTCTATGTTATTAATACTGTAGCACTTTGAGTTTTACTATGAATGAAAAGTGCGGTACAAATTAAATGTATTATTTATTATTATTTACTTTAATTTTTTCAACATTTTTCAAATAAAACGAACATCATGTCGTTCTCTACTGCTGATCAGTTGAAGGCTTCTGTTTCCCGTCCTCCAAAAAAGTAGATTTTCTTCTGGTTGAGCTAATTCGGGGCCCTAATTACACTTTGCAGATCAGTACAATAATAATAATGTATGATGGCAAACAGTAGACAGAGAGATGCAATAAAATGACATACAGTAATGATAGCTGTAGTGATAGACTGCAAGATGCTTCTTACCAATTACTGTGGTCTTCAGTTTATTTAACATTGCAGTAAGGTTTTAAGACAAATATATATATTAACTATGCAGAATGTCTGGTGTTTAAAGTGATGTTGAGACAGCTAGGGGATGGTGGTAATGCAGAAAGCACTAGAAAGGCCAATGGATGTGGGGGGATTAAGAGAAAGTAAGTATGCAGTCAATAGAAGGGGGTTATTTAATTATAGTTATGATTTCCTTGCATGAATTTGAAAGTATAAACATGTGTTGGTACAGAACTTGGACTGACATTTTGAAAGATGAAATATTTAAATTCTAAACTTCAGAACAGCACTTACAGTGCTTGAATGGTTCAAATCCCCAGACTGTCTGGGAGGATGTTGTGACTAATACTCCTCCTCCTTGCAGGGGCTGTGTGTTCTACTTTGTATCTGAATATCATTTTTAATGGAGAAATGTGAATGTTTTACCAATATACCAGCATTTCTGTTAGATTAGTCTTATTTTCATCTCTACAGGACCATACAGAAATACAATTCCACCTTGTAAGGTTTGTTAAGGTGGAATTGTTTTTTTTGCAACACAGTATACTTTGGTGCTGTGGTAGGTGCCTCCTGCATACTGATTTTTAGTTCAGCGTTGGATTTGACCTGCTCTGATCTGCCAAAAAAAGAAAAGAAAGCAAAATATTAATTACTAATTAGTAATATACTTTATAGGCTATTTGTACCGTAATTACCTTAAACCTGGCTATGTCTGTCCATTTGTGCTTCATCTTTTCTCATCACTCCCCGTCACAATGTCAGCTGAGTCTTAGTCCATTTCTTCATCATCTGCTGTCTCTCCTGTCGTGCACTAACTCGCCTGTTATTTCAGACTCTGCCACGCCTGCCTGCCCTACACTAACCCCTTTTCCCGCCATTTCCCACCATTCCCCATCACCTGATCTTTCCCCGCTGTCCTGCACGCCGGTTTCCACTTCCCCAATCTGCCCAGTAGTATTATTCCATTTATTCTCTGCCCGATCGTCTTTTGTGCCACAGCCATTAGCAGTCCAGTCATTTTTTCCTGCCAGTCTGTTAGCATGCCTTTTATGACCCCTTGCCTGCTCCCTGTTCAAATAATCTGCCTGTTGCCTGCTGGACTTTTGACTTTTGCATGTTTAAAAGTTTGTAGTTGAGATGGCTTTGCTTTGTTACTGAAAAGTAGTTCACTGAGCCTTTCTTCAACTTGCTTGATGTCGTCTTCAATATCAACTATCCCCCGGTATTGGAAACGTAAGGAGAAAACACAAGCAATCCAAACTGGCCAAGAATAGGGCTGAAACTAATGATTATTTTCATTATCAATTAATCTGTTGATTATTTCTTTAATGAATCAGATTAAGATTCAGATGATTTTATTTATCCCAGAAGGGATTAGTTGCTTGGTCTCTAAAATGTCAGAAAAGGGTGAAAAATGTCAATCGTGAAAAGAAGAAAAGAAACCAGAAGATATTCACATTTTTAGAATCTGGAACCAGAGAATTTTGGCATTTTTCTTAAAGAATGACTCAAAACGATTAATAGCTTATCAAATTAGTTGGCGATTAATTCAATTGACTAATCGTTGCGGCTCTAGCCAAGAATTTGAGCGGTCTCCTAGAAGTGTTTCCATAGTTACGTTACATTTTTTAATTTTTTTACGTTTGTTCCCTTATTAACCTTATTAAATTATATATTTTTTACATTATTGTCAACTATTTTCCAAAATAGTAAGTTTGGACCAATAACATTTAGAGTAAGTTGTTTCATTTTGCTTTTAATACCACACTGACATGAATGGAAAGCACTGACTGCTTATAAGGTAGGAGATTGAAAATGGTCAGTAGTGCTGTAAAATACATGATTCATCGTTATTTACAGTCTCAAACATGCTAAAACTGTTCATATTGTTCAGGAATGGAGAAAATGAAGTTAAAGGCTCCTCAATAATTGTGAATGTGTCATTTTTAATGTCATCATTCCTTTACAGAGGTGTTATTCTGGTGACCAGTCATTCTGATTTCAGCATAAGAGCACTGATGTTGCTGCTCCCCTCTACTCCAAGCCCACTGTGTCCCCCCTTGAGGGGAAAGAAGATATTCAGAGAAAAGATGAGAAGACATGGAGGCCAGCAAGAAATAGCCAAATGATGGTGACCCTGCATGACAAGGGCAATGTGCCCAGAGGCAAAATAAACGAAGACCGCTGCGCCTTCATGTTGACGTTGTCCCATAAATAATTAAACAGTCCATTCTTAAGGAATAAAAGGAGCGTGAAAATGTATCGGGGTTTGCACTGATCCTCTCACTCAGCCAACAGCTATATTCATCACAGCTTCTATAATGTTCTTAATAAGCATCACCCAGCATTTGTTTCAAAACAATCAATGTGAATAATCAATGAGAACGCTTTAAGGAAAATTCCACTGTCAGATATGTTTGTACTGTTACCATCAATCTGTCATTTGAATGCATTCTAAATTTCCTTTTTGTTCTACCTTCTAACATACTTATTGAACATGATTCTTCAGTGATTGCAAACTTTTCCAGATTGCATTCCGACAACCCAGAAGGAGTGAAAATAAGCATGTATTTGCTTAAGGTGAGGGGACTTAAATATAGTGTAAACGCCATGCAAGGGTATTGTGGAAAAAATAACAGTGGCACTGAACTTTCAAAAACATTATCATCAAAGGTAATTGTTATTGTCAGTATTCTGTCTGGCAAGTGGACTGCAAATACATTTCAATAGATTACTTATAGCTCTATATCTCTGGCATGTTGATTTTCATATTGTGCTGAATTGAAAACCAATTGCTGCCTGTAGCAGGAGAAAAACCAACTTCTAGCAAACAATATTGACAATGTTTGGCAGTACTGTAATTTCAAAGTAACTTTTACGTGAATTGCAGGGCTAAAAATCACCAGTTAATAATAATGTAAAAAGATGAGGCAAGAGTGAGTTTCCCTATGTTTTTTGAAACACACATAGAACTCAACAAACTCTTTAAAATCAACTATATGTGTGAAATGTTTGATTTGTGGCTGACATGAAACTAACCACAAGGCTCTGAAATTACAGTTTAGTAGATATTTTTGATTTCGACCTGATGTTCTGCTAACTCGATGGATGAGATGAATCCACACAGATGTGAGCTTTCACAAATACTGTCTTTGCATTCAGGAACATCCCTATCTCAGAAAAATACAGCCATTTCTATCAAAATGTTTTTTCAACGTGATGCTTGACCAGTTTCTGATTTGTTCCTGTCTTTGGTCCATCCCTAGTGGTCTGATTAAATTATAGCAAACAAAGCTTGTTGTGGAGAAAACATTAAAGCAACAGTGAATTGATGCCCCATTTCCCCCTTTTTCCTTATTGTATACTGCTACAAATATGCTTTCCCACCTTTTCAAGAAATTGCATTTACAATAAGGTTATCAAATAAGTACTTTCTTCCTCTCAGCTTTGGCAGAAAATCTCTTTTCACCCTCCTTTTAAAGATCACATCTCAGCTCAGATACAGGATTACTGGTGTAGAATTAGAAGAGGATTAGACATGGGCTGAAAGGGACGAAGGCATTCTGTACATCGGCTCAAAACGTTGCTAAGGACTTTGAAATGGGAATTAAGGCTGTCGCAATAACCGCAATATTGCAATTCCGTGCTATAGTCAAGCCACCCGCAGTGGATGCAAGCAACAGCCACAACTGCACCAGGGTTGACATTAGCTGGCATATGCCGGCTTTATGCCGGTATCGCATGTAGTTGTCCGGGAAAATGAAAATGGCCAAAATGGCCGGTGGGAAATATGCTGATTACCAAATACATAAATAAATTCATTAATAGCATATTAAATAGCCTAATATTGTGTGACCTATATTATTTTGCCAAGACAACTGAAATATAAATTTATATTATGCAAGAGTTTGTTTTGCCTCCACTGTTAAGACATTAAAGGATTCACTGAGTGTGTGGTCAGATGTGACTAAGCGTAGCATGAGATTCAAAAGCCGGCGCACACTCCAGCAACAGCCCTGCACTTTGGCTCCACAGCAGTTAACACGACTCCAAAAAGTCTTACTGTTTTCTCTCAGGTAATGTACATCTAGCATTGGCACAGTGAAACAAATGGATCAGCCTGGAGCTCCATGGTTTAATAACCGTGGTAATTGATCAGTGGGAGGTTTAACTTTTCCTCAGCCCCTGTAAGAGGTGGACTCGGGGAGACCGCAGCAGGTGGAGGTGGTGTTGGAGCTGCAGCCGCGGGCTGCCCATATGGCTGACTTCTTGCTTGTGGGGCTCCACGGAGCCTCACACAAGGCTCCCGCAGCTAGCATCCAGGCTAACTAGCTAACCTGGCACCCAGCCCTCATAACAGAGCTGGGCTCGGGGTGAGCTGACATGGGGTCGGTGCTGATGCTCAGTAGTTAAAACACCTGAATGAATATCTTGTCTCAGTTATGTTTAAACTCTCCCGGGTCGCTGCACAGCAGAGTAGGCTTTTACCTGCAAGGTAAAAAAATATAAAATGGCGCTAATACCGCATATGACCACACACTGCGCTGTTGAACCACCCAAAATAACCACAGGGGAAATTCTGTCTCAACAGCCCTAATGGGAATTCAGGTTTGTCTCCACTTGCAGCAGCAAAGAGTCCATAAAAGAACACCTCTTGAACAACCTTTCTCTCACATACTTATTAAACATGATTATACCTGGGTGAGATCTTACTTTGTGGCACAGAAAGCACCCTGACTTTCACATTAGCATCCAGTACACACAGACGCAAGTTGATTTTGCTCTGAAGCTGCTCTCAGATAATGTCCCTTCCAAAGTGATTAATTGATTAGATATAAAGTACCTTTAAGTCATAATCCAAGTGTTTAACATTTAAGGCCACTGACCGTATTGTCAGAAGTAGTCGACCAAACAAAACTGCCGGCGACCCGTTGGAAAATGAAGATGCCATTCTTTAGTTATTAATTAGGAAGATGCAAGAGGAAATCTTCAAACAGATAAGAGGTTTCAAAACAGACTTTGAAACACCCTGTGGAGATAAAAGAACACCTCTGCAAAATTAATAAACAGGTTTCTGCTTTACAAAACAAGGTTGGAGACACAAAACGATATATGTGGGAAGCTGAAGAACACAAACAAGGCTTGGAAGCAAGAGAACAAACAACCAATCAACCGAGCCTTGTCATATTATTTACTCAGTTCTTGACAGAGAAGGCAGACTATCTGGAGAATAAAACTTGACAAAACAATGTGCAAATGAACGTGAAGGAGAGAAGCCAAGGAAATTACATGGTTGGATTTCTCAGTGACATCTTGTTTGAACTTCTGGGTATCCCAGTTTAACAACTAAATTGTTGTATCCCAGTGGTCACTACAGAAAAATCCTACAAGAGAAGATGCTACTTTATGATGGTTTCTTGCTGTGGGATAAGCAGCAGACTTTTCTGAAACAAGCATGAATGGAGAAAAAGATACAAGTCTACAAGGAGGAAAAATACTTATTTTGACCAGGACTAAAGTGCAAAATTATGGAAAATGTATATGCATCTATATGAGAAGACAATTCATCTTAAAACAAATCAAATCTTTCTATCCAGCGAAGCTTAAAGTGCTTTGGAAGGATTTATGCTGATATACAGCTCCCTCGATGAAGCTGAACAAGCCCTGTACAAACTTGGAATCATCACAGAAATTCAATACTGTGGCAAGCCGGCCTGGATCTGACCACCGACACCTTGAGGACTGCGGGGTTTTCTAAGAAAAGGCAAGAGAACAAGACAGCAGATCCACTTCAAGAACTGATGACTGTCACTGAAAGTAAACCCCCGCAGGTACCATCATGCTGACAAGAGAAATATCTCACACATTTACATATACAGGTTTAAATAACCACCTGTGATAAGAATGAAGATACAGGGATGAATTATTAGCAACAACCAAACGCTAAATTTTAATTTAAAAGTTATTATTATTATTATCCAGCTAGCTGCTTTTAGTTAGCTTCAAGTAAGATCACAAACGTACACAAGTACACAAACGTAGCTGCTAATTAAGCCCTTAAACAACCTGTCTCTGTACCGGTGGTGGACTGCAGGTCCTGGTCAACCTACATGACAAACTGTACAGTGTTATCATTCTCTACTCAACTGTCATTTGGATAAAACTTGGCATCAAGTCATAACTGGTGACACACTGGTGACTGACCTTTTCCGTACTTTCCCCAAAACAGAACTGATTAAAGACTGATGACTGATTGGACTGCAGTAAAATAATTGCAGTGCCGTCACAGGTAAACAATTTACACTCTCTGCGTGTTGCCTGTTGTAGTTTATTCAGCATATAGGTGCATTTATGTGCACGTTTCTGCTGCTGTTTCTGTGAGCTTGTGAGGAGTGGATGTTGCTTTTCTTGCTGCTGTGTGTGGTTATTGTGCCGCTGTGCCCAGCTGTTGTTGTTTTAAGTACACATTGATTTTTTTTTTTTTTTTACTGCTTATGTTTTGTTGCCCGTATATATATGGTTTAACGTTAATGCTGCTGCGGTTGTGTCTGCACATGCATGTTTGTCGGGTTGTGCCAGGCTATTTTGCCGTCCCCTCTAGCAGGTTTACTTATTTTCCTTTTTTCAGTTTGTTTGTGTTGATGCCTGTAATGTTACTTACAGTTGCAATTTTCTTTGTGCCCACCCACAATATGACTTCTGGCTACACTACTGGTGCAGACACTGATCCAGCATATCTCTAGTGTGGGTGGGCATATTTTTGAACTTTGGGCAGAGCCAGGCTAGCTGTTTCACCCTGCTTCCAGTCTTAATGTAAGATACTTAACACACAAGCATTCATTTTTTCATCTAATTCTCAGCAAAAAAAAAATCCCAAAATGTCACTATTCCTTTAAAATATATATAAAACAGCATATCAAAAATTGATCATAACTTGAGATATACGTAGTGTATACAGTATACTTGGTTTCTTGCCAGGCTGACCCATGTCCTGGTCTTGGTTGATAAATTGACAAGGACGTGTAGAGTGCCTCTTGTAAGCTAGTATGTCCTCTTTCAATTATGCGCCTCTTTGAAGGGCCCCCAGGCTTGGTAGGCCAGACAGGGGATCAAAGCCAGAACAGAATAATTTGTCCGGCACGCCTGTCAGTTTTAAGAAGATCTAAGAGTTTTCATCTATAAACAAAACACAACAAAGGTAACACAGAGTGAGAAAAGCAGTAATGAAAAAGGTGACACGCTTCCCACTGCAGCCTTTTATCAGATATTTTTGTTGCCACCAAACATTAACGTCAGCCTCCTGCAATTCTGCGATGGTGCATTAAGATTCATAGATGGGGGGTAATTACTTGAGATCCATTTCAAGCATTTTTTTCCCTCCTGCCATATGCAGTTAAGTGATTTTTCATTCCTTTTTTTTTTTCTTTATATGTTCCATAATTAACACATGGTCATCACTTTGCAATCTGCTATAAAAAGCTTTATCTGTGGGTGCTGCTAGTTTATCAGCCCATTTCAAATTGATGATTATTAATTGTTTATGGATGCATGGGGCAGGGGGTGAATTACAGGAAGTAAGCACATTATATTAGTTGTCACATTTGAGTGCATGTAGACTTCGTATCTGCTGTGCTTCAATGATTACTCATTAACATCCATTTATCATTTAATGTCAGGCTCATTTATTCACTCCTAGATTACGTAAATCGCCTTAGAGCATGCTACAAGTGCATGCTAATGGTTGTGCTGTTTCTAATGGCAGATGTGGTTTTAAGGGGCAACGTTTTTTTAACATTTTGCAGAAAGCCTCCCTGATGAAGAAACAAGCAGCTACCATAGTCCCTAACTGAAAGGCTTAGGTCACATTTGCATCATAATCAGTTTTAGGTTGTTTTTGTTTTGTTTTGGGGTTTTTTTTTTTCTTTGTTTATCCACCCACCCATTACTCATTTTTACAATTAATTTTCCATTATCAAGTCACAGACTGTTCTGTAAATAAAGCAATCTGGACACATACCAGAAGAAGAACACCCTTTCCAGTTAAAGGATTGTTTCACAGTTTTTTAAGTCTGTCCTGAAACAATAGTCAAGTGCTCAAATGAACATTGATACATGTTTTGCTGTAATCATTCCTTCTGTTCATACTGGCCATTAGGATATCCCTTCATAATGTACTCAGTGTTACTCAATTTAAGTGATGGGGGACAAAATCCACAAAATCTTTCCATGCAAAAATGTATTTAAAGGTTTATTTGAAGCTAATATGAAGCTTCAGCTGTCTTTTTAGTGCCAAATTCCCTCTTTTTGTTACTGTCCTTCCACTGCAGACTATAACTGTGGAAGATATCCGCTTTATTTGACTAACCCAGATGGCTGAAGCCTCATATATCTTTAGATAAACTTTTAAATACATTTTAAATACAAAACGAGGACTGTGGACTTTGTCCCTCATCACTGACATTGTAAGCACATTTGGAGAGGAACTTCTTTCTCATTTCTTACTATTTTCCCAATTTAAAAAACATGAAGCTCATTCTGTCAGAAAGCCTCGCTCTTGTATTGGCAACTTTGAGCTTTTCTCAACTATGGCACATAAAAATGTATCTGTACATCATGATTTATGGAGCAGCAACTGATAATTTATTGATTAATTAGTTACAGCATTTTTATGTGAGGCCCCTGATTTAATTATGACTCTACTTTGTAGAGCTGCATGGAGATTAAAATTCCCCCAATAGAGCCATCACATACTGCCCTACTGCTGCATCTGAGTCATCGGCTCTGAGCCTAGCTACTGTGCCCATGTTGTGCTTCCTGTGTGTGTGTGTGTGTGTGTGTGTGTTTGTGTGTGTGTGTGTGTGTGTGTGTGTGTGTGTGTGTGTGTGTGTGTGTGTGTGTGTGTGTGTGTGTGTGTGTGTGTGTGTGTGTGTGTGTGTGTTCTGTGACAATATTCTCTAATATGTTGAAAGCAAAATGTAATTTAATTTGACAAGTGTAATTTGACTGTAAATGTAATTTGGATCCACAGTATGAATCTATATTAGCCCATACACTATTATCAGCTGTAAGAGGAGTAGTAGTATTAGCAGCATTATTGTATAATTTAACTTAACTCGTACCGTGCAGTAATACAGATGAGACGGGGTGTGAGCCCTGTGTATGTGTGCACATATTTTATTCATTTTTAAAAATATCTTCAGATGTATCAACTTGTATCAACAAGGGAAAATTTGATTTTGAAAAAAAAAATCAAATACAAACAAAAAGAAAAATGATTTTAAAAATACTGTTGTAAAACTACTTCTTGTTTATAGATTTTATTTAAGTCAAAAGAGGACCTTGTCTGCTGGTAAACAGCTTCTTGCAGCAGGATACAGTAACTTTTTGATACCTTTTGTATCAAATCTGGGTGAAAGTTTGTTTAAACCTGCCTGCTCCTTTTGAAAAACCAGTGAAAGGAATATTAAAAGGTAAAAAAAAAAAAAAAAAATCCTTGAACATATAGTATATTTTATTTAAGTGGCATGAAAAATATTGATTCTTTAGGAAATTAGTAGAGCTGTAGCATATGTATGCACTATATATGTATGTGTAGACATCAACACATCCTCATAATGAAACGACAAAGGTCGATTGTACCTGCTCTCCAGAACAACTCATAGGAGCGTTTTCTAATATGCCGTCTCAGTCGGCAGTAATCATAAAAAATAATTATGTTTTATGGTGTGACAACGCTGTGGTTAAGGTCTGGTTAGGTTTAGGTACAAAACAAACTTGGTTAGGGTTAGGAAAAGATCATGGTTTGGGTTAAAATGATCATTTGAAACATGGTGTTGGTTAAAGTTTCTTCCTTAAAGTTACACAACCGTTGTCATCATGGCAACAGTAAACACTACAACAATCAAAGTTTCAGTTTTTAAAAAGCTGTCCTGACTCACGGTTGGAAACGGGAATCATCATAATTACCATGGCTGCTAGATCGAGTAAATGTAACTAAAGGTTGGATTGATTTTCGACCTATACTGTCATTTTTCTTGTGAGGACGGGCTGATATACAAACATCCAGAGCACACTAAGCTGTGCTAGCTGACAACTGTGTAAAAAATGCAATCAACTTTTTCCTCAGCAACTTTGTCCACCTCCATATGCTTACAGGGCAGCTGAGAAATGTAATGTAATGTATTATTGAAGACTGCTGCCCTGACATAGGATTATTAGGGTGTTTACTCGAGCAAATGGCCGATAACCTGAACCTACATCCCATTTATAATTCACAAAATATTTTTTGGTGGGTAAGAACAAATCAGTGGCCTGCACAGACATCTCATTTTTCTCATTCAGTTTTTACGAGTACAAAACAAAGAGAGAATAAATAAAACATTCAATAATAATGTTGTACATAATCTGCTTAAAGGGAAATTTCGCCACGTTTTAGGTGGATGTCCAATCAGTGTTGATGGTAAATGTAGTCAAGTGAAGCAATAAACTCTTCAGTGCACGTTATATTGACTGAGAAAGCTGAGTTTTCCTGCTCGCAGAGCTCTGCCAGCAGTGCCTACATGTACCAGGATGCATTGCGCTCAAACTTCTTATGCCCAACCCCCAAATCCTTCCAAAACCTGCCCAGCTTGTGGAGGTGGGCATTTCAAATACAGCTCTGTGTACAAACAGTTAGAAAGGCATCTCAAATTCTTTACTCTTCAATCAGCTGAAAAAAAAGAATTTTGACAACAAACATGCCTTCTTGTTGTATGGCGCCTGGATGTGACAACTACAGAAAGAAGAGAGAGGAGGGAGTGTAAGCTACCACTGATTACCAACAGATGTTGAACAGTGCAAAGAATGGATCAGAGCAACAAAACCTCAAATATGACGAGAACGCACTGACATCCAGTGGTGGAAAATAACTTTGTGCATTTACTCAAGTACTGTACTTAAGAACAATTTTGAGGTACTTGTACTTTACTTGTGTATTTCCATTTGATACTACTTTATACTTCTACTCCACTACATTTATTTGACAGCTTTAGTCACTTTTCAGATGAAGATTTGACACAATGGATAATATAACAAGCTTTTAAAATACAACACATTGTTAAAGATGAAACCAGTGGTTTCCAACCTTTTTGGCTTTTAACGTCTTACAAAAAGCAGTGTGTAGTCGGGGTCACATTTCAGATGTCTATGAGTTGTTAACAGCTCCACAAAGATTAAACCAGTGGTTTCCAACCTTTCAGTATTATTATAATAGTAAATCACTATTAATAATCTAATGATGTACTTTTACTTAAGTAGGATATTTCATGCAGGACTTTTACTTGTAATGAAGTATTTTTAAATTGCTGTATTGGTACTTTTACTTAAGTAAAGGATCTGAGTACTTCTTCCACCACTGCCGACATCAATACTGGGAAATCTTCAGGTATGCTGTTTGCATTTTGCAGCGGGTGACTACAACAGGGACATGCAGTCAGAGATGATGGGAGGCACCATAAAGAAATTGCTAAAAACATCTGCTGTGCCCACTCTCTTTGGAAGTGATGTCGAGAAAGAGTCCAAGGAGAAGCGAGGCCGAATAGAGGTAAGCTGTTTTTAGCTAACGTTAGTTACATCGAATGCATAGCTAAAATTCCATATTGTGTCTACTCTATTTAGTACTGAAATGGTTTACAAGTACAACTGCTAATCATTGTTATTTTTACTCTGCCATCGTAGACTGAAGAACAAACTGCCTGTACTTCTACTGCCACTGTCAGTGTGGGGCGGAAACACGACCTGTTATTACTTCAGCCCACAGTCAAGGTGGGCTCGTTCCAGAGGTAAGACTTGGTTATAATGTTAGAAACTAATGGTTCACATTCACATTGTTTTTTTACTTTGCTTTGAGCTCTGATTAAAATGTGATGCATTTGTTCACCTGCCCTTTACTTGCTGGGGGTGGGAATAGACATTATTACAGTACGCTCCTTTGTGAATGAAAAGTTTGGACGATTGGGGAGGGGTATCCCCTGCCACATATTGATTGCTACATTAATTTACAGTATGACATGTTTTTTTATTGTAGATTGTCATTGTTAGTCCATCATTATCAAAGGTGGCAGCAGGGCAGTCTTCAGCAGGCATGTGAACCTCAACACCAGCTAAACAAACAGAACAGGATGCTCCAGAGAGACTCAAAAGGTGTTTGATTGTAAGTAAAGCAATGTTGGCTAGCATCCAATGGCCAAATGTATCTTTTCCCAGGCTGTTCTGAAATTATATCTCTGACTAAATTACACAATTTCAAGATTCAAGATTTAAGATGTATATTGTCACTCTGGTTATACAAGTACAATAGTGTGGAATACTGTGGCTGGGAGGCTCCATTACAGAAAAACAGTCAAATAAATCTTTTTAAAAGACATATAAAATATAAGCAATAAAACATATAAATATATATATTATAAAAATATATACATAAAAAATATACAGTCTATACACACACACATACATATATATATATTTTTTTTAAATAATTACACAGAAGTTAGATTGCACTTTGTGTGTGTGTGTGTGTGTGTGTGTGTGTGTTATTTATTTAGTAGTCTTATGGCCTGAGGGAAATAACTTTTCCTCAGTCTGATGGTGCATGTTTTGAGCATCAATTTGTTGAATAAAATCTTTTCTCGCATCATCACTTCATTGTAGGTGGGACTCTGGGCTCTGGGACAGCAAAACAACCATCAGTTTACCTTACCACCAGTTTCAGCAGCATTGAATGCCTGGATCCTTATGATGAGGTTTCATCCAGAATCAGAGTCTACTACCACGTCATCTTCTGATGACGAGGCTGGAAAGACAGGCTGGCAGGCTGTGTACCGGTCCTGTGTGTTGGAACTCTTCAAGATGTGCCGGACATGTGGATCGCCTATGAACAACACAAACGTTTAATTTTTTGGTGCACAGATGAAGATCACATGGGACTGTCTCTAAGAACATTTTGGCACTTAGAAATCATCCCCTGACGTTCGAGGAATGCCAGAAATTGACCTGCTTCTTCTGTTCTATTTACAGGGAGCATGAACACAGAGCTGGATGACTTTTCAAAGGTCATGACATGCCTGGGTATTCTTCTAAGTATTGTTTCTACACTTTCATGTTGCACAACATCAAGGAGATTATTCAGACCAACTTGGAGCAGATAAGTTCTACTGAGTGGCAATAACATAATAGTACAAGTACAGCTTGCCAGTTTCATGTCTTTAACCTTCATCTTTCTTTAGGTTTCTTATAGGTCACTGAAGTCTCCAGCTCTGTGGCCATGGAAACAGAGGGCTTTAAGCGTGGACTGGAGGAGCTCCTGGATTTGGGGCTCAAGGTGGAGGTGATTACTACAGACTGCTCTCCATCTATAAGAAAAATGATGAGGAAAGAGTACCCACAAATCAAACATCAGTTTGACTTGTGGCCTACCTAAAAAGGTATTTTGAAATTCTGTTTATAGAAACATGACTATAAATATTTATAGTCTTATCCATCTGTTATAGTTTGGAATAATAATAATAATAATAATAATAATAATAATAATGTGTTTTTCCTTTGTAAGGTTTCCACAAGAAGTTGCTGATAAAAACCAAGAGGAGAGGGCGGGGGACATGACTTTTGGTCAAGATGAGGCACAGAGAAACCACAATTAAAAGCCCTCTTTCCTATAATAAATGTCATTTATATCTGGTTTTTGCCTATTAGGTCTGTCACAAACCGCATGTGGTACTTGTCTGCAGTAAGCAGAGAAAACACAGGTAAATAGGACGCAATCACTGTGTGAGACATACCGTCTGTGAGCATAACAGCGAAAAAGCGATCGTAATTCTGATCATAACAATGGGGCAGACTACATTTCCTAACCTGTACATTTGTTAGCCATACCAGCGATCCAAACAATCAATCCATGCCCAAGCTTTCTATGTAACACGTGAAAATCTCACACTCAGCCACGCTGATTTTGAAAACATGCATCCAGCTGTTTTTGTTTGTAAAAGTCAAGGGACTACCAAGGCTCCTCCATAGAGCCTGGTTGGACTTTTTAGCATGTCTGCAAACAGGAAAATTAATCTATAGGCACCCTAAATGTTCCATTTTGTTATACAGGAAATGGAAGTCCAAGTGGTTATCAATACTACAGCATGTGTTGGACGTCCACAGCTGGACTGATGAAGATGGAGTACAGCAGCATTGCCTGCATGAACCGCTGAGCGAGGAGGCCAGGAAGAAGAAGAAGTGGTTCGAGGCAGCGTCCCCTGCCTATGAGGACGTGCGTGCTCTCGTATAAGACAAGCGTCTTCTGAAGGACTTCGAAAACATGGGCCTCTTCAAACATACAGGTGAGCATTGTAGTTTGCATCAGTCACTTTTTGAAAGCAACATTGTGGTAGATATTGGTATTTTTGTTACATTACACAGGTCCGTTAGAAGTTTTCCACTCTGCGATGTTGTACATGCCCAAGAGGCAACACTTTTCCTACATGGGCATGAGGGAAAGAAGGCAACTTGCTGTTTTGGAACACAAAAATGTTATGAAGAGGAAACCTGCCACCAGCAGCAATGGTAGAAAACCTACATATTTAGTTGTTTTTAATATATATATAGTAACAATTACTATGACACTGTAAATGTGGCCGGAGGACCAAGCAATGGATTGTGGAGACGGTTTACGAACCTCACACACACACACACACACACACAACTTCAGAGCATGCCTTGTTGAACTTGTCATTGCATAAAGACGGGACCCTACTGTTGCCTACAAGTGCAGATGTTATTACTCCAGCTCTCTCAGCCTGGTCTTCCTCCAAACATTGCAGCAGTCCCAAAACCATTCAAAGAAGAAAAAACTGCGAAGCACCAGTCCTGATTTCCAAAGTGACATAATGAGAAGTCTAGCAAAGATAGACAGATAAAAATACTGGGCAATTCATTTATGTTGATAGTTTTTCTTAGCCATGCAAAACCTGGAATAGTCACTGAGTTTGAAATGAGTGTGTTTCAAAATGTCTTATCAGTCATGCCAGGCTGCAGATAGATCTAGTTACCTTTGAAATAACACATCTTGGCCATGGAGAGAACCCTGGCATTTACTCAAACTTTGTTTTTCAAAAATATAATAAACATTTTATACTATGCATCGATATTGCATATTTTTTCATCTTTATTCAAATTTTATTGTATGTCTAGATTTAAAAATGTGCATAACAGATTCTGTTCAATTGTCTTGTCTCCATAACGGGGTGAAATAGGTTTTGAAAACATCTATTCCTTCGCTCTTAGAAAACCCACCCCAAAGGCAACAGCTTTCCCATTCTGCCACAAATGGTTTTATCTATAACCATATATCACCCTCTACCCCACAAAAAACAGGTATGATTTTGCATGCATCTGACATAGGTGTACCTGCAGCCAACTTTGATAGTCATTATTGTTAAAATAAACAATTCAAATTTGTATATATATAGAAAACAACTTGATTCAAACCAACACGTTTCGTGTTATTTGATTTCCACATAAATGTTTAGCATATTGCACATCATACTTTGACAAGACGGAAGTCCAGATCAGTCCCAACAAGCTTCAAGGTAAAAGTGTCCATAGTTGGCAGCATTATTCCACAAAAGCTTGCATATCACACGGTCAAAGCTCGTCCATTGCGTCATCCATGTCAGCATGCCCTCTGTACTGACCACTGGGGGAAGGATATTTGGCTCTGACGCGATGTACAACACAGGGAGGTATGACGATGTGGTTCCCTTTGCCAAGTTTCTCCCCTCAGCACCCACTCAACAAAAAAAAGGATAAGCAGCCAGATGATGTTGTCTGCAGAGAGCAAAAGACAGGAAAGAAGGTGGTTATTCATCAAGAAGCTACTAGTGCTGTAACTTTATAACCGCTATTGTAAACACAAACAACACAGCGTGTTGAGAAAACCATTGTCTAACATTGCCGTGTGTCACCACCCTAGCCTATAGCTATTACTTTGTTGGTCAAAACATAGCATTAGGTGACAAAAATACTGCCCTCTTGGCCCTGTTGGTCTTGGTTGTCTTTTCCACTTTATCTTCAGTATGCTTAAGAAGGTCTCCAGCACACCTCTGTCCAAGTGAGGAGTAAAACTTTCATGCATAGGGGTTGGCGTCAGCAGCATCATCCAACAAAAACTGCTCATGCTGAAATTCATTGCAGCAGAATGATTCAGTTTCTGTTGGCATCGGAGGGCAATTTGAGCAAAGGCACCACCAGTCGCTGTTTGCTCTCGGCAGCTCAGGTTCTGGATGGTCCCCGCCATATCCTCTTGCATGGCTAATGCAGCCGCAGCCTCGGCCTCTCTCCGCTGCATTTCTTTAGCTGTATACTCAAATAAATATGGCTGAATATCCAAGTCAGCTAAAACACTGTAAAATGTATCCTCGTCCATAACGTCCTCTGCTCTCATATTTTGGGATGCCATTTTCGCTGTTGGAAATGTAGCTAGTTTGCAATACAAGCGAAGAAAAGCAGGTTTTGTTTTTGAGCGCAGCCTGGCTACCCAGAGGCGGAGACTAGAAATTGCCTGTAGTTCTTCTTTGCCTCCAACTACATCACTGTACACGGAATAGCAACGGATTTTGCAGCTGCTTCCCAGAGACACAGAGAACATTAACAACAACTGTTGATTTTTCCTCACACTATATCCCTGATTCGGATAGCTAGAGATACGGTTGAAAATCAGTGAATTGGACCTTTAACATAAGTGTTTGACTACATTTGTTTTATTTTGTTTTTTTTACAGATTTGCAGGAAGACGAAGAAGAAAAGGTCATTTTTGGTTATAAGATTCTTTATTTCTTCATTTAAATATAACTATATATTTTTTAAATACTTTGTGTTTTAGTCTTAAAAGCGGGCTGAGGCTCTGGAGAGTCAAACCTATGACTCAACAGTCCCCTGAGTCACAGGGCACTGTGGCCAAAATAAGCAGGCTATGACACCATCTGTTTATTTCATCATTAGTGGTAACAGTGACATCAGAAGGTCAATGGTTGCCTGAACAAAGAAGAAGGCCCTATAAACACTGAGTGTCCATACAAAGCATATTACTCCATCACCCTCAGAAGGATACAGCAAACATTGCTCATAACACCTCCCCATAATACTGTGCTACCTCTTTCCCCTCATGTACCTCATTTAATTATTCATTCTCTGCTAGTCTCTCTTGTATTATTTAAGATTTGCCCAGCTGGCCAGTAATGCAACAGATAAGCTAATTATAATATCAGTGCCACTGAGAGTGCTACAGTAAATACAGTGTCCTGCACAGGGAAGGGTAACTAACACTTTGAATGAAGCTGGAGGGCTGCTGTGGCTTTTAATGACCAAATTAAAAAAAATAAATAAATAAAAAAAATACTACAATGCTGCCTCAGGAGATTTATGTCATCCAACCATCCATTATGTCATCAAACAAAGTTTTGTCAACACATTTACTTGATCATGTGATCAAGAAAAGATGTGAAGGGTGATTTCATACAAGTATAAAATGTAAATTAACAGACATCATAAATTATGAAAACTATGATTCGACATGGGGACGCTGTGACATGACTATACGTGTATTCAAGAGAGAGCACAGGGCAACTAATCAGGCATGTTTAAAGAGTAACTTAAAGCTCCAGTTTAATCTCTCGTTGCTGTAGCGACGTACAGGAGCAACAAAGCATACAGAGGTGAAACACGCTTGAAACTTTCAACCAGAGACGGCAGCGACACACTGCTTTTCAGCCTGGTTTTAAGTCACTCTTTAAACAAATTTACTCATCGAGCACTTTATTAGGAACACCTGTGCAATCTAATGCAATCCACTACAACAGCTCTGCCATAAATTCTACTTTTACGAAGCTTCTACATTTACAAGGTGGGAACAGGTATTTTACATATCCAGGATTCCTGGAGTAAAAGTCCCAAATCATTTTCTGTATAGACTGACAACTGGGTCACTTCTGAGACTTGGATTGTCATTAAATTTACCTGGAGACTCATGATTTTATGTATCATTGAGGATTCCTTCAATACAAAAAAAATACTTACAGAACCTGAACTTCACTGATGTAGACCACTTTCTAACTGCTCGTTTCAGAGTGCTGCACTGGAGCAGGCAGTCCGTTTAGCTTCAGTTTATGTGCACAGTTTCTACTGTACTGCATTAATATATCTCACATGACATGTTTGTTTACTCCTGTTCTCTCTCGCAGTGTGAATATCAAACAGTGTGCAGTTCTGGTACTAAGCAGTGAATGAAGCTTGATCATTCCTGTACACACTGAATACAAAGAGAGACTGATCAGTTTTTTTTTAAAGGTGATGCTAATAGACATTCCTGTGCTTATTTATACAGTATAAAGCATCTGCCTGCCAGAATGGACCGAATCTTCAATAATGTTTTTCTAGTTTTGTCATTTTATTTCATTGAAATGATAAATCAAATTTAATTCATGCAGTGGAGTAAAAAAGTCAGTTAAATAAAACAGTGGTGCTCAGTATTTCATATTTCATGTTTAGTTTTTATCTCAGATTCTTGATATTCAGCTCTGGCCGCGGCCATGAATTTTAATTTCATCATTTATACGTACATACATACATCTTTGCAGGATTTTATTTTGCATAACTGAAAAGTTGCAGGGAATTTAATTCACGTCATTTAAAACTAAAAATTTGATTACAGCAGTGATTTCCATGTTACATAATACATGGCTGTTTTAACTACCTACAGTAAATTTACAAGGCCTGTCATGTGGTGATGCCGAGTCTATTTGATTACTAAACCTTTGTAACTTCTCATTTTTTCCTTCTACAGAGTTCACAAACTGAAGATGTCTAAAGACTATAGAGTCCAGCAGAAAGGGAAAATTCTACTCACATATTAACATCAAAAAAACCTACGAAGAAGACCACAAATGCATTTTCCTTTGTGTGCCGTCGGTAACACAGGCAACGCTTGACAAGTTTCTCAATTTCATTCGAGAAGGCAACCAACCGTTTTCTCTGGTTGAGGCACTATGATTCAAGATATGATAGAAGACATGATAGAAACATGCAACCTCAGCGTACAGTAATGACAAGGAAAACACTGTGCTTAAAAATTCAGGAAGCTGCAGAGAGCACAAAGAACAATTATTAGAAGCTGAGTTCTTTCAGTCATGTAGCGAACACAACAGTCTGCTGGACAGCCAGGCAGCATAGTTTTACTTGTGGGTGTCACTTGACTTTGAATAGACCAGACCTCTTTGAGGTGCTCTGATGCACTGGCTTGCAGATGCATGAAAGGCTCCCACACATTTGATGTAGATCGGGACAACAGATAGCAACTTAAACCTCCTGAAAACTTTCTTTCAAATGATGAACAGGTGGAGAGACACTCCATCACAAATGATGCTTCAGGAGATTGATGATGCTTCAGGAGATGAAAGTCACTCAGAGGTGGAGTATCAAGATGTCTACTCTATTTTAGTTGGCGACACCGGCCTTGAGTACCGACTCCCACTGCATCATAAGTGCACGTCATCTCCTGAATCTTGTTTCAACAGCTGACGCCACTGATGCAGAAGCTGGCTGTCAAACAAAGAAGAGGCTCGCTTACTCTGCTTACCTTTGACACCTGTTACAGCTCTCAGAAACTTAAAGGCCATGTCTGCCCATGTCTACAACTCACAGTTGTTACTAGTTGCTTTCACTATAGTCAAGGTTCAATCAGGCATGGCCCTGAACATCCTCCAATGGGAATAATCTCTACATGGGGGCTTCCTGCTGCCAGCTCTGTACCAGATGCAGAAGGAGTTGGAGACACCTGACCTTTGAAGTGGGATTGAATGGGATCCAGACACATTTTTGCAACATTTTGGAGTTGACATGAGAGACCCTGAACTGACTGCTGCAGGTATGTCCTTCCAAATATCAGGATATCACAGAGGAGAGCATCTTAAAAATGGTATGGTAGACAGATGGTAACTTTTTCACGGCTTCATTACATCACAAACACCCTAACAACTGATGATGCCATCGTAAACAGCAGCCTCTGTAACACAAAGGACTTCTTCACATCCATGAAGTCAGGAAACTCACAAACAGCAGGGTTGAACCTTTCATGTCAAGCCACAGGAGGAACTAATCTTCAGCTTTCCTTTCCTCAAATAAGAGGTTGTCTCTCAAAATCAACACAGCTGTGTTGTCTTTGTCTCAATTAAGCAGAGATGCCGTCCTCAAATGATCAGAACGTGTAGCAAAGGTCTACACATGTATCTGTTTTCTGCCATGTTTGGAGACACAGATCCAATAATTACTAAGCTGGCTTCTTTTCAATCATTCAAAATGTGACTGAGGTAAGGAGAAAACGTCTTATTTATAGTGTTGCCAAACAAGTCTAAGCAAAACTGCAAAGACATTTTTGAAGCACAAAAGTATAGATCATATAGTATAGTAAGGATGTACCGATCTGATACACCGGATCAGTATCAGCTTGTTAAGTGGAAATGGTATCGACCATGACATGACTGATCCACTTTACAGTTTATTCATCAGTCATAAACTTACATGTTATCAGTCACATATATTCAGTGTTTGGGCTGCAGACTTGGTTTTATCGCCACCACAGTTTCTGGCCTGATGTTACTTTACATAAAAACACAGTGAGGTATAAAGAAAAGGAGAGCACTGGTGTTCGAAGGGTGGCTGCTACACTTCCGCAAAAACACAGACCCTCCCTCACGGGCCGGGACAGAGTTATTTACGGTTAATGTCATATGAGCGGCGCCGCTCACTTGCACATTCCCCGCTCGGAACGTGCGCAGCAAGGAATGGCGGCGACTACTTACTTACTAAGCCAATGTGACATGAATAGCTTATTGGCTGCTAATGCGGGGTGTGGGAGATCTGCCTGCCTTTTTAAAATTTTAACAGCAGGAGCAAAAACTAGATTTATCAAACTACTGAAACCTTCTGGAAACAACCTGCTGAAACAGGTAGACAGATTATTTGCCTCTAATAGACAAACCACACACAATAAGTTATGCTATTTATTCTGGCTGAAATGCTGGTGACATTCTTATGTACAGGCAATATCGAGGCCAGCAAAATGATCAAGGTCATGTCCACATATCATACGACAAGCCGATATATGGACATGATAATGTCGATAATCACGTTATCACACAATAAGTCGACAACATAATGATCGTGACAAGCTTAGCAACAAAGCAACAAATGTTAAAGATGTGGTCCAGTACCCCATCATGGATATCATGTCAGTAACATCTCCAGACTGTGGCAAGTTTTAAGGAAAATAATTTATCGTTCTGGAGCCTACCTACACTCACAAGCTGTTCCTCACTTCTTTTCCCCACACACACACACACACACAGAGGCTTATTCAGAGCCAGCATGACAGCTTGGTCCTGTGATGCAGAAAGTGATAAGCTCATCTCCAAGTCTCTGTGGTACTAGGAAAAGAGAGAAAATGAGAAAGAGAAAGAGAGAGCGCATGAAAGAAGGAAATGAGACCAGTGGAGCCAGCAAAAAGGAGGGAGAGGGGGGTAAGACAGAGGAAAGAGAGATAAAATGAGAAAACAGGAAAGAGCGCATCACATTTGGGCGTGCAGACCTGAGCCAAAATGAGAGGACAATGTAGATGAGTAAATGATCCTCATTTGGACTCCAGCATGTAATCACAGAGTAGCCATTTGCCGAGGAATACAATTCCAAGTCTGCCATTTGGAATAAGAAAACAGAAACATTTGGCGAATAATGAAAGACCTGTAATCCAAGACCTAACTGCCGATGTGTCAGCAGCAATATATGTATGATCATAAATAATCTTTAGCTAATGCTTTACCAAACGGTTTCAACTCCCCCCCCCTCACTCCACACCCCATAGCTCTACACCACCGACCAATTTCCTAGACCATCGATTGGTGGTCAATTCCAGCCAGGGAGAGAGGCAACTCTTCTTCCCTATGGATTTTCACGTCACAACGATGACTGACTGCAAATAACCGCTCGCCAATCATGTCCCACTTTCCGAGTGACCTTTCCCAAACACTCACACTTAGCTCTCTAAAGCCATAATGTGTTTTATGGAAGGTACACAGACGAGCTTTATGTGGCTAAAAATGTTTGAACTGTGTTTTGGGTGAAATGTGTAAGTTGCGATGGTGATTGCGTTTTGTTAACATCGCATTTAGCTGTCAGTCACATGGAAGATGGCTGTGTGTGTGTGTGTGTGTGTGTGTGTGTTTGGACTTCAGTTTCTTTTCAGTGGCACAGGTTTCATCCTGTTCTTACTGAATATATGGCTGCAGAAACTACTCCTGAGGCCAGATGTATACACACCGCTTACATACAGAAAACCTCTTATATACCATTTCCCCACACATAAACTAGTTCTTCTAGAAGAGGAACGTGCAGTGTGAATGTGCCAAGTTCACACATACTTCAGACCAGGCATACACACAGTTTTCTGGAGCCGCGGGGAATAAGGTAAGCTGGTGATGAAAAATAATATGTGATTGTGTGACTTTTTATCGCAGTCCACACAGCATTCATTTGTTTTAATTGAGCTTTAACTTTTATGTGCATATATTGCTTTTATTGCCTTAATGTTTCATATTATGTGTTTTATTGTTTTTATATATTGCTTTTATTGTTGATATTGCTTATCGCGCATCTGTTCATATTTGCTTTTTATATATGCCGATTATTGTTTCTTATATTTTATATTTTTATTGTAATCAGGGCATCCTTGAAAAAGAGAGCTTGCTCTCACTGGCCTGCCCTGTATAAATAAAGGTTTGAATCAAAGTTTACAGCCTAAATGTACCTTTTTTATCAATTTGTTGTTTTTGTGATTCAAATGTTCAATTTTATCATTCTTTTATAGGATCTTATTTTTCTTGTTTCTGCCACAACACTATAAACTGCGTATTATCTTTCAGATGTTTAAAATTGATGATTGAGATACTGCCGCCAATAACAGTTTACAGGTACATGTGATGAATCAGTGATATGGGCACTAAAAATCGCCCATAGTCGGCAGTGTTGGAGAACCAAGCTGACGTGGCATTATCGGTAAAATTACACTTCTTTGCCGCTCTTTTCATCGACAGGTCTAACAAATGATGGAGCTGGCAGAAGTATTAATATGCAAATTAGCGATTAAAGACATGTCCACACCCGTTATGGCCAACTGTGGGAGTGGAAATGAGGGTCGTGGAAGAAATCTGTACAAAGTTTTAAGCATCTGATTTTTTTTTTCCATTAGCTTTCAAACAGTTTTGCAGCTATTTCATGGTTAAACCTAAAAATAATAGTGGGTTTAACCAATCTTGTTTCATGCACACTATATTTTACTGACAACTCAAGCTGAATATCACCACAGATACAGATTCGTTCTCTCAGACAGACCTTTCAACCCACAAACGTCCTGTATCACCAGTTTTACAGTTTCTATTCTTCCATGAGGAAGGCTCAACCTGTCACTTCATTTGTTTCGTCTTTTCCTCGCTCGGTTCACTCTCATCTCTCAAATGACTCAATTCCCTTCTTCTATTTCCATTCACACGAACTGTCTCTCACCCCACTTTATATAAAAGCTCATACAAAAAGGTAAGAGAGATATATGTTTTTGATTCAGTTATTTCAACTGACTGCTATGTGAGCACTATTTTTTTGTCTTGACTTTATCACATAGTGTTGGAATTACATTTTCTGTTTCCGTATTACAAATTCTGCATTCAATGACCAGGACACTTTCATCAGAATCTATCTAGAAACTACCTTTGCCGTCTGCATGATCAAGTGTAAAGAGCCATTTGCTCTTTAACCTGTGCAGATGATTTAGGAGGACTGGTCACACTCTGATTTCATTAAATGCGCTTCACCTATTCCCTTGCTTCATTAATGAATGAGAGAGGTAGGTTAAAGATAGCACTATGCTAATAGGTTGCATGTGAGGCAGGGGAAGATTGAGGTAGACACACAGGGAGCGAGGGAGAAGGCAAGAGAGGGGGTGAGGAAGGTGGGGAAGCGAGGCAGGATTCTGAAGTCATTAAGGTCAGTTAAGATGAGGTCTCACATTGCCACAGTGACACCTGGGTCATCAGTACAGAGCTGTGAACACAGAGCCCATTAGAGAAATCACATGCTGTGGTTTGGCCATTATATGAAAACATACATCTGCTGGAGAGTTGCTGTAAAGATATTTGATCTTCAAGTTTTTGGTCAAATAAACGTTAGAGATATTATGTTCATATTCAGATGTTATTTTTTTTAATTATGTTTTTTAATGATACTGTAGTACCAACTGTAAAACACAAGAAACAAGAACAATAGATTTTCAAAGAGAGTGCAGAACATTTCAGATTGGAGAATACAAATTATTTGGGTTAAACAAGACAGTTGTAAAACTGTTGGTTATAAATCATACTTACAGATGTCTGGGACACCTGTCTCTACGGGCCACCCACAGGCTCCCACAGTCAGTCAAATCCTGCCCCCCAGCCCGCAAACTGAAGTTTGTGTGAGTTAATGTTGAAGTACTGTTTGTTAATTTCTGTAAAGGGTTTCAATAAACAGGAGAATCAGCTATAATTTACAAACTGTTGGCAAATAGTAAATTGGTGCATGACGTGCTGCACCATGACTGCACATGAAGAATCTCAAAAACAAACTCTTATATGCATTTTTTGGGTGGTCCGTTTTTCTTTTTGTATAAGCATGTCTGTTTACAGTATTTCTTATTCCTTACCACAAACACAGCTTTAACACATGGGCACCAATCACACTGTATACTTTCCATAAAGACATAATGCAAAAAAACTGCTTGGTAGGAACCCAAACATTACAGTCAGATCCTCCTATGCAATTACTCCCACCTTCAACACTCCACTGACTTCAATAAAATATGAGCTGCAGCCGCACAGTATAATCAGACATTACCTCAGGTTTCTGATGTAACCATAACAAGTTATTTTCATGGTTACCAGCAATATATGGTGTATATAGGCAGTTGCTGAGATTTGATGGAAGAATTCTGATTTCAGATTGCAAATCTGGTTTGGAGCAATGAAAAAGTTACAGCGTGAGGTATAAAGGATACTGCTACTGTGTAGTCATAGAAACATCCCTACATCTGGTGGCCTGCAAAGGCCACAGAGTGGGGCGCGTATTAAAAATGCATCAGATGGATTCACAAGCAGAGGACTGAGGGCTCCCATACTGCTCTCATTACTGTATCCATTTACAGTGCACTGAAATTATTATGAAGAATGCTGCTGAAATTCATATCGACATTTACATCTTATAAAGAGAGTGTGATTAGTTTATGAGAATGTCCGTGTGTGTGTTTCTGTGTGCATGCGTGAGTCACCCCCTCATTGTGTTAGAATCGGTGTGAGACGGTAACTTTTTTTATTTATTTGATTTTTTGCTTTTTAACCTTTTACGAGACAAATCAAAGTTACGAGAGGAGGAAAGATTAGAAGAGAGAGGGATGATTTGCAACTTGGTCATTATTACAGTACAGTGTCCTCCCAAAGGATAATTATTATATCAGTGTTGATTGCAAAGCTATTGACTAAAACATCGAGTAGGTTAACAAAACACAAAAAAATCAAGTAATTTCAAGCAAGATGCCAAACATTCACTGGTTCCAGTTTCTCAGATGCAAGAATTATATTGTTTTTGTTTGTTTTTTGTTTTTTGGTCACAATTACTTTACACAATTATTACACAATATTCACATTTGAATGGCTGGAATCAGATAATTTGGACACGTTTTTTTCTTAACATGACTCAAAACAATTAATCGATTATCAAACTAGTTGGTGATAAACTTTCAATCGACTAATCGATTAATTGACTAATTGTTGCAGCTCTAATTTGCATATAGTACCAGTCAAGCATTTTACCTTCAGCTCTGGGAAATAATAAAAGACAATTTTCACTGTTTTCTGAAATTTTACAGGCAACACAGTTAAATGATTATCCAAGAATACAATCAGTAGATTACTGGATAATGAAAATAAAGATTAATTGCAGCCTAATTTCATTTAAAATCTTTAATCAAATGACTCTGTATACGTACACCTCCACAACAAAAAGAGACAACAATGTTTATACGTCAAGTCAGTTTGACAAAATGCTACAGCTGCATGAAAAAGTGGAGCAACAGTAACTTTCACTTGAGTTGGTTCAAGAATTGGACACACACACACACACACACACACACACACACACTGTAAGCACAAAGGTGCCTCCATTCATGCACACACAAATATACTGGTCATGGATACTTGTGTGCAAACAAGATTACACATGCACACAGACTCCTCTGAAGGTCCTCTGCTCTGAAGATTGTATAAATGTCCTGAGGAGAAGATGGTGTACTTCATCTACACACGTAAGATCTAGCCCAACACTGAAGAGGGCATATCTACCCAGTGCTCTCAAACACATTTACCCTGGCAGAACAAATTAACTTACATCTCACAAGCTAACAGAATAAACAAGTGCAAATGTGAAATACTTACAGTAGAACTGTTTTTATAACATTTTCTTTCTTATATCACTTCAAGAGGGGAAACTTTGTGATTATTTTATTTAAGTCTTTTAATCATAACAGTCAACAGATTTCAGTGGGACTAGTTGTCCAGTAAAAAAACACAAGGGTGCTTCATGGTAGTTAAGACGGATACCATCACCAATCGCCAATGTGCTTGGATCCATTCTGGCCAGAGAGGGTTGTTGGTATCCTCTCTCTCTCTCGCCCCTCGTTTCTTGTCTATCTCAACTGTCTACGGTCAATAAAGGCTAAAATTCCCCCCGAAAAATCTTGAAATTGATAACACCACTGTCCTATTTCTATACGTTAAATCTTTGGAAAAGCAGCAATTTCCCCGGATCAGCAAAAGCAGACTACTATTTCGTGATTACTTGTGGTGTGCTATACGTGCGCTAAATGACACAACACTACAATGAAAACTGTACCCAGTGAGGGATGTTCTGACTAACCACGACATTCTGTCAGAAATACATGTCGTTGTTGAAACTGACAGAATAAAATTGTAATTTTTCCACGCTTTGAGCAGCACAAACAAATTTCCTTTCACCTCCATTGTACTGGAACGGAGACACCAAGTCTCAGTAGCAGGTCATTCAAAACAGAAACCTCGGTGCCACTACGGATGGAGGAGGAGATATTTTTTGTGATTTGGATGAACTGAACCTTTAATTTACGCCACAGTTAGAACAAACAAATATATCTTTCTCAGCAAGCTTTTATTGGTTGCGACCCCCATGGACTGGTGGGTATTTGTCAAACAACTTAGTGAATTTCCCTGTACTATATAAAAGTGGCAGTCAGCCAAAGTCTTAGAAGAAATATTAAAAGATAAATGAAAGTGGGAAGGTGTCATCACTGAATGCCTGGAGAGAACACTGGGCTTGACATTGATGTAGTAACATCAAACAGGTTTATTATTGTTCACACAAACAGAAACAACATTCACAATGCCACCTGACGAGGAGTGACATGTTCTTCTTTTATTATTGAACCAATTACCTCATGCGTACCACTGACAGATGCCTTCATGAATTTCAAATGGTCTTCTAGCCTCCCTCTGCTACCACCTACCAGGCCTGAATCCCTGAAGCAGGTAAGTAGAGTGCTTGAGCATGAGAATCACTGAAGCATTAAAAGTGAAAACCACAATAACAAATTCTCATATGTATACTTATAATCTTAAACAAAAAATATTCTGTACACACTTGCTGATGTAGCTTATAGCATACAGTGACCTCTGAATCACCCTGCATATTTTGTTTCATATTTGTGGCATTTCAAATCCAACCATTCATTTCTACCTTGTTTATGTGCATAAATACACATAAAACAGGTCAACATATCACAACATAACTTCCCTGTAACTTAAAATATTACAATTACTGTCTTCCAAGTCTAATGAAATGACATTTAGTGGCTTCATTTATGTCTGTAACCAACTCTATCACCAAACAAGACATCTGATGTTGGACAATTTTGCAAAACACCAATGACAATGTTTTTAACACCCAATGCAGACTTTCTTCCAATTCTTGCTTTTAAAATATCTCCTCATGGCAACTATGTTATGATTAAGGTTAGAGAAAGATTGATTTGTGACATCACAACTAGTCCAGTATGCAATGCACACAAGTGTGATGTAGAAATTTGAAGCCTGCAGTGCACATACAGTGAGAATGGACTTTCCAGTGAAGTATCTTGTTTCCAGCGGTTAAACTTCTGAAATTAATATATACATATTCATAGATTCTGGGTTTTTCGATGAGGGAGAAGAAGGAGGAGACGTAATATTAAAAATGTAATTGACTTTTTTTTGTGGAAAAACCATATCAGACACACATTATTATTCAAAGCAGAGTATACGGCTGCACAAGGGTGTAAGTTAAAATAAATTCCCCTGCAGTCAAACACGGTAGCAGGACACCTGCTGTCCCATCACTGTATAGGTAGAAGAGACATTACTTCCCCATAGATTCTATTTTACTTTCTTTCCTTAGTTGTCGGAATAAAATCCTTTTCGTGGTGATATTAACAATAAATGTCTTTAGAGGTTTCACTGCTTCCACATGCTTTATGGTTTAAGGTGAAATACTTTAAGCGGAGCTGCAATGGGTGCCATGGGTGTGCTGCAAACGTGACAGTTAAGGGGCTCATAGAAATATATCCAAACAGGTTACAAGCTTTTCTGGTTAAGTTATGATTGTTTCCGACAGCTTTTTATTAACAGCAGAGTCCTAAAGTAAAAAAAGCAGTTTCTATTTGTGCTGCGAAGGTTGTAAAGGAAACACGGCAAAACATATTAATTAGTTTTCAATCTTGTGCAGTTTCTCAATAACAGTAGATCAGGGCAAAATGGTCTTTATACACTATAGTACACAGTGTATGAGGTTAAAGTGACTTTTTATTTCCAATTTAGCACACAGCATGTGAACTCATCTCACAGCAGTGGGAAGACTATTTCTAGGTTACACAAAAATGTATTATGAAAACAGACGTTTAGCCTTTTTCTCATAGATCTTCCTCCCTTTATAATGTCACATTAAAATCGCACTTTGCAGGAATGCTTACTCAGTCATTGAAGCATTTTTTTTTTTTTTTAAACTTCCAAGTGCCTTGCACAAAACCTTTTTATGGCGTTCCTCCATTTGGAAATCTGCATGGCTGTTTGTCCAGTAAATATTTAAAGGAGGGTGTACAGTACTTGACACACCTCACATACTGCATGTATGACCCATTAAAGTGAAATGATCACATTTTGCCGTGCCATTTGTTTTTACAATCTATTTCCAATTCGTTCTAATTAAATCTCATCTCATCTCATTTCTCAAGCAGCATAAATTCACAGGGAAGCTTGAATGTATTTTATCTACAACAAAACAACAGTTTCATTCTTTCTACCTTCAGATTTGTTCCACAGAGGTAAAACTTTATAAAATCCTGAGTGAAATGTATTTATAAAATGATAAACATTGACTTTTCCCAGCATGTGATGGGTTTGAATGTGGACAGTTTCAAATATATGAGTGTGTATGGTTGGCATGGTAATCTGTTCCACCCTTCCACATTAGTAGGGTAATTATAATTTATTGCACCCATATGAGTAGCATAGCTCTGCCCTTGTTATGCCATAATCAGGCTTTTACATCAATAATTTTCAACCGCTGAAGAGATATGTCTCATGTTATTTACACTTGTTAGTCTAAAGGTTATGCTCTGAAACACTTTGCCCCATTCCTTTGTCTTTTTTGTTAGGAATGGATGCTGGCCCATGGGTCTACTAATCTTTTGTTTGGCACACTGATGCATTAGAATACATAAAAAGGGAATATTTTGATTTATTATGAACATAATAAATACAGAAAAGACATCTTAACATCTGATAACACACCAAATTATTGGTGCATGTGCAGCGCGCACACTCCCCAACATCGCACTGTGCTACATGATAAAGAAAGAAAAGGAATTAGGTTAAGTTAACATACGTGTTTGGTTATTTAACAAATACTTTGTGTTTTGTGTGATGATAAAATATAGAGGCCTACATGTGATGTAAAATGGAGTAAATTAATTTAATTAGTAATTTGCAGGAACTTTGACAGTGAGAGGATATACAGTAGGTTTAATACAGTAGGTTTAATTTCCTCATATTATATTTGTACTTACATTCACAAACTGTTACCCAACATGAACAATCGCTTCACAAAAAAAGAAATCATAAACTGAGTCTGTTCATAAAATGTGATTAAGTTACTTTGATATTGGCTAAATAAAACGTTAAACCTTCAAACAAGGCTGTTTTTTTTTAGATTATTTTCTTTATTATTTAATTCATTGTTTGGTCAAAAAACTGTCAGGAAAATCCCACAGTGATGTCATCAAATCGCACATTTTGTCTGACCAACAATCAACAAACCAAAGACATTAGGTTTGCTAGTGCTTAAGACAAAGAAAAGCAGCAAAACCTCAATGCTTACAATTTAAAAAAAATTAATTGGACTTAATTGATTATCCAAATAGTTCCACTTTCTGTTGATGGACTATTTGATTAATAAACTGATCGTTTCAGCTCTAGTTCAAACACACAATATTTATGTAGGCCTGCTGTAAGAGTTAACTCTGTTCCACAATGTGGAACGAATCAATGAATGTGAATTAGGATTGGGTAAGCACCACACTACATCCCCTGAATGCAACATAATAAAAAGCTGAGCATGATGCTCTCTGGACGAAATATGTTTCTTTGAGCCTGGGGGACCAGAGCTGGACAGGAGCCCTGGAACATGCAAGCAATTATGCACATAAGATATGTCACGGCTGTTGTTGAGCCGTTTTTATGGGGCCCACATTTTCTAGTGGTGCCCCTGCTCCCAGCTATACACACTCTGACAGCCAAGTACATGGTAAGTGCTCAGCGCTGTCGGTAACACACAGTATCATGTCCGTTTCATTTCAGACGATGTGAAAAGAGAACCAGCGCTTTAATCCAGGCTTGTGTATGTCATACAGTCTAGAGGACAGCTGGCTGACTATGCTGTGTTTTTACGTGGAAGGTTGATGATGCCAATATATATCACACACACACACACACACACACACACACAGGACTAAAACTCTTTAAGTGTCACACAGAAAGAAAGACGAGACAAGATTAATACAGCTATCCAGAGATTTATCAGTGCAATCTTCTGCGCTGTGGCACGCAATTAACAGACCAACGTGTAGACAAAATCAAAATATGAATGAGAGCAGAGCTACCCAGGGCATCTGATCTGCCATTAAAGAAACAAGCCTTTTTCCAAATGAAAATCCCTAACAACACGACATTCAAGATTCAAGATTTATTACTTTATTGCCAAATCAACATGATTGATTTGAATTGGTCTTAGTGAGCTCACTTAAACAAAAACAGAACAAGACACAAATAGTAAAACCACTCACTCATAAAGCACATATATAATACATTAAACAAAGTACAAAACAGATAGTTAATGTCCAACCCATAAAACAATCATAAAAGCATAAAACAAATGGGTAAACTAAAATCCAACACAGAAGAACACCACAGATAAAACACTGGCACCTATAGGGGAATTAGCAGCAACATCAACGACCCACTAAATAAAGTGCTTCAAGTGCATTAAAAACATCTGATCTATTGCACAATTAAACCTGCCGAGTGGCCTGCAGTGCTGTGTTTGGAGTGTTAAGGAGGTGGACAGCTTCAGGGTATGTGCTATTGTGGAACCTGGGTGTTCTGGTCTTAATGATTCTTAGTCTTTTGTGAGAAGGAAGGAAATTAAAAAGGTTGTTAGCCGGGTGAGAGGGGTCCTTTAGAACTTAAAGGCCCTTCTTTTGTAATCTAGCCTTATAGATTTCCGCTAAGGGTGGAAGATCACATCCAATAATTCTGGACGCAGTACGCACCACTTTGTCCAACTCTCTCCTGTCCTCAGCTGACATGTTGCCAAACCACACAGTTATTGTGTAGGAAAGGATGCTCTCCACTGCTGCTCTATAAAACTGCACCATATCATCCCTGGATATACCACATTTTTTCACTTGTCTTAAAAAGAAAAGCCTCTGGTGTGCTTTCTTGAGAACAGTAGTGGCGTTGTCCCCTCATTTCAAGGTGGAGAAGATTGTCAGTCCCAGGAATTTGTAGCTGTACACTTGTTGAATTAAATTGTTAATTTACAATTTCATTTAGCAGATGCTTTTATCCAAAGCGACGTACATCTGACAGTTGATACAACACAATCAAGGATCTAGTCAGGAGAGAACAACGCGAGTAAGTGCCATAAAGCTAAGTTCAGGTCTGATAGGACGTAGGTGCCAGCTGCCTGTGCACAGAGGCAAAAGGAGGTGGGTCTTTAGTCTTTTCTTAAAGATTGAGAGGGACTCTGCGGATCGGATGGAGTTTAGTTACTTGTTCCACCACCGGGGAACTACAGAAGAGAAAAGTCTGGCTAGTGACTTAGGGCCCTGTCATGGTGGTACTACCAGGCGCCTTTCATTGGCAGAGCGTAGTGAGCGGGAGGAAGCGTAGGTAGAGGTAGAGGTAGAGTTCAGGTAGGCATGAGCTGTTTCAGCTGTTTTAGTTTTTGCTCTGTTTTGTAAGACCAAGAGTAGGTGGTCCCCACAGCTCCTACAAAAGTCCACTACTAATTCTTTGGTTTTGGAAACATTTAATTCCAAGTTGTTTGCATTACACCAGTCCACCAGAGATAAAACCTAACTCCTGTAAGCTGTTTCATCGTTGTTAGAGATCAAACCCACTACTGTGGTGTCATCAGCGAATTTAAACATCCTAACAGATGGGAGTGGGAAATACAGTCATTTGTGTACAATGAGCACAGGAGTGGGAACAGTACACACCTCTGCTAATGGTTGAGGATTTAGAGAATTTGTTAAGTTTGACCACCTGCGTCCTCTCCAACAAAAAGTCAAGGATCCACTGACACAGGGACTGTTCAGCTCCCTTATGAAAGAGTTTGTCATACAGCCTGGACGGGAGAGAAGTGTTAAAAGCTGTAGAACTGTAGTCGACAAACAGACCCTTTCATAGGTGTCAGAGGCTTCTAGGTGTTGAAAAATAGAGTGCAGGCCCAACAAAAAAAGGCATCATCAACAGACCCGTTTGCTCTATATGCCAACTCATAAGGCTCTAGGACAACACTGGAGAGATTGCTACATACCAGGTGTTCAAAAATTTTCATGATGACAGATGTCAGAGCAACAGGTCTGTATTCAGACAGCTTGGGTTGGGTTTCTTAGGCACAGCTGACTTAAAACATGCTGGGACCCTTCTGCTGTGCAAGGGACCAGTTAAAAATCTCAGTTAAAATAGGGGAAAGTTCATACACACAACAATCTGTAATAAGTCCTAACGATCATTTTAATCAAACAGCGTGCGCTTTCTAACACTCAAACACAAAGAAAACAAACACGACACCATGTCGCCATAGTACGGCTCCATCTCGTCAAATTTCCTTTACTTAACGAGAAAGTCTTTCTCCCCAATTTGTCACCATGCAGTGGTTTTATTCTCACTTTAAAACATAAAAAGGCATACAATCTTTACCACACACAAAACACATGCACGCTACTGTACACCCAGCAAGCACATACGCCTACACACACAAACACATCTAGGCCTGCAGCTTGCTGGAGGGCTAATAGGCTTTGCTGTCAGCTCCTAGCCTTCCACCAGACAAAAGGATGATTTCTGTCACATACACAGTCATTGAAATTTGCATCCAGACCTTTAACTGACCCTTCAGACTACAGCAGTGAGTCATGCTAGGGAAATCAGGGCCTACGCACTGACTGACTATGCCCTCCTATTGCATTCAGAGAGGCACACACTCTGTTAGTCTATAATTTTACCTCTCTGTATCCACAATTGTATTTTTTTTGTCTGTAACATTCTTGTTTATTCAGCAGAAAGAGAGCTGGGAATGAGAAACTACCTGATGAGGGAGACTCAAGGTCATCACCAAGAAGAAGTCACTTTCTATGTGGCTCTGTGTCCCAATTGCATAATACATGACGTGCATGTGTGCGTGTGTCGGCGTTGCAAGTGTCGGTTATATGAGGGGGGGAAGCCGACGTGAAACTAGCAGGGCAAATTAAACTGGCGATCCGCCACATAATTAATGAAATAATAGTAATGAAATATAATCAAATATTGAGGCTTCAACTGTCCAAATCAGCCAAATCAAGTCAAAATCTTTCAAAGTTACTGTCTTTTTAGTGCCAAATTACCTCTTTTTGTAACAATCCTTCCACTGCTGCTGAACAGGAAAACACTGTCTGTCAAGACACAAAGAGGGTATTTTTTACTACAAAGACTAACTGTGGAAGATATCCACTTTATGTGACTAACTCAGATGGCTGAATCCTCATATTATCTTCAGATTAACTTTCAAATGATCTTTTGCTTAAAACGAGGACTGTGAATTTTGTCACTTACATTGTAAGCGCATTTGGAGGGGATCATCTAATGGTCAGTATGAACAGGAGGAGTGACTACAGCAAGAAAAACCTGCTTCAATGTTCATATGGGCAGCTGACTATTGTTTTAAGACAAGACTTGAAACTTCAGACCTGAAAAATTGTGAGCCCATCCTTTAAGGGCAACACAAACACGCCAAAACTCTCTTCTGTTTTCTATCAGTGTTGGCGGGTCAACACATCAGGATAGACATTGTCCTGTTTCCCAGTTTTGACACGTCAAACTCTCGAGAACACCAACTATTTTATCACATTCACAGCCTGCGCTCAGCTGGGCACCGCCCTGCTACTGCACCCTGTCTACTTCTGTTTGTACAGCAAATCCGGTATGTTCTAGGACCATCAGTTGTATTAAATGACCCCTAAATGACATGACCGGTTAGAATTAATATGTAGCAGGCACACAGTCTATGTCTGTCAGCTACCAAGTAAGACAGAGAGAGAAATGAATGGAGAAGTTGAAACGCTCCAGTCTACCTCCATTTCGATTAAACAGTCTCTCCTGTGATGATGGCTGTCAATAAGTTGAATTAGCAGTCACCGGTGCCCGCTCTTGGATTAGTGTTTTTTTGTATTGTTTATGTGTCTGTGCCTCTTTGCTCTTGAAATTTAAACAACAGTGTCAGTAGAAGAATGATTGGAGCGAGGAGGCAAAAGTTTGGCTTTCACATAAATCTGCTGGAGTTATTGATCTTTCAGTCGGCGGGTTTTACACCTCTTACATACCCTAACATTCCACTTGTTATTATATAGTTCTGTGCTTTGTTTTATGGCCACAGAGAAATTGTTCTCAGGGAGTTTTAGCGTTACACACACACACACACACACACATGCTTAAAAGACACAAACACATAAGTGAGTGCATGCAGCACTGACACATGCACTCCCACTCCAACATTCATTCCATTATCTCTCTTACAGACACAGACAAACACACACACACTGATACTGTGACATGCGTGCACACACACACTTTAAGAGACAGGCCACATTTATTTATGGTTGCCATTTTCTTCTGTCTTGTTGTCCGGGGGCAGAATTTGTGGTGGCATGTGGAGGGCTTTAATGCCAGTGTCTTCACTCTAGTCTCTTGTGAGTTCTGTCTACTTCATCTCCGTCTGGTGTGCCAGGACTGCTTTACCATTTCTTCCGCTCACAGGCTCGCCATTATTCTCTGCCTTTCTTTTTCTTGTGTCCTCTGTCTCTCTCTGTCTGGCCGTTACTTTTTCTTTTGTGATAGGCTGTCATTTGTCTTGATATTGTTTCCTGTGTTTTCCTCCCGTCTGGTTTCTTGCCGTTTTCAGTGATCATGGTCACCAAACCTAAACAAACATAGACAGAAGGGTTTAGGTTGGGAACAGGCAAGCATGACACATATAGTTCCAGTGTCTATCATCGCTAAACCCAATCTTAAATGTTTTTAGATTTTTGTTAAGGGCTGGATGTGCATTGTAGATTTTAATCTCTCCATACTGTATCATGTCAAAACTGCTTTTAACAAGACACATTTTATCCAAATCTGTCACAGCCTGAAATTATGTTATATATAAATCTTCTATCTTATTTTGAATACCTCAGTTAAGTCAGTTGTATATCAACACTGGTTTGTGAAAGTAATGCAATTCTTTTTTTTTTCTCATTGCCCACTCCTACCTGTATCTGGCAAGAAATATTTTAACAGCCATGAAGACATTCAAATAACCCCTATTTCCCCAACAAAAAATGATTCATATATTTTTCATTGTCTTTAGATACCAGATGTCATAGGATACAGTACAATGTAATAAACTGAATAAGCCAATTCTTCTCAGTCAGTCCTCTTCTCCAAAGTCACAAAAAAAAAAAAACAATACTATTTTGAAAAAGGCAATCTAATTTTATTTGAGTGTCTTCTGCAACCCCTGAAGCACCAGCTCATGGCCAGAATTGGCTGTTCTTCTAAAACTACATTCAAAACAACTCACTTCTATGTAGGGAAGAAGCTCTGGTAGGTTATTTGATTAAAACTAACCTAATGAATTTTTACTCTGCCAGATTTCATAGAAAGCGGATAATTATGTGAAATTGGAGAGAAAGAAAAGATCCAATTCCAAGATAAGGTTCAGATCTTTAAGTCACGCATTTGTTTTAACATTTTGGACAGTTTGATAGAGTCTCTGGCTTCCAAAGAAAAACAAAATCCCTGAGTCATTGCAGAAAGACTGAGGTTTTATGTTATATGTATATGTATGCAACTTAATATTCCTCTTCCTTTCAAATCAAATCAAAATGAATTTGCTCATGCTGAGTAATAGGGCACACACAAATGTCATGTTATTTTTAGCATCAAGATAAGCTATTCAAAATTAATAAAGTGACTGTAAAACGAAGGCTTTTGATTTTGGACATTTACATACATACACAGAGCTCAGAAGACTGTCAAATGTTTAACTATGTGTGCAGTATTGTGGCTGTACATCCATTTAAAAGTAATCTTAAACCAAGACCAGTTAGTTTGATAGGTGACAAGTAACCCTGGAACTTCTTAAGTTACTTCTGAAATACAACCTTACCCTGTTTAACCTCCGCTACTTGTCAGCTTAGACATTCTCTATTTTTGTCCCGCTATGTTTCACAACAAGCCGGCTCTTTTCCTGAAAGGCTCAGCAGCAACCTGACAGATGTGTTAAGGGTGAGTCGGGTTACTGCAATTGAACATGATGCACACTCTGCTTTCAGAGGCCGGCTGAGGGAACGTAACCAATATCAAAAACTCAACCAGAGCAAAATATGCTGTATTTTATGCATATTCTATAAAGTTAAATAAATATGTAAATATGCAGCTGTACAGGAACTTTTCCTTAATAAAATGGATTCACAAAATTATGATGTAATTGATGAAAGATGCAGTTAACTGGACTAAAGATCTGACCGGGCATTCACAGTTTTCAATTCAGTACGAAAAGAGGATCAAGGTTCTAAACCCAGGTGTACTGACATGGTATATTTATTTTATTGAGTCATTTCATGTGATGCAAAAATCCAGCACACCAACATGATTTGGAAAAACATAAGTCTCTCTTCTAGACTCCGATATTAAAATATTTACACACACACACACACACAAAAGCCATGGCAACTTCTCTCAGATATACATACATTTACTATTTAAACTGTGATGCAAAGTCAAACATGGGATATTGACAAGAAAAACCATGAAATGAACAAAACAAACGATGGAATGAAGTATATTTATGTTGAAGACAGACACTAAGACTGATGATTACTAATCAAAGGTGGGAGAGCAAGAGAATGATCAATGACTGAACCAACTAAGTATGTGAAAGTTTGCAATAGATTCAAATAAAGAAATGATTAAAATAAGGAGAATACATGATAAAGCTACATTTAATGATAACTAAAGGTATCCATGACAGCTGGATGGCTTCCTGAAGAGGTGAGAATTAGATTACTTTTGGTAAGAAGACCTTGAACGCCCCGTGAACATAATATGATGAATGCACAGTATCTATGGCAGCGTGTGGTGAGGGCTGACGGCAAGACTACTGTGCAGTCCATAGGCGGTCTCCCACAATTTAATGCAGGGGTCCATCATGCTGGTCAGCTGGCGGCATGAAATTCGGCGGTCCATCTGAGCTCTCAGTAGGCTGCAAACAGCTGAATGTTCAGCATTCAGGCAGGCAAAGTCTTAGGCCAGATGTAGCTGGTGGATGCAGCTTTTAATGCGGGTGCATGTCATGGAGGTAGATGGTGATAGTGGTTGTGCAGGTTGCTGAAGGAGTCGGGCTCACACAGGAGAGAGAGAAAGACTCTGCTCTAGACAGTTTATTGACGGGAGGCCTGATTCATTTGACCAGACAAACCTAGGGGCCGACATGGCACAGGCTTGAGAAGTTATAGCAACTTTTTGCTGTTTCACTACTCCATCTCCAGTTCTTCAGTTCAGCAGGAATGACGCCAGCCACGCAGGCTGATGTGAAGATAAGCGCAAGTGCCTAAAGATTTGACCCTTGTCTTGGCACGAACACTAAGATTACAGATGTTCCTTTGCTCAGATTTGGACATATCTTGTATGTCGTACCAGATATAAATCAGAGATTAGTTTTCGATAAACTGTCATTATTTATGTTATTAAGTGACATCAAGCATAACATGTCTAGCAGAGTGGAAACAGAAGTTATACTGACGTTAATTATTAGTGGTGTAATAAACGTCAGAGATATCATTTGAAATGAGACGGAGGCAGATTTTGGTAAGTTCTTGAGAGATACGGTCCTTGAGTCTCTATTACATGGTTTGATGGCAGAGGCCTGGAACCAAGGAATGTTTTTGAAGCTGTGCTCTTAAAAGGATCATCTGAAAAGAGGTTTGTGTGTTGTGTAGGGGGAGCCGGGAGAAGCAGGCCATGTGCACTACATTGCTATGGAGCATTATTTGCAACATTGCCAGCAAAATAACCAGAGATATTAAAAGGAAAACTACTTTGGTAGAGACATTATGGCAAAACCTCTACCATATGATCTGTATCTTCTCATGGTATACATTGTCATGCTCCCCAACGCTACAAGGAAGATACATCTTTGCATTTCTCTCTTTGCTATTTACAACCTCATTGACACAAAAAGTAGGGATTCGCTTTAAAAAAGAGCAGATGAAAGAGCTAGAGAGAGTCTTAGGTTCCAGACAACTTCTATAATATCCGTGTCTCTGACTAAATGCTACTCTTTTGAAAAACAAATCAACTTGTTCAAAATACAGATTCTAATAGGGTTGGAAAACTCATTCCAGTCTAGGTCTCCCAGCATGCCTCCTAGTGATTGGATTTTTAAGTTCTCCTCCTATGTAAAATGGTAAATTATCTTGCTCTGCCATACTCATCCCGCATTTCAATGTTCCTTTGTATGTTGCAACATTTCAGCAGACGTCTTCTCGTTATCTCAAGACCTAAGACAAAAACCTAGAGCCACACCCCCCATTCTTTGACATAAACTTCAGCTGCTGTTGAAGAGTTTGCTTCCTTGTGGTTTTGAAATCTAGTTAAAACGTATTGTTAGATGAAATTCAAAGCAGTATAATTCAGGAAAATGGAATCATTTCAATTGACTTTTTTTGGCTTTTTTCTTTCTATATCTAAATTGGATTTACTATAATCCCACTGTTGTAATCTCTTTCTATTCATGTTACGACTTTCTGTTCATTGTTTTGTAATTGCCTTTTTCCCCACCTAAGGTTTGTCCAGGGAGGGGGATTCTTCAGATTGCCAAATATTTCTTCCACTTGCTTTTGTTTCCTTATATGCTAAGGTTTTGTCGAGCTATTCCTTATCCTGTTCGAGCACTCGGGCTGAATTGACACTTCACGTCATATTGGGCAATACAAATAAACTGAACTTGACTTTATATTAATGTGTAAAAAGACTCAAAGAAAACAACTTCTTGGCCTATTAAATGTGCAACATGTTGAGATAAGCTACAATAGCTTAACAATGATGGTTGATCCCAGGGTTAAAATAATTATAATAATAATAATGAAACAGCGTTTTGGTTGTCTTACCAGCTGCAGTGGTTTAGCTGTACTCAGCATATGTAGATTTTAAGAGTGTCCACAGCATAAAAGAGAGGCGACAAGGGAACACTTAAAAGTCCACTGTTGCTTAATGTTTTTTAAATGGATAGGTATAGCAGGAAGATAATAGCTTAGCCTATTCATACCAATGGTCAAATCAAATTGTAGGCTACTGATGAAATGTGGCCAATTTCAGTGACAGAATATTACCAGCATTGAAATACTTATTTTACAGCTACTTAAGAACACGTTTTCTTCCGAGAGGCTTAAAAGATCTAACAAGAGACAAAAAGCTGAGTATAAGTGTTAACATTACTTACCTAACTTGGTTCACATTACAATGGTATTGTATTTATAATAATTAAAAATACATAATCATCCTAATTTGGAGATAATATTAGAATATTTTCTTGTAATTGTAGCTAAAGCATCCCTTAAATCTACCTGAGATCAGTCAGCTTGAGATGTCTGTAATCATATTGTCCTGAGTACTTGTGGTGAAAGTGTAGTGTGAAACATTTCTTCCAAGAGCAACAGTGACCCCTCCCCTTACAGTGTCTGAAATAACCGATGGCCCGGGGCCAGTAAAAGTTTATGCAGGGCACGTTGATTGGCCAGTCACTGGCCTGGACGGGCCAGTGACTGGCAGCCAATCAGAGTCATGACAGTTTAGGACGAGGGGAGGACATTTCTCTTTGTTTGATTACGTTAAAGGTAAAGTTAGGCTTTGCTGTCAGCTTCCTGACTCATTTAAAAAAAGACGAGAGAAAAAGAGAGTGTACAAGCGAGAGAGAGAGAGAGCAGCAAGGAGAGGGAGTGGTGGTAGAGAGAACAAAGCTGTGAATGAGAGAAATAAAACGTTATTTTCTGATTGTTTCATGGTGCTTAAATTCTAAAGCACAAATAAATAACCATCAAACACTCAACAAATGATTTACTGTGGAGACAGACACTCTTGGTTTCTGTTTCATTTTTCTTCTCCGCATTTCTCCTTTTCATTCATTCATTACAGTTCACTTCCACGTCTGAAGTGGAGAGGTGGTTCACGGAAGCAGAAAGGAGCTTGGAGTGAACACGCACACACAAACAAATGCCTTTATGTTCTTTCTCTCACTGTTCTATCTTGAGTACATTTCTGCAGATCTCTCAGTATTGTCTCAGTTCTTGACACAAGAGTTTATTATCATCAATACTCACTGAAATGTTATCATAAATTCTGTTCTCTTCTCCCCATCTATTCCATAATCTCTGGCTTTACACAAAATATGAAGAAACCTACATGTATACACCATTATTTTACAATATGTACCTCATTTTATATTTTACATATTTATGTAATAAATCAACAATACATATCCATAGCTAAAGGAAAAACAACTAAATGTAAAGGGAACCTCACTGTTGTATGTATTATGTATAGAATGAATAAATCACCAAACTATGGAAAAAAGGAGTTTTTTTTCTTTTTTAATAATAAAGGAATGAAATGAAATGTTTTTAAAAAAAAAACAAACAATTCAATAAATTAAAAATAAACAAATAAAAATTGATGTCATTTACTAATCAATGAGAGCCATGGCCCAGATAGTATAAACCATGCATATATACAACAACTATTAATGTGCTATTTCATAACATAAACCAATATATATAAACAAAAAAGAAATGTGCAAAACATCATGCAAACTTAAGACAAGCGTATACATGGTTTTCTAGAGCGAGCCAACCATGACATGAATGTAAAAAAAAAATAAATAAATAAAATCACTCATCAAGACAGTTGCCCATCCTTTACTCACTTGTATAATACAACCACACACATAAACGCACATTATGACGCATTACACAAGCCATGTTCTTTGGAGCTGAGTAGTCTGTGGCACATGAACCATTATATTGCAGCAGTTCAGCAGTTCAGTGCTGTCATAACACATGCATTCATCATGGATGAACTGTCTTCGCTGCTTTTTAATTATCAGAATGTGCAGCTGTGTGGAAAATAATCCAAGGTGCATAGTGCCATATTTTAACTCCCACAGCAGTAACATTTTTGGGGGTAAATATTTATCACTGCCGTTCACCTTCAAGGCACGATTATTGCTGTTTACTACATTCAGGTCATGGATGTTTTTCCATAAATACTGTGTAAAAATGTTGTAGAACAGCAACTTAGAAGGATACATTCACACACATGCATATTATGTAGTACATGCTTAACACACCCACGAATAAACTGCAAAGGTTGGAGTTCTTTTTGTATCTTTAACATGACAAAGGGAAAAAGCACATGTAAAAGCTGAGAAGTGTGAACACCTTGGCCTAGAGCCAAGGTTGTGAATAAAAAATAAAAAAAAACCTTTGAACCTGTAGACAAGGTTTAAAATAGGAGAAAAAAGGTTTTGAAAGTGAAAAATGTTTCATACAATAATGCAGTTATTCATACTTTTACTTATTTCTTATTTTCTTTCATCAACATTCTAGATTTATTAATGTTTACAGTTAATCCATTACTTATGGACAATATTTCCACTTTAACCACCTCCTCATTAAAGCCTCAATATGTTGAATTTTTATGTGATTACAGCATCTTTCTAATTATTCTGATGGCAATAAGTTTTTGCTAGAAGAAAAATGAGACAGTTCTAGTGAAAATGGGTGTAGTCTAAAGTATGTATTACTTTCAGCCGATTGGACTCTGTGTCTCCAGGTTTTCAGACTGTCGTTAGCATTCCTTCAAGACCACTGACTGCATTGGCATTATAAGGTTGTGACACAAAGGACTAAGGCCAAAAACAAGAAACAAAAAAAAAAAAAGGTGTCATCTGGCAAAAAAGTTGCACCTGGCTCAACTTTTGCCACAACACAATGCAACATCATCAAATACACATTAATGGTAGAAAACATTGTATTGTACTTTTAGCCACGCTGGTGCCATGGCTCTAATGGTGGCAATGTCGGTCTGTCTGTCAGATGGTTGGTTCTACCACTTTGGTCCACACTGAAATATCTCAACTACTGGATGATGTACAGACATTCATGGTCCCCGGAGGATGAATCCCAGTGACTTTGGTGATCACCTGACTTTTCCTCTATTGCTTTTTAATTTCTCCAATACTTTGGTTTAATTCCCAGCATTCCCATCAGACTCAGCTGTGCTTTGTGTTTAGTGCTGGTTAGTAAATGCCAACACTAAACTATGATGGTGAACATTATCAACATTATACTTCACCTGTTTAACATCAGCAGGTTAGCATTGTCATTGTGAACATGTGAGCATGCTGACGTTAGCATTTAGGTTAACGCACTGCGCCTAAATATACAACTAGCATACCTTGTATGATGAACAGCGGTGAAGTGATCCTCCTCACCTGACAAGTCAGTGCCAAACTAGACAGATAGCTAACAGTTGATCCAATAAAGACTTGAGGCTTGAATAAGTTAGCTTTCTTTATGTCTTATTGAATCCTCTCTTTGTAAAACTGAAACAATATATAAACAAAATACATCTGATTACAATTACTGTAGTTGTCCATGTAGTTATTTGTGTCCATTTATATTAAAGGAATACTATAGGTACGTATAATTTACAAAGATAAATAATACATTCTCCAGGACATTTCTATAGCAACCACACTGTCAAATTAATAACTGTGAAAATATTAAAACAATGAAATAGTGTTTCCAGGTAGGAAATATCAATTCAATTTGAAGTGAGCCTGAGCACGACTAGCTAACCAGCCTGGGTATTTAGCTAGCTAAACAGCCTAGCATGAACAAGCAAGATACAAACTTCGCCAAACAGAAACAACTCAAACGGGATACAGTTTTTTATCCAACTATCATTAATATACAACAAATCAACTTGTAATACTCACAGACAAATATTATCAAAACTTCACCATCGATCAAAACTGGTTTGTACAAAGTGTTGTCTGTGTTTATAGTTTAGTGTGATGTGATATTTTAATACGGGGATAACGATGCACATTTTCAGGAGACAGTCTCTCCTGGAAAACATTCTTACTGTTGCAGTGGGTTGTTCACATGAGAAGAGAAATTGTTGTGTCAAGAATGAAAAAAAAAGAGCTAGAGAGAGAAGTTCAAATCCAGGCTCATTTCTCATTGCCACACAGCTGGCCAATCACTGTGTGAAGTGGGTGTGAATGCCGTATTGTGGGTTTCACAATGGCCCTACACAGCCCCCCTAATCCAATGTTGGAAAGATGCGAGGGGGTTTCCACAGCTATTCAGCCATCCGGCAAGTACTTCTGATTGAGTATACTCAGCCCTTTAGCTACTTGGATTGTAAGTAGCTTTGTAGGATGGCAAACCTTTTTTTTTTTTTAACCACTTCCACGGCGGGGTGCCAAGATAATAACTTTATGTTGGAGAGAGTGATTCAAGAAGCCAATTTGATTTTTTTCAAGCAAACAAGTAAAATATTATTTGAGTCTTATCTAGTTAAGGGACCATTTTGTTCACCTTTCTCTTGCTACTATCGCTGTCCTAAATTAATACAATAAATCTAAATCAAAAACCAAAAGACTGGACAACCATAAAACAGACATTTTGCAGAGAGATTCTTCAAGTCACAGGTTTAGTCTTTTTTTAAGATAAGATCAATCCAGTGGATAGACATACAGTACAGATAAACATGGTGAGTTATTATCACATAGGTTAGTATAATTTGTTTTGGTTTAGTTTGCATAATATGTACACACATTTTCAAAGAATCAGATAAAAATCTTTTTGAGCAGTCCAATCCTCATTTAATTGTGCAGCCAAAAAACTGATAGCCCCCCCTTTTCTCTCAAACATCCCATCAGCACTCAGGCCCTGCTCCAGGACTTCATTTCCATTCATTGAAAGTGTTTTATTTTGGCAACTAAAAATTCTGCCTCCTCGAGTGGCCTGTTCAGAGCATCCGGCATGAAGAAAATAATTAAGCTCTAAATGTTCATTACTTCAACAACATGGAGGCTATGAAAAGGCTAAAATGCATCTCATGTATAACATGTATAACCCATTCAAGATAAAGCTCTTAAGAGCATTATACTTTGTCTCCAAACTCACTGTTTTCAAATGATTGTTTCACATCTGTGGAAAATCACACCACCCGTCAAATCTGAAAATGCTTCAATTCTCTGATTGGTTCAAGAAGCTGCCAGCTGTTAATTCCAATTAAAAAGGCATCACAGACTGCAGAGACATGCACATAACAAGTAAGTATATATAACTGAACTGTTATAGGAGTATTAAAAATGACTCATTACTGTGATCAAGTGAAATCTCAGTTTGGCTCCTAATGGCCGACAATATTCTACGCTGTGTTGTGAGAGTGAGTTTGAAGGACTGTAGCTCTGCAGCAGCTGTGCAGAAGCAACAATCTATAAAACAACACACTTGTAAAACATTATAGCAGCATTACATGTCACCCTGTTATATTAATTGCATATATTGGCTATAATATGTGTGTTTATTAGTAACCAGGGCAATATCGTGTACTGTTGTGTTACAGGGTGGGAATGAACATATTTGATTAGATGCTTACATGTTGTGCTCTCACAGATTTTCAAATAATAAGCTGTACAGGTGCTCTGTGACACATACCCCTCCCACATCCCTTGAGTCAAGCGAGCAACCCTGTGGGTACAGAATACAAGTGACGAGTGAGAGGAGGAAGGTGGCAGCCTTGACGGGGCGCACCGTATGTATACAGGAAAGAATTTACTTTGAAATAAGCAGCACTATGGAAAGTTCATTTTCTTACTTTACTAAACAAAGTGCAAACTACTTTCCTTGCCAAGTCAAGCTTTGTAACTTTTTCCATACCTAAAAGTATGAGTGTGTTTTCACTTTTGTTCTTTTGTTTGTTTACGATACAATCCACATTTTGGGGGATTTGAGGTGCATTTCCTTGATGTTTGTGCCTTTGCTTTTGTATATGTTTTGTCCTTAAGGAAGCTTTAAGTAAATAATGACAAATTATGACAAAATTGAAGAACTCTCCTGTTACAATGTATGCAAAAGAGTATATGTCCGTTTTTGTGTTGTATTTAGGGTTGTAACTAACAATGATTTTCATTATGAATATCAAGTTTATTAGTACGTAGTTTATGACCATTAGAAAATAGCAACAAAATCCCTCCTCTATTTCCCAGAGCTCAGGATGAAGTCTTCAACATGTTTGTTTAGTATGTTATTATTTGCACAGCTGTGTATTTTGTTAAGAAGGAGAGGAAAATCTGTAATTGTACTCTCTTTTAATCAGTCTGTTATTGTTGTTGAAAACAATTAAGGGAGCATTCTCAGAGATAAGCCAAGTTTTATTTTATATAGACTATTTATTTTATATAATTTCTCATTTACATGTTGATATATTTTGCAGCTGTATATTTTCAAACAGGGAAGGAAACCCCATCTTTGCATTTTATTTTGGTCACAGTCTGTTTTAATAAAAGTGTGACCATTTAGCCCACTTCATAGAAAATACTGAGATACAGTATATATCGTGTATCACCATTCAGCCTAAAAATATGATTTTTGGTCCATATCACCCAGCCAGATTTGATCACACTCCTCGGATGCCAACAGTGAGAAAAATGTTTCCATCTGGATCCTGAACCTCTAAAAAGCTTAAATTAATTTGCATTCTCAAAGGTATTAAAAGCAGTCTTCCCCTGGTATGTATCCTTAGATGTAATTGGTACCTATACCATTATTGAGCGAATAGTCCCAACAGAGTATTTTAGAGTGTGGGATTTAGGGATGGGTATCGAGAACCAGTACTAAATTGTTACCGGTTCCTGACTGGTCAGCACCGAAATATTGATAAGCTCCTGGACAAACAGTACTGCTATCAGTATTTATGTGACGTTAATTCATTCGAACATAGCTGGCATAGGTGGCGGCAGGGTTCAAAATTAACTTTTTTGCCCACTGGCCAAATGGCTTGTCAATGTTCAAATTTTACCAGCCACTCAATAGATTACTATTGTTTTTTTGACTAGTGAGTGAAGCAAATTTACCAGCCAACTGCATATTTTACCAGCTGGTGGTGCTAATTTTGAGCCCTGGGTGGCGGTAATGCACCTTAACGCTGGTTGCAACCCGCCATAAAACGGGAAAAAGAGGAAGATAGCGCTGCACAGCCAGCGTCAGGCCAAGGAGACAGCTGCCGACCAGGGTGAGTCTGAGATGGAGGCAAGAGCAGGAGAGCTGCCCAGAGGAAGAGAGGCCTTGCCCGGGCTTGTCAGGCTCCGAGATAACATTATTTGTCTTCTGCTTAGAAGTGGTGAATTTACAGCTCACAGCAACTTAATACAACATAGTCTCTGTCTTTTGTTTCATATCTAGTGTCGGCAAAAAATGTTGCTGATACTAAATATCACCATGTTTTCTTTGGTTGACTACAGCCCTAATTGTTATAAAAATACGTGTAGTTATTAACTCAGGACACAGCACTGGTTATGTTCATGAATAAATAACTGTTGAATCTTTTCACATTTTTTCATGTCATGTCTTTATTTTTTGCACCACATTATGGAGAACAGTATCAATAAGAGTATCGATAAGTATCAGTATTGATAAAATCCTAACGATACCAATCCCTAGTGGGATTTGAAGGAGTGAGACAACAAATTGTAATATTTGTTAAAAACAATTAAATATGATGACTAAAAGCCTAAGAAAAGTGATGCAGTGTATAGCTGCACAATATGCAGCTCTATTATTTATTGTGTACCCAGATATGTTTTCTCCAACTCTTAACTCATACATGCTATCATTATGTGTGATATCATTAGATCTATTTTCACCAAGCTGCTGGAAGCCACTAATGCAGTTTGGTTCCAGACTGTGCAAAGTGCACATTTTATTATTATTATATTAAGGACGACTCCATCTGTGTTTTTTTCCGGGTTGTTCACACACGCAGTTTGCTGACAGTGACTTTCTAACATACTCGCTCGCTGTTTGTTAGACCACGAAAAATTGTCCAGATATACTAATATACTGCCATGTCGTAGCATTGAGTCTGAGTGTGTGAGATGTTTAAAAATGCACCGGACGGAGCAGAGGGACAGACAGCTGCTGAGTGCCAGGAGCAGAGCCGGAGCTTCGGGACCAATAACACCCACGAGTCACACCGGATTCTGCTCTGATCCAGAGCTGTTTACTGGCAAGAGGAGAGCTTAGAGTTTATTTTTTAAACTTTGAGCAGCAGCAACAGTGAGTGCCTTGTCTGTGTGTGTCTGTGTGTCAGTTAGCACGTTAGCGGAGCAGCAGCAACAGTCTGTCTCTGTGGCTACTGGCTAGGTAGCTTAGGGGGTTTGTATCAGTTTATATGTAGCAATGCCATCATGCAGAAACCTACGTCAGATCACGTGGGAAAAAGTTTTTAGAAGGGCTTGAGAAAATGGCATTTTGACGCTAAAACACACGTACTTCAACCAAAATTTGAATTTTCGGATGGAATACATATAGAACACTACTGAGAAGCTACAGAATAATATTAAAAAAAAACAAAAAATATTGGACTTGTCCTTTAAGCTTGTCAAGGTCTGTAGTTGTCAGTTCAAATTAAAACAATCCACTGCACATGATGATTGTGGAGCTGAAAACATTTACGCTTACCATTCACTGGTTTCTTCAGTTCTGAAGTATCAAATCCTCTACATTTACTTCAGTGGAGATGCCAAGACAGCAGGGGGTGTAAGGGTCAAAACACACCGCCGCCGAACGGCACACATCAAAACAGCTGCCCCTATTATTTTCTATGTATAACCCCGACACCGGTGGCGGACATCAACGCACCACCCCGCAACACTTCACACCACTGTCCTATTTCCAGCGCTGTCGCCCCTGAAAAGACACTTTTTTTCCCCCAGAGAAATGTTGGTCCAACTACAGACGTTATTTACTAGTCTGTACTACTAGTTTCAACTATTTCACTTGTGCCTGTATCTACAAGGCGAAAATTAATTAAGTGTTGGTTGATCTGCTGCTTTCAAAACATAATCTCACTTCTCAGATTCTTATTTTTTCAAGTTATTAATCAAAAAGACAACGGTGTGGTGCGCTGCCAAAGCATTCTGGGTGGAACTCGCGCTCTAGAATTATTGTTCTGCACCTTGGAGTAAATGGGTTATTAAACTATTCTGACAGGAACTGTTTGGATCACTGAGCATACTGAACCGAACATCCTGTACCGAACGGTTTGGGACGAATACACGTACCGTTATCGTATTTGTTGGATATGAACATCATTTGTAGGAGAAAGGGTTGTACTGAGGGACGTCAAGGCTCTTTTCTCTGGAGCTGTCTCATTTGGCAGGGGTAGTTTAGTGTAGGTTGAAGTGGCAAAGAATTTAATATAGACCTGCTCACTTCTGATGTAGTTTTTCAACATATTTTTCTTCTACCAAAGGGTGCCGCAGCAAACTTGGCAATATTGTCACTGTTACATTGGACCGCTTGAATTATGTTCCCTGCAATATTTTTTCTCATGTAGCAAGTGCTATATTTATGTACCACATGCAATTTGTAGGGAGTTGGTTGGGGTGGATGGTGGAAGTACAAAGTGGCGGAGTCCTCGGTGTGGTTAGGTTTAGGCAACAAAAGGTCTTTGGTTAAGGTAAAAATTGTGGTTAAATAATAGTAGATAAATAAAGTAAACATGTTGTTTCTCATGCTTCTTGTCACTTTTTCAACTTGTTCAACCTTATTTAACCAAGTCGACCATCTTTCCCTTACCTAAGTGCTGTGAGTGCCAAAACATAACCATAAAAAAGGAGCTTTATTTGACACAAGTAGATGTTGTATAGTGGAAATGATTGAGAAAATAACTGAAATACTTTGTCAGTGAACAATTTGTTGATACATTCAGTACTAACATTTTGAAACTTGGCAGATACCTTATTTAATACCATGTCTCCATTTTGTTAATAGAGAACATAATGCTGGTAGTATTATGTTTCCTTTAAAACATATTTGCTTAGTAGTATATAAATGTCATTTCTAGGAGACACAGTTGATGTCCAACATGTTCTATTTGTTCTTCTAGGCACAAGGGGTGTTTTGCTGCTGTCACCCTGTTCTTGGCTTGAGCAAGCAAGGAGGAAAATTTGGTGGTTGCTCCTTGCTTTTCTGTGCATGTTGGCATGTGAAATGTTGAATGAAGTCCATCACCCTCTTAAGTGTCTCTCTTAGTAGTTACTAACAATGTCTGCTGTAGTTATTTAACTGCCTCATATTTGCATTATCTGCATATTAAAAGCAACCCATCAGTAGCAGCTGCAGTCCTACATCAGTGTTTACTCTGGTTCCATTCATCCACAGTACTGTTGTGGACTCCACAGACTGATACACAAACAATGTAGCTACATGGGCACGTCATGAGAAGATACACTTCAAGTCTAAAAAAAGATGATATGGTTTGCAGTTATGGACATAAAGCACTGATCAATTGTGAAAGTGTTTCTGCACCTTGTGGACCCTCATGATCTGAGGCAAAAGCTGCTAGGGTTCCCTTTCCTCAGGGGAACTCTGAATCACTGCGAACAGGTGAATGCTGGATGGAGGTGGTCCTGATGAAAAGGTATCATATTGAGCAGCAGCAGCAGCAGCAGCAGCAGCAGCACTAGGAGTAGTGTTTGAAAGCTGAGAAGTGAAGACACAACATAGGCAGAGCAAAACAGTGAGCAATGCATCAACAACAAACAGAGTACCTTACTTCAAAGAGCACATTGCATATGTGTTGCAGGGAGTGGAGCACGTCATGTCGAAGTGCTGCAGTGGAACTTTTCTCCCTGAACTGACTCCATCTTATATCTGCCACTATATTAAAACTGGTATTGCTCTCATTGGATAAGCATGCTTTTTTAGCTTTCACACTCAATATATTATTGATCTATACTATTGTTCATTTATTACCTGACTACCTGATTTTCTGTGCAAAATTGGTAACAGGGTGTTTCTGCACTTCAGCTCAAGTAACCTGTACAATACTTTAGTAAAGATGGACATACAAAAACTCAGTTTTTTGTTCCATTTTGATCTCAAACTTAATTCTTAAACCATTGAGACAGGTTTAAAAATCAGCCCTGTCTCATGTAAATTATTTATGTGTTATTCATTGTAGATACTTGCACATAACTGCAATAAGGTACAAACAATGTTTGATGTCTTCAAATTGCTTTTTTTTTTTTTTTTTTTTTTTTAAACACCATCAACAGTCCAAAACCCAAAGATACTACATTTTGAATTATACAACAGAGAAAAGAAACAAATTCTCACATTTGAATAGCTGGAACCAGCTTCTGTTTGGCATTTGTGCTCCATAAGCAACTTATTAATCAATTATCAAATTTGCTTTCTGTCAACTACTCAATTAATAAACTAATTATTTTCATCATTACAAAAAGCTCCATATTAACATAATTCTGTGGAATAAAATCTGTTAAAATAAGGTTCTTCACAGGTTTTGTTTAGATTTGTTTGAAGTCAGCCTCCAGGAACATAATCTCCATCCTTGTGGGACTTTGGACCTCCTCATCCATGGTTGTTTTTTCCATTTTGACTTAGGCAAGGCTGTGGAGTTGATAAAGACACACAGGTCTGTCCGATGGGACACTGGAGGGCAGGGTAGGGCAGAGGTAATTCTCTGCTTGCCCTCTGTCTCTCATTCCTCCCCCTACTTAGATCAATAACAAGCTCCTTAGCCACAGGTGCTCTCCAGGGAGACAGAACTGGAGCCTTCCCTCCTCAGCTCATTGTCTGTTGCTGACTCTAGCAGAGCCAAGCATTCAGGCCTGACAGGTGCACACAGGCTCAAGCTCTCTGAGGAAAAAGGAACATACAGTATGCAGGTATACACAGAGCCTTTTGTCTAAATGTGGACATGCATGCATGCACACATCATCTGTCTCTCGCACATACACACACAGTCATGAAATGGTTTCATTACACATTGTCAAAACATTATATAATATCATAAATATAAACTAGTTCCACCTCCAGTATTCCATGTTAAAATATGTTTTAAGTGAAAATTGATTTTAGACACAAGCCAGTTTTAAATAGTTCCAGATGTCATGTGTTTGCTTTCTTTTCTTTTTCTTTTCAAGCATAACTTATGTGTCTAATAGTGTCTTTTTAAATTCACGTTTCTGTTTTATTCAGTAATACATGACAACAAACTTGAACTTGACCTTCATCTAACATCATGTCTACTAACCTGACTGGACCTCTCTCTTCAGGTGGCCCCTGGACATCATGAGTACCTGCTGTGCATCCTTGCTACTGTCTAAGTTATTGTTACTGACAGGTAAACATAAACCTGACAGCCCTTTATTGCATTCACAGCTTCTTTTTTTTTACCATGCATAATTATATTGTGATAGTAGACATTTTCCACTTAACACTAGTTAATTTCCTAGCTGTTCAGATGGTCTAACCATGGAAAACTGACAACTATTTCTGCCACTTTCTATATAAAGTATCTGCTACAACATGATACAGGTTTTCTACTCTCATGCGTGGATAAACAATCCAGTGTATGTGACACAAGACTGGAGTTAGAAATCAAAACACTGGAATCCCCACGAGTCATTTACAGTAGCTTATGATTAAATACATATGCAATGCAGTGTTTCCTAGCAGAAAATATTATGTGTGTTTATTTTAGCAAATAACAACTTACTGTTATTCACTGGTCTCAGCTACACTGCAAGCAGAAAACGCACAAACCACCAGCCCAACTTTAACCTAAATGTTACTGATTATTCTAAGTTGATTACTGGGGGTTTACTTTATTATTTATGTATGTTACCCCAGGCATAGCGATATACTGTATATTATTACCATTACGTATGCTGTTACACATATGCAGATGACACAAAAAAAAAAAAAAAAAAAGAGTCATGCCTTAGCTTTGTTTGCTCAATTTCCACTCCGGTTTTGTTTTTAGGTTAACAGCGAACAAACAGTTGTGTAGGCTTACTATAGTTGGCCTGATGCCAACTATAGATGCACGTTGTAATCTGTAAATGTTTTACACTAATGGTACAACAGAAGACAACTGGAAGATCCTAAAGGATTATTAATATTATTCAAGCCACTGATATGCAGAAATGGCCAGAGTAGCTAGAAAATAACATGCAGCTGAGTAATATGTTCTGCATTTAGTGTTTTTCATCAGGAAGCATTAAAGTGTAATGGAGGAGACCCAACAATTTCATATTTATTCAGGGATACTCATGAAACTACTCATTAAAATGTATTGAATTCTTTACCGCTAGAAAAAAATACAACGTTCTTAAAATCCATGTTTTCATACAGTAGAGTGATTTTATATATTGGCATGAACCACACAGTAGCATTTTCTACAAGAAATTCAGCATCGTTTTTATGTAATATAGCATGAAGGTGGCAGATGTGACAACCTCTTCTATACAAGGAAGAAATTCATGAGTTACCACAGATAGAATGGAAGTGACCCCTGTGCACAAGTCATGCAGGGTGACACTGCACATAAAGAGCTTCAAATCTCAACTCATGTCCTGTAGAAATACCAAGAGGAGAGAAGAAGAAAAGTATGAGGAAGGAGAGGGAGAGGTAAATGAAGAGGGCAGGCGGAGGCTGATTTTCATTTCTTCCAATAAATTATATAACCGGCTCCGATATTTTTTTGTGTATTTCATAATCTTAGGAACTTGAAAGAATATAGGAAATGTAATATATTAAAAAAAACAGGTTTATACAAAATGTAAAAGATGAAAAAGTTGTACTCTTGAAGCTCTTTTGAAATAAAACAGTACAATACACTAGAGTTTTACTTCCTGTAGACTGCCTTAGATGACACTGTATACATCTGATGTCATGCTGATACAATACAAGGCAAAAACACAATAAGTACTTGCTGTTATCTACATCATTTATGTTTATTCAAAGGTTGTTCTCCCATGGCAATAGCATTTTCCCCATAAAGAAATGTACAGAACAATGGGAGACGTATACAAATTTAACAGTGCTGTTGTAATTTGTGTGTGTGTGTTTGAGTGTGAAAGGGTGGGCACACAATTCAAAGCCCACTGCCTAAACTCAAAACTCTCTATAAAAGAGTCCAAGTCCAAGAATAGTTTTAAAGCTAACATATAATTTCCAGAAGATAGCTTATTGATCGTAGGTTAGGCAATGAAAGCTCATGAAAAGAAGTGATTCTTTACATTCTTAGCAGTACTCAAAAGTGCAACAAAAAAAAAAAAGAAAAAAGAAAGATACCAGTGGTGCAGCTATTCAAGCACCCTACACGTTCCAATTTTTCCTGCTCTGCACTCTAAGCTGGATGATCCAGGGGTAATGAAAAGGACACCATCTCCTCTCTCAACTCTTGACATACATTCTCAGATGTTTAAATTAAGCTACAACTCGTAATGCTTGGTCCTGCTTATAATACAGGAGAACAGTGGGGAAAAGTGCCTCTGTGCAAGCCGTCATAAACATGGACACGAAGAGTTTCCAAAGCATAAGGCTGCATTATATGCAAGTATAAATGCATAGAGCATTGCAAATACATACAGTCTAATGCAAAATCATCATCATTTCCACAGTTTTGATGCTCAATGTTAAGCAGGATGAGATTAAATACCTAGTTTAACTTCACTGCAGACATTAAATCCTAATTTTATGATCTTGTGAAGAGAAGCAAGCATATCTTGATTAGAAGACAATACAAAACTGTAGATGCATTTATATGGTCAAATGTATGTGAACCCCCCCTGTCCACATACGTTTGTATTACTTTTATTTATTTATTTTATTTCAAATCAGGCACACGATCATAACCTCATCCCCATCAAACAATTTTGGGATGAGTAGATGAGCCAGGCTTTATTGCCCAACCTCACTAATGCTCTTGTGGCTGAATGGGAGTGAATCCCTGCTGCCAGGCTCCAAAACCTTTTGGAAAGCCTTTCGAGAGGAGCAGACGCTTCAACTCTATGAATAAGACAACAATTTCAATTTCAACCATCTTTTTCATCTTCATCATCCGGTAAGGAAAATGCTGAGTTCAATTTCTTCCCCTCGTCGACGCCTTTGACCTTTTCACTTTTGATTACCCATTTATGTCAAATATAGTGGTTTCCCGACACAAATCACTCTCTGAAATTACATTTTATCCCTCCCCAGCTACCTCCAAACAGGAATTTTTCACTTCTTCTCTGCTTGGCATCAAGTGCTGCTAGGCAACATTAAACTGGAAGCGACCTGTTATGAAGCACCACCAGAATAAAAAATATGGCCCTTCACAACTTTGTTGCCACAGTTTATACCATCACCTCTTACTTATCTATTTTTGGAGGGTGACTCTGAAACAAGGACAGGGGTTCAGAAGGACAAATGGGACAAAGCCTATATAGAAAACAATATGCTATATGGCCCAGTTGGCCTTACTGTCTTCTCTTTAGGTCCACTTTTTGCTAGATTGAAATAAGACCACCTCAAAATACTGTTATCCAACTATATATTTCAAACTTAATAACATACAGTATATGTATCATGGCACCTTGCCTTATCTGTGCATGCCCAGAAGGCTCTGCAGCAGACAAGTGTGGATTTATTCATCAGAAAGAAAGTCCAAACCCCCATGATCGCTAGCACAGTCTTGCTAATTCATATGTGGTGGCTCAGTGCCAATGATGAAACATTTTAACTTTTCATGATGGTGTCATTTACAGAAATAAAAACATTACAACTGATTTTAAAGCTTACATGTCCAAGCAAATTAAAACATGTTACAGATCTAGGAGTGATTTTAGACTCTGATCTTAATTTTATCAGCCATTTTAAGAAGGTCGCAAAAACATCATTTTTTCCTCTGAGGAACATTTCCAAAATTAGACCATTTTAAACTCAGAATGATGCTGAAATGCTGATACATGCTTTTATTACAAGCTGCCTAGATTATTGCAACTCTCCTTTTACTGGTCTCTCTAAAAAGTCTTAAAGAAAATTACAGTATACAGACAGGATTATAACCAATACAAAAAAAAAAAAAAAAGAGATCACATTACCCATCTGATCGCATCACTGCACTGGGTACCTGTATCTTTTAGAATTGATTTTAAAGTCCTTTTGCTTATCTACAAAACCTTACATAATCTAGCACATTCATATATCAGCGACTGCTTTTCATTTTATGTCCCAACAAGAACTCTCAGCTCTTTCACTGCTGTTCTTTTAGAAGTTCCTAAAGTGTCCAACAAGAAATCTGGTGTGGCTGCTTTCTGTTTTTATGGCCCTAAACTGTGAAACACCCTCCCGTTGGATTTAGGACAGCAAACTCCCTTGAAATTTTTTTAAAAGGAAGGACCTATCTTTTTAATTTGGGTTAACTTCACCCCTATCATTGTACATGTTTTATTGTATTGTGATCAAACTGTTCTTGTTTGTTTGTTTTTATCTTGTTTTGTTAAGCACTTTGGGCTGTATCTTTGCATGAAAAATGCTATACAAATAAAGTTATTATTATTATTATTATTATTATTATTATGTGACAAGTTTCTTAGCAGCAATATTTAATTTTGCAGTAAGTGAAAGACGGCGGTGCAACTCCGAGCTGGATTTAAAGTCAAATTAAAATTACAAGTAGTCATCCTTTTTTGCAGTCAAAAATGATCAACAATCAGCCAGTGTGTTTGTTTAATGTATCGTTAATTGTTTTTTATTATTAAAAAGGGAGGAAAAAAAGGTCTTTGGGGAAAAAGCAGAAGTGCTGGCAGGAGAACGACTGAAAAAGTAACCATGAAAACAAAAAATGTTCACCCTTTTGTTTCTGATATTTTTCTCAAAGCAGAACACAGAAACACAAAAATGCATTTTAATTTCAGTTGGACTTCCAATTTTGTGAGCATATGCAGATAATAACAGGGATGTGTCCACACTAGCTGCATATCTCCACTTTGAATCATGATGGCTACTTTCATAATCACTTCCTCATGAATCTAGATGGTGCTCGTCATTCATCTCTTCCAGTTCAAAGCTGGAACTGAGGATTAGGAACATTGCACATTCAAATACAAGAGCCAATCAAATCTCTCGCTTAGTGGCTGAGCCAATACTTCACCATGAGCAAAGACTTCTCCAACAGTGGCTTCAGCTTATTGTGCCAGGTAGCTGGTGTTAGCCAGAATAATTTAACACTATTTTCAGAGATCTGCACTTTCACAGGGTAGAATAACTTTGCATGACATACAGTATGTTAGTTTTATTTCATATTACACTGATTATGTGCTGTAGCCCAATTAAGGCTTCAAAAGAGCTTTGCTGCATTGCATTCTGTCTCCATTGCGGCTGCCAGAGATGATCCGTTGCCATTCTAGCTGGTGTGTCAATGTCCGTCGTCAATTCCTTTTACCTTTCCACTATCTATATGCGCCAAGTCTATTTTTTCTGGAGCAGCTTGCCTATCTGAAGCATGAAATTCAACTGTGAATGTATATAAATGCCTGTATTTATTGAACTAACATAGTGCTAATATATAATATTCAAGAAATACAGACACAAACAAGCTTTCAATGTATATTCAGTATGCTAGTAAAACAATAGAAAATGTTGGCAAAACAATTTAAAACAATATTGGAAATGTGGCTGCTAAAAAACAGCCTGTTTGAAGGCCATCCGCCTCCAGTGGACATTGGAACGGCAACAAAGACGTGACTAAGCCCCAGCACAACAGGAATATGATGCAGCCACATCGAGTGGACATCAGAAGTAAACCTTGCAGCCTTGACATTACATATCTTTTGCACTGTCTGTTTATGTGTTTGTATTATGCATCTGTTTTGCCTTATGTTTGCAAGGTACTTTACATTGTCTTCTGCAGAAAGAACAATATTACAGTCGAAAAATCTCTTTTTGAAGCCAAAAAGGGATTTTTTGAAGACAAAGTTCCATCTTCCAAGCTCTAATTCTAACTCAATTATTGTATCCTGTACAAAATATTAGGATTACTGCTCTTTCCATGAATAGATTGACTGGATCAGTTGTGAAAGTTAAGAGTCACCAGATTCACCCACTAATTTCATTCATGAAAGGGTGGAGACAGGATTTAGATAGATTTTTTAGCTTCGAGCCTAGTGAGACCTGCATTATGCAAAAGAGGTTCAGAACAATATGAGAGAGGTGGTATACTGGTGGAATTGATTTGTAATGATTATGGGTTAATGACTTGTGTGCAGAGCTCACTGTGTTGCTCAACTGTGGTTTCCCCACACGGAGCCCCCACTTTTTGTAATGCTGTTTTCTGTTCTCAGACAATGTCAAGCTACTTTAAGGAGAGATACTGAAATTAAATAAGACAACGGTAGTGCTGACTACACTCTCTCCATCCCTGAAGACTCTTTCACTGAAAATTCACAGGGAAGATGTAGTGTGGTAGTTTAAAAGATTCAGAACGATCAAACCTACTCCTGAGCTCCGGATGCTGCTGTACAAGCAGACCTGTTATGCTCTCCTTCAGCACTTTCACAGCTCAGTGTGAATACACTCTGCTAAAGCAGTAAATGGACTGCACTTATATACTGCCTTTCTACCTTAAGGGACAAAGCACTTTACAATTTTTGCCTCTCATTCTCACACACACACACACACACACACACACACACACACACACACCGATGGCGGTGGAGCTGCCATACAAGGCGTTGGCCTGATCGGGAGCAACTTGGGGTTCAGTGTCTTCCTCAAGGACACTTCAACACATTGACAGGAAGAGCCGGAGATCGAACCTCCAACCCTGCGGTTAGTGGACGATCCGCTCCTGAGCCACAGCCGCCCTAAAAGGCTTATAATAAACTTCCACCACTTTCAAAGGTGGTCCTCAAAGGCTTCTCCAAGCTGGGTGAGAGAAATAGCCACCTACTAAAAAAATTGGCCACTGTGCAAAACCAGAAAAGTATATTGTAGGCCTATTCATTGCAAGAAGCCAGTCTTTAAGGCAGTATAATAGGATTTAAGAGTTAGATACATATAATAGTGGAGCAGAGACCCAGAAACCCGTGACTACAGCTTTGACAAGGTGATGAAAGTTTTTTTTTTCTTTTTAGCCATGTGTATCTGCTCTTTTGTGAGTTTTTTTGCTATTCATGGGCTTATAAATGGATTTATGCATTTCTTTAAATGTCCTCATACAATTTGGTGTGCTCGGATGAGTAATTAAATCAGCGAGTTTAGTGAATTTATGTTGAGTTTTGAATTTAAAGAATGATGCGATTCAGACTACTTTCAGTAACCGAGTCCTTGGCAATCTGCAAAAGCATTCAGTAAATCAAAAACATTCACAGATGATGGTTAGAGCCTCCACATGTACAGAATACAAAGTCAAATAAACCTCAGCCAGTCTCAGGGGGGGAAAAAAAAGACTAAGTTGAATCCATGAACATCAAAAGACATGCATGCAGGTCAAGTACCACTGTGTTCATTGATATACTAAAGCAGTACCAAAATAGCATCATGACTTTTCAAAGTTGTTGAGAAGAAGATATACTACTGAGAGCACCACTGTCATCATTATCTATCATATATCATTATCGCCCATAAACATCCATAAAGCCTGCAGGTAACACTGAGGACCCAGCCAACAAAATGTCATCTCTCAACTAATTCTTTCAGAAAGTTCATTGTAAGAATTACGAAGTCTTAAATTCTGTTGTCCACCCAGCTCCTATACCCATTTAACCTGTTCCGGGTCATTCACACTCAAATTTACACATACAGGAAGTTTAGAGTTTCCAGTTCACCAAACCTGCAGGGCTTTGGACTGTGGGAGGAAACCAGAGCACCCAGAGGAAACCCAGGCAGGCACAAGAAAAACCCCAGCCTACATATCACATACATTTTACTGTTTTTGCCTACAGTAGTCTTACAGCAAGAAGGCTGATGAATGCAGCACTGGTTAGACACTCAAATGCAATCTTGGATGCTGGAGCTCATACCAGCTCAGGAATGAACCACACAAGCAGTGTTGCATACAGACTGTGGTCCATTTTCCTACTGGGGAAGAAACTGTAACTCTAACAGAGATTGGAGGTTGATTTGAATCAATTTAATTGTGGAGCATAAGACTTTTATGCAACTGATGAACCCAAACCTGTCCAAACTCAGATTATTATAATCAATATTATAATACATGAAATATAAACCTAACTATATATGAGTAGCTCGTGTCAAGACCCCCAACAAGTTTGCATCTCAAGTGCGCTCTTAAGATTCTCACATGTACTTCTGGTTATGTTGGTTTTCACATACAAATAAATAAAGACAAATAGAAAAAACATCTTGACTAAAAAAAAGTGTTATTGTACACATTTTTTACATTATTATTCATACATATTTTATACAATATTATGCTGTATTGTATAATTACATTAACTACATGAATGTGTTGCTGTATAGTTTGTATAGATTTGTAAGGGTATGTTCAGAATGTGCATCTGACTGTATCAGACACATGTATGAATTTAAATCAATTATGTTTCTCAATTTGTTATATACAAGATGAAGAATTTCACAAAGACAGAATTTGCATCAAATACATACACTGAATTATCACTAGGACTGCAACTAACAATTACTTTCATTATCAATTACTCTTTTGATTATTTGCTTGAATAATGCCAAGGTTATGTCATATACTTCATATACTTATTTAACTAACAATTGAAACCCCCAAAATATTCAGTTTGTGACAAATAAAAGCAGCTTTATGTTTGAGGGGCTGAAACTATGAGCTATTTTTTCGCTTTTGACCCATCGACTATCAAAATAGTCGGTTCATGTTCCACAGATCAACCGATGGATGAATCAATTAATCATTTCAGCTCTTATTACCACAGATCAATTGTTTTAGTTGAGCAGATAAGACAATCCTGTATATTAAGTTGAGCACAGAAGTGATTGTAGGACTTTTTGTTTATCATCCACGTCATGCATTACCGCACACAAAGTTGCATGTAAGCATTGTGTTTGCATCCCTTTGCCCTGTCATTCCAGCTTATGCATCTATCTGTCAACGTTCACATCAAAGCAACCCTGATGGGCTTCACAGCATATCCTCATAACAACAGGAGATGTTGGCTTATTAAAAAATAATATAACCTGTTTTATGAGGCAGAAAATGTCTGGAGAAACATCTGTGAAACAAGTTGTGTATTAAATATGTAGGAACTACATTCAAAATTCCTTTTTGCATGGGATGGCAGAGCTATAAAGAGAATCCAGAGTGCGGGCCCCCGAGCTCATTCAAGTCCCGCCATTCTCTCTATCTGACAGTCAAAGCAGAATGATCCTGCTCTCTATGCCTCCCTCTCCCTATTTCCCCAACTCTGTGGGGATAAAGCAGTCAAAATGTTCCTATCACTGCCAGAAATTAGTGACTCAGGATAGTCTCTGATCGTTTTAGAAAATCAAGAGAAAAAAAAACAAAAGCATTAGAGGTGTTTTTTGTACTCTACTTTTCCTGAAAGCATTTGCGCAGGCTAAAGAGTTCATTAATGCCGTTTTCGTTCTGAAGTGGAGGCCTCTGGAGACATCCAGACTCCCCAGGCTAGAGAAATGAAGGAAGAATGGGGGTGTGATGCAGTATGCAGGAGAACAGACACAATGTTAGTAGTTAGATTAAAGAGGCTGGATTTCAAAGGCTTCTTTATAACCTTTTAATGCAATGTTGCTTTATCATTGAGAATTACATTGAACTGATATTTTCTATTTATCTTCACACGACTGATATTCCAACCTAATGAGATTGTGGCATCTGTATTTGTGCTTTAATCATCATTTGCACAGCAGATCAGTAGAGGACTGATTATTCTGTGATTTCTGTGGCAATTTGACAAGACCTAATATCCATGCGGCAACAGTTCTCTCTCTCTCTTCCACTTTAATTGTAGCTACAGTATATAGCTGCATGGAATTGATTTTTTTCCATTTTTGCAACAAAAGTCACCGGTGGCAGTGTTTGACATATTTGAGTCGGTATTATGAGGATTTGAGCCTACTTCTGTATTTCTGGTGACATGACTTTCCTCTCTGAGGGAAAGAAAAAGATCAGTTTACACAGAAATCATTCAAACATGATCTGCACAAACAGGGCGGAAGACTGCAGTGGTTGCTCAAAGAGAGAACATTCAGAAAAATGGACACCGTGCAAATATAGTGTTGCTCCCTGTTGAGAATAAACAATCACACGCAAATGAAAAATGTGATCAAGCAAGTTGTGCGACAATGGCAATTTCTATGTTTTCTAATTTGACTCCAAATTGGAAATCAAAGGGGCCTCAACGCCGACATTTAGCTTGCTGTTTCAGAGGCAGAACTCCAATATTGAATCACACAGGGGATACTGTTTTATTTTTCCTAGATTAGTGGCAACACATGTGTGTGATATATTATTTATATACTGTACACACAGTATGTATAGAAAAAGACAGACTCTTGGGCTTATACTGTATTGCCTACTTTCCCTAAAACATTTTTTATTTTGTTTTGTTCCTAAAACATCTGAAAACAGATGAGGATGTCACCAAAAACAATGACCAATGAAACAAAAAAAGTAAGAGTGAGTGAGTCATTTCAACCATTTTTCACTCTTGTGCTGGCATTATGCATTTCATTTCGTACTACAAAATGAACCTTGGTGTAGGTGGAAAGCTGTTTGTGCAAATTCCCCCTGAGTCCCTTAGACATTCTTGCACCGTTTATGTTTTAAGATAGATTCAAATATAGAAAATAAGTCTCTGTTGAAGGTCTGGTTCCCCTTACATTTCAAATCTTGGTTGAATGTAAATGGATGAGACAAGAATGCACGCATATATTACATAAAGCTAAAGGTCTTACACACAGATTTACTGGAATGTGTGGGCTTGTGGATTTTAAGCATCATCATCTCTGGCTTTTGGTCTGCTGCACCAGAATGTCTACAGCCTTTGAACCTTGAATGATATGTCTCAGTGACTGCTGGCGAGATGAAAGGCTCCATTTTGAAGTGGTTAGTGCTGGTGTGCTCGACCGGCTGCCTTATATTCCTCCTCCTGTCAGAAACACTTGGCTAGACACGTGTGAAAACCCCTTGCCATCCACAGCCTGTTATCACATGAAAAGACTGCTCTCCCACCATAGGACATTTCTGAGCATGTTATTGTCCATCGTATTGTGTACAATTTACTTTGGGGCTCAGGGGGACTCAAAGTAAACAGGGACAAAATGCAATCACGGCGCTTCGAATGTTGATGAAATCCTGTTTGAAATAGATAGACCAGTGTTGCCCAAGCGTACCAACACTTCTACAGCTGTGGAGTTAATATAGTGGTGGTGGTGGTGGGGGGGCTCTAATTTATATGCATGGCCACGGAAGGGACGCACCTGGGGTTGGCTTGATGAAGAAAATGCTTCACTTTAGATGCCATGTTTTTAATTTTAGTCTTCTTTTAGCTTCCCATTAAGTAATTTTCAAACTTAAAAGCCTCATTCCCACCAAGTGCCTGTCGTTGAGATGAAGAGTTATTACTTTCACATCTGGGACCAGGAACAATAGCATCAAAATAATATGGTATGGGGAGGGCTCTCCCAACAGATTTTACTTTGCTCTCCACAACATACTGTTATAACCACAATTGGCAGAGATCAAAAAATGTAGCCTAAGCAGATAAGTTGTGACCAGTTTGCAGGAAAAGCCATTGCGGTTCTTTATCAGATAATAGTTCAAAAATAAAAATACAGAGTAAGGATTCTGAAGAATGTCATGCCTTTTACTGTTTATTTGTACGAAATTGAATTTGCTATATGCCGATATTAAACTGACATCAAGAATTTTGAGTGCGAAATACTTACCCTTACAGGTAAATGAGAAGTCAGTAGCTACTTACACCATTATGTGGTTACGTTTAAATAAAAGCACTCAGACTCTATAAAGGCTCCAACAAAACAACCAACTAACCTTTTCTCCTAAAGTTGTTGTTGTTATGCAGCTATTTTCAGCAAAACAAGTTTTGAGGGAAACTGATACTGCCTGTATTATGTTATTTATCAACATATCAGACAAAATGTTTACATTGAACAATTTGTAAAATTTGCACTATCAGTATCTTTTAACAAGCCACCTGCGACAACTAATGTATGATTCAGAACCTTTTTTTGGTAAATAAAACTGTTTGGTACTGTCATCACTACTATTACTGCTACTATAATGCCAATGTAGTGATGCAATGTAGTGATGCAGTAATATCAAAAATACTACTACTCCTAATGTCACTACACGACTACTGGACTGCCACTGGACAACTACAACTGTTACTATTGCTGAGAGTGAATAAAATATGTGATCAACAATGTTCAACAACATCAGCAAACACGTTTAAAATGTAGGGAATTGTTTAATTTGTTGTTTTGTTTATTTGTTTTTGTTTTTCATATTTAGTTAGTAAAATATTCCATGTTTAGATCTGTTTAACAACATAGTAGTAGTAGTAGTATAAGATAATAGACGCATTACTTTTTTGTCTCATTTTAGATTAATACATTCTATGTTTTAAAATATAAGATTAAAACACAATTGTGCTCGCAATTTTTCAAGTTGTAATGTAATGTAAGAATAAGAATGATTTCACATTACTGGACTTTAATAAATATACAAAGAGCTGCCTTATTGCAAATGGTCCACACTTGAATGTGGAAGCACAACATGAACATTCTTCCAGGCTCTGCTCTTAAAATAAATAATAATACATTTATTCCATTTAGAAGATGAATATCTTATAATATATAATAAATAGTAATCATCTGTTGGTCTAGTTCTCTTTACATTTACAGTAGTATTAATTATTTACAGGTTTCCTGTTCATGCTTTAGATGTGGGTGCTACTGTGGGCTTGGGACTGCAACTCTTTCTTCATGTCCAAGACAAACCAACACATGACAAGATTTGGACCAAAAAATCTTATTTGTGACATTACCCACTAGGGCTGCACGATATATCGTTTCAGCTTCGACATCGTGACGTGCACATGTGCAATAGTCACGTTGCAGGACATGCAATGTCAACTAAGGCAAATTAACTTAAACATGTCATGCTACAACCCTTTTGCTGCTTGATACAAAATGGAAAACTCGCAAGGTTCTCATTTTCCATGAATAATCTACAAGAAAAGTCTATCTGATATTATATAATTTAGTCCAATTTAAGGGTTCTACACAAGGCCTTTTCCAAAGTAGCCCCTACACCCTCTCCCTACACGCTTCCATTCCATTTGTGCGTTCATGTGGAGGGTCAGCCGTATTAAGTGCCATCCCAAACCAATTAGCGGAGAGAGGAAGTGGGTTATAAAACCCTCCAACAGCGGGTCTGCATCGATGCTGAATTACTGAGCATGTGCAAAGCCTATTGTGTTCGTCATGGAAGACGCTCCATACAAATGTTAAGTTCTGCGTGACCACTCGTACAAACATTTACTTGTAAACTGCTTAAACTAACAGACATTTAATATTGCCACGCATGTTAAAAACTTAAAGGTTACATTGTATTTAGGATCAAATATACCATTCTCTTTAAAAGTGGAGGAGTCCAAGCTGATTTCTGGAAGGGTGGCAGAGGGCTGAACCAAGTGTGGTAGAAGTAGGAGGGGGGTTGTGTTTTGTTAGAAGAGGATAGACTTTTTAAAGTAACCAAATGATGAAAATTATGATTGTTAATTGTATATCTATACATGAATAACACTGCATGTATCTGGTGAAATGTACTGTATTTTTGCAATATGTATCGCAGAAAAAAAAAAGATATCGCAATGTCAGTTTTTTCCAATATCGTGCAGCCCTATCACACACACAATCAAAGCCCTAAATCAAAAGCGTGTCTCAAAGGAATTCACAGAAAAAGCCTGCCTCGATCTAAGTAATCAATAATCAATCACAGGGGAAAATGAAGACACATACATTATGCAAGAAATAACGGGAGGGATGACAACAAAGCACAAGATGGAGAGTAGCATGTCAGTGAGACATAAAAAGTCTACCTAATCTACATGTCCTACCCTACATACCTACTATAGTGTAAAAAATGACATTTTGACACGTCACAGTAGGAAAAGCACAAGTGTGAATAATACAATTAATTATGGCTGAATTCTACTTAGCTGTTTCAGTTTCAGGGTCCTGCTATTGTGCATGATGGCTCAATACCAGTGACACTGTCATGGCTTACTGGGACATTTGAATAGAACAGAGCCACTATTAAAGTTATTAATGTTACTATGTTAAGTCAAAATTGCCATATCTAACAAAATTGAGTTTTTTGCACTATATCTGGCAGACACAATGATGACAAATTTGCTGTTAAGCAGTGTCAAACACAGTGAAATAATGAACGTAATGTTCCTTTGATTACCTTATTTTTATGATTTATAAAACACATGACTAATTGATGGACATAAAGAAGGCATAAAACAAGTTTTAATCATCATCAATTAGATTGCCTAATATTTCCCGACTAATCAATTGTTAAAAAAAAAGCTCAAAAATCACAATTTCCCAGAGCCCAGGTCAATGTCTTTAAAATGTGTTCAACTAACTGTCCAAAATGCAAAGATGCTCTCTTGATCTTAAATATTACCCTAGTAAAGAGGTGAATAGTCGAAAATGTTTGGGGAATAAAGCATGGTAAAGTATGTTGGAGAAGAGTTTTGCATTGTGTTTAATTTTGATGGATGATGCTGTTAAGAACACAAACTACTGAATGCCATGCTGTGCATGTTGCACACAAAGAAGTTTAAGCGTTTTTGTGACACGTTTCAAGAGGGATTTTAAACTTGATTTGACTTCTGCATTATTTCTGGTTTAAAAATGAGGTTTAAGTGCATGTTGTAGGGTGTGTTTAAAAAAAAAAAAAAAAAAAGAAAAACAGTGGAATCTACAATTTACGCACTGGAAAAAGGGAGCAATTTTCAAAAATAAAATACAAGGACTTCCAGTGGCGCACTACATGCTATGACAGCTTAATAACAGAGCTCTGGTATCTTTATTCATTTAATTGACATACACCGATGTAATAATGAGCGGAAACAAAAACAAGAAAGGAGGATATGGCTTACGAAACAATGCCAAATGTGAAAACGAGAAAGAAGTTGCGACCAGTGAAATCTCAACAGGACAAGATGGAGGCTGCAGAGAAGACAAAACTTTGGACTCAATCCACAAAGCGGCGAGTGAAGCCGTGACTATGGGGATGGCAGCACTCCAGGCTGAACTGAAAAGAGATCTCTCAGATTTCTGCACATGTTTTTGGGGAAGATATTAAAAAAATGAATGGATAAATTCATGACGGAAATAAACCAGAAAATACAAGATGTGACAAGTCAGATAGAAGGAGCAGTGAAACGTGTAGGAGAAGAAGAGGAAAACATTGCCAATAGGGAAAGATGGGACAAGGATGCCCTCACCCGGCTGCTTAATTATCAACGGGCATTAGGATAAAGATATTAAAGATAAACCAACAGGAAAAAAGTGTCTGATTTGGAAGTGTGCTCCAGGCCCAACGATATTAGGATCTATGGTGTCCTAGAGGATGCCGAGGGCACCTCCACAGTGGCATTTGTTGAAAACCTGATAAAGTCGGAATTGGGAGATGATTTTGGGTTGGACCAAGACCGTGACCTGGGAATAGAGCGCACTCACCCTGGTGCCAAAACCACCTGCAAGCACCCCACCATGCTCTATGGTGGTCTGGTACCTCCAGTTCTCAGTTAAAGAGAAGATTCTCCATAATGTTGGAAGAAGGAGGTACACGTACTAAACAAACAAGTGTATTTTGACCATAACTATGCAACAGATGTACAGAACAAGAGGAAGGAATATACACCCGTTAAGAAGGCATTGAAGGAGAATGGAATACGCCTCCAGACTCTGTTAACCAGAATGCAAGTTTTCTTTGAAACGGGCACCGTCATGTATAACAGTGCGACACAAGCAGTGGAGGATCTGAGGAAACAGGGATCCAACGTGGGTGAAGTCACTCGAGGGAGCAAGAGCAAGGGCATATTAGAGGAAACGCTGGCCCAGCTTCTACTGTGGGAGACAACCAAGACCCAGCAGTAGATCCAGGAGAAGCTGAAGGAGAACCGTAGGACACTGGTGGATGGTAGACACTGTGGAGGCACGTTGAACAATCCCACTTTTAGAAGTTCAATGGAGACTGACCTAGGTGTATGTTTACAGGGCAATGATAATGGGGAGGTAAACCCTACTATATTATGGGATACAGCCAAAGCAGTTCTCAGGTGGAAAATCATAGCCAGTACAGCCATGTTGAAAAAGATAAAAGCCCAAAAATTGTCAGGACTGCAGGAAAAATAGAGATAGATACAATACTAAGTGAGGACGCTGAGAAAAACATAAGGTTTATGAAGCAAATATATTATGAGGCAGGCCCCAAAGCAGCAAAATTGCTAGCTTGGAGGCTCAGAAAACAACAAGCAGAAAACACCATTATAAGATTAGAGACCCTGTTATAAATAAGACTAGTAGCAGTCTGGATGGTATACAAAAAGCATTTGAAACATACTACAAATCTTTATATTTCCAATCAAACCAGGCTAATAGACACACACTTGTTGAATTTCTGAATTCCTTAGACCTGCCTATGCTAGGTAATGAAATTAATGATAAAGCTATCTCACCAATAACAATGGAAGAAATAGGTGAGGCTATTTCAAGCCTGAGCACTAAAAAGTCACCTGGTACTGATGGGTTCCCCCCAGAATGGTGCAAATCCATGAGCACACACCAGCTCCCTTTACTGGAGACCTGTTTTAATTACATTTTAAAAGAAGGCTCTCTCTTCCCCCCTCCTGGAGGGAGGCCTTTATATCGGTTATCCCCAAGGAAGGAAAGAACAGGACTGACTGTAAAGGATATAGACCTACCAAAGTCTTTAACACAGACTATAAACTGTATGCCGCCATCTTAACAAAGAGGATGGAAACTGCAATGCATCTGTTAGTAGATGAGGACCAAAGAGGAGAGCCCTACATATTATTGAGTGGATTAATAAGGAAAAAGTTTGCTCTATTGTTCTTAGTTTAAACACTGAAAAAGCTTTTGTCTCAGTTGGGTGGGAATTTCTTTATCTAGTAATGAACAGATTTGGCTTGAGTGAAAATTTTATACGTTTTATCCAGTCATTTTACTCTTCTACTGCAAGAATAAAGGTTAATGGTAGTCTTTCTAACCCTTTCTAACTCTGCGACTGGGGCTGCCCGCTAGCCCTAGTCTCTTCAATTTATTCATCGAACCTCTGGCCCAAGCAATTCCTCAGGAGACAGAACTAAAGGGTATATTTATAGGAGGAGTGGAATTTAAAGTAGGTTTGTATGCAGATGATGTACTGGTCACAAAAATGGACCCAGGTTTAGGCCTGCCTCTACTAATGCATACATATGTAAATACATATGTTTCCAGCATTTTCATTCAGGGTATGTCCTTAACATACACAAAACCCAGGTTATGACCTTTAATTACACTCCCATGCAAGAACTCATCGCAAAGTATAATTTCAACTGGTACTCACCCCACATCAAGTACCCGGGAGTAAGTTTACCCAAATAGCTGTCACAGTTATTTGATATTAACTACAATTGCATTAACAAAAAATATATGTGATGACCTCAATGGGTGGGGCTTGCTCCCTCAACACTTTGGCAGCAGAATTAGATCAGTAAAAATGAAAAATGATTAAACATTCTTCTCATGTTATTATATCTTTTCCTATCACTTCTAATACAAATCCCTCGGAAACAATTTAGAGAATGCAATAAGCATAATTCATGATTCATTTGGGATAAAAAGAGACCAAGGGTGAAATTCTCTACCCTTCAGCTGCCTGAGGAGGGGGGGGGGCATGGCCCTACCATCATTAAGGGTTTATTATTTCAGTTGAGACCTCTTGTATATTGGTGTAACCCATCTTATATAGCCAAATGGAAGACTATGGAGTTGTGTTTAATAGATACACCAATACAATCATTGCTTGGCTGTGTCGGCAAGGTGAAGGGAATATTCCAGATGGTGAGTCAATGGGTAAATTTCTCACTGAAAGTATAGGTGGAATTGGTTAAACATTTCCAACTCCACAGAGACATTAAACTGCTTAGATGGCCGGCATATGACCCTGATTTTACGCCAGCATCGCAAGATCATAGATACAGACAATGGATCTATTTTGGCATCACTTCCATATACAACATTGTTAAAAATGGGAACTTAATAGTTTTGATAATTTATGTCAGACATGTGGGTTGGGTGGGCAGGACTTTTATAGGTATTTACAGCTTTGTGATTATTTATGTAAAAAGGTAAAAGGTTCTAATCCAAGAGAGCCACCAACTGTCATTCATAAATTAATAAGTTTATCGATGTTTAAAACTGAGGAAGAAATGAAGGTCTTATGAGCAAGTTATACCATGGCATCACTTCACTGAATAGGGACCTTACAGACTATGAGAAATAATGATGGAAAAAAGGGCTGGACATTGAAATAACTGAAGACGTGGCTGAACGCCTGGGAAACGCAGTCATCCTCCACCAATCCCCAGACCTGGAGAGACTTCTGTTGGAAAAAAACTTGATTTGCTTTTTTTTTTTTTTTTTTTTTTTTTAAATCACTCCCAAACAGAAGTCTAAACAAACTGGCACCCAGCTATGCTGCTGGAGGGAGTGTGGAGAAATCAAGGTCGATCACGCTCATGTTTTCTGATCTTGTCCCTCTATTCAGGCTTTCTGGAAGGAAGTAGCAACAATCATCTCAAAAATCCCGGGTTTCAGTATCAGTACAACATTCACATCCCTCTACCTTAAACATATCCTTGACGGGCTAAGTAAATATGATACTCAACTCCTAAAGATCTTGCTGGAAACAAGTAAAAACGCCATTACAAAATACTGGCTTCAGAAAAACTGTCCTACTGCTGGCCTCTTTGTCAATATTATTAAACACCTACATCTTGTAGAGCAGATGACCTACTCCACACTGCTCCAAAAATAACTGGTAGAAAATGGTGTGTTTATTTAGCCAATGAGACAGATATTTCATAATATTATTAATAATATATTTTATTTTAAATCAGGCAAATTTGTCTTGATATATTGATCGTCTCATGGCCTCATGTTTGTTTGTTTTTTGCTTGCTGTCCTGATAATGTGAAAAACATGCACAAAGAAAGTTAAAAAAATAAATAAATAAAATAAAATGCAAAACCATGCACAGTCTGACATTTGGCACTACCTTTCACACAATTAAACTGTCACTTTGCCAGCACAGCATCTCTGTGCATCATCTGTGCCAGTATCAAATTAGGGCTCTATGACTGTCACATATTATTTCAATGACAACATCGGTACATACTGTAGATACAGTACATTGTGCAAACCTCCCTAACTGCATTTAAAAGGTGTTATAGTGAAATCATTCAAATATCCTTGTGTCTAATAAAATGTACAATATGTGCTTTTGTCAAGATCAATATTTAAACAATAGCCTCATTATTTTCAAGATTTTTCAGCGCTGCCCTAAATTGATGAGCCATGACGTCTCATTTATTCCTGTTACTTTTCCTTTTTCATTGCTCAAACATGACATTAAGTAGACCATATTTCTGTGTTCAGCCTAAATTGAGCATCAACAGCCTATCCAGGACCATGCACTGAGAATATACCAGTCATAATAGTGATGGATAGACCTACTTACAAAAAGGTACAGATGCATTTAATGGGCAGTCGAACATTTTAATGGTTATAGGGGCACCTTGGTGCCCTACTCTAAGCTCTCACAACACCTCACTGTGCTATTAAGTGCAACCGGAATGGAATTATAAAGGCATGAATAAGGTTTGAAGAAAATTAGCACTCTAAATCCTTACCACAGAGACCGTCAATACACAAAGTGAGATGGTACCACTGTCCACATTTCCTCCTGTGTATAATCCTCAAGTGAACCAGAGATCCTGTCATGTCAACATGTTTCATTATTCCTGAACAAAGACACACCAGGAGGGCCAAAGCTGACAAATGGAGTATAAAGCCTTCTCTACCTTTCTCAACTTAATTCCTTCAAGACTTGTAGAGTTTATCCTTCCTAAAAATACTGGGCTGAAGGCAGGACACTAGTGGCCAGATATATAAACAATACATACATAAAAACTCCAAGCATACGCCACATCCCGCACATAAACTTGCATTTATTAATACTGAATGTGCAGTGAGAATATGTGCTAGGGGTGGAAGGAAAAAAAAAAAATTGCAACATATAGCGATATTTCCATTTGCATAAGTTATCGATACACTGGCACCAAGTATCGATACATTTTAAACATAGCTCAGAATTGATTCAGCTACTTTGTCTTACCACTAACAGAGCGCCACTAAGGCTGTCAACGAATATACTAAATTTGATTATATAATTGAATTGTAAAAAAAAAAAAAAAAGACTCGATTGTGAAAATTAATATTCGATTGTAGAAAAAAAAAAAAAGCAGCACTACCGCGGCTGTCTGCCTCGCAAGTTCTCGCGTGGGCCTGGGCCACTGCACTGAATGCACTGCATGACGGACAAGAGTTAAACAACATCACTTTCATTGATTGAAAATGAAATATAGGTCAAGTTGAAACAAGCAAATAATTCTACAACAACCGTGTGGTAATGATGGCAGAGAGTTCACAACCCAACTCAGCCACAGAAGGAGTGATTTGCACTCCTAGCAATCTAATAAGGGCGTTTTCACACTTATAGTTCGTTTGGTTTCAAATGAACCAAAAAGCCATGTGGGAGGTGTCACTCTGTTCATTGGTCAGAAATCACATGGGGTTGGTGGGCGGAGAAAGGAGAGTTTCTTTTTCAGAAACGGCAGATAGGCTACAACATGTATAAAAGGACTTGATTTTCCTTCTCGCCTTTGTAAAACAGAAAATAAAACTAATGTATGAACCGCAGCACTCAGGAATACAAAGGTGGTACAAAGGTGTACAGGAAGGTGGATTAGTAAAATGGTCTTTGAACATATTTTCTGTCAGCAATAAAATGTACTATTGTTATTATCAAAATAAAAGTGTCTCTCGCTCCTCGCCAATCTTCATGCCTCCATGGTGCTGAAAGACGCACAGCAGTGGCTACTTTTCAACTGTGTTCTTATTCTTATTATTCACATTCTTATTAATAAGAATAATGATAAATAAAAGTTAAATCAAGTACTTTATAAATGGTGTATCTGCCATTTCTGACCACAAAAACTATTTACGTTTTTCTTTTTTTTTTTTTTCCCATGTTGGTGCCCCCCAGCACAGAAAATTGGCTGGTGCCCCACTCGCCTAATGCGATATATGGACAAATCTTTGGGTTATTAACACAACATCGTCTCTTTTGTCTCTTATCAGACGTATTAACACTACCAGGAGCTCTGTGAGAGACACAAACTGAGGCTACAGTTATTAGAGTGCTGATATTTATACTTGGCGGCTTTTCTTTTCTGTGAAACTAATGTACTGTTAATAAACATTGTACATTATCTGATTATTTCCTGCTCTTTGAAAAAAGTTTTCTTTCTTCTTTAGTTACAGATATTGTGATATATATTAAATTATTTCTTTGTAATATATCATGTATCACAGAATCGCCTTTGTTGATATATTGTGGAAAAATATCGTGATAGTATTGTATCATTAGTTTGCCTGTTTTTTTTATGCGTTTATTGATAGTTGGTGTTTTTTTGTTTTTTTTTTAAACACAGGAATCGTTATTATCTTGTACTATTCTGAACTGATTCACAAATGTCAAAAATCCATTTTTGTAATAACTGTGGTTAAAAATGTTATGTTGACACATTTTGGATTCACTAACTTAATTACCTGTGCAAGACAAAACATTTGTTAATACTTCACAAGGAGAAGATTGTTTATGAGGTAAAAAGAAACACTCTGAATACTTTACAATCACAAGTTGAGTGTTTTTGTAGTTCCCACAACTCCAACAGAGAGGTTAGTCTTCTCCAGTTAAAACTATCTAGCTAATCACATCATGTTAGTTTCAGGAGTCGCATCTTCCCATTTAAACTTTCATTCAGACATCTATAATTTAAAAACTTAATAATAAAACTCAGTTTATAAAAGTTATAGATATAGCCTGCCATGATTTTATCCTGTGTTCCTCTGTGTACAATGATGCAGTAAAAAAGTGCAGTGATTTGGCTCAGGGGCTTTTTGGATAATGATTCAAATCATCAATGTTTAGGGCTCTAGTGTACACAAAGATGCTTTTAGAGTTTTAGGCATCTTGTCCCCTGGATGGTTAGACCAACACAGAAAGGCAGACATCCAACTGTATATCTAATCTTTCCTAGGAGTGTCTTTGAAACCAGTGCCAAGAGAATAACAGCAAAAACAGGGTCTGCAAACTCTACACAGAATAAGCCATGAATCAATTCAGATGCTTCTTGCTGTGTTGCTACAATGCTAACCACCGCAACCCCCTTGTAGAATCTGGCTCGTATGTTGCAGTCAGTTGTGTGTGTATGCATGCCTGCACATGTGTGTATGGGATACCTGCAGTTAGATTTATTGGATTTGGGGATCTCTCCTGCTGTGTGCTCTGTGGTACGAGTGGGCTTGACTCAGTTTCTCTGTGTGAAGCTGGCAACGCTTTGGACTGACCTTGCAGTGGAGGTGTCACTATGCACAGTTGTTGTCATTACTCAATTAGACAGAATTAGGCACTGGCTAACGTGACAGTAGCATGCTGTGAAAACTGACTCTGAATTAGATTCTAGGCTTGGCAAAGTTCATTTTACTGGAACAGCAATGCAGTCAGTCGCAACAGGTCTGTTTTTATGCAATGATATATAAAGCCTTAGGATATCACTACACCTGCATCTCTCAGTAGGAAAAAAGACAAAAAAAGCATGCACGCTGCTCAAATAAGCAGTAAGGTTAATGGAGTGTTAGGTCAGGATAGATCCTGTTATACCCCTTTCAGACCCACACAGCGCACGGCTTAAACCTGCGTTGGTGGCTGATCTCAATGGGTCAACATGCATCATCCGTCCTGGGTTCAATGCGGGTCAGTCACTACTTGGTTTTGGCATTTCTATTAGGCATAGATATTTAATTGAATGTTATTGACATTTAAACGAGATTTAACAGCCTACCCAGCTTGTCTACAAAAGAAAGAAAGCAAGAGGGAGACAGAGAAGGCACCTAAGAGAAGAAGTGAGATAAAAAATGTCAGGAGAGAACTGAAACTTCAGCTTTAAGGCTGTGTGAATAAGGACAACTAGAAATGACCCTGTGTCTTATATGAATGGATCAAACACAAGCTAAATGAGCATTCAGAGGACCTGCATTATATATGTGTCTCTATGAAAAACAGGTATTAGTGTCTTGTTATAATGAAAGGACAAGCAGGGAAATGTGTTGCATTTTTTTCTAAGCTTTCTTTATTTAGGCAACAAGGCCAAAAACAAGAGTAACCAGTCGTGAAAGAAGTTGGATCTTTTACTTAAAAATGGCAAATTTGACTTAAGTGAAAATACATTATAATACAGTATTAGCATCAAATTATCCTTTAAATACAAAAAGTATATATTACTGGATCATCATTATTGATGCATCAGTAAAGAAGCATTATTTTAATGTTGCAGCTGCAAAAGGTGGGGCTAATTTGAATTACTTTATATTAGGGATTAATTTTGCTTTCGATTGACCGACACTTATTAACCAGTAACTAATTGGTTAACTTTTAAGAAAAGTTGTGACGTAGCTTTCATTTGTGAGAGCTGTCCAGCAGTCAGTGGTCAGAGCTAGCTTGTCTGCCCTGGTTAGCTTGACTGTTAACTCATCCTTCACCTCAAAGTGTTTTCAATGCATTTAGTCACATTAGCTCTTGATGGCATAACATACTCAGGCTCAAGGTACCAAACTAGCTCTTTCAATCCCTCGCCCTCTACCACACTGATTGGCAGCATATCGGTCTCAGTCATTCGGCACACCAACTGGGTGATGGCCTAATAAAGTTACACCTATGTTGTTATTACAGATAGACCGTATGATTAGCATGCTAGGCTAACAGTCCATCAGTCTTTCAGAGCACACAAACACCATAAACACACCTGTCACCTGCCCAGCACGGTGCTGTTAAACTGGAGACAACGCAGCTACACCTTTTTTCATAGTCTATGGGCTACTCACAGCACAGCACGGCTATGCTAACGATGCTAGCCATGCTAACTAGCTGGTATATTCTTGACAATTAACCAATTAATGGTTAGCCGTTGATATCCCTACTTTATATACTGCTGGGTAATCTATAATATTACATAATCTTGTAATTTGCTAATTATTATATGAAGTAAAGTAGCTAGTAACTATCATGTTTAAACAAATGTTGTGGAGTAAAAATTACAATGCTGTATTTGACAAGGGTAATCATGCTATTCAATTTAATTACACCAAATAAGTTTTAATAAAGCAACTTTTATTTGTGGCATGAGGTGATCAACAAAATCAGTCCAAGCTGTCTTAAGTCAGTCTTTTTCTCGTCTTAACTTTCTGATCAAATAAAACATGTTTAATATTATCATAAGTCTTTAGTCTTGGCAACAACCAGGTGCGTTCTCTTCAGCACCAAACAGGAAGCAGCAAACTGGGTAGTTAATGGAACAGCCAAAAAAAACTCCTCAAGCTTCTTTTTGGTTTGATTCATGGTTTACAGCCTAATAATGTGTGTTTGTATTGATTACTGATGATGGCTGATTGTACTCAGCTTCTAATGGCAGTAAATGGTTGCCCTTTGTGTGTGTGTTTTTAAACTACTTTCCTAACATGATGTGCTTGATGGTGTTATTAATGGGTCCTGATGAAACTTGAAAGCTCAGCATTCTTGTTGCCCTTTAGCTTCCCTTTTTATAAATCACATTAACATTTATTCACCCAGAAAAAGCTAATGTTTCTCTGTATAATATGACTTCCTCTTTCTGTCAGATGCTGTGTGTCTGCAGTGTATTTACTGCTTTTTCAAACATGATTTCAGGCCAGTTGGAGGAGTTAAACCTGTGACTTCCTTTGTCCAGGCTGCTGCCGTTTCTATTGTATTTCATACAATTTGCAGGTTTTCAAACAGAAATACTCCAACATCCAGCAGCTAAAAGTGTTGTGTCCATAGTTAATGGTTGAATGTGGTTTCTGTGGGCAGCTGTATAAACTGTGTAGATGTTTTAAAGTTATAAAAATACAAGTAAAGGACGACACCTTCTGAAATGTGATTTTCTTAGCCGATTTAAATTTATTTGTTAAAAAAAAAAGTTGTTAAATAAAAATTTGTGAATAACAGGAACAATCAGCGTGTAGTGTCTGTTTTTTTCTCTTCACAGTTGTTCAGTTATAACTGAATTAATTAATTCATTTTCATTTTCAGAACAAACTACTGCACACACAGGGGCAGCTTCTGTTTCTGATCCATTGTTCAATCTTGTAAATTTTCACCAGGAGCAGGATGGGAACTAATCTCAAAAGGAATCTAGTTGTAGTCTTGCCAATAGTCCCTGCAAGATCCCCAGTCTTTGCAAAATCTAATGCCGGCTTATGCCAAACGACTTTTCAAACAATTTCACTGTCGCAGACAAATTTCCAATGTCGGAAAAAAAATCATGAGAGCTTTGCTGGAGTTGTGGCGCGCTCCTGTCATCTCAATCATTAGGTGTAAGGTGGTCAAAAAACTCAGTCCAAACTGTCTTACGTCAGTCTTTTTCTTGTCTTGACTTTCTGATAAAATCAAACATATTTAATATTATCATAAGTCTTTAGTCTTGGCTCATGCAAATAGTGAAGGTGCGCTCTCTCCAGCACCAAACAGGAAGCAGCAAAGTGTAACGGCCGAAAAAGCTCCTCGAATTCCGACACACACACACGTGATAGACATCCAGCATGTATTTTAGTGCAGCTAACCAACGGAGGCTGGGAGCGAGTTGAGGCAAAAAAAATCCAAAATGTAAAGTTTGTACACATATACAGTTTATCTTTAGAGATTATATTGATACCAAATTGACAAGAAAACTGACATATGAAGCCTTTTATCTTACTAGATTCATGTGTTTTTGCGGACATGTAAGGAATTATTAATATGTCATATTTCTTAAAGGGAGTTTGGCGTAACATTTCCCAGCAGAGTGCAGGGAGCTTCAGTTTAATTCAAACTGCTAATATGTATTTTTTTAACATTTTGTCACCACTACAGAAACACTAGCTAACTGCTAAAGTATGACATGGTTGTCTGACGTTGACTGCTGTTAGTTATTGGTTTGATTCATGGTTTACAGCCTAATAATGTGTGTTTGTATTGATTACTGATGATGGCTGATTGTACTCAGCTTCTAATGGCAGTAAATGGTTGCCCTTTGTGTGTGTGTTTTTAAACTACTTTCCTAACATGATGTGCTTGATGGTGTTATTAATGGGTCCTGATGAAACTTGAAAGCTCAGCATTCTTGTTGCCCTTTAGCTTCCCTTTTTATAAATCACATTAACATTTATTCACCCAGAAAAAGCTAATGTTTCTCTGTATAATATGACTTCCTCTTTCTGTCAGATGCTGTGTGTCTGCAGTGTATTTACTGCTTTTTCAAACATGATTTCAGGCCAGTTGGAGGAGTTAAACCTGTGACTTCCTTTGTCCAGGCTGCTGCCGTTTCTATTGTATTTCATACAATTTGCAGGTTTCCAAACAGAAATACTCCAACATCCAGCAATTCTGCTCCATTGTTCAACAGTTTCTCTTATAAATTTCCACCAGGAGCAGGATGGGAACTCATCTCAAAAGGAATCTAGTTGTAGTCTTGCAAATAGTGACCTCGCAAGATCCCCAGTCTTTGCAAAATCTTAGTCTGTGACTAAAAACTCTTACAACTTATGACACATTGTCTTTAGATGTGAGAAGGTGTCAAACTTTAGTCTTTTAAAAGTCTTTTCAAAGTCTTCTGGTGTATGGTTGGCATCAGGCTGCCTGTACTAACCAACACCGCTGTCCTATTGGGTACTGTACATCCATAATTCAATATAGCCTATGAAAGTAAACTGATACAGATGTGTGGCATGTATGTTACAAATTAGTCTAAAGCACAGCACAAGCACAATAATGATAGTGGTCTTAATAATAATAAACTTTCCTCACCATTTAAATAGTTGAAGTCATCCAGTGCTGAATCATCTCAGGCTTATATCGATCAGTAGTCCACTTGTGGGGCAGGTCTCTCTTGTGGGCCTTACCTGTGTGAAGGATCAGTCCATGTTCTTGTTGTCATGACAATATGTTCTTTTTTTTTCTTGTTCTCATGTGTTGAAAACGTCTTTTAACACGTCACAGTGGAGACAATTAAAGTGAATGCAGTTCCACTGTTGCCCTGGCAACAGCTGAGGAAACGATATATAACGTCTGCCTTGACACTATATGTATTCTGCTGTTATATACTGCACCGTAAACTCACAAATGAGCGCAGTTTAACGCTGTGGATAAGATAAGTTCGGTTTGTCCGACTCAAAATCACTGAACGCGGTCCCAGGAGAGCAGAGGAGGCTCAGGTGTTAGCTTGTTAGCTTAATTAGCCTGGAAGATGTCTGTCTCTGAAGTTCATTTTCCTCACGTGCTGCTCTCGCCTCGGTCCAAGCTGTTCGCAGCATCTCTTGTCTCAGATGCTGGTGTAACGCTTTGGCTGACAGAAACACAATTTTCTACAGTCTTCTTTTTAAATGTTAGCTAGCAGCGTTTGGGCGCACAGTGGCATGTATGAGGTATTCACTTCCTGTCACATGAATTATCACCTGAGTGGACAAAAACGCGCGATTTGAGTTCCGCCCCCGAATTCTTGGACAAGCAATTATATCTTATTAATTTAATGAATATGAAAAAAAATATATATAAGCCTAATTTTTCAGAAGGTAAGATTAAATTATTTAATTAAAAACCAAAATGAAAAAAATGGATCTTAAGCTACTTTCTGTTTTTAAATAGCAAGTGAGTTTTAGCATTTTGCAGTGATTATTTGTGTCCAAAATGTACTTTAAATGTCATTCTTACATTACTTTTTTCTCCCATATTCGGGCCATTGTTTTCATGTTCATGACCCTGAATGTCTTGCAGCATGTGAATCATGATGTGAATACTTGCCTGACCAGATAAACTCTCCTTATTTGATGAAACATTAAAACAAGAGGTTTTATGTTATAGTTTGATTTATATCAGTAGTTTTCTGTGTTTTAGTGTTACAGCTGAAAACCCCATAAAAAGCTGCTGACCAGGCAGCAAAATCTTTAAAATTTCATCAGCCAAACGCTTCTTATGCACGCTTTAACCTCTGTAAAAGCACATCCCTCCTGGCTGGTAAATATGGACTCTAGCAGAGGAGCTCCCCACATGTCCACTCTCTTTGAAAGCTAATATTAACAGTATAAAGTTAATAGTTGTTGGGATGATAATAGTTAGTGATGGAGGAAATCACTCCTCAGCATCTTCTTCCCTTATGTGTGATTGGCCGAGGCTCAGGCATAGTAGAGGACATTCTCTTTTTCCTCATTTAATTACAGACAGACATAAATCAAGCTGTTACTCCGGCCATTTTGGACAACTGCTGACCACTTTATTATGACCTTGTTCAAGTTTGCAAAGGGTATTTTACTCCTTGGCTGCCACTCTATCCCTTGCTCTCTGTAAATTAAACAGGGACAGCTTCGGCTCATTAAGGTACCATCTGGTGAAATGAAAAATAAAAGAAGAAAGGAGAGAGCAGACCTCCAACTGCGCCTGATAATCTTCTCTGTTAGCCATTACTGTCACATTCAACAAAGGATTGGATACAAGTTGATATATAAGAGTAGGCGGCGTTTGTCGTGATGATAATGGGCCACGTGACCATCAAAGTCAACATAGTATTTCTTTTTTTTTTCTTTTCTTCTTTTCTTTCTTTTACTTGGCTTTTTGACCATGGCTCCCTGGTGTACGTAGTTTAAAAATGTCCCCAGTTTCAGCTTTATAACGCACCCCAAAAACATGTCCCAGCCATAGAAGATAAGAAAGGAAAGTACTGTAGCAGAAAAAAAAGATTGAAAAAAATATGTAAAAAGTAAACAACAAGTAAAATACAAAGGAACACCTGAGAATTGTAAGGTTACTAAGATGCAATACAGTTAAAAGGTTGCTTACATTGCTAAAGATGACATGCTACATTTGGGATTATTTGGTTAATATTGCCGTTTGATTGATTTTTGTTGGTTTATCGACAGTGCAAAAAGGTTGGTTTCAACAAACAGCTGCAGGGGAGGGTCTAATTAATAAGCTGCATCTTGTCTGTGTCAGTCAAGCTACTGATATCATCAACTTTTATCACAGCTTAACATAATATCATTTCACATGAGCGATGTTTCACTTCACTATAACCTTGTTGAAATCCAGAAGCCTTCAGACAAGACAAATCATATTTAACTGAGCACACAGCTGCTTAACACTCGTGTGAGGGAAACACAAGGTCAAATATCATAAATTTGAAAAAATGTTAAACCTACAACATTTACACTATTACATGTACAGTACAGTAGCCTTTTTAATAATTATTCCATTGAATTATTTAACAGATTTCCTTATGCATGAAGACTACATATTTGATGTTATAGTGAATTTTATGTGTGCTATAAAACAGCTGGAATGAATTAAAAATGTAACGTTATTCACTTAACCTGTAGGTTTAACAGCCTTCTCTTAACAGGCTGCAGTTATTTGCACTGCCGTATCCGTCTAGTGAAATAAAAAGGGGGTTTAATAATGTGGCTAAATATTATCTCCTACTTGTTCAATTTGTGTGTTAGGTTCATTATGCTGGGAGGATATGTTACTACAGCTATTTGAGATGAAGCTCACCTGTGTATCTTATACAGAGGATCCTCATAAATGAGAGGAGAAATGTTTTACGCCAGCACAAACAAGTTCTTAAGGTGCTTTTAGGACAAATGGAAATGTGAACATCTCCATCTGCTGATGAAGATCTATATGATATGATCAAAAACTCCAGAACAGCCACTAAATAACTATTTTTTTTCTAAATATTTACAAAAAACATACCATGAAAATCAGGCACAGACAGCCTGAATAACCATTTTGTCCTTTACTTAGATCTTTTTGAGGCCTATCCTCGACCTATTTATATTTTTAGAAGTAACCTACAAACCTTCACTCAAACTCAAACTACTTTGGATTGTCTGTTTAAGTTAAGAACAAGTTTACCTGCCCAATGTGACACTGGTTTCACATGAAAGTTACTGTTCTGAGATGCTAAAAGTGGTACTAAGACAAACACGCACTCCACACATGTAGCCTGGTGTTGCAGCACTGTCAACCTTCTTTAAACCTGTTTTTCAGAAGGTGTGACAGGATGACCCCAGGCCAGGTATCGCCACCCACTTCAACACACAGTCCTAATGGGACGCCACTTGCATGCACCTACCCATCACTCACACTGCCCATCACCTTCCTTCCTTCACTGACAAGACTGAAACTGACTAAATGCCCCCTCCCTCATCCCCAAACTGTCCATCACTGTAAAGGTCAACACGCTATGACCTTGGTCCCCATACCAAACTCTTTGCCCAGCAGTACACTGTCCATTACACATGTCCCCCACCCCCAAGACTGTCCATCACTGCCATCCAGGTGAGAAGGTAATTGGGGAGGTTCTGCCTCAGCAATGCAGCAGCCCCTGAGTTAGGGTCAGACTTCTTGTGATGGATGTAATGTAAGTGCTTCAGCTTGAATATCAGTCCAACATATCGGAATAGAAGATGGCATTTTATACCACAGGGCTTCTTTCCATATGGCTGGGAAACAGGGTGGGAATCACGTTTTGTTTTTTTCCACTCTCTACACATCAGACTTGAGCTATAACTCCCAGAACGTCTCTGACATGTCCTCCATTATGTAACTGATCTGTGGAGATATGTAGGATGTGTGTTAGCAAAAAGGGAGTTCTCAAAATCTGTTATTTTGTCTTTTAACTTCCTGTCTACACCGGGAGTGGAAATATGTTGTGTTGTGTGGGTGGACATCTGCTGCTTGTGACCCCCTTGCGTCTGCATTTTAACAAATATCTGACCTGTTTATCGATATAACAAACAGTGTTAAAGACTCCCAGAGCTCGAGGAATATGAGAGACTTTCTTCCACAGCAGTCAAACATGGGCCGCTATTTACATACAGTAGCTCAGTGCCTCATCAGCTGGTCATGTTACTGTAGTCAAGGTTAGAATGTGTACATTATATGTATAAGAATATGACATCAACAGAAAGATATATGATCCAACCAAAACTTTTGCTCATTTGTTTTATACAAAGCTTGTTTTCATACCATCTCAAAATGTCATGAGGTTCAATCACATAGAAACATTAGTCCAGTCTTCTATGACATGGGCTGATTATTCAACATTATACTGTCAATATAATATAAATGATATCTTGCATAGTTGGGTGTAGTATTCTAATCCATGTTTATGATTATAACTTTTTGTTGGTCTGAAATTAGCTTCCAGACCAACAAAAATCAGTGTTAGTAGCTTTTAGATCATTTGTGAAGACTGCAAATAACTTTGCACCTAAGATCATCTTTTTAATCTGATTTCTGCAGTGGATGTGGTCGTGTCAGGCCATGTGACCTCCTCATAAATGTGATGTGTGGTCTTAACGGAGATACAAAATTTCGGTCAGTAAGGTAAGCCTCTGTCAGGCTGAGCAGGCACCTCCTCTATAAAATACTGAGGCTTTGAAGCAAATGTTGGTTTTATTTGTCCAGGTTTTCAAATATCATTCTCTAATATCTTTGCTTCCACCCTAATACAATGCTGGGGAGAATGTAATTTCCAAAGAGCTCATTGTGGACAGTTTTCATAGCAGCTATTTCTTAGTATTCCCACCTCATTTGTATTATAGGTGGAGGCAGAAATCTCAGAGACAGATATCTCTCAGACATACATCAACATACAACAGGCAACAAACAAAACATCAGCGCTGACATTTCTGCAAAACCATTACAGCCAGTGACATGTACACATAATTGGTAAGACTCATTAATCTAAGCCCTTACAGACTCTGCTTTCATCTCATTAAATGTTGTATTTTGATGGGCATTTCAATCTGTAGTAGATGTTTTTGGAGATAACTGTGTGCGTGTGCCTCCGCCAACCAAAGCCACACAAACTGTGGCTTTCGCTCTCTCTGTAACGTTTATGGATGAATGTCAGTGCCGACATTTGGAGAAAAGCATGATGTTCTGTGTCCTGTATGCCGTGGAAACCTGAATAACCTTCCTAGCTATATTTTTCATCAAGGAGTGGCTTTGTGGCTTCCTCTTACTTGGTGTGAGATTTGTTTGGGCAGCGTCAGAGCGTGAGACAGAGCCTGAAAGTGTTTATTGAACGCAAAAGTAGAGAGTTGGCAACCCTGATAAACTGCTCCACAAAAGAAGCTAAGAGGCAAATACATCTTTTGAATAAATTGTGTGAATTTATTGTCCCATCAGCGGCTGAGCTAACATAAAACTCTTTATTAAATGAAATTAACCAGCTAGCCCTGTGTTAGTAATAGTAGTCAAACAAGCCTCTAGAAATCAAACATTTTGTGAAGACGTGAGGATGATTTTTGCTGTGCCACATTCTGGCGTGACCGGGTCTTAAGACTTCTCAGCTGTTAGTGTGCCAGCCCGTGCCAGGGGGACCTATTCATATTCTCAGAAAGATTGAGACATTGTGCCAAGGGAACGGCCAGAATATCGGCCCTCTACCAGGATCACATTTTTGCTTTAATCATTGGCTGCGTAGCCAAAAACCATTTACATCCTCCCACTCTGGATTTTCAGATTGAAAACAGAGTGTCGAGCATAAGAGTCTGAATCTGGGCAGCCACACTGAAATGCCATGCCCACTTGACCTCCGCAGACACATTCAAGGAGTTGAGTTGGAGCCGAGAGAAGCATGCAAAAAGAATTACTGGCACAAGGCTTTAAAATGTTACCCAGACTTTTGCAGAGCATATCCCAGCATTCAGAGAAGATCATGAAATTCCGAAACTTTCCCCACCTGTCAGCTTGCTTGAGGAAATTAGAATTAGAAAGAGGTTAAACCCCTAGAACATCTAAAGAGCTAAAAGTATAAATAAATAAAGAAGGCAAGCCTGAGGTTTCATTTTGTATCTCACCCAAAACTATCTGCTATGAATTTGTAGTGGTGATATGTCATCTGGGTCAAGCTGAAATTATTCTTCCACTGCAAAAATATTTATTTATGTGCTTTGTATGACAAATGTTTTTTCCCATATAAAGGATTCCAAATCGTTCCCATTTAGGGCTAAGGACACTTCAGCTGTTTCTCTAAAAATAATGTTTCTATTCATTTGATATCCTCCCTGGTCTTTCAAACCTTGGTGAAAGGGCAAAAAAAAAAAAAACACTCAACTGCAACATCAGCTCAGATAAAGATGATTCAATTCCACTTCATCTGATTTAATTTTCATGTTGCGTTATAAAATGACTGCAGCCATAAAAGAAGTCCCTTTACAGCACTGATGTCCATCTGTGCAGATGGCTGAGTCTCCAGTGTGTTCAGTGTCAGAAGGCATCTGACACCAGAGACCGAAAGCCAAAAACCATATTGCAGCAGCTGGTTGTATGCTGTTCATCACCATTCTGCTTCTGGGACTTTTAAGTCATTTTCCTCTCCGTCTATTTTTATACAACAGTTTGTCCGAGGGAGGTTTGTTTAACTAGATTAGACACTGTTTTAATCCTTTTAATACAGCACATCCCATGTAGACATCTCTCAAATCAAAGTATTAATATCTTAGCTGCTGCAGTGGCATTTCTGCTACTATCATTATTTCTTTTTAATTATTTAATTTTCAAAGGAAACAGGGTCATGTTGTGTTTTTTTGGTAAATGAAATTGTGTTTTCATGTAAATAAAACATAACATGGAGGCTCTTCAGCCACCATGTTATGTTTAATTTGGATGGTAGAGAATGGATACACACAGGGATTATTCTAGTTAGACAGCACAACAGCCAGGAATTAATCCCTCCATTAACTGGGCTGCGTTACAACTTCTCCCCCGTGGCCCTGTTTACTAAACACAGGGTACTTTGGTGATGCATGGATGCGTGATGCATGTTGTGTTTAATAGCCATTAGCGGTACAATGTGGAAACATAAAGAGCCTTATTCATTATCAGTGACTAAACCACTGAATTATCTAAACTGTTGTCCCGTGAGACATTATTAGGACAATTATCATTGTCGATGCTTCTGATTTGATTCACGAGAGATCAAGGTCGTGTTAAGCAATCAATTGATTTGTTCTCCCTGTTTTAATGGCAGGGTGTGGCAGGATGGCTGTAAGGGCTAGATATAGCCGCTTTCGAAAAGGAATGTGTTGTGCTGTCTCTTAAACTCAACTAATTCACCAGAATCACTTGGCATGAAGTGAGCTTGCAGCCAGGTCTCAGTGGTCTCAGACAAGCTATATAAACTTCACTTTTTTACTATCCACACCAGTCTTTCTATGTCTTTAGAGATCTCAAAATTTTACACTCAAAGGGTTTTTTGCCTTGCTGACTGGCAATGTTTCAGGCCTCTGTTGAGTTCAAGCTATCCAACCACTGCTCCCCTCTGCCCATCCCTCCTTTCCTTCCCTTAACAACTCAGTAGGCTTAAGAGAGATTGACAAGGACTTCAGTGGTCAATACTAGCTTATATACCCTGACATATAGTCAGCAGTTAACTTTGAGATTGGATGAAATAGATACAGCTGTTCATTATATGGATGATAGTCTAACAGGCAAACTTTATTCTAAGGGAAATAATAAGACTAAGAATCTACAGCCACACTAACGGCTCTGTGAGGCTGTACTAAGGCACAGTGGTGCTCTGAGCTAAATGCAAACATCAACACAATCTGGACTCTCTGGACATGTTACTCTACTCTAAAGGAAAAGTCAGGGGATCACCAGAGTAATCGATTCATCGTCTGGGTGCCATGAAAGTCTCTACAAAATGTTGCGCCAGTCCATCAAGTAGATGTTGAGATATTTTACCGGGTAAATGAAAAATTTGACCTGCTAGTGTAGCTAAAGGAAAAGTCAGGGGATCACCAAAGTCAGCAGGATTCATCCACTGGGAACCATGAACGTGTGGAGGAACTTTCATGGCAATTCATCATATAGTTGAGGTATTTCAGTCTGGACCAAAGTGACTAACAGACATTACCATTCATAGTGTTGTGCTGCTGGCATGGCTAAAATGGATCATATACTGTATGTCAGCGTTACCTGTGTTTTATGATCTTGGCAAGTGTGGTAGTCTGTTTGTGTTGAAGGCAAAGCAAAATATCACAAAGACAGCATTAACAGTGCTGACCTAAGACCAATTAGCTCAAGTCAAAGTGAAGTAATGGGACCTGACCTGTGACCTTGAATCAATACGCCTATTCTTGTAACCTTTTAGTACTATAATGGATTTTTTTTTCCTCTTCTGGCATCTTTTCATCTGTGGGTCACATTTTTCAATCTGCAATTATTAAGTCAGATATTTAAGATTAATAAGAGGAATTACTGCTGTAATAATCACTTCTGATTGACGCAGATTGATACGGTAGCTACTCCAGAGTGCTGCAAATTAGACGGTAAGAAACACACATGAAACTTTGAAGGTCAAGTTGAGGGATTTATTAGAGAAGGGAGAATATAAAGGTACTGTATGCAGGGATTCTATTCTCTGAGCAAACCACAACTAGTCAAACCTCTCTGTCTATATTTATACGCTACACAACTTCCAATCAAGGTCATCATAGTTAGTGACGTAATCATTAAATAAATTGAATTTAAAAAGGCAATACAATAGACCATAAGTGTGCTTTGGAAAAAACACAGTATGGATTATTATTATAATCATCAGGAACAAGGAAACTACTTGGATGCCGACAATTTCAGGTATCTTAAACATAAGTTATTCCTAGCACTACAGGTTAACATTCAAATTAAAAAAAAATATCAAGAGGGAGCATACCAACATTGATATATTCCCTATAGAGTAACTCCTCTACTGAACCATTCAGGATTTCCATTCAGACAGTTTAAATGAGTATACAAGCAGCCAGTCAGTAGCACGTTAATGATATAGCTAGAATATCAACTGCCACAATTTTTTTTTAAATGCCACTCTTCCTCTTCCTCTGATATGTTTCTTTTTTTTTTGTCTTCCATATTTTCAAAAGTATTTGTGTCACATTTTGGCTCTCACATATTAAGCTAGAATAAGATCGATAAATAGTGTCGGGTGTGTGCTGGCTGCCTGTGAGCCACGAGGCCCACAGTCTTCACAGGAGCCGTAGTGTGGCAGTTTAATACGTACTGTAGTCCTCCTGAGGTGTCACCAAGCACACACAGGGCAAACAGAGGTGGGTTAACACAATATAAAAAGGGACTTTTCTTCAACTTGTCACCGTCATGTTTTGTTGGTTTTTTTTGGGTAAGTGTGATTTTTTTTATTTATTTATTTATTTTTTTAGAAGGAGTCCATGGCCTTGAATTCACTGAGGGCCTGGACGGGGGAGATGTGTTTCTTCTGGGATCCTCGTCGCACACGTGTCTGGCACTCCTCGGGCTTCTCCCTTTTTACCAGAGGCTTCTTCTCTGGGGCCTTCATGCGCCAAGACACCACGGGTGAGTTGACAGCTGCTGTTCCATACACCTTCTGGTACTTGGTGGAGGCTACATAAGACGCCTTTACAGTCAGCACCACTGCGTTCATTAGGTTCTTGGCTGCTTGGATCAGGGAGGTGGCGCTATCCAGCTGCAAGAGGGCAAGGAGAGTTGGAGGAGAAAGACGGAGAGAGAAACACTTGAGGTCAAGTCAAATAAGTTTCCGTAAAAAAAAACAAAACTTTTTTGTACTCAACAAACACATTAGGACATATTAGCTACATACAGCACCTAGGAGGTCTTTGCTGTAACTGGCAATTAAGCAGGATACAAACGCGGCTCTCGCTACATGACATCTTATTTTAGTAGTTCCTAATTAGCAGAGGCAGGGGTCAGGTGTACCTCTGTCTCCGTCTGTTTGTTTGGCTGACATTTAAGGGTCGGCGGCCAGTGGGCCCCCTTCTACCTCACGCTGAGACGAGTCAACTGCTTAGATTTAATGAGTGTGGACTCCAGCTGGTCACAATGAAAAGGTTAAAATCTCAGCAGGGCTTGCATATCTCATGTGAGACAAACTATAATCAGGTCCTGAGGAATCATGAAGAATTGTATCAACAGAAGATGCACGGAAACCCAAAGCAGAGATTAAAGTCACATCTGATTCTAATTAGTAGAACAAATCATACTAAGGCAGTTCATAAGGATTTCCTTCACAGATGAAACAGTAGGAATGCATCTTTTTTTCTTCTGACATAAACTTGGATATCTAAATTCAGGATATCAGCCAATACAGAGTACCACAGTGCCTTTTTTTTAGTGCTTTTTCATGGTAAAATCTGTGCACACCACCTGATCAGTTAATAAGGTTAATATCGGCTCTGGTGTATATGGGATTGGAGCATCACTTAAAAAAGCACAAAAAAACACAACATACTGTACATGTACACAGATACCTGAGTACATACTTATCAATAAAAGGAGATACAAGGAGTTTATTGCATGATCACTTTTTAGAGGCAATCACAGTTCACCACATGATTATGTCAACAATACAGAATCAACTTTCCTATTTAAAAAGGAAAACCACCTGAAATCTACATCTGTGAGTAACTTCCTCCTTTGTTAGAACTAGAGAGTACGTGTTTGATTTATGAAGAGATTAAATCCCTTCATATAATCATCTGTCGGCTTTGCAGCTGGATTTGATATATTCAGAGGTGACATGAGGGTCAAACTAATCAATAGTTTTCATTAGAAGTGAAAGCATTAAGCTAGGGAATGGATAATATGCAGAAAAATGAGCATATATGTTCTTTATTTTTCAAGAAATCAATGATTATTAATCAATTCTCTAAAAATATCACCTGATTATGTCGCATTGCTACAGTATCTGATTTCAGGAAAGGTTTAAATTAATTAAGGTTTATTTCACATTCTCTGATATATTTCTTCACATTCTGTAATGTATATTGTCTGTATACTGGAGAAAATCAATAATGAAAAGTTGAAATGTCAAATGTAAGCAATACGGGATAATTGACTGATTTCAGTTTGAGCAGTAATAATAGGGTTCATGAGGCATGAAAAATACAAATGGAAAAAAGCCTGCGGTGCATCTTTCTGGTATTATTAGATGGTAATCGGTCTGAAATAATTGCATCAGCCTTAATCTGCATGACCCTTCATCTGGTCTTCCGAGCATCATTATGACCTTGAACTAAAAGGTTTGCCCACCTGCAGTGCAGAGCATAAAATATTGGTCAAGTGATTCAAGCCTAAAAGCCCATCTAGAGCATCAGTGATATCGAGCTGGTCATGTGCTGTTCTGTATGGATGGACTTACCCCAGACACGATGAGCTCTCCACCCAGATTCTGAACCTCAGCTTTCACCTTGCTGCAGATGTTGAGCTGATGACAGTACAGGGCAATTCTCTGCAGGTAGGCCAGAAGATCCTGCTTGCACGCTGAATCAGGGCACTGAATTAAAAGAGAAAAAGACACATAAATAATAGCCATACAGTGAATGACAACTGGCTTTTACAGAGCAAAAGTGCCGAGTAGCATAGCGACATCTCACTTCATTTTCAATTTTTTTTTGGTTATATTTTCCTCAGTTTAATGAACAATTTGATTTAAATGTTGGGTATATCAATGCTGTGTTTTAGAACCTTCTTATTATAGAACCATCGCCTGGTTTTTAAAGAGTGTACTGTATGTTTTTTCCTTAATAGGTTAGAGATGTGAATACTTGACCAAATTAGATGGGTAGAGAATGGTCTAATGGTCTCTATGGTGAGGCCATAAAATAAACAACAACAATCCCAACAAAAACAGTGGGGTTCCAGCATTTTCGGCGGCTAATTATACTTCTTTGCACGGAGTGACGAAGACGTTGCTCGACAATTTATTCCAGTTGCGGTTTGCTGCAGGTGTGAGTTTCAGAGGACAGTTAAGTTACACTGCAGGGTGTCAGACTCATTCATTTCACATAAAACAAGTTTGTCACAGCGTGTTGCAAAAGAAGAAAACAGATCAATCAACAACGGATGGACACAACATACACATAAAAACTTGCTTCCAATGCAGCTGCACTTTTTATGTGTCCCTCTTCTTTTTTTTTTTTTTTTTAGGAACCAGAAGTTCTGACCTGGTCCTGCTGGCCTTTATGCTACTTCAACAGCGAAGAAACCAGTCGTACAGTGCAGCAAATGGACCAACAGGGAATATGAGGACAGCCTCCTCTGGTCTCCTACTATCACACAGTTTGCCCCTATTATTTCATCTGGAAGCCTTCCAGGTGTCAGCTATGGCCCACTAAGCTCCCAGTGGGTAAAGAACACTGCATCAGCTGCTTAAACACTGTGAGCATCATTTTGTAGCAACACCTTTCTTCTGGCCATTAATATTAAATGGTCTTAACTAGGACATTCAGCAGCCCTGTGTGGGGAAATGCACAGCTCATTTCCTTGTCTTGTAGGCTCGGGTATAGGGGGATGGCAAGTTAAACATCGAGCTGTGATATGAATATACCCCCTCCAGGACTTGCAGCTCTCCTAGCTGCTCATCTTCTCTCCTTCTCTCTGGGGAAAGGCCTCTCGTGCAAAGACAAATAGAATCGACTGGCCACAAGTGCACTTCACTGATGATCACAAATATCCAGTCTTCCCGCTGATTGGTGAAATGATTGTTTTTTTCACCGACAAATATAATCGGAAAGAGCAATTCGAGGAATGCTTTACATCTATAGTTATGGCCACTATCGGAGCAGGATTTTCAGTTGCGCAGTAAATACGACCAGGGCAGCCACCAGCAGCAGCTTCCTCTGATTAAGTGTCATTGAATGCAGACGGAGGTGGAGCTGCTAGCTCATAGAGCAGCCAGTGAGGCAGAGGGAAGCTTCTCCTTGGGCGTTATCACTGCACCGCCAGTCCTGGATAGCATCACTGCTAACTGCACTTCACACTGCTGGCACACACACACGCACACACACACACTTCTGCCCCAGGCAAGTTTGATGTAGACATGACACAATTGTTCCCTATTGTACACTTGACTAATAGTCCATTTCTTCCACCGATTCCCTGTTGATGTAAATAAACTCTACGGCCCATTACTTTGCCAGGCCCATTGAAGCCCCCCCCTCTCTCTCCCTCTCTGTCCGTCACAGTGAAACAGCATTCATTACAGACTACTGACGAAATACTGTGTGGTCCACTGCCTGACTTTTCTCGACCTCTCTGAAATTCCTCATTACCTCTGCGCAATATTTTGGGAATATTTTTTAGTTTTAGTCCAGAGAAATAGGTGAAGCTCCCTTTTTTTTTTTTTTTTTTTAAAGTTGTTTTATCGCATAATTGGGCCCAAAACTAATGAGACGTGCTCCCGAAGGATAATCCAAGAAGGTAGATGATGTGAACTCTGGTGCTGAGATGAGGGCAACACACTAACAGTGGGTGGCAGTCTGTCAAAACATGAGTCACACCTCACACTGATGCTGCATTTGTAAGCAGGCTGAAACCTAAACCATTCCTAAATTATTAGTAAAAAATTGTAATTTTTAGTGTTTTTTTTTTTTAATTATGGCACTTTTCCATACTATTTTTATCTCTGCTCCATTACAGATCCAATAGTGGACAAAGACAAGAAAGATATTTGAGGGAGGGGAGGGGTTTTTTAAATGAAATGAAAGTGCCATGACAGATTCAACTAGAGCACATTACACACAGTTACACAATGTGCCTTCTAGCTGACTGGGCCATTACAGTGATGTTAAGCTGTCACCTGCCAGTTTCTCCAAGAAAGCTGGTAATCTTTCTATTTGCTCATCCAATTTCTGGCATCTCCACCAAAGACTGAACACTGCTGTGTTCTAGTACATATTGAAACCCCTTGTTATAGTCAAGTGGCTACTTAATGTACTTTTTTAGCAAACAGAACAACCTGAGGAAGCTGGTTTTCCCATTATGGCTATGCAACATGTCATGTTGTAATACACAGATCAGTAGACAGTCAGTCTGTGATGTGAGAGCCTACAAAATGGGTTTTCATTTCTTTTGACAGATTTCTGAGGTGTGAAAAAATAATCAGTCAAAGTAAAGTCATAGTAAAGAGAAAATGTGGGTGTTTGACATGGCCAAGAATTGACAGGTGAGTGATGCTGCCAGCATAGACTAAGCGGTTCCCATCCGTTTTGGCCTGTGACCCCTTAAAAAAAACCAAAACATTGTCAGCTTGTAACTTCTCTTCACAGTTTATGGTCATGGTTTTGTGCGTGAGCTGTGAGGAAGTGAGTGTTTTTTTTACTTCTCATATTGCTTAATTTGAGGGATTTTTACAGAAAGCTGCAAAAATAAAGAAATATCTGAAAAATACACATACAGAAATATATTTTTCTTTCTTCCTTTTCTCACTACCTTTCTCTTGCAACCACCTCAGATTTATCCGAGGTTGGGAATCACTGGCTTAACTGATGTATTGATCACATAAAATAATATCAGGGCTGTCCTGTTCAATTAGCAGGGAGCCTACCTAGTGTAAATATTTAAAAACTCATAAACTGTCAGTGATATAAAATGTGATGCTGCATTCTGATATTTTATGGGAAATTATGTAAAATATAAAGATAAAAATCTTCAAAATCCTCTTAGAATAAACTACACTTTGTGTTTTGGTCAAACTAAAGGCTTTTTTTTCTTATTTCCTGACAAGATTTTTACTCAGCAACAGCATTAATTTCTGAAGCTTGTTGATACTGACTCCTCTCTAGCCTGATCCTGTTAAACTGTAGTTTTTGTTTTTCCTGAGAAGCCTTTTAATTACACATCAGACACACTTGGTTTCACTGCTGTCAGTAGAGGGGACAGGAGCTCTGCTCTTGTTGTTCTGGACTCTGCGACGGAGGCTTCTGCTGTGACACGAAAGTGCAACCTGGAGTACGTCATAGAGTGAATACTTAGCTTCAACATGAAACTTAACTTAATTGCAATGCAAAAGAAAACTGTTCCTGAAGGACAAAAAAATCTATCCGGGAGAGGACATCAGAGTTAAAGGATGTGAGGCTGGCGATACTCTAAACTTATCTTACTGTCAAAAAAAAAAAAAAATCACACAAAAAGATACAAACCAACAATGAATCGATCCTACTACTGTGCCACAGACCTCTGCTGATATTTTATATAATATAAAACAAATCAGTGAACCACACTATTGCACTGGGTGACATGTTCCTTCATTACCATGGACATGGACACTGTAGTTCATTTTAAAAGATGTACGTCTGTTTAAAAGAAATGAATGGACTTGAGTACAGACAGCACAGGGAAGACTGAAAGAACTGAGATGGACTTCACTGGTTTCCTTCTTTTTATGGGATTTGTTGACAATAACACAAATATAGAATATCACCAGGCTTAATCTTTATTTTCTGCACCTTTATGTTTTGTTAATATAAAAATACTTCACATTACCATACAGTAACAACACAACAACAACAGCCACAACACAGGTGAATTTTAAGCCAGATGGTGCTGCAGAATTACACAGGAACCAAAGTCTGCCTGTCTCAAGCAAAATGATGCATACTGTTACATGCCACACAGCCATAATACCAAACAATCAATGTATGTCTCACAAAAGGTACACGTATGTTGTACAGACGCCCTCGACTATTTAGGTTGTGTCTGTAGGAGGCATACTCAAAGAATGACGCGCAGGAGGGAAAGTGGAGTGGGAGAAATAGAGTAGAAAAAAGGCATTACTGGAGTGAAATGGGGTGAGGTGCCTCGAGGGGTTTTTCTACGTCAAATGCTCTGCTTAAATGACTATGAAAGAGCTCGCCGTCCTCCCTCCCTTCCATGCAGAATTGCCTTCTGCTTCACACGTGTTCATCAATAGGGCTGATGTGGAGTCGTGGCGACAAGGTTTGCTACTTAAGGGACCTGTCTGAAAGCAGCGGAGCAGCCTTTATTCTTAATGTCAAGCCGCAGTGTTCTCGACAAGCACGGGTTGCCTACAATGATGTGTGAATGCAAAATACTTGTAGTCTTCATCAGGAATAAAGACAAATAATCAAGGTTATGTTATTTGTTGTGTAGTTCCATTAAGACGCTTGATAAAAGCAAACTTTTGCCGTTTTAACTTTTAATAACTCATTCCATTTACTGAATGGGATGGCAAACAGATGCCCCAAATCATATGAAAACACTTTTATAATAAATACATGTTGGAAATAAAAAAGTCCTCATGACCCTCTTTATTTTCTGAACACAGCTCTGATGTCTCTGGAAGTGCAACAGAAGGCTTTGAATATTCAGTAAACACAGGTCTAGGAACCATTTAAGTGAGAATTAAAAATGGCAAGCCACCTGCTCTTTTCATTACAGCAACTGTTGATTCAGACACAGACTCTGCCAGTGATTTGCCATGTGACAGATTCACTCCCACCTAAACCCTGTTGAACACTGATCGTCCCTCGGCAGCCTACATGCCAAGAAATAAATACATGAGCACACAAACACAAGTTCATGCTTACTTTGTCCTTTCTGTCCCAGATCTTGCTCTCAACAACACACACAAGCTGTGACACAGACTGAGACCTGCTTTCTGAAGCAAATGTTCTCACATGGAAACATGCAAAAACATTTATATAAAAAGCTCATACAGACTGAAACTCTCGCTTTGTTTTTCATCTCTCTGTTTGTGGTAATTACTGCATAACAGACAGAGTTTATGCATTCATAGCCTGAAACTTTGCTCTGTAGTGCAATATGCTCTGGAGAGCAGGACAGTGTGACATGAGGAGAACGGCGCCAGCTTTGACTAAAGATGCCTTCTGGTCAGCTGGAAAGCTCAGTATACTCTAAGGCCACTCAAAGTGACAGAAATTCAGCTCACAGCAGAAGACTTGGTGATACACAGTATAATGTTCTGAAAATTTCATTTTGTCTCCAAAAGGCAAGAAGGGAATCATGAGAATGTGCAGTTAACGGTGAAATCATCTTTTAATAGTAGTATAGTGAACCTTTTATGTGAACTTTATGTAACCTCTCAGGAACATACAGTACCCTGGAAAGGAGCACGCCTCCTAAATGAATATAGAATGATTCTAATAAAATGCTTTCACAGGAAATACTGATGAAAGCTTAGAAAGTTTTCCCATGCTGGGTTCGGGGTAATATACTGTAAAGCAGGTTATTTTTTCAGTCATGTTTTTTTAAAAATTTTTTTTTAGCACATCTCAAAAGTGTGTTAACATATTTTAATTACATTTGGTGGAAGGTAAGGTCATAGGCTGAAGAACAAGTTTTTTATTACCTGGTCTATATCCAGATTCCCTTTTTTTAAACCATTTTTTAACAATGAATGAAAAACTTTCTGGCACTTGTATCTATCCCAATAATTATATGTATTTTGAAGGATCCAGACAGAGATTTAATATGTCTATTATCTTCTATTAAAGCTGTTATAATCAATATTTTTATATTGACAATGGCTCAAATGACTGTGTGTAATGTGAAAGGAGTCACGGATCATTTTGACCAGACTCCGGTGGTCCCCTCTGCTCTTTACTCTTTTTATTTTGTCTCACTGCTCTCATCAGTGTCATTTTCAGATTGAGCAGCAGGCTACCTGCCCCCAGCACAACACGACAGACAGACAAAGTCAGAGACTAACTGGTGAACATAGTGGAGCAAAGAGTCAGATATTTCCCTCAGGAGGTGGTGAAGACCAAAACAGAGCCGACAGAAGAGTGAATATTGTACATATAGTTCATTTGTCAGGATGCTCTCAGTTTCTGCTGGATGAGTAAACAAGCCACTGTTTGACATATTCGCTGTATCAACTCTATAAGGTGAATATGTGAATATGTGAATGTGGTGTTTACAGCTTATTGCGCTGCCCCAAGTGGCCAAAAAAATCAACGAATATATATAAATATATAATTTTAAGGATTCTGCAGACTTTGTAAAAGTATGACTCATCCCCTTAAAAATTTCAAGGGGTTTTTCCCTTTTATTAAATTTTGGAAAAAAAAAAAAAAGTGAGTATAGCAACTCTTTAAATTTGGCACGATGCTGAAGGTGAACATGTGTACAGGCCTCACGTTAGTTGCATGACATCTGAAAAAGATTTGACTATTTAAAATTTTGATGTCACAACATTTGTTCAGCATCTTCGAAGCACAGGAAAGAAGCCTGTACTGTGTGATACTGAAACCAACAATAATTATTCCAAGGGTTTGCTAGCTAACAGCAGTTGCAATTACAATGACAACAGGCTGCCTTAATAAATCAGTGAGTCTTGTGCCTAAGTTTATTCTCACTGCTTATTAGAGACAGATGAAATGAAGAAGAACATTATGCATTACCTGGAGTGCTTCTAGCATTCTGAAATAACTCCCACTTCATTTGCTGTACGCACACATACACATTGTACACACCTATTTCTTTGCACTCCCATCTACCCTAGGCACAGCACTGATTGATTAGATATTGAAAATGGTCTGTCAGCGTGTTTTAGAGAGGTACTCATCTGATAATAAATGCAACACCTCGGTTGGGAACTAATTATATTAGAGACACAACTTGGTTCTGCTGTCTTGCTCTCTCAGTGTTGGCCCCATTGGGGGACAAAGTCATGCGGCAACACAGCCCACTGCTCCAGCTGGGCCCGTCAGTGCCCACATTAAAGATTTCCAATGGCCATGCCCACTTAGTCTAACTCAGAAATTGCTCCGCCGCCAGCTACAATGGCAAAGTCGGAGACAGTTTCAGACTGATCGGGAGTATAACGATAAAAATGACAGTGACAGACACAAATGGAGTTGCAAAGCTACCTGATCTGCGACAGCACGGGCCAACTTGTCCATCCTGGAACCAGCCTCTGCAATCTTCTTAGCTGCGTTAATCACATCTGACGAGTTCTTCAGGGGGCCTTTGCCTCTGGGAAAATTCAAGGAGTGAGAAAAGAGGAAAAAAGGGAATGTGGGTGGAGTTGCAGAGGCAGAGCACATGCAGAGCTTCCCTTTAAAGACTGATCTCACCCCTGTGTCACACAAACTCATACAGCAGCTAATTTGCTGCTGCTGGCAGGAGGAATATAATACATTACAATTGACAAACAATAGACGATTCACCAGATAATGGATGTAACAAATACAGTATAACTTTGTCCCTAATGATGTATCATAGAGACGTGCTTTGAAGCAAAAGGAAATAAAAGATTTAAGGTTTTAAGAGCAAAACAGGAGACTATTCAGAGCGGTTACAGAAGGAAAATAAAACAGGAAATAATAGCTAACAACTGAGCCTGTAATATGTGTTCTATTTTCTTTCTTTTTTTTTTTTTTAATTTGCCAGCACAGGGAAGTTAATGCGGCAAAGATAAGTGTGTTTGTCTGTGTGTAATGTCTCATTTTTAGTCAGTGCTGTGAAGTTTCCCCTCAGTTTGTTCATGCCAATCTGAGTCACTGGGGTCAATGCCAAGTAATAATGGTGCAGTCACAGCACCACCACAGCCAGAATCACTCATGACTAATCACTCATGGCTCTGAATTTTCATTCTTTTTTTTTTTTTTGGGGGGGGTGGGGGGTCATATAATTGTGGTGTGGATCAGAACTCCATGCATGAGACAGATAACCATCAGTCAGACATGAAGGATTTCCAAGATATGTTGATGCCAGATGGGGGAGATTGAGAGCAAAGCTGTTGGCTTTTAGAGAACATAAGACGCAAGACTAAATGTAAACAGATTACTGTATCTATTACAGTATATCTTTGAATCACAGCGACAGCACATAGGCATGATCAAAACAGAGGTTGTCTGGGTCGCTGCCTTTAACAAAACAGCATACAGCTATGGAGCATCACAAAGGCGAGATTGTTTCTCAGCAATCCAGCTTGTTGTCACTTTTGTTTAATTTAAAGATCTGCTCCAGGCATGTTTTAAGAAATATAAAACATACTCTGCTTGAATGATCATTTGTGACTGATATGGTTTTTCTACAAAAACACCCAATTAACTTGTTAAAAAATTTAAAAATGACTTATACTCTTTCTTCCTCATTGAAAAATACAGAATCTATGAATATGTTCCTTTCTAAAGTTTAGCTGCTGGATGTCTCCTACTTCACTGAAAAGTTTTTTTTTGCTTTTCCCTTGTCAGTTTTACCTGGTGAAGTCCGTCATCTCCATCATGATCATACACATCTGCTTGGCCAGCACAATGATGTCATTGCCGTTGTCATCCCACTTGGCCACTTCTGCGTCTAGCTTGCACTTCTCCTGTCTGAAGCTCTCCACCTGCTCAGCAATCTTGGCCTTCTCCTCCTGGGGAAGCTGTGCCATGATGGCCTGCAGGCAACACAGGAATACAGAGGAAACAAAAGCATTAGAGGATGATGAGGTAGTTAGGGAGTAAATTTGAGCAGAATAAATTGGGAAGATGGCTCAGAATGAGGGAAATGCCAGAGGAGAAGAATTTAGGTAAAGGAGATAAAGAGAGAACGATAGGGAAATGAGGAAAAGGGCGAATAAGAAGAGGGATTAGTTAAAGAGAACGCGTACATATAAAGGAAAGAATATAAAAAAGAGAGCTGTAGCACCATTTGTTCTATTTTTTTCTGTCTTCTTTTTAATCCGCCCAACTTGAACATTAAGTTTGGAGTCTGACTATCCCTGCCCTTCTGAAACGCTTCAAAATAAAGTTCTAAACTTTACATTTAATGACTGGACCTTTTCAAACCCCTTGACATCTTATACCCATAAAAAGCAAATCCATTTTTGCCTTCATTTTTTCTTCTATAAGAATACATTTGCTCTCTCAGCGGCCTTTGGGGGCAGGTCCAAAATGGCATAAATCTTTTGGCAAGGTCACAGGCGCAGTAAAGACCCGGTATTATTTGGGAGATAAATGTATAATTACCTCGCTTCTTAGGCCAGAGAATGAATAATGCATTTGTTCAACATTATGTCGGGGAGGTGGGATGGAAGGAAGAGTAACCTGGTTTCCATTAGGTCGATTATATTGACTCGAGAGGCAGAAAGAGAAAACGAGTACAGTAAAAAAAGAAAAGTCACCATTGTTTTTTAACCTCATCTTTTATTGACTGTCCTCCAAGCATTGCTATTCTCTTAATGAAATAATCGCCCTTGTCCTTCTTCTCCCTCTTCCTTATTCTCTCTCTCACAGGAAAGCCTGTGAGTAAGGGTGTGGGGTGAGCTCAGTGAGAAAGTGCGTCACTTTGCTGATGTCCCCTGGTACATGTGTCAGGAGGAAAATCAAAACAAAAAATATAGATGACTTGTCCTCCTGAAATTCTCCGAAAGAAATAAGCAGTGAGAAAGAGAAAATTGAAATTACAGGCAGAAATAGAGAAGCATGGGGGCACAACTTTCTCATCAGAGGCCAACAGATGTGTCCATGAGCTCTGGCCTACTGATCACTCTGTGAGCCCAGTGTTGCAAAGCTTTGGTGGTGGTTAGCTTGAAAAAAAAAAACCTGAACGCCATAAACAAACAAGCAAAACCAGCCCCCTCAAGCCCAGGGTAGATTTCCTCTGCTGCTTGTGCCAAGACACACAAACAACAGCACAGTAGCAAATCCCATTAAACAGTGTGTGGGGTGAAAACACTGCTCACATTTAAAACAAATACTAAGTTAACATGTATTTAGACTGCACAATAAGAAATCTGTAGTTTAAAACAGACTAGTGCAGGTATGTTTGCATGTGTTACGGGTCTCACACAGCAGGCAGTGGCTCAGGGTCTCCTGCACCACCATTTATTCCATCTATGACAAAACATGTATTGTATATCTATCCATCCACAAGTCAAACATACCTCCAAAGGTTCATTAACTAACATAACGGCCAGATCCCTAAATTCAATTACGCATTTTTGGCTTTGTTAATTAGCACTAATGGGCTTTTGCAACCAATCTTGAAGTAGTAGTCCTCCATTGAATTCTGATAGCTAGTTAAGGCGCTCAACCCAAATCTGCTCACACTGCTTACAGTTCTATGCGTTTGGACACCCCTTGATATGTTTTTTTAATTGAAAAGATGTAAACACTCTCTCTAGGATATGGAACATAAAACACAATGTTTTCAGCAAACATCAATGCATAGTTACTTACTAAAATAAAAAAATAAAAACATCATTGTGGGATGTGCAAAACTTTGGTCACCCTAAGAGTTCCAAAGTCTCAGATTCTTTATATAAGGTCTCAGACCTTAATCAGCCTGTTAGGCCTGAGGCATGTCGACAATTGTCATCAGGAAATGTCAGCTGGTGCCAGTTTGAAAGCTTTACAAATACTCTGACTCTTCAAACCTTGTGCGAACACTCAGCACCCATGGGTTCCTCTAAGCAGCTGTGTAAGACTCTGAAAATGAAAGTTATTGATGCAGGGGAAGGCTACAGGAAGGCTACAGGAAGATAGCAAAGCGTTGTCAGCTTGCAGTTTCCACAGTGCGAAATGTAATTAAGAGATGGCAGTTTAGGGCACCTGTGGAGGTCAAGATGAGATCTGGAAGATCAAAAAAACTCTAAGAGAGAACTGCTCATATGCTGGTCAGAAAGGCAAATCAAAATCCCCATTTGACTGCAGAAGACCTGCAGGAAGATTTAGCTGACTCAAGATTGGTGGTGAACTGATCCACTGTGCTCACACAAACAAGACCTTCATGGAAGAGTCAGAAGAAGAAAACCTCACCTGCATCCTCATCATAAAATCCGAAGTCAGAAGTATGCAACAGAACATCTACAGAAGCCTGATGCCTTTTGGAAACAAGTGCTGTGGACTAATGAAGTTAAAATAGAACTCTTTGGCCACAATCAGCAGTTTGGAGAGAAAAAAAAGGAGCAGCATTTCATGAAAAGAACACCTTGCCAACTGTTAAGCTTGGGGGTGGATCCATCATGCTTTGGGGTTGTGTTGCAGCCAGAGGCACAGGAAACATTGCACGGGTGGAGGGAAGAATGGTTTCCACTAAATACCAGCAAATTCTGGAAGCAAACATCACACTGTTTGTAAAAAAAGCTGAAGCTAAAAAGAGGATGGTTTCTATAACAGGATAATGATCCTAAACATACCTCGAAATCCACCAAATACTACCTCAAGAGATGCAAACTGAAGGTTTTGTCTGGCCCTCACAGTCCCCTGACTTAAACATAATTGAAAATCTGTGGGTAGATCTTAAAATAGCTGTGCATGCAAGACGGCCCAAGAATACTGCAGAACTAGAAGCCTTTGCAAGGAAGAATGGGAGAAAATCCCAAATACAAGAATTGAAAGACTTTTAACTGGCTACAAAAAGTGTTTGCAAGCTGTGATATCTGCCAGAGGGGGTGTTACTAAGTACTGACTATGTAGGGGGTCCAAACTTTTGCCCGTGCAATGTTATGTTCGATATCCTAGAGAAGCTGTGTTTTATATCTTTTCAATTAAAAAAATCACCAAAATATGTTATTTGTCAAGGGTTGCCCAAACTTTTGCATACAACTGTATCACTGCAAAATATATATTCAATGCACCCATTTGATTTTGGCCGTGTGCAGTGTTCTGCTCACTTTTTTGCTGCATGACTGCTGCCACACTGCTCACCTGAAAGCAACACTGCTACTGCTGTCGCTGCTGCTGTTCATACAGCATTTCAAAGGCCCCACCTGTAGGCTCTAAGTCTACCTTTCTCTAGGGGGGGAAGTTAATATGGTCACTCTCCACTCCCTGCTGTGCTGAGCTTGGTGTTTACTTCTTGAGTGTGACAAGGTCAGAGCTAAGACTCAAAATATCACCGTTGTAAATATTCTACATGATAATCCTAGTGAGTTTGCGAACTCAATTTTAAAATGCTGGTTGTTTTCGTTTGTCTCATTCAACACAACACTTGCTGTGTCTTATTACAGAGATTTTTGTTTTTTCAACTATAACCTGTTTTTAATCCACATCAGTGTGAATAATAGTACAAATATTTAAAAATATAAACTTGAAGAATACAAAAGGCATTTTAGTCCAGGCACTTTAATTCCATTTTCACACAATGTTCCCAGTAAATTACTGGGATAACCTTTCAGGCACCGTTAGTGATTTTCACTATTCACACATGCAGCTACACTCAGGAACATTTTGGTCTTGTGCCTTTTCACACATGCCAGGGCGATGCCGGAATAGATGGCAGTCATGCAACACTTACTGATGCCAACCGCCATAAAACTTAACAGAAGAAGAAGAAGATGGGGCAAGGCTGGATGTACGTGTACGTGGCAGAACACGTCTCTTATTATTTTCAAGAACATGGCGGATGAGGACTTGTTTTTGTCTGGTGCCAATGTTCTTGTAATGTATTTAATATTCGAGAAGTTTGTGAGACAAATCACCTGCGAAAGCATTGGCAAGGCAACTGTAAACAATTTGCAGATTCAAATACGTCTTGTGATTGGTTTGCTCGTTCCATGTTAAAGCGTCTTTCGTCAGACGGACGTAACCCTTTACGTGCGTGTCCCTGCAATGTTACTGCTTTCATTCACAACACAGCCATACTGGCATTTTCCCTGAAATGTTACTAGGTTTTGAGGTGGGCGGTACAGACTTCCCTGAATATCGATCCCTGCTCCCATTCACACATGACCCCAATGCAGGAAATGTTCCTGAACATTTCCGGGATAGACTGCATGTGTGAAAGGGGCTTAAGGGTGGTCGTGTACTCAGCTTGTGGCTCCGGGTATTCAGCAGCTCTATGGGGTATGGTTTGCTGATTACATGTTCATGTTTAATGTAGCTAAAAATGTAATGTAGACAATGCTGTACTGTAATTGCTGCCTAATCAATAGCGACACAGGTGACTGTGCTGTGCCACAAGGTAGAACTCTGACTTCAGGACCTGAGGGCAGTCATTAGCAAATCTTTGCTGCTTATATCGTTCCTGCACCCAACTGTTGAAGCATCAATTATTCACTAATTTCTATAATTACGATGAATGGTGTGCCGCTGGTGTCAAAATGGTGGGTACACCATTGAGAGGTACAGTTATAGTTTTGCTAAATATCATTGTAATGAGTCAGATCAAGAATGTAAATTGAGAATCGCAGTGGTTGTAGGTACGGCTATTTCTGTAACTGCAATCAAAGTGTTTTTCACTGTCTTTTGCACATAAGAGCTGCATCAAACCAAGACAAACTGCACTACCAAACAGCTAAAGGGAGCAAAAAGTCTCTTGAAACTCAACAATTTGGTTTGAAAATTCCTTTTCTAAAATTAGGGATCAAGGGAGGTTGGGGAGTGAGAGTGAGGGATTTTGTTGGTATTCCAATTCACTCTGAAAATGGTGTGACAAAAGAGAGAGTCAAGGAGGAAGAGAGAGTGAAGGGCTCTGAACACAAAAGAAAGCTGGAGCACAGGGGTAAACACATGAGCCAATTGGGACGTCAGGGGAGCAGGAAGGCACTCGGTGAAGCCCCCCTCCCTCCCTCCCTCCTCCCATGCTCTCTAGAATTCACTTATCCCCAAATCCCTTCCCCTACTTTACTGATAACAACAAGGAGCAGGCCTTGGGAGCTTAACATAGTGGCAAATCCAGCCGAGGGAGTGCTGTGCCAATACACTGTGCAACTCGGCTACGTCTGCAGGGATTAGAGCGCTTTCCGGGTTTCTTCACCGAGTGCGGCGTCTTGAAATGACTTTAATTTGTTTCATTTGAAATAAACTGCCCAGACACTCAGAGTTCAATTTTATGGATGACCTATCAACAGTGTTATCCAATCACTGTGTTAAGAGATGTTAGGTGTGTGTGTGTGTGTGTGTGTGTAGGGGTGCTTTGTGTTTGGGTCTCTGTGCATTATCCGTGGTGTGTTATAGAAGGAGAGTTTGTGTCTGCATGTTCCAATAGAAAAACACACTATGTACAGGCCTCCTTCCTCCGTGTGTTTTTCTGCTTTCTCATTATGCATGTTTGCTCTAATAACTTTGCTTTATGCATAAGTATAATAGAAGTGACAAGTGGTGCACCACACAAGGCAAAACACTGGGCACAAAGGCTCCTGGGACTGCCCTGGACTTGATTTGATTTCTTTCTACACCGAGCAAGAGATCCAGAAAGTGAGAGGGAGATATTACGCTTGTGTCCTGTGTGTGATACCTGCTCACTGGAAGGGCTTGGAGGGATCATGACTGTAAACCTCAGTGTGCTCATGTCAGCTCCTATGGAGAAAATGGATTACGCTTCCTCTTGTCTGTTTGAGTAGAAACACAGCGCGCCAGCATGCACTTGGCATGACCATGAGAGGACAGCAAGCTTTATCCTGACACGACAGGCTGGGGCCGTCTGGGCAGATCACCAGTGGTTCGCGGCAAACACATCTTTTATGGATGTGCTTGTCTTCTGCGTGTGTAAATGTTTAGTCTCTGAGGGCATAACAATGTCTATGAGTGGAAAAACAGGCGATATCAATTAACTGTGTGAGAAGCATACTGCCAGATGTATAGTATGTACTAAACAATAATGCAAACTAAATGTACAAATAGGAGCAATCACGCTTGATAATACGCGGCGATCCATTATTGGACATTTATTCAATGCGAGCTTGTGTGCGTAAGTGTGCGTGTACAATCATTACATTCAGCCGTGTCATCCTGGAATCCACCTTATATCACGGTATTACAGTAAAAAGTTATGACAAAGGGACATGCTGCGATTTCAAACGGTTCCCAAGAAGAGCTGCCCACTCAAAGCACAGTTAAGTGCCAGGAAAATTAGTTAACAGTTTGGTTCTGTGAAGCTCCTTTGTGTGGCAGCGCTGGTGCATCTAAGCTCAGATGGCCCTGCAATGTTACTCTGCGGGAGCCTTTGTGGGAGTATCCATACAACAAACTCTGAGCACTTCACACCCAGCATCCCCACAGACTTCCTGGAGCAACTTTTGTGCACCCAAAGCCTGGGTCTGTTTTTGCTGTTCATGGTTGGATTTCTAACTTTTAAGAGTTACATCTTAGATGAACAGTTGAACTGAATAATTAATTAGATAAAACTTACATTCTCGACTAACTAGGAGTACTGGAAAATCAAATGTAAATAACACTTTAACAATTATGATTAATATGATTGTTTTGAATTTTGATTATATTTTACTTTACACACACAAAACCATAAAATGCTGTTTTACATGTTGGTATATATTATATTATCTATATAGAGCATCTATATTAGGACTACAAAATACATTATTTGAATTTCCCTGAGTCAATTAAGATCTGATGCAGGAACCACAGATATGTTCTTAAGGTGGCATTTACCAGTGGTGAAATTTTTTTATCAATTTTCTCAGATTTAGAATTTTCTCTTTTAAAATAAATTTGACTTAATTGTCATAATGCCTTAATTTAGAGTTTAAATATCAGACAGAAAAGAACTAAAATAAAATATATTTCACAAAAACTAAAACAAACTTCATATTCTGTTCACCATATCATCATCATCATCATCATCATCATCATCATCATGGTTTGCCAACTTACTGAGAGATTTCTTAGATTTTATTATTTTTAGTGGGATGTTTCATTAAAGCAACTTCAACTTTTTCAGTACAAAAATTCTCTCACTCCCACAGCTGCCTCAGGGCTTTTCTGCAGGTCTCTGTTCAGTACCATCCTCTGTTTCATCAGACAGTGTAACATCACTTACTGCAGGTTCTAATTTCCCTTGTCAAATATTTCCACGACTCTCACCTTTCCTTGAATGCCTGCCATATTAGTCATAGACTGCACTGCTTTAGTCAGGCATTTTTTAGCATCTAACCATTCCCTCTTTCCTCTGTCAAAGTGCTCTGATGACACGTTGTTGACAGCAATAATAATAATAATAATGATATTTATATGTCGTTATATGATGTTTATATGTTTTTCACTCTTTGGTAACATTTCTGCTAATAAATTTGCCCATTAAAGGAGAGGAACAGGTAGCCTTCTATGGCAATTTTAGGGGCACTGATTATACAAATGGCCATATCTCATGAAAGTGCACATCCTCATAAACAACTGGTATTCATCAGGCTGAAACAGGGTTTTGCAGCTACAGCCGTACTTCTGGTATGGTATGACCAGTAGCTTAAGATGGTCAGCTAATTTTACCAAACTTAAACTAGAAACTAGATCTGACTGATCTTGACTTGTGCTACCGTTAATGCTATGATTTTATGCGCCATTATCCCATAACTGCTACCCGTGGCTGTTAAGCAAAAGTCAGTAGTCTCACTTTAATGTACAGTGTTTTTAGTTCACCTTAAGCATCTCACTCACCTGCTAGTAGTGGCCCAGACTCTGAGTTGGTTGTTTTTGTTTCAACTATTGTCAAAGGGCATCACATTTGGGGTTATAGCTGTATAATACATACATTTAGCAACAATAAGCTGCCGTTCTGGTTTTATTTATTTTTCCCTTCTTTGTGCATTACCCCCCCTGTGAGTTCATACTGTGTAGAGGCCCAGGCTGTATAATACAGGCCTGTGCCATAGGGAGAGGCATTGGGCCAAGTCACACTCCTGCCATCCACAATCCATTCAACATGCAACACACCGCTAGAGCGTCTGTGATGCTGGAGGGAAGCAAGCACTGGTACCCTCTTAATGTTCTTTAAGCTGGGCCCAAGTGAAAAATTGCTAATGTGCAACAAAGCTCAGACCCTGGTGATCACGATGGAGGCCTTGGCACAGTACTATACTGTATTTTGTGTTTTGTCTGCCATCTGAGGGGAATTTGGTAATTACTTCTTTGTTTATGATTGCAATTTTACACCTGCCATCCCTGAACAGTGTTTATTAAAAATAATCCCACTTGTTAGGATCATTTAAAAAGGACTTTCATGCTATGTAAGTGGAACTAGCTGCATGAATCGATTCAAGTATGGCCAGAGAACAGGGGTGGGTGTTGTGGTGGGATACAGAACTTGCACCTCAGCCTACAACTGAAGCAATAAAACAGCAGTCTATTATATGATGATTTGGGGCTTTTTGCCACAGGGAGAGGCATTCACGCAAACCAAACATATGTTGTTTTTTTTGGTTCCAATCTGACCCGACTGAGAAGTTGTAGCACAGTGGGGAAGTGAACATCCACTTACCCGAGCACTCTGTCCAGCAATAAGCTGGTCATCTTCAGTCTGAACACTGGTCCTGCTGCGAGTATCATAGTCCTCCTGTTCAAAGTCAGAGTCATCTTCCAGTTCCTCTGGTGTCTGTGAGAAACACAATAGACAAAGATGGGCAAACTGTCAGAGACCAAGGCAGCAACTGGAAAAGAAACAAGAAATCATACAACTCCTGAGCTGACAGCTGAAAAGGGCAATTTTCTTTGCCTCCATGCCCTGTTGTACTGCAATCATGAGTAACAGACAGTATGCATTGACCTGTATTGTTCTTTTACAGAGTATACAGAGCCTCATCTGGATTTTTAGCTCTTACCCAACTCAGGATATGAAAGACAGAGATGTCACACAATTTAAAGAGCCAAATCTCAGAGTGAGAAATTCTATAAACATGGTTTCAGTGGGCCTATGTGTTGGGGGGAAATGGCTTGAAAAGGGGTCACATTAGAGACTAAAAGTGGAGACAGGGATGTTTATCTATATTTGAATTAACAAAACAATATTTAAATTGTTTTGTCAAACCTCTACAATTAAACCATATTTAAAAGACAAGAAAGAGCAGGATTATGTTTTAAAGATTTTCTCTGCATGCATTTACAGTACACAGTATATACATTCTGTACTTGCACAATATTTAGTTTCTGTCTTGAGATCATTGAGGATGTATCATGTTTGTTATTCCTTAATGTTACTCTACTAAAGCATAACCTCTTCTTTGGTTTTCTCTATTTTTACTGCAAAGAGAAAAACATTGCTTGCTGTAAGCTTTGTGTACAGAAGGACATATACACCGTCAGTCCACCATGTTAAAATGTCGCAAAGGGAGGAAGATCAATTTGTGGTCTCTCATCAAATAAAGAAATTGGAGTATAATTGAGTTATATTTTTGCATCTGCTAAAAGTGAGTGACTAAGTGATTAATAAGCATTTTTATTTGCCTCTGCTGGCTAAGGGGCTGTCTCAATAATGAAGATGAGTGGGTTAGCCAGCTAACTTTGGTTTCAAGGAAGGCTTGTTGATCTCATAAAGCTTGCTCAACTCTTAACTAGGGTACAGCACATCACCATGGCAACCAGTGCTGAATGGCTAAGTTGCTGCAGAGCAGGGGATCAGATCAAAACATGTATATGTGTGAAGTCATCATTCCTACATGATGCTGACATTTAAAAAAGCCGTGCATTCACAGCGCTGTCTCTTTGTAAAGAGCACTGAGTTATTCTGTCTAGACTCTGAGAATGTTGCCTTTCTGTAATGATTAATTCTATCAGAGATATAATAAATGTTTTACACAAAACCAGTGCTCACACTGAGTATAAAGCTACACAACAACAGGTTGCTAGTGGACCATAGGCTATGGGAGTAATGAATAAATTTACTGTTGTATGGGCTAGTTGCATTGATTTTCTTTATTAGTATTCCCAACAGTGATTGATCCAGCGTGGCCTGTTGCACTCATATTCATCACTGCTTAAAATCAGGACTTTGTGAATAAAGTTGTTTACCATAATAGACTCGATGAAATGGTGACTGTATAAATAAAAACTTTTTTAAAAAACACATATGTCCACTGTGCTCTAAGTATGGGCAGTGAAGAGCTTGAAACAATTTGGAAAAACATCCACATCCACTGAAAATTTGCTCCTAATAATTAATTCAAACAATTTTCAGGTCACATGGAGTTTTCGTCAAACCTTTTTATTCATCCTTAGCAGCAGAAACACCATTGCTTTGCACTTGTATTATGTTTTTTTTGCTTATATGCATTCATAAAATCACATATCCACCAGTCTATTCTACTGAACATGTTGACAATTTCGGGTACATAGTTTATTTTTTTCTTAGATTTTTTTTTGTGTGTGTTTCCATTTTTGGCCTTTGAACTAACCTTATTTCCCCACGGGAAATACTAATCTTATATTACCTCTAATTAAATACAGTGCACTTGATTTATTTAATGTTGCATATGTTTGGCTTCTTATGACAACCCTTTACCTCTTATTGTAAAGGTAACATCCAACATAATAGAGCCTACCAAGAAAGTTTAACCAAAGTTGGACCTTTGCCATAACGTAATCGGACCAGGTGCTGTGTTACACCATCACACATACCTGGTAGATTCCTTACGTGTACCTTATGCGACCTTCATCACAATGAAGCTTAAAATTATTGTTACAGTGATAACTTTCCAGATTTATATAAATCCTGTCTTATATTGTTGTGCACTGTTTTGGCATCTGATAAACCTTTAAACTCGATGATCTGTTACTCAAACCAGATTTCTTGAATTGTATTTTATCGTCTCCCTGGTGCCTGAAACAACGGTCAATGCAGATCATTACATTTTCTAAATGTGCTGTTTTTGGTCTAAACTTCCACTAAAAGTTTAACTTTCTTCGCAGGACACGCCAGAGGTCAGTTTATTGAGAATAGTGTAAACACTGCTTATACTATCATACATGTTCAATTCTTTCATTAACGTGCTTCTCTATCCCAGTGCTCTGCTCTATATGCGTGTGTGTGGGGCACATAAAGGCCAGGACAGAACTATGTTTTCAAGAACTTACATTATAACTTTAAACTCTTCTCAAGACCTGCCTCAGTTTTTAATCACTGTGGAGAATTGGTTTCTTAATCCATCGACTGCTCATAAGATCAGTGCTGTAAAAATTCTAAAGGAGCCATTACTTGGCTTAAGTGGGAGAAAAATAACACAGACACATAAAAATACATGCACAAAAAACTATTACATGTGGCTTTCTATATGATAGAGTTAGACAACAGAGAAAGCAAGGATCTTCCAAGTTGTTTCCTGAGAAAGTAATTGAACTTGGATGGGATTATGAAGCCAGCTGGTCCCGGGCAGTTCAAAGCTGCCTGTTTTACATTATTTACCAACATCAAATTATTTTCCATAATTAGATTTTTTTCCAGAGCGGCACTGGGAAACCTTCCAGCCTGCATAAAGTTGAATAAATGAATTACATGGTGAAGAGAGAAGGGCCAGTTTGGGTGAAAAATGCAGATACTGTAACATCAGAGTGAGTATGTGAGGCAGCAGAGCTGCTGTTGTCATGTTGTTATGCAGCATTTCTGTCATGACGTGCTGTAAAATGATCTGCCAGCCTTACAAAACAGATCATGAGACAGGTGTGATATCTCAAATGTGAATTCTATTGAATTTTTGATTTCAATTAGGTTTTTCTTCGTCCTTAGGCCAGATATATATTGTTATCAGAGAATTTCCACCATCATCTATGATAGCCAGCAGCACAGTTTGCTCTACCAATAATGTCCCACAGATGTGTAGCCAAAATGGCAAAGAGGCAAAAAGTGTCTGAGTGTGATAAATGTGTAAAGTTCATAAGGGCGTGAATCCAGTAACACAGGATGTGTTATCCTCACAGGTTTATGTATGAATGCCCTGGTGTGTCTATCTTTTATTTTAAAATGATCAATCAGAGGAAAACTACTGTATAATATGTGGAGTGAAGCAAATGTAGGTGGCAAAAAAGTATATCATCCAAAGAGGCTTAATACAGACTCAATGACTGACTATTCAGCAACACCAAGAAATAAACAAATTACTCAGATGTCTACGTTCACAAAATACCCAAACAAATGATTTAAATATATGCAGGAAACCAGAAATGAATTACTGCACTTGGTCTTCATCAGCATTTCCAAACACATTCATTTCTGTCTAACTCTTGCTGAACATTTAAACTGTTTCACAGTCGTTCAGCGAGTGTGTTGGTTTTGCTCTCTTAGAGGAGGGAACGGACATACCCTTATCATGAGGACAGCTTTCCTGATGTCACGGACGCCATCGTAGACCAAACGGGACGCATCAATGAACTCATTCTCCTCAAAGGCCTGTGGGGGGTTCGTACTCAGCGCCTCGATGGCTACCTCCACTTGTTCAGCAAAACGGGGCATGACTGCGGGGAGAAAAAGGTAAGGGAGGTAGAGAGAGACAACAAAAAGGAATATATGAGAGTCAGGTGTATCACATTGTTTGTAATCTGTCTTTTCCGAATGAGTAAAAGCTAGCTAATTAAGTAATTAGCACTCTAATTAGCTAATTAGCTTCCTCTCTTCTTTCTCCTCTTTTTTTATTTAGTTAAGTCATATGCCATTTAAAAAAAAGAAAAGGAAAATGGGAGGGTGAAAGCACAATTACTGGTGTGTAGTTTCTCTAAGGACATGATCACAACCTTTTCATCTGAAATTGGATAGCAGTGGGGTCCCGCTGTACATCAGTCTATGCTCACTTGCGCACTTCATGTCTAAACCTCTGTGTAAGCGACAATATGCCATTCGCACTCTGCACACCAATTAACTATTTCACCTTGCCTTACCCAACAGGAAGATTGGCCTGTCTGTCACAGATCTGTTTGTGTGTATGCTGGTGGTTGGCATGTCGAAGTGTGTATGTGCGTGTAAGAAAATGGCTGTGTGCTCTTTAGTGTTACAATACAAGGACGGTAACTTGCAAGCTCAGCCTGTCAAATCACAATGCCCATGAAGGGAAACAAAGTCATCAAAGTCTGTCGAGCCAAACAAAAGGCAAGCAACAGAAGAAAAGTCCCTATTGACCATAAAAATGGTTGGGTTTTTTTTTTTTGTCAGTATCAATTGGCCAGACCTGATGGAAGAGCTTTATGCTCTTTTTGTGTTCAAATGAATTGTGCTGAATGTGAATAGACATTATTAAATATTCAAGAATACGGACTGAATGTTTGAATATTTAGCAGGCTACCTTGCTACATAATCTCCTGTTGAGTCATAATAATTGAATGCAGAGTTTAATAATGTGCTTTTCTTGTGTGCGCTGCAGCAAATTATCATAAGAAAAGCTGTGGTTTACCTGGACAGACAGTCGCCAGCCAGAAAATGCCAGTCTTCATACACTATTATATCTATGGGGGCTTTTTTCAAAAAAACACCAAACGCTTATAACTATAAACCATGACTTGTGCTTCTAGTCCACTACTGTACAGGTATCCTTTGAATCCACAATAAACACAAATGCACAGAAATGACAGAGAAGACAGAGAGAGATACAGAGAAATAATAGAACTGACTTTTTTGTTGATAATCCACCACGGTCCTGCTCTTTTGACATGTTACAAAAAGCTGCTTTGTAAATAATAAACAACTTTGTATACATAGAGAGTGGGGTTTTCAGAGAGTGGATATTTGATTTCAGACAGCGCCATTTTGAGATGAGAAGACAGGTCTAACGAGGACAGAGCGATAGGAAAAGAAAACAGTGGAAAAGGCAAATAAGGCATGGCAGCTTGGCTGGTGAGCCTCCACCAGAAACCCAACTGTGTGACTTTATTACTATTCTCCACACTTTCCTCCCCTCTTACACGCAAAGTGAACTAAATCAATTAGCCAGCTTGCACTAAAGGTGTATCTGCAGTATACTTATTTGTCTGATATAAAACATAAGCTATATTTCACCAAACATAAAAGGCACTACAAAAAGTCTCTCTCTTTTTCTTTTCATTTTTAATTCAGTTTAATCCACTTACTGGAGAAGCGTAAAATAGGCTTTTGGGAATTGCTGGGAAGGCGTTTTAAATAGAAATATTTAAATGTTCTCCAAGCTCTTAATGAGCAAAGTTGCTGATGGTAAGGAGCAATTTCACTCATTCCAGTTGAAAAATGATGAAGGGAATTAAATGTGACCATGTAGGAATGGATTTTTTTCACCCTCCAGGCTTAAGCATAGTTTAAGTAAGAAGTTATGGAAGTACAATGAATGCTTAAAAACCTCACAGAAAAGATGGCGTGCCCCTGTGAGGTGTTTAACAAGCACAACCTGCACGTTTTTGATGCCTAAACCTCAATTTCACACAAAGACAACTCAATTTAGAGAATATGCATGTATATGCAGATAAAACCTACATTAACACAAGTTAATGCAGAATCAGTGTTGTTTTTACAGCGTTTTTACAGCGTTGTTTATACATCTTATTATGTCATGCTATGCTATAACAGTGGTATACGTTTCTGTTTCTGTTGTATATATTTCACAGTATTGTATTGTATATAGTGTGTGCACAGTGCTGCACATACAGTATATCATATATAACACTAATATATCATTATGAATCCTGTATATATTATTCATACTAACGTCAATACACCAAACTTAAAATTATGCACAAGACATTTACTGTAGAATTTATTGTAGAATTACAAAAATTGTGGCCATAAAAAGTGCTTCACTTAATAAAATCGTAACAGCTTCAAGGATGGTTGGTATAACCACACAATGAATGTATATGTAACACTGTCATACAGTGTGGGAAAAAAAAACTTTATGCACAGAGAGATCTGAGTGAATGTTGAAGGTTATAAGATTAAGACTTTGCACTCCTGCTTTTAGTCGGCTTACTGCTCCGCTCTCCTACACTCTAACCTTGGTTAAAATGTTTCACCTACCTCCACATACTGCAGCGCTACTCTCATAGCAATTTCCTCATCAGCACTCTCTCCTAACTCCCACCTCTATTTATGCACTGATTAAGAGACCTTTCCTCCTCTCTTTGCAAGCTATGAGTTTGCCATCTGGTTCCCATTCTGGCTAAAACCTCTTTTCCTGTCATTAAAACAATGGATACAAATTTGAAGAGGGACTCATCCTGCTCAGCAACTCTGCACTGTACACCTATAGGCTGTACAAGGAGGCCATTTTGAGTATTAAAGGAGCACTGATTCACTCTGCTATTTGCCCTTAAATACTAATTGCTTTCTTTCTTCTCTAAATTAGTTGTCATTTATAAGTATTTTGATTAAAGGTTTTAAAATAAATACTCAATATTCATAGTAAGTTGCTTTTAGTCTGACCAGCCACAAAGTCTGGCCTTCAGAGCTATTATTTTAAAAGTAGACTAAAAGTGTTTTAGCAGTAGACAGTGTGAAGTGTCTTTACTTCTATCCCTCCGTCTCTGCTGCACTTCTCTTTAGTGCACTTGATCCACTGATTTACAGGCATGACGTGTGGGTGGCAGTGTGAGCATGTGTGTTATTACTCACTGCAAAACCCTGGCTAAATCCCATTTACTGTGCCCCGATGTAATAACAAGGACCAACGCCACCCAGCCTCTCTAAATGGCACCCTGACTTAGGCCATATATCAGTTTTTTAATCTACCCTCTCCAGGCACCACATTAATGATCGACTTTAAAATTTGTCCCCCTTTTTTGAGGAGAAGATTAGTTTAAACACAGGGAGTTAGTGGGCAGAAAAGTGTCTCAGGGAAGAATGAGGGAGAGGGGAAAAGAGAGAGAAGCCATAACCACTTTCCCATTAGGCTATTGATTTCTCTCCCTCTCAAGGACACGCTTCAATCCTGGGCCCATGTGTAGTCTGTCTGTCAGGAATCTATGGCTCAGCTTTACACAGAAGAGTTGTGTGCCTTGGCTGGCAGTATCTGGCCTGGCTCTAAATCTGACCACACTCAATATGAGAAAGATGGATGGGCAAATTGAGACAAGGTCAAAGGGCAGGTAGTTGTGATAAGCGTCCTGTGTTGATGTGGCAGCTGTCAGAAAGACAGGCAAGTGGTTGCGATTGGCATGAGTGGCCGCGGGCATAAACACAGGCGCAATCACATAAAACCATAAACAGCCAACTAAAAGACACACACACACCCACACACACACCCACAAACACCCATAGGCACAGGATAAATGTTTTACACATGCACACCCTGAGAAAAGGAAAAAAAAGGGGACCACATCAATGAATTCCACTAAAATCTCTGCTCAAATCGCTTAGTGAAATCCTTGGTGACAGCTATTGATTTTTTGGTAGAGTCTAGTTAATTGGACTCAGTACCCTCTAAAAAGTGTGTGGTCCTATATCCTTTTCCTTTGTTCAGCTACAATTAATCATCTTTCCCCCAGCTATAGATTTCTCCTTGACTGTGTTCAAATCCATAGACATCAGGCCTGTGAGGACTGAGGGGAGAGGGAAGCAAAAGTTCACAAGGATCAATAAGTGCTTTATGGTCCAGATCAGATGTGCATGGTAGCCCTTAAAAACCACAACTACCACTAAGAGGGAAACAGGAAGGGGAAACACAACAGCTCTTCATCAAAGAGAAATATAGAGCCAATGAAATGCTGGTCTTACACAGTTGCCGGTTCCCCGCCTTAACATCTCAATTAGCACCCACAATTGAGTGGACACGAAGCCTCGTTAAAATTTAAGACAGCAGTCCTCCTTAAGGCCATGCAGCCAGTATGACTTGCTTATTTGCTGCATCTGTATAGACTATATCATCCTAGCTCTGACCTTAAGGTGGAGTCACACAGGAAGCTGGGCATCCTAAAATTGTCTGCTTGTGGCTGTGTCCATCATCTTGTCAATCTAAAAGCAGCAGCTGCAGCTGTATATCTGGAGAGGCACCGCTGTGTTTGGGTTCACAAGTTCTGAAGGTTGGGGCAGCTGCATCTGACTAATAGGACACTTTTTTAATGTCAGCATGTTCCACAAGGTGAGGCAGTTTGGTCAATTTCAGAAAAGTTGCACAAATGACAACCTGCTAGGAAAAGAAAAGTAGTTGCAGCAGTCTAGACCTGCAAATGGAGACATGCTAATGTTGTAATGTTAATTTCGTTAATGAAAACTGTGACTAAACATGTTCGTCAACAACCTTTTTTTTTTTCCATGACTAAGACGAGACGATGACGAGACGGTACCGACGTCATTAAACACTAACTGTCACTGCATCAACGTGCAATACTTGATGAAAAAAGATGAGACTAAAATGTAGTTTAAGAAATAAAAACTTTATGGAGGAAAATAGACTTCAGGTCATGTTTATGTGTATATAGTGTGAGTGAAACACGAGCCGTTATGTGGGCCGTGTAGACAGCTGTATTGATTAAAATAAGAGTGTATAACTTTACCTTTCCTTATCATGGTTGTTGTTATTCAACAAACTTTGCCTTGTTTAACCTTTAATATTGATGCCATGTGAAGTAGTTTGCTAGACAGCAATTTTGTTAACCTTATTGTTAACATCCACCTCAGATCTGTTTATTTAATTTTTTTAATGCAAGCGTATTACAATTGGTGTGTGTACAGTATTCTTTTCAATTTTATTAGGCTAACTCATTTTATTCTGTTGTTCAGAATAGAAAGGTCAGTTTGAAACATTTTGAAACCGAAAAACTGGTTTCAAAACGTTTTATTGTCTGTACAGCTCTCATTGTTTTATAATAGATTTAAAGAGAGTTTTGGGCCTCAGTTGTTGAATCATGTTGGTTCAAAATAAACAAATCAGAACATGTTCCATGTCTGGATGTATTCCTTCAACTGATACCATCAGACCAGACACCCTCTGCAAAGCTGCATTCTTAATCATTCAACCTTTTTTTATCAGATAATAAGATAAAATCTTATGTGAAATAAGTTTGACTAGAATGACAAAGATTATTGGTTTTGGCTAGATTGACTGCAATGTTCAATATTATCTGATGGCTAAAAAGGACTAAAATGTCAACAGTTTTCATTGACTAAAACTATACTGAAATACTTTGACTAAGATAAGACTAAAATGCCCAGAATTTTGGTCAACTAAAACTAAAAAAAACAGGATGAGGTTGACTAAATATGATAAAACTAACAAGGACACGTGACACAGGACTAAAACTAAATAAAAAAAATAGCTGACAAAATGAACTATCATGTTGCCACTTACAGACAAAGAATGTCCTAGCTGCTGAGGTTTTAACAGACTACCATCTGCAGGAAAAACGTGTAACAGCTGCAGTTTATTATATATAAGCGGCTTTTTCTTTGTGCTTGCTTGAGGTTTGACATTTACAACTTGTACCCCTTGCTTGTCTAAATAAAATAATGAATTAAACTGGAATATCACTGTGTCACACTTACCTGCACTGAATATTAAATACTTCAAAAGAAGCATGGGCTTGTGGTTGTAAAACATACGTTTTAAAACATAAGTGGATTTATAATTTATTTCCTTTTTGAATTGAATTGGACATGGCATTCAACAACGTCAGGCACCTGACCATCAGGCAAAGAGTCAATTGTCACAAATCCAGCACTAACTATTCTGCCAATAATTTATTTCAGTAACACTCATTTGTGTAGTTGAAACCTTCAGCACTGAAAACAGTATTCAACTCACACAGTTAATTTCCTGGTATTGGTTTTCTTTGCCCTCTGCATCCCACCACCCCTGTTATTTTTCTTTGGACAAATAAAATCTGGCACTCACACTGAGAACAGTGTGAACTCTGTACTCTTCCCAGTAGAAAGCTGCTCCAGTTAACAAAAGTCTTACATTTTGCAGGTTGAAAATCAAAAATCTAAAACAACACCCAATAAACAGCAGCTATAAAAAGAAAAAAAAAAGAAAAACTGTAGCTGTAACACTCATGTCTAGAAGTCCTCAAATTCTGTTGATATTACTTTTGCCTTTAGGTGGTGCAGGTTGGACCAGAACCTGAAAGATCTGAACCTGCTGGAGCTGCAGCTATGCAATTATATGATATTATCCAGGCTTGGTTTCATATTACTTTGCACCAGTGACACTGGGTGCTACAGGTATTATCTCAGAAAAATATATATGTTATCAGTGAAATCCTTATCTGGAGATGAAACCAAAATCTCTTGTCATATGTTTGTTTTAATGCAGCCTACAGTGTAGTTTCAGCAGGTTCCAGTATAAACTGTACAAAGTGCAGAACAGTATTTCAATGTGTAGGTGGTTGAACAAATCCATACAGGCTGCTGTTGGCTATGTTTATTCAACAACTTCAAAAAAAATCGATGCTATCATGGTAGAGTAAGTTTTGCATGTAAAACTTTGTAAAACTTACATCACATGTACGTGTTGAAAAAAGTAAAGAATTCTCAAGTGCAGTGAAAGTGTATAATCTCACAAAGGGAAAAGGCTCCTGTAAAGTGACACTAAATCAAAACTGTATGTGTATCCTGCTCCAAGTCTGAAAAATACCAAGACTCCACCACTCAGGATCTACTGTACTTATTGGATTTTTTTCTCATTCCTGTCTCTGTTTTTATTAGGAATGAGCTATGTTTAAAACACTTGGGCTGGCTTTTCATTGTAAATCATTTGGTTTACATTATGATGTTAACTACAAAAAGCAAACTTGATAAAGGAAAATCAGTGGGCAATCGATATGATGCTGCGACATCAACAGTTATTCATTTGTTGTTCTCAGTAACGCTGACATAATGTGTCTGGGTTCCTGCTGACTCTAGAAACAAGCTCCATACTCCATGGACGATTAATAGAACAGCAACATCATTATACAATCTTAGTGTGTGACAAGGTTATGGTCATACGAAATTGACCTTAAGTGTCCACGAGATACTGCCACTGTACTTCATCAATTAATTACCCCAATCAATTAAACTGAATTATGCAATAATAGAACAGAATGTGCTTAAGATACCATATAACCAGTACTGTAGGTAGTCCATTATGGTGGATTTGCCAGAAGAGGGGCTCAGACAGATGGCTGTGTGAAAACACGTGACTCACCTAATGCTGTTTGCGACTTATCAGCTATCAGGGAGGGTAGCTGATTGTGTCTCTCAATTATCCTGGCAGATGAAAGTAACGAGAGAAACAATAGATATACCGCCTCGCTAAATGGGCTCTAATGGGAGAGATGGCAGCGGGGGAGGGATGGCTGGGCGAGAATGGAGAAAAAGTAAGAATGAGGAGGTGGCGGCTCGGGTAAAAGACGGATTGTGGTCCGATTTGATTCTTGGGGACAGGTAATTGCTAAATTATTTCTTTCCTTTCATCCTGCGTTTTTTGTTTTTCCACATTTCATAAAGACATTATTTTCCTGAGAAACTTTTTGTTAGTGCTTACCTTAAAAGTAGGCACTAACAAAAAAAAGTTTCACAGGAAAATAAAGACAGCAGAGTCGCTTTAGACACGGCACATGTTGACTTAATACCTTGAACAAGATTGTATTGATGACAAGAAACACTGACTAGTTTGATTCTCAATCTGTTTTGTACACAAACAAATCTCTTCTACCGATACATATTCAGTATGAACTGGATCTCCACTGCTTTCCTGGTTCCAGGAAATAGCCACAACCCCACACTCTGTGACACAATGTTACACAATGTTACGGATGGTGACTGACTGATGTGTTTATAGATTTTTGCAGGTGTATTGTAAAAAATAATACACATTCCATATACATACACCATATGTCATATAAACTCCATGCTACCATTAGTTATCAGCTTAATATAGCCTTCAACTTAATATTTCAAAAGAATAAGGAAGCATAAATTGCTTACTTGTGTGCAACGCATATTCAAAAAACTGAAATACTCAAAAATTGGATATAACTAAGAGTTTAGTCTTTACTCCCTACTGCGTCCTAACTTCCAATAAACTGTGAAAAGTATTCAGTCATATTGTGGAGGAGCCAATCTTCACTTATGGTGGGACTGAGATATGTTGGCCCAGTATCTGGTACGCCACAGGGCTAAAATGGGGTCTCCTGCAATGTGCCGTGACACAGAAGCCGTACAAGTGATGGAGAAAAAAAATAACAGATGAAAAATGGTTGGGAGGCACGAGCGGCAGAGGAGTGAACAGGTGGTGTCCATGGTTTGTGTTAGAGCCAAGACGCTGATGGAAACTGTGGGATACTGAGCATCCAGGCAATTAAGGTGTGTCTGTAAGTCACTGACCAGACTGGGAACCTAACGTAAGTGCAAGTGTGTGTGTGTGTGTGTGTGTGTGTGTGTGTGTGTGTGTGTGTGTGTGTGTGTGGTAGACTGCTCCTCATTAAAGTAAATTGACTTACCAACAAGCTTATAGCAAAATATTTGATGCAAGCATAATGCGAGGGTGAAGGATATCGCATTCATCTTTGCAACACACTGCAATACATTAAAGTGTGACTCCTTGTGCCACACCAGGTTTGTCTACAGTACACTAACCGGTCTCAGACAGGAGCTTGATGGACTCCAGCACACGCTCAGTGTAGACCCCAGGTTCGTAGTTCTCCATCTCAGCATTAATGATGTGGACCACGCGAGCAGCTCGGCCCCGGATGGCTCCAGCGGTTCGGTCTAGAGTGTCCACGTCTCCCTCTTGCAGAGCAATTACGCATTTGTTGACGTCCTCAAGGATGTGGTTCTCTTGGGAGAGGCAGAAAAGAAGGACAGTGGATGGAATTGCAGAGGCCCGAGGATTTATTTTGTTGGAAAAAATAATGTTTGTATAATATTTGTATTTTTCACAAAACAATACATTTTCCTTATAAATAAAGATCAGTCATTTGTGCTTATGATTAATATTATAAATTGCTAATGCAAAGAGAATTGAATGTAATAATGTTGTCTCCTTCAGTGTAAATGAGTTGTCTTTTATATAACTCTGAAATTACAATTTAGTAAAAGAAAAAGACATATTTTCCTTAAAAAGAGCCAATAAATTCACCAGATTATAATGTTAACGTCCCCCTCCACTCAAAAATATGTTTTCCTTCTTGTTCCTAGAGTTGGATGTTTGAGCTTCACTCTGCAGAATGACGTATGTGCAGAGTTTGACACTGGAAGGCTGTTTTCACATTAATCTGCAGAAAGTGGAAAGTTTGTCTGAGCTCATTGAAAATCCAATTTTAAGGGGTGGGCCTACGAGGAGGATTTGTGACAAATAGTTTGGAAGCCAGTTCTGGTCCAATATGAAACTTGAAGCCTCCAGCGCACATACACTGAGAACTGACTTTTCAGTGAAGTAGGAAACATCTTGTGTCCAAGCAGTTAAACTTCTGAAATTAAAAATATTTATTTATTCATAGATTCTGGAATTTTTAATGAGGGAGAAGCAGTAGATGTAATTTTAAGGATTTGAACAAGATAATTGAACTTTTTTTGTGGAAAAACCACATCAGACACACATTATTATGGACGGGATCTTTAACAATTAATGTTGATAAATAAATGTCAATTAATGTTAAGTAGATGACAAACTCCTTATAGATTTACCTTTATCTGGTATATTTTTTTCTTCATACAATTAAATCCTGAGAGTTTGACAAATGTTTGGGCATAAAACAAAACACAAACAAACGAAACAGCACAAACCACAGATTGAGCAAAACAGACATCAATTTGTTCTCCGATTGGTTTGCTGTCTGCGGTTTAATTACTGTTTTTCTCAGATTTTTTGTATGTTTTTTTTCTTTTGATTTTCTCATGACAAACCCCTTCAAGTTAATATTTGAAACACAGTCAATAAAGAAGGCAACTGTGAGTGAAAATTAGGAACATGTGTGTAATTTGCGTCAATTAGCCAATCTGTGAAGATTTTTTTTCTGTATTGCCTCATACCTGACACAGAAAGGAAGTCATCCACAGAGGTGATGTCATCCACGGCTTCGGTCAGGATGCGCACTTGCTTCTCCCACTGGTCCTTGAAGACATCCATGTTGTCCTGGGCCACTTTGCTTTGAGGGCGGGCGGCCAGAGTGAGTGCAGCGTTGATAACCTACCATGACAGAAGAGTAAACAGTGTAAGCATGTACAAGTACAGTGTACAGTATTACCCTTCCTGCTGCTGTGGCTCCGATACGTGGTTGGGAGGCGTCTGGTTTTATGCTAGCCTGTTTCAACTTAGCCTGGCTCGTAGCTGGTAACAAGCTTTTCTTTAGAGTCCGGACCAACTCTGCAGTGAAGAACAGGGACTTTATTTCCGTACAGCAGTGAACATAAAGCACAGCCTCTCAGTGACATACTGAGCTCTTTTATTGTTAACTACAGTACTTCACTCTCTTAACATTCTGCAACTCACTGTGGCTGCGGCTAAAAACGCACTCTGACTCTGAGGGAATACACACTTCCCACACACCCGCTAGACTACACCACACACACAGGTTTCCCACAAGGCCACCTTCCTGAAGGAGAATAAGCTATTTTAGGCTTTGTGGATTCACAGAAAATACGTGTTAGTAGTATCAGTTCTAGGGCTGCAACTAACATTTTTTTTATTATCGATTAATCTGCAGATTGTTTTCTCAATTAATTGACTAATCATCAAAAAACAGTAAACAGTAAACCTTCACGATATGCTAGAGCACAAGGTGATGTCATTAAATGTCTTGTTTTGTGACCAAAACCCCAAAATATTAAATTTACTATAATAAAGACCAAGAAAAGCAGCAATTCTTACACTTGAGAAAACAATAAAATGTTTGGCATTTTTGCTTGAAAAAATTACTTTTAAACTATTGCAATTAATTTTGTTTTTATTGACTAATCTAATGAGTTCATTGTTGGTTCTTCATCTTTTTATGGTATTTGTTGACAATGAGAAAAATATAGAATTACAGATACAGTTTTATACTTGCATCGTCAGGAACATATGTTGTATTAAAAAGTAACAAAAATATGTGTTGTCCAGAAGACCATTATTGCAGTTTGAAGAGAGCAAGGTCATCTTTTCCAAAAAAAAAGGCAAGAGTCTGATCTGTGTCAGAGAGAACATTTGGCTTTAAGCCAAAAGATCAACACAGGATTTTGAAATGGTGAAAACACAAAAACAAAAAGCTTTGTTAAATGTGGGCAAATTATATTTTTTAGATTAGTATCATCCTGCTGAGCCTCACTAACATCAACAGATTTGTACTTAAGAACAGTCTCTCACCATGACAGCTGGCATGCGTGCCTTTAACCAGAAGATGCATGTTTTTTTTCCACCTTGTTCTTCATCACTTGTTTTCACACTTGAGTCAATTTAGTCAGATTTAGAAAAAGAGACACTGGACATAGCTGAGGTTGTGTATTTGTGTGTGGTAGGGGTGTAACGGTACACAAAATATACGGCTTGGTATGTACCTCAGTTTTGGGGTCATGGTTTGGTATGATTTTTGGTCCTTTATTTGGAGAAATGTAAACATCCAACAACAGCTCATTGGTCAAAACTATTACTGAAGCAGTTTAGTTGCTTCAGTGGAAAAGAAAAACAACTTTTCTGTTTCTTGCAAGGACACCTAAGCAGATTAATAAACAATTTTGACAGTAATTGTTTGGGTCACAGAGTGTATTCTTCATACGACTGCATGCACCGAACCGTAAAGTCTGACCGTGACGGGACGACTTCACGTACCGTTACACCCCTAGTGTGTGGAGATGTGTGTGTATATGCATGTATATGGATAAGAGTTAACTCTACCCAGAACAGATGGAAATATCTCTCTTTGTTCCACCTCCTCTTTGTTGCTTCTTCCCCAGTCACAAAGTCTGTGTCTATTATGTTTTTGTAAGCTGTCTGTGTTGAGCATTGCCAAGAGGTATCAGGAGATGGTTTCTCCCCAAGTTTTCTAAGTGAGTGGGTCTCAGCAGGTGTGCACAGAAGGGCCTGCACATTAGATCCTGAATCTTAAATTCAACCTTCCTTTCTCCATTTCTCTTATCTCTTACTATGTTGGGCCCCATGTGAATAAGGCCTACGGTTAACCTTGGAAACAATAGATCGATTTGAACTTCCTCCCTTTGCTTGCATCCTGAGAAACAGTGCTACAAGATCCTCCTACACATTATTCATAGATCTTTCTCCCATTCTGCCAACCATGATTCTTTCTCTTTCTCTCATTCCTAGCTATTCTAATTTCTAAAAAATCTCTAAATTTACCCCTTTAAGATGAATTTAGGAGAGTTCACAACTACCAAAACATTTTGACTTTTTAAGTCCTTACCTGTGGACATAGGCTGTCAATTTGGGTGGCAGCCATTCGAACCAACTTCACACCCTCTTCATTGTTGGAGATGGAACAAGCCAGGTTAGCCACCTGAATAAAGAAAACAAAGACAGGACAAATTGCTTATAACATGAAGTCCAATTTTTTTTTTTACCTGAAGGTTGAGAGGAAAAAAATATGGCAGACACTCATGCTATTTTTCTTCTGTGAAGTGTGGAGTAGGTACATACAGTAGCTATATTGATACTGTATATAGGTAGAGCACATTGTAGGGTTTCTGTATAGCTATCTGTGCATGAAAGGGAACAATTGTCTCAGAAAATCATTTTTGGGGCAGACAATGTACTGCTTAATTGCTGGGCCCCTTATTCAACGCAACAACACTCCTGCTCTTGTTTTAAAAGCAGATCGCCGGCATTAGATCAGACCACACAGGTGGCAATTTCATTTTTGTGCTGGACAGTTGGCGGAAATAAAAAGATGAGCGGTGGATGACATAGATCTAATGTTTGTCTAACAGATGACCATTTTCACAGGCACATTATTGCAGTGTCATTACTACTGAGAGCATGTATGTCAAAAATGCTTGACAAATAGTAGAGTGATTCATTCGGATTCAGAATGGACAGGTTCACACGGTTCAATATGTATACAGAAAGCCTCAATAGGTTGACATTTTCAGCATGCTTGTGATGCATGACTAGCATGCTTAAATCATTGTGGGGTTTGGTGGTGGACAGAGGTGCTTTATTGTATAATTAAGTTGCCAGATGTTTTTTTATTTATTTATGGAACGGCCCTTAGTTTGATTTATGTCTGTCTTTATATTAAGGTATCATTTCTTGATAACAGTTTTCAACCTGACTCATTTAGAGCTACAATAATATCTCATAATAAGTTTCAAAAAATGAACTGTGGATAAACATGTTTTCTATCTGTATGCAGTATATCATACAATTGGGTCAAAGAGTTAAAAAAACAGAAAGAAAAAAAAAGCATTAGAGGATGTAGAAAATATCTGAAATCACCACTGGCACATCTCTTGTAATTTCTTCTTGACAGAACACACACACAGACACACACACACACACACACACACAGTATCACTATATTTCACTGTTAATTTTCATAACTTCAAACTCCATATAATCCAATACCATCCCTAAGTAAATCAGATTTTAGAATGAAGCCAGGCTTTGAAACTGAGCTAAACAGACACATGCCTGTTGGCAGCAAAAGGTGCCAGTCTGTATTAGCACTTCTAGTGCTCACATGTCACTGTTTGAGGCAAATTGAGGTAAATCAAATTTGTGTTAGAGGACTCTTGCTTAGAGCTCCGTCTCTTTACTCATGACAGCAATGAGCACATTGATGGATTGCAGTCCTTTATGTGAAGCTGTGTGTGGATGTGTTTAAAGTGTGTGTGTGTGTGTGTGTGTGTGTGTGTGTGTGTGTGGATGTGTTTAAAGTGTGTGTGTGTGTGTGTGTGTGTGTGTGTGTGTGTGTGTGTGAGAGAGAGAGAGAGAGAAGAAGACAGAGTGTGATTGAGAGTCTGTGTGAGTGGCTGCATGCAGAGGATTTGTTTGAAAAACATACAAAGCATAATTCCATCATAATTTAAGTTCCCTGCATTCACTTCATGTTTTACAATAAACTATACAGAGCATTTCCCAGAACCTTAACTACATTATAACATATTTGCAATTTTCTCATTGTCTTTGCAAAGTCAATTTTAAAATAAATGCAGTGTTGTTTCTAAACAAATACTCCCAGTTAAGAAAAGGGTCGGCCAATTTCAGCCATGATTGTTTAAAATGTAGTTATATTTTTCTTTTAGTTTAATGGTCTATAGCTGATGGAAGCATCATGCTTTGGTTTTATCTTGCTGGCTTGTGACTGTGACAGAACACTTGCATTGTATTAGCATGTAAAACTCTCCCATCTTGTCACATCTTGTCTCATACATGCACACATTAATGTGACATGGATGAATCGACCTATTTTCTGAATATTTAAGTTGTGATATTTTTGCTTATACGACTTGGTGCAAGACTGCAGGCGCCGAAATTTGCTTTTAATAATAAAGCCTTCATGTGTCATTTGTGGTGGCACCATAAAATAACAGGCTTTCAAAAAGTAGGACAAAGGTGAAGCACTTTTTCCATTTACCTCTTTTTCCAATTACAATATAATTGCAGTACTTGAACAGTAGAAATCAAGTCTTTTCTCGCCGTCTTTATCCACTTACATAGTTTTCTTTCTCTAGCTCTGCTCAGGCCCAGTGGCCCTCTGACTGCTGCAGTGGGCCCATGTAAAGCAAAGGGGCAGAGGGCTTTCTGGAGGCTGGAAACATGCCCAACAGGCCCACTCCCACTCCCTCTTACCCAACACAGAGAGCTGGGCCCGGGCCAATGCTGCAACATCCAGCCAAATCTACTAATTGCAATTATCTAAGGAAGTGCTTCTCCTTTGAGGTTTTGGTTTTGTTTTTTTTTTCCAAAGAGAGGAGGGAAAAACCAAGACAGAAGGTTTGAGACTACACCACGCAAGCCTAATGCTGATACGGTCAAGGATGTTGGAACAGAATACACAATTCAAAGAGGTGTGTGTGTGTATGTGTGTGTGTGTGTGTGTGTGTGAGAGAGAGAGAAAAGGAGCAGTAGAGAGAGATCCCCGCTGAATGCCCATTCTTCATTTTAGCCTCGAACAAAGAACTATCGATTTTGTCCTTTTGCTCTGCTCTGGATAATCACTTCAATTCTAATTTGATGAAGGTTTCCACTGCAGTTGGAGAGATGGGCATTCTCATGTATGCTATCTAAATCACCTAAATGGAGCTGAGTGACTGAAAATAGATCTGATAGTGTCATTTTTTTTTCTTTCTTTCTTTTTATGCAGGGGGTTGTTACTGAGGTCCTAAAATCTATTGACAGGAAGCTTTGATGGTGGTAATATATTAAATAACATCTTAGCAGTCTGCCTTTATTGCTATTTAGCACTGTCTGCATACAGTGCACATAATCAGTGTATCTTCATGTAATCTCATGAGTCTCCGCTGTTGCATTATTTCTGATGTAATGCCTAAAACTTATCTCATTTTTCCCCTTTTTTGAACCTTCTTGTTTAATGTTCTTGTATTTTTTCAGAGTGGCTGTGCCAAATAGCGGGGAAGCTGAGCCAGAAGAAGACTTTTTTTTCCACTCAGGATGGTCAGTGCCCCCCCAAACCACACTATTTCTACAGCCATTTCCAGTGGCTACACAGCACAAACCCTTCCAGTTACTCTCAGGAGCGACTAATAGAGCGGGTGTCAGCCGAGGTGCTGGGAACAACAGCTCCTCCTGAGGCAGAGGCAGGAAACAGACTTTAAAAAGCAGAAGAATGACGGTGGAAGAAGCAATCAGTGGGGATGACATTTTAAGTTATGTGATGTAGGACAGAAGCACTTTGTTCTATTAAAAGACTGTCATCTGAATTGTTACAGAAATGGTGTTGGTGGTGGGGTTCATTGACATGGGCTAAAGGGTCGTGTTATAGCCCTTTCAAATACACACAACTGCAATCTCTCATTGCTCTTTTTCTGCCTCTCTACCGCTTATGCACACATACATGAGCACCGACATACACTCACAAACACCCACACCCACACACACACACACACACACACACACACACACACACAAGGTAAATAAATCAGTCTGTCAACATAGATGGAGCCGAACATATAACAGGGGAATACAGTATGCAGACTGTGAAACAATTACAGGCCTACTCTCACAGGAGTACTTCTACTTGTTTTAGTCATGAGCTGTCAGCTCCCAGCAGTGACACCTGTACACACATTGCATGGACCGGAGGTGACAGAGACAGGTTAAGGTGCATGACACTGGGTAACGCCAGATGTCAAGGTTGTGTGAGGTTCAAGTCTACGGGGGATATAAAGCAGCAGGAGTTGAGGACCTGCTGGGACTGACTATGAACCACGCCTTTGAAAATCAATCCCTATTAAGGAGTGGAGTGCGTATTGCCTCAGGAAGAATGCCCGCCGGGCTCGCAACAACATCAAAAGACATTCCAGACCTTGCAGCATATTAAACAAGAAAAGTGTGAAATAACAAGAACAAAAGCAATAGATTTTGAACATGTTCGCCATGATAGTGGCTGTAATGTCTACACTTCTACAGCTCAGACAAATCTTCAGTCAAAGGCACTTCTTGATTGAGTTATTTGTAATTTTCAGAACAATAAATATCACACATCACAACCTGTGTGAGACATAAAATGATTTCCTGATTGGGTGACATCAGTATGTTCACGAGTGTTCATAGAAAGAGTAACAGGGGATGCCATTTTCATAAAAACTTCAGTTGTACACTATTTCATACTTAGTAAAATATACTGGAAAACAATCAGTCTAATGTTTATTTTTCTTGCATGGTGAGGATACAACATGATCTGAAATTAGGGAACAGCTTTGTGTGTCATTTTGATTACTGATTGCTGTTTAATTGCTCCCTCTGCTACCTTTTTCCATCTCCCCACCCACCCTCGCCTGTGAGACAAAGTGGACCTAAATTGCGAGTGACTCTAATGCACTTAGGAGCTCTCTCTACACTTCCTAACTCAGCATGGAAATGAGTTTAAGTCACTGTTTACTAAGTGACAGGTCCACTAATATGTGGCTGACTGGGATACAATCCCACAGTCCTCCACACACTGTCTCTGTGCAGACCCCCTGGTTCATCAACTCCATGCATACAGACACAGTTGCTGGCACAAATGCAAGTGCACACACTCACAAAGAAGTGGCTGCCTCTCATTATTTCTCATGTACACATTTTTAACTTAAAGGTAGCTGCTTAAAAATGGTAGGAAATAGTACAGCATTCACCCACTAGACTTCAGTTGGTGAACAATCAGGAATGCACCCCTGCGTTGGATAAAAGGGATTAAAAATAAGATGGGTGTCTTGGTTTGTCCTTTGACTTCATCTGAATAGGACGGTATAAAGTAAATGCATGATGACAACACCGATTAATCACAAGAAAAAAATGATTATAACAAGGTCACCTACACATGGACGAATATGGAAATGCCTTGCAGTACAACAAAGATAGGTTCCACTACTACATCCTGGTGTTAAAAAAAAAAAAAAATCAAATTAGCATTCAAACAAAAACTCTAAAAGATGAAAAAACAATCAAACTTAAAATAAAATGTGACTATAAAACAAACTGAAAACAAAAAACAATATGGAAAAAAATGCTTTTATTTTCATCTATTGATGCAAGTATACTCAGTTTTTTTTATTCTGTGCTGCTAAACTGTAAGTGGCCGAGGTGTTTAAAAAAAATGAGGTTAAGACATCCACAGAGGCCCCTTGATAGCAACATGGAAGTTCAGTGACCCGATTCCATACGGTCAATGAATCCTTAACAAAGCTGCTTATAGGTCAGTTCCAGCAATTGTACATATCCCCTTTGACCAAACCTTTACAATAGGAACATGTACAGGTGCCTGTGACTGAGGTGGGGATGACCGGAGGAAGTCAGGAGGAAATGACACAGTACCTGATAACAATTATGCGGCATGACTTTCTTTCACCGAAATCAGAGTTCAAAATTAATTACCCTGTAATGTGTGTAATACTGCTCCTCAGTGTGTTGGATGATTAAGCTTGCTTTTTGACAGCACTACTTTCGATATAATGCTGCTGCGTTCAGTTTCTGTTCGTTTAGACACAGTGTCTACACACTGTAGGGCGAGCAGCGTGTTAGCAGAGCAGCGTGTTAGCAGAGCAGCGGCAGCAGCTAGTGTTCTGTGTCTACACAGAATGCATTCAGGTACAGTACTGAGTGTAGGTCACCTGCGTTTCGGCAACAAACATTCAAACAATCTTTAGATATGCGTGTAAAACAGAAGAAAATAGACTTGAAGCATAAAAATGTGCCTCAGGTCGTGGTTACATGGCCTGTGTAGACTATATAGCTATATGGATTCAAACGAGTGAACCTAGACAGTAGAAAAATGCTACTGAAATGGTCTCTGTGTAGACACGTCATAAGCTCTTGCATTCAAGTGCACCAAAGATCTTCATAAGAAAAACACACATTTAGGAATTCTCTTTAATGCTACCTTAGGAGTGATTTCAACAATACCAATAAAACTATAACCTTAACTGACACAAAATATTGTACTGACTAAAAAACACTATAATTGAAAATGAACTAAATCAAACTAAGGTTAAAACTTAACTGGCACTAAAACATAAAATCCAAAACTAAATAAAAAACAACCCTGAAATGCCCTGAATCCAGCTGAGAGGCCAAAACCTTAATGTTTAATATCTTGTAACTCCACTTCACCAAGATAGACCCGAATAATTCCAAACTCACAGAATAAACAATCTGTCATCCTTCTGTTTTCTTAGAGCAAGTTAAAAGTTGCAATATTGTGTGTCAATATATGACTTTGACGATGCCATAATTGCTGAGCTAGAAATCTTGTTTTTGGCATTTATTTGGATTACACATTTATAAAACAGCCTCTTTCATGCCATCTTTTAGAACAACTTTTATAAGTCATAATTTCGCTTATATGTATCTTGTGTCTTGCCAACACAGGTCTGAGTCTGATTGGTTATTGATTGAAATTGATTACCAAATTATGATAGTGTAAATGATTGTATGCTTTTGGAATACTACAAAAAGTAGAATGCGGTGCCCCAATACTAATAACTGATGTATTGTATTTAGTTATGAGGTAATTTAAAATCAGAACATATTAGTTTAACTCTTGTCAAAGGAAATCCAACAGTGCAGCAATTTACAAAAATATATAATTAATATGTCAAATATGTAACATGACTTTGTTCTTTTTCTTCCTTTTTTTTGTAAGTCTGTGATTTTTAATCAAAGCTGTGGTTGAACCCTACAGAAAACAGAATAGCCTTCACTATCACATCATGGTCTCCTTGACAACCATGACTGGGCTTGCATAAAGGCTGCCAGAGTGTGATTTACAGTGGTCGTTTCTCAGGACCCGCAACTGAGGTTTGGGTATTCCTGCTAAAACCATGGCCGGCTTCTCGATAAATATGATAATTCGCTGCAGGCTGCTGGGGTGGTGAACCAGCACTGCTAGCAGGGGGAGGTTAGAATCGTACACGAGACAACAGCGGGGGTGGATGACAACACAGTTCAGACATGCACAGACACATGCAGATGGCCGCATATGTACATACACACGCCAGAAAGGAGAGTAGAGGCACCTGATGTAACACAAAAGTAGATGCTAGCAAACTGTTTGCAGCAGTCTGTACTTTGCTTGTTCACCCCTTTATAGTGCTAAATGTCAAAGACCAGTGGCTTATTTCAGTGACCACATACACAGAGGCTTCAAAATGTGATTTATTTACATTGAATTTTGAATGCCTAAATGAAGAAGGCCATAGGACGCCAGGATGGGCACCTAGAGAATAATATCCACAATATAAAATTTTATTGAGCTCAACAAGGGACACAGAGAGGTAATTGAAAGCAATATAAACAAATCATAAAGTTAGCTGGACAGAACTGAATTGGGACAAGGATGTGTGTGTGTGTGTGTGTGTGTGTGTGTGTCTGCACATGCTATATATGAGAGTCTTACAGCTTCAATTTAGAGTCCTGGATATTGGATTATCTTATTCACATTGCTATGAATGACAGGGCATTAAAGGAAGGGTGAGGGGAAAAAAATGGCTGACTCACTTTCCCTCAGGCAGAGGGCAACTATTCACACTTCCTATTGGCCTTGGTGTCTTGCTGCTTTGCTGTGGTCTGGTCTTCAGGAGCAAATGATGGATAGATTGATTTCTCTTCACTTTGCCATGAGCACTCTATCGCATGGGGGGGGGGTGGGTGGGGAGTTGTTGGTACCACCTATATAGTCAAAAAGTTGGATCTCTTAGGTAGGTAGTACAGTAGTTTGTTCATCTTACATCTTTTGCCTTTTGCTAAAGCTGGTGCTGTCGCCACAGGGGCCAGACTGCCTCTCTCACAGTTCCCTTCCATCCCTCTTTCCCCTGAGAAAAAAAAAAAAAAAACGCAGCTTGGGCTGTTTCAACTGAAGTATTGATTTCTCTTTGCTTTCTCTCTCTCTCTCCCTCCCACCCTCTCAAAGAGTGCTAGCCAAGCAGTCGGGTTTGGCACCAAAACATAATTATGAAAATGGACCTCTGGGTTGTTTCTTTTAATCTACCTGTACATTCCACAGTCCCTCTGCAACAGACGCTATTTAAAAACTGTTTCAGGGGAACTGAAATGTTTAACCCACAGTACTGTAAAGAATGGTATACTTATTATCAGTTGCCATCTAAATCAAGCGTGTAACAGATGCATCACTGTTTTTGACCATGATGGCAATGATCAGGAAATGCCCGTATAATACTGACTCACAACGCGTGTTGTTAGCAGACCAGCAAACGTCTCAGCGTCGAGGCAGAGCGAGATTTGAGTGCTTGATACTTTCTGTCAAATGCTGGCATCAATTTACACTGTGTGCCACCCATGACAAAATGCCTAGAGTCAGACAGCAATTGCTGCTCTCTCCTCAACTTACTGTACAGTTCAATGGCCAGTGAAACCCAAATGACACGGCCAAAATCGGGCCCATTTTCAAGACATTAAACTCTGCAGCACGACGTGATACACAGCAGCCGCAGTATCAAAACTACTTCCTTGCTCAAGGTGTTGTGTTGCAGTGCTAAATGTCATAAAGTAAAACTGCCTTTCTAAGATACTGGTCTGTAAATTCAGAATAATTAATTAATTAATCCAAACTATTATGCAAGGTTTGTTCTGCAAGGACATACAGGGTATGATGCATCTCGATATAAACCTTCTGTTACTGTAATAGGCATGTTCATGATGTTTTGTATGATTCGTATCACCTCAGTGTCATTATAAAGAGGGGGAAATTAGAACCCCCTTTCGTACATGACTAGATTCTAGTTGATCCAATGGATCTTTAACACCATAGCCCAATCTCAGACAAAATGTGACACGGCAAGACCTTGACATTTCTCCACATCACATCCCTCTGCCTTCTCACATCTTTCTAAGGCACAAGAAAAGCATGATTAGTCCTGTTGGATAATAGATGCACGCAGTGGGAAAGGTCAGCAGTTGTCAGCCCTTAATGCCTCAACCTTTAAATTGGGGGGGATGGGAGAGGAGAGATGAAATTAAAAAATAAGGACTAAGGATAGGAGCTGGTGACACTGATGAGTTATAAGAATCAATTATTACTCATTCCATGTCATACACATGTGAAGAATGACGTAAATATGTAAACATCACAGCTCAGGGGCCAGAAAAAAACTATTTCACATCCTTCCAGTTGCTTATTAATAAGAGAAGGAAAATGTCAACAAATATTAGATGTCTTCTGCCGATGCTACAATCATAAAATCATGCATTTATGCAAAAATAAAGGAGTTTGTATGACTGAGTTAATTAGCACCACAGTTTTCTACATTTCAGCCATGTAAACAACAACATATGAGTGCTTTAGGAAGCCTAGATGCATCAGATGGACTCTGATCTATCTGGTATATTTGTCTCTTAGGAAGTATAATGCGCCATAGAAATGTGACATTGATTCCTATGCTTTTAAATTAATGCTTGTGTGATTTTCTCTCAGGTGAGAACTGGAAAGTGTGAAGACGTGAAAGGCCATCACGGCCCTGGCTGTGAGCAGAATTAACAGCATTAAAAACTGTCTCCATCATGTCCGTTAGTCCTCCTCCATATTGGAATATTATTCCTAGTCAGGTGTTAATAAATAACACCTCATGTATAATGCAGTGTTCACCTAAACTGTAGCTGATATTCGAAAAGTTTTATGAGTATACTTTCTGTGGTGATATAGACTACACTGCAGTACACAGTGTATTTACTTTCCTGCAGGGATAAAGACGTGAGGTGATAAAACTGTGATGAGAGCATATGATAAAAAAAAGTGATAAAAAGGAGATCTACAAACTTTTTCTATGAGCCACATTGTCGTGAGATAATTCCCGCTACTGTCACTTTATACAGCAGAATTCTTGTCACATTAGGACGAAAAAAAAATCATTTAAAATATTTCATTTTCCACTTTACTGTGTTTATGAAGACAAATGTTTTGTGCTGGGAGTGTTAGTGGCACTGCACATCTATCTTTGGTCTATGTCAGTTTCACAAAAGGGTGTTAAGATTATAATAGCAATGTCTTGGCACACTTTTTGGCAGGGGACATTCACCAAAATAATAAATGGATTGCAGCAAGTCTAAGGACCCAGTGACCAGACAAAGTCAAATTTGCAATCAGCACAAGCCTTTGATGCAATGGCTTTAGCTAATTACTTCATTTAGGAGCAGACATAACTTTTGCCCTGGGTTGCCAATTAATGTGAACCCTGGAACCAAATGTGTTATAGGTGCTTTTCTTACGTGGCAATGATAAACTATAAATTGCGAGTCCAATTAATTTAGGATTGGTGTAATTAAGCAGTAGGAATTGGAGACTGCTACCCCTATTGCTGCTTGGGGAGTAGTGTCTGGACATTCCCACTGTAAATAAAGCTTGAACCCTTCACTCTCCACTTTGAAAATGCTCTTTCGTATAAAGAACTCATTAAAACATGTCGCTCTCATCAACCACTTTTAGGAAACGGTTGCCTTAATGTAGCCTTATGACCAGCTGGGGCCCAGCCTGTAGCATTTAAGGTTATTTCCACAGTATAACAGACGGCAGGTTGTGGAAGTCACCATCAGGGCATATTCACAGCTGCCATCCCAGGGGTGTTGTTGCCGCACTGTGTAATTGGATATTTGTCTTAAAAATCAGGCTGTCTATTTTGGCTTCACAGATGAACCAAGACTGTCACCAAGTTAGGTTTATATGTACGGATTCTGATCAGAGTTACAGTCTCAAAGGACTTTACAAAGGCCAGCTAGGAACCAATAAAACTGAGAAACATCAGTTGCCATTTGTTAAGTAAAGGTGACAATAACAGTTTTAGTAATTCTGTCCTATCTGAACACTTGTTAAGGTGGGCTGACTGTATGTCTGACTGGCAGTAAGAGAACGTGTGTGTTTTCTCTCACTGCTCAGATTGACTTCAGATGACCCATCCTGACATGGCTAAGAAGTGGCTAAAATACTGCATATGTTTAAAGGTTAAATTCTCATATCAGTGATCAAACCAGTCAAGCTAAATCTTCAATGCCTAATTTGAGACAGACAGACAGACAGACAGGCAGACAGGCAGACAGACAGACAGGCAGACAGGCAGACAGACAGACAGGCAGACAGGCAGACAGACAGACAGACAGACAGGCAGACAGGCAGACAGGCAGACAGGCAGACAGGCAGACAGACAGACAGACAGATAGATAGAGAAGTAAGATTGATATTAAAAGTTTGAATTGTTACTCCACCGGGACTTGTTTGACTTTGAAGGAAGGAATTCTGTTTATTGTTGACACAATGAATCGTTAATTTCCACCAGTTCATGTGCTTTCTTATCGCCTTTGTGGGAAAACAAGATCACACCAATAGCATTATTGGTGAATGTGCCTTAATTGCTACTGGTCTCAGTGGGACGGCTGCCTAGGACACATTTTGTTTCAATTTCACCTCAGGTCTCTTCAAAGTTCTCTGTCTGCCAGTCTCATCAACACAACAATCACAAAGACGTCTACAATAATCCATACACCATAATGTTTCTCTTACCAGTGTAGTATTTTTTGTCATATTATCTATCTATCTATTATATATCTATTATCTATATATCTATAGGGGAACTAAAGTTTTCTAAGAAAATGCAGAAAAATGTTATTTTCTGTTAATGGTTCAGCTTTTGTTCATTTTTCAAAAATTCTGTCATTTCTTGGCTGTAAAGCAGGGGACAACGCAAGATCCAGAAAAAAAAAACGAGGCTTAATGATGGAAGAGTGAACACATACTGTACACGCACATGACGACACTCCATTCACGCTCTAAACTTAAACCTCTGCACCACTGTCTGACAATTCTTGACCCTGACACCGCACCCTTATCCCCATCACAAATTACTGCTGCATTGTTAACCACATTTAAAATGCAGTAACTGAAAAATTTATAAGCAATACAGTGGCCTGGCATTGGATCAGTCGGAAGCGCCATGCAAACAGGCAGATAATTATATCATTTCGCTGGTTCAGTGAATGGATTGGGAAAACATATGCCTTTGTTTGCAAAGGGTGAGTAGTAGAGTATGTTTGAGATGTGAGATTGTTGAGTGTAGAACTTTAGTTAAAAAAGACACAGCAACAACTGACATTTTCTTTAACTCAGACGTTTTACTTCTGCTGAATTACTCATCAGTGTTGAGAGTAAATCTTCTGCCAAAAACCTTTGCCACCCAGATGAAACAGAGGTTTGGGGTAATTGGCTGGAAATGGTAAAGCAAAGAATTTTTGGATTATTTGCCATGGTAACCGTTGTCTATTCTCTTCTGCTAACACTGTTTTGCAACTTTAGTCTCCTCAGGTTTTTTCTTTATTGCTGCCCCTCTTGCCAGAATTAATTCACTGGAGCAAGAATTGAATTCTAAAATGAATGAAGTGTGTTGATATGAATTTATATGCTGTAGGCAAAGCTGTGAAGTTGTGCTTTAAGAGCATTTGGGAAGCACTTTATTTTACAGCACAGTAATTACAATATTACAGTAAGTATTTACAGTAAGTACTTACAATATAATGAAGAGTTAATTGCTGTGCAAAGACAATTACATGTTGTCTATAGCAGAAAATATTGTAATTAGTATATTAACATAAGTATTACATATTTGTACATAAAATTAATCACCTGTTTTTAGCTATGTAGCCTATAATATGTCAGATAATTACACAGTCACAAACAGTTACTTTTGTAATAATCAGTCACAAAAAGTAATTAGCGAAGTTAATCTCCGAGTACAATTAAATAATTGGTAATAGGCACAGTGAGTGTTAGATATAGTCCTATGAGGCATATGAAACCAAATATAAAATTGCATCAACAGTGACAGTATTTGTGTTTGGTGTGCCAAATTAAAATTTGTGTGTTTTGTGAAACTCGAAACTGACATAAAAACTAATAATCTTTTAAATCATTTATTTCTAGGCCCCCAATGACAACGTCCAACACCTACGAGGGTCCCAAGAGTCCACACAGACAACATGGGGGAGGGGCACCGGAAAGTGCCAAATCATCCTCCATTTGAGGCAGAGCCACATCTCCCCTTCATTTACTCCTCTCTCCACCATCCTACCAAAAGTAAAGCTCCCCTCTGGAGAGAGAACGGATGGCTCCTTCTGCTCCATTAATCTAATGACAATGCCCCGTGACTAAGACCAGCTTAGCAGGCATTGCTCATCCCCATTGGCTCCTCTTTCACTTAGCATGCCATCTATGCATGAATGCAACAGGGGCAATGACAGCAAAGAAGGAGGAGAAAGAAAATAAAGAGAGACCGAGTCACTGCAAACAATGGCTAGATTATATTGCACTGGTGTCCATGGTTACCCAAGGATGTCACATACCAGTACTGAAAAAAGGTTTGATGAACTCTATTTAGAAAATCGTCACAATAGTGACACATCCTGTTTTAGATTTCCCAGAAATCATGACTATTATTTTCAATGGATAAGAGAAAGAGAAAAGGAGAATTACATTTATGTCAACAATCAATTTGTATTTGAAAGATGAAATAAGATAATAAATAAATAAGTCAATAAATAAACTTGTATATTTCTGTGGTGTCTGTAAAGCCTACATGCACCTCTGCAAAAAAGTAACTAAGCCTAGGAGCCTTGAAGGTTACACACTCACACTTCATGTGATTGGTCTGCTTGGACCGTGTGACGACATGTAACAGGTATTGCCTTTCTCATTAATACCAAGAAAATTAGCTCTTCATCGTGGCAATGAAAGCCAATCCAGTGCAAGCCATCTCTTTGCTGCCGCTATAACCACTCTGCATCACAAAGTGATTGTGAGAGAATTTACATAATTACTACTTTTCTGACAGAATTAATGCTCAAACTAGCAATCTGGTTTTGCAGCCGTGCAATGACAGTCAATGGGGTCTACACAGACCTAAAAATCAACTAATACTGCAGATGCACCTACAGCATAGCCACGGCGATGCCTCAAGTTTAATTCGGGATTTAGATGACTATGATGTGCCTTTAGTTCAGCCCTGTGGAGTAGGTAGTACAAACACCGCCTTCCATCTGACACCTCTGGGAATGTCACGGCCCTGTGGTGTATGTGTTGCTTGCTGATGTCCGCAGGAGCACAGGCTCTGTGTATGTTAGCCAGCGTCTCATAGGGAGAGATGTCCGCTTCAGCCTAACCTCTGGGGAAATAGCGACCAGAAGTTGGCAGTCATATAGCAGAGCTGCTGGCCCAGAATAGCACAGGGTCATTGTGGAAAAATAGGCCTCCCACACAACAAGAGCAGACAGGGCTTCTGAACTAAATGTGTGACACTCTGAGTCAAGCTAACTGCCAAATATTCTTGCTCACATTGAGAGTACATGTAACAGATCTGTTTGGGTGTGACGTAGCCACATGAACCCAGGCCGAACCCGTGCACTTAAATAACTGGGTTACATTCGTCTTTCTCCATGCACTCAGCTGCTTCCTTAAAAGTCATGTAAACAAGAAATTAGAGGAACCTGATGGTACCAGCTAGATTTCTCCTTTAGAACAGCAATTTCTTGGCCATGTACAGTATACAGGTAAGCAGGTTTCTAATTGGCTTTTTTTCTGCAGAACAAAGAAGACGAACATAGAAGAAGTAATATGGTACTGACACAGTACTATATGACTGCACTGAGAGAGAGCAATATTTTTCTCCCTCTATTTTAAAGCAATATCTGAATAGGTCTCATTGTACCCAGCAACAGGCAATGTTTGAAATACATATACTGTAGCGTTACTTTGAACTTTATTTTTACTGTGGCTACAAAGAAAGCTATATATTAACTTACAAGCAAACATATAGACATAATACTGAAATATCTCTCTCTCACACACTGGTGAAAAGAGGCATACACACTAAGGCAACCATGCAAGTAAAACCTTGACTGTTGCGTGATTTTACTGGTATGCATGTAAGAAGCTGTGTGCCAGTTGTGTGCATGTGTGTGTGTGTGTGTGAGAGAGAGTCTCACTATATGTGTGTGTGTGGTTTCACCCTCACATCTGTGTGAAACAGCTGTATGACACCCAGATGTATGCACTCACATGTCCCATTGCTTTTCCAAGTTACTCTTAATTTCCAATTCAAATGGCGTTTTACGCAGTACAACATGTGAAACGATCCCCCCTGTGGCTGCCTGTAATGCAATAAGATCAGACCAATGAATGCATATGGATTAAATGAACCCAAAATAACACACATTAAACTCGCAACACACAATATATCACATTGTATGCTCTCACCAATTCATATTAGAGCAGTTGTGCACAAAAAAAGAACAGTTTGTACTAACAGTATTAGATAGTTCAGTAAACAGTGTTTACTGCATGAATCTTGGGGTTGAGTGAGCCAGTGTGGCTAACTCTGGGTGGTGTGGTTTGATGATCTGAGCAGCTAGCAGGAGGGCGAGAAATGCCTTGTGTGCTTCTGTGTGCACACATGCATTTGCATACTCTATGAATCGGATCAAAGATAGTGTGATGAGCAGTGCCTTCCTCATGAATATGCAGGAGGCAATGCTCTGCTTGCATGATGAGTCAGTTTAGGCCTGAGCGGTGTTTTCACTTGCCGTTCCACCTTATCCGCGATATTCTCCTCACCTGTGACCTTTGCTAAACAAACCACAACATATCAGGCTTAAAGTCTCGAAAGAAACTGGGAAAAGGAGAGAAGAAAATAAATAAACAAAGCACAAAAAGTGCTGAGAAGAGAGATAAGACTACATTGGGTTAGAGAAGAAAGGAAATGAAATTAGGTATATGTCCTGTTTGTGCTTGGCTGGATTTATGTTCCTGCTTTATTTATTTCATTTGAGAAAAAGCGGCGGCAGTAGCAGACGTATGGATATGTTAAGAGCTGTGGTCGTGAATTTCACAGGCGAAAATAGGATATGATTGAAAATGCCCCCCAGAACAGATTATATATGAATTGTCAACTAGAGACAACTGAAGGCACAATGTCTTGGGACCAATTGCAGGTGGGATGTCGTGGCCAAAACTAGGACGAATGTGGCAGGCATGAAGATGTCTGTTATAAATTATATTAACTCTATAGAGTCAGTATTTTTGTGCTACAGTGTTGTATATGTATTGCACAGGTTGCCTTATAAATGAATAGAAGACTAGCTGCTGTATGAACCTCTTGTACTTTGAATATTTCATCATAGGAATGAAGAGAAAACTTTTTTACCTTAATGACCCCCCTCCCTGCCTGTTCTTTTTTTAAAAATGTGTAACACTGTCTTAATCATCTAAAAAGGAAGATCCCAATTATCTATAGTGCTCTTCACTTGAGCAATACCTCTCTGTTGGTGCCAAAATTCTCTTCCTCTCCAAACCTGTCACTCCACATTTGACAACGAACAAATCCCTCTCTCATGATTATTGAACAAATGCCAATGTGTGTTACTTGATATCTTCAAATTGCTATTGCGATTAGGAAGGGGATTAGGACAGAACGTCCCAACTCTAACCTTTACTCTGGGACACTGTGGGGTTGCTTGATATGCATACAGGGTTATTTTTCCACACTTACCTATTTATATTTGCTATATCTAAATAAAAATGTCTTTCCTTTTGTATGTCTGTCACTGCTCCTTTTATAATTATTAATCAACACACACGCAAGACAAATTGAGTTCACAGACGGGCAACATGTTTCATAAGCAGCACATCATACCAGCGCTGAAAATGGTACATATATTTCCCCAAAGGACCTGACCCGCAGTATATTGCGTTTTACCTTTCGTAAGCTATCTGGAGCAAAATCACAGGGTCCTGATAGCTTTCCATTCACTCACCTAATTAATCAGCGGTGGGTGGTGCCTGCCATCGCTAGCTTGTGTTACTCGGCATTTGTACTGTGGTAAAAAGCTGTGGCTCTAATTAGGAGAGATGATCTATTTTCCATAATGAGAATTGATGGCTTTTCTTCTGCACCACCAAGCATTTTCTCTCTTTCTCTCACTCTTTCCAACTGAAGCCCCCATTCTCTGTTACTCCCTCACACAGACACACTTCAGAGCTGTATATAGAAAAGGACTAAATGAAGCACTATGTGATTAATGGACTTAATTTCCAGCAGATTTGACTTCACGGTGACAGCCCACTTCACCTCAAAAGCTTTCTGATTATTAGATTTAAGCCTGTGTCAAAAAGTCAAACAGCTTACAGATGAATGTCCCTCCCTGTCCTCTCCTGATCACCTGCAGAGTTTCTACCTGTTCTTTTCACAAGCATTTCATTTAAAAAAAAATGTTTTTTTTTGTCATTTTTAAGTTTCATGCAGTTTGTGTTTTTGAATAGCGTTTTTGTCACACAATGAAAAGAGAATACATAAGTGCAAGCTATTAGGAAAATAGTCTCTTTAAAACCAGAAATAATTTATAGAATGATCTGCCAAACTGCTCATAAAGGCCCCTAGAGGACAGACATAGAGGCTCCTGTGGAGGACAGATGCAGCGTGCCTAAATTAGACACCTTGTAAAACAGTGAACCCATATATTCTATAATCTTGTTGCCTCCCATGGGTGTCAGAGCCTCCTAATCTTTGAACACAAAGACAGCCCCTCTCTATGTGGCTTTGCAAGCCTGTGCTAATGCTGTGTAAACATTGCTGCTGCTGTTTGCCACTGATTTAGCACATGTTAATATTACATGAGACAGAGGGGCCCTTTGATGATGTAAGTGAACACTCAAACTAGGGCTTTCCACCTCAGGGAAGGGGAGACGGGGCTGTGGAGCAGCTCCTTCGAGATTTGTTTCACTTCCGCATTTGCAATCCAGCTCGGTAGGAGTTGAGCAGTTCATTTTTCCGCAGTCGCATCACAGAAGAGGATTGTTCTGGTTTCAAATCCCAGCACTGAAGCAAAAGGTAATAACTTAACGTATCAAGTAAAATATATGAGGGCTGGCAAATGATATCTCAAGAATTCATTAAAAAATTATGATGGCCATTTATGTGTTTGATTGCTTTTTCAAGCATAATTAATGAAACAGCAGACACACTGAGAACAGTAGGTTGTACTTAAAAATCAAACCTAGTGATGTGTCCAAAAGGACTTAAGCTCACTGTACCCAATCCCTTATACCGTTATTTCTTAACAGGGATCGACAACTTTGCTCACTCCGATGCACTTGGACGATATCAAATCAATGCCTCTTCTGCACAGGGCAAGTTAGATCCTTTGACAGGGAAAACTATTTCCCCAACAGCTGAGAAAGTCTGGCAACAGCTAAAGATGTCTTTTGGAACCAGAAGAAGATGATAAACAATTATAGCTTCAAACAGTGATTTCTAGTATGTAAAGCAATTTAATAATGGGGATTAAAATGTACTTGTGAATACTCTCAAACAAGAGTTGAGCAGAGAGATCCGCACACCAAGTAGCTCCTGTTTACTGCTGTGACGTTTCGAGCACAAGACTCTTCCCCAGACTTCTGATAAATACAGTCGCCATCTTAAATACATCATAGTCCATACTACAAACACACCTGACATAACACACCTGTTGCAGATTGCCATCAATAAAATTCTAGCAAACTTTACATTTCATATTTTACACATACACAGATTTTTATAAATAGGCTACATACAGCATATACAAGAGGTATATAAAGAAAAATATACAACTCATTTACCCCCAGTAGTTGTTCTCCGACAAAGGACTCAGGCTAAAAAGACTATTAGAGGTGCCTCGGTCTATTTATGAAAATTTCTATTATTTTGACGTAGGGAAAATGTAACACCATATGCAAAAAAAGAAAGAACACTCTGAAAAGACAGCACAACTTACAGAAAGGCAATATTACTGTTAGAAACATGACACGTAGGTTATGCAATCACATAAATGATCTAATGTCATTAAGGCCTTTTGGGGTCAAAGTGCCCAGTGTATGTATCCATAACAGTTCATGAGCAGTTTAGGAGCACAGAGTTAGTGTTTCCCCCTCTGCGTGGATGTTTCATAACCTCAGTCCCCACGTACCTCAGAGTGGAAGTGTTGTGTTTCGCCTTGGAAAAATGTACAGCCACAGGACTACATTATTTCTGATAGTACTGCAGTTGGTGTGCGGATCTCTCTGCTCAATTCTGCAAGGTATTTTGCAATCCAGCACCCATCCTATTTGGTATTGGGATGTGTGTGTTTTTTTTTATTGTTTAAAGTTCTCAAATCCATCCTCACATTATGCATGCACTAGTGATTTTTAAATATATTGTTAGATATTTTTTGTTTTGATAAAGATACAATCTTTGGTGTATTTTCATCCACACACAAGGCGGTTAATTTGTCAAAATGTAAAGTCATCAGATCTCAACTGAAAAAATAATATTTCTAAAATAAATATTTCTATCAACATATATTATAATTTCTTAGGCTATCACTTACGTCTCATGATTTGAACTGCCTCTTTATTTTTATTATGATCAGTACAAAAGTCAAATAAGCCACAGGTTCATGAAAATGACACATGCCCCGTTTTTTTTTTTTTTTTTCAAAATAATTCCAGAAAGATCTAGACCTGATCAAGACATGGTCATATATGGAACATGTAGATCTAAAAATGCTTTTTCTGTTTACGAATGAATGTTTCACTAATTTGAAACAGGGTTTAAAACAGTCTTAAGACTCACAAGTTTCCCTTCAGTTTCTTTAAATCACAAATTGAAAGCCATTTTAAGTTGTGCAGTGATCTAAGCAACGACCCGCAGTCTTGGCTGTGGCTTGAAGGATGCAGTGATCTCTATTTTCTTTCTCTTTCTGTTTCTCTTCTGTTTCACCTGCATGTTAGAACCAATTTCACTGGTCTATCGGGAGCATATGGCCAGCTTGTGTCTTCTGGGAGACGTCCTTCGTTACTGCTGCACCAATCTCTGAACTGACTCCTTTGTTTGTGGCTCTCCACTCTCTGAGGTCTCTCTTTCTCTGTCTCTATCTGACTTCAACCACACTCCAAATCCATGCATTTCAGCCTGCCAGCTGGCATCATATCACTCTAAATTTTAAAACAGAATTTCTATACAAAAGCACACACGAGTACAAAAATCCGTGAGCACGCACACACGTTCACACACACACTCACAGCACAATGTCATCAATAGAGCTGTATAAGGACGAGCAGGCACGAGTATGAGAAGATCAGTTTCAGGAGAGAGAACAGACTCTTGATGAGCCATTAACCTGCTGTCGGTGAGGTAAAATGGCTGTGGGACGTGGTTTAATTTACCCTTTTATAAAGAGGTCGTTGAATTGATGAGCCACAGGAAAAGAGTTACACCCCTGGTTTGGTGTATTAGCAATGCTGACGGTGAACAGGTTGAGTGAGGAACTGGAAGAGTAGTCAATATCCCCACCCCAATCAATCTAAGCTTTCAGAGAATCACTGCTACACTCGTGGTCAAATCTATAAAACTAATAATATGGATTTGGGCAGGCCTCTCGTGGAGGAATGCTCCAATTTGAAAAGGAAATCATTTGAAATCTCTTCTGAAGCACTCTTATTTGTTTTTAGCAAAAGTTGTTGTTGAAAATTGAGATGTATTTGGCACCGTAAGCTAAATGATTTCCATTTTTGCAGAAGGTTTTTATTTTGTCTGCCTGTGCTTTCATTTATCTATCTTTGGGCCTTCTCGGCATTGAGTTTAAAATCTCTCTTTAAAAATATCCATCAGTGGCTACAAAGAGTCAATTTTCACTTTGAAATAAGCTGCCAGAGAGTTCTATGTGCTCTCCTCACCATCCATTACAGAAGCTCTATGGATGATAAATTTTAATAGACAAAAGATGGCTAGAGAAGGTCTCTCCATCAATGAAGAAGAGAAGAGAAAAATTGAAAATTATGGCCTGTTCTGTGCGTGCATTTATCCAGGTCTTCCATGGTACTGTAAATTAAAGAGTACGGTCGAGACCTGCTCTATGTGAAAAGTGCCCTGAGATAACTTCTGTTGTGATTTGGTGCTATATAAATAAAACTGACTTGACTTTTGCAGAATGTCTGCTGATCCATTTCATATGAGCAGACCTGTATCCTTTCCCATTATGGCACATTAAATCAAAATTGGCTCCTGATCACTATCCAGGTGGAGCACAATTTCGCCACCTGCATTTGCAACTAATATTGACCACAGCATTTTAAGATGTGGCCCACAAGCCTACCTGCACTAACATTACCTGGTGTTTACTGTCATATTGGTAAGTATTTATCAATCGCGTACATGCGTGTTTGCTTGAAGACCCTACCTGCAGGATTTTAATATTTCTGACTTTGGCGACTTCTAGTGGTAGTACAACAAAACACATTGTCCTAGACAGCAGCGCAGGCCGACACTCTGTCCTTGTCCACCAGGAGGCTTAGCATCCTCACACAAATGAATGCTTTGGACCTCACACACATAAGAGCTGCAGAAACCTTTAGGACAAAGCTCCCAATGTCGTCAGCCTTCACAAAAATCAAATCTACTGGATCATTTTAATTTTGTTCTGACATTTTGCTTCCTGCATGACTTGAGATGATTCCACACAGACGTACAGTAGTGTGTGGAATCTAATCTCTCTAAGAAGGTGAACGTATCTCTGTGTACACTGCATGCTTATGTGAGAAGGATAGAGCGCTCTAATGCTCTCTGTATCCTTCACTGAGAATAAAACAGAGGCAGACATTAATTGAAGTTTCATAGCATGCAAGAACAGAAGGCTTTGGCCTGATGGGTAATAACTCCAGTGGCATCGTGCTTCACCTTGGCTCCCATTTGAAAGCTAGCATCTCCTGCTCCCCTGCTAGGTTGTAAGAGCAGAAAATGGGAAGTGATCTATATGAGGAAGAGCAGACACCCAGGGCTTATCATCATTATAACTTTTCATATATAAGGATTGGATGAGATAAATTATGATGGTAACATATTGTTGACCTGTTGCTGACATGTTGACCTGCTCAAAGATAAAGTACATGCCCTTTACTGAATCAATAACATATAACAGTTAATATCTAATTGGTGTACTAACAAGAAAAAATATCTACAATGATCTACAGTAGGAACAACTACAAAGTGACTGCTGTGCTTAGTTGTTAATGATTGTTTGTAAAGTGTTACCCATTGATTAATCTGCAAGAGGTCAAACACAATGGTGCAAATTTAATATAATGTTATGAATTGTTCAACAGCATGACATGGTGTTCAAGGTCATCATCCAATCCTTTCCTTACTAGATTTTCAGAAATGATTTTGTCCTCAGACTGCTTACTGAACATTAATCATCATGACTAATGAGATTAAATCCGTTTTTCCTATAGTTTCTACATTAGAGATAAAATGGGAAATGTCTGGATGTCCTGCACATTGGAACACTGTATTGTTCATATCTTAGGAAAATGAAGATGATACATGAATCAGAGGCAAAAAGGCATTATGGGACATCTAAAGTGATATGACTAAGCCCCCATGGGCGCATGACATAATTAAGGATTTATGCTTGGCTATATATCATATTACCATAGGAAGTCTACTTGTTCAAAGCAAGGAACCATGGTTCGATGTCAAGTCTTATTCCGCTTTTGCTTTCTCTTTTGTCATACTTAATCTTGTGTAATCCACTTAGTGTCATATCTGAAAAACATGACAGGAATTCCACCGCTACTTGTCATGTAGCACCTTTACAGAAGCTAACCCAGCTCTTAGCGGAAATGCTGATGTTGTTTTTGTCTCAGAGCTAAGCTCATCTCCACGGCAATTTGCTTGGGCAAGGTTTGGTGAAATGTGTCACACAAACATTGCCACCAATCCATGCGTTCTGTGAGAGATAAAGGACCCTCGAGTTGACTCCCCTGAGCCCTGAGGGGAGTTGGGGGCAGTCTTTTGTGAATACATGCTTGGTGCCAGTGTAATTTCCATTTGTTTATCTCTCTATCCCTCTTTTAGGGACAGCAGAGATGTAACACAAATAATATACATATCGGCTTGAGCTTAAAAGATTGGTTGATTGCATCCTGGAGCACAGCTGTAATTCTGCAGAAAAAGGGCTGATGACCAATTCCCTCTGAGTCACAGGGAAATTAACATAGAAGCCAAGAGGGAAATCTAAAAATGTCAGTGTTTATTATTAGGATCAAAGTTAAATAATGTATGCATTTATGTATGTGCGCTGTATATGCACAGTATATACTATATATATATATATATATATATATATATATACTACTAGCTACGGCTACTGTATTGAATCAACATTTCTTTTTGTATCTTATGGCCAGCTAGGAGCTCAGTATATTGCTCAAACACAACATGGCACACAGCTTTGTTAGACCTTCGCCTGTTAACCAGTAATATCGGCCACTAAGGGTGCTAAGATGTCAGGCAGTAACATGGTACAGTACTGTTGAATTGCACACTGATCATGCAGTGGAAATCTCCTATTGGCTGGGACTTACGAGTTGTGGCCTGTAGCAGTATTGATCAGATTACGGATATCAAGGTTTCATCAGGTTAAGACCACCGTTAATACACTGCTGTCAGTAATGACTGCTGAGGGGCAAAATTTTGTCATCAGCTGGTGGATTGCTCTAGTTTTTTTTTTTTTCTTCTTACTATATCCAGTCCTCATGGATTCCTAAGATACACTCATGACTGAATCTTTTTGCCCTGGATAACTTTAATCCTGAGCCTTCTTAAAATATTTCAGTATGAATTAAATATGTAATTGTTAAAGACTAAGGTGCCTACAGGTATATGTTTGGTTGAAAACTAGCATCTTGCCTTAGGCAGCTGAGGTAAGAAGATTTATAGCCTTACCTGAAGAGCAACATTTATGTACTCTTTGTGATTCAGACGTTGAAATGTAAATGTAAATTCCTTTTCAATATATTTCTATTAGTTAAATAACTAAATTTTGCAAAATACAAATGAAAAATGTTTTCTTTTACTATGCAGTCTGGAATCACAAAATGATTGATATACAATTATATTGGATTGGTGTCAATGTAACACTGGGGTTTTCAAAGTCTAATGCAAAATAAATATAACTATGCCCCAACGTCTGTACCCCTGCCCCCAAACTCCCTCTCAATAACATTATACTGTTTTCATCTTTACTATATCATTAAACTTACCTTATGAATGGCTATGTGAATGTTGCCACAATAGTATGGGCTTTGGCTGCCTTTGCAATGCGTGGTGCAACTCGTTACAAGGCCTCAGTTGCCTTCAGGCTCATTTTAAAACTCCTCCTACACTCTCCTCTCTCCTTGAAGCACCACCAGTCTCTGTTTTGTGACGCAGTAAACCCAGCCTGAGGTAATGTTCATCATATTTTTAAAGTTTTGGTTAAGCTCCTGCAGTTTCAGGCTGCAATGCTCTTGGTATCAAAAATTATTTCATTTTACTACTTCAAGTACCTTAATTGCCTCCATGAGCTGTATGTCACAGCCACTGCTTATCCAATTTGATCTGATCTCTACAGCTCATATTTAGGAAATGATTTACTGAACTTACATAGAGATCTCCTGTTATAGTCAAAGAACTCTGTAGTGGTATCAGAATTGGCACCTGGTTTTGGGGGCTACCAGGGATATTTTCAGTATTTTATACTCTCTCGACTTTAGTTTTTGACCAATTTTTTTTTTCTCCATTTCCTAATGATGGAGCCTTCTGTTTATACAGCCTACACTTTAAAAATCCCTTTATACTATCCCTCAGAGCTATGCCTTGTCACACTTCTGTCTCTGAATTCTAATGGGCTGAACTGATTGTGCACTTTCTGTTCTGACATGCCCTGCGATGTGTAAGAACCTTGGATGTGTGTCCACTAGACATCTTTGATGGGTAGAAAAGTGCTCAGAGGCACAAGGAACGAGCACCAGAACAAAACACTCAGGGGCTCTTACAGGTACTGGGTAGTGTCCTAATGTTAGCTAGTTGGTTGTGTAGCAGTACTGTAGGCTACGGTACCACAGGGAAATATAGGAGCACAAAAACATTGCCTTTACAAAAGCACCTACTTGGCAGTTTCAGTGTCCATTGTGGTCCCATCAAACAGCATTTTGCTCTTTGTTGTGGTAATGTGAGTGGTTTTTCTCCTCCATTACCTTCATGGTAAACAATGGCATTAACTCTCATCTCCTCTAGTATGAGTGGCTAGTTCATGAAAAGTAACACTGATGAACAAAGCGTCTCTCTCAAATACTGAGCTGATTTCAGCTTGAAACACTCAGAGGTGACCTAACAAAAAGGAAAGAATCTCTGCAAAAAGACAAAGAGTCAGAGGCACCCACAAGTGCTCTAAAACCATTAAAAAACATTTTAAAAAAGTGCTGGCACCTTAAAAATGTTGCCTAGCTTACACACATTCATTCTAAATAATTGCAACTCTATTTAAGACATTTAGTAGCATCTGGATTCATGTATTTTCACTCATAAAAACTTAAAACTGTACTGTAATTGTTTAGTTACAGAATCAAAACATTTTAATTGAATTTATATTAAAATATAAATATAAAAATATATTACAACATAACATTACGGGTCCGTGTGTAGTTCAGTAAGAAAAGATTGTGGTTTGGCTCATTACACTATTTGTGTTCTGTACCATATCATTTAATATGTTTGAGAGTTTAAAATAAATAAAAGGAAACCTTGTGAAGTCGATGTGCACAGATTTGTATGTAGGCTTTAATGCAAGAATCCAAATGACAGAAATCTATTGTTGTGAAATATAGGTTTAATATCTAAATTATTTTCTTTCTGACTATTTTTTGGCCATGTGCTCAGCTAAAAATAACTCGAAAAGGAGTATATCTATGGCAGATTAGGTGAGGTGTGATGTATCTTTCTATGCATTTCTGTGGCTACATCTTCCAAAGGCAGATTTCCTCTGAGGCTAATAACTTTGTGTGAAAAGTGAGGATTAATGCTGGCCTAAAGGTTTGGGTCATCACAAATAGACCTGTTCCAACAGTGATCCATCCACTTCCCGGTTAACTGTCCAGTAAAGTGCTTAATGCAGTGGTCCCCAGAATAATATTTATTGCTGCGGTCCTTCTCATGTCGCTGAGCCCTGAAGGCCAATTCAGTATTGGTTACATTCAACTCTGTATTGATTATGCATAATCACTGAAGGTATGTCTTTCCCTTTGACTCTGCTCACGTCCAAAGTAAGGTCACAGCTGTAAATCCAAAGTAGGAAAAGCTAATGAACTGATGAAGGTAAAATAAACAACCTAGCTTAATGTAGCTATGCATGTAGAACGCTCTATGAGGACAGACACAATATACTATATAGAAAATACTATGTTTGCCGTAGGCATTTACAGCTCAATGGAGTAAGCTAATATTGCATTTGTGATAAAAAAAAAAAACACAAAAAACATTCATTACTAATGAATGAATTCAGGTATTAAGGGGAGAGTTTCACAAACATTAAAATCAATGCAAGTACAAAAGCACTACAAGAGTGGTTAATTATGATCAAAAATAGAGCTAATAGAGGGCTCTAGGATGCCCCCCCCAACCCTCCACAAAACCCCCTCAAAGTGTTTTTTGATGGTTTCTTTTTAAAATAAACATTTTTATAATAAACAATAATTACTTATTTTAAGTATATGTGTGTTTAAAATACACAATAACATGCAATATATAAGATATAAATCATTATGTTTGGGGGAAAATTAGCTTCCTGTTCATTCCCTCTCTCTCAATATCTCTTCTGGGCCGACAGAAACATCGCCCAGTCAGTGCAGCAGCGCAGCCAATTGCTGACACAAGATATGCACATAGCAACATAAATTTAGCCAGTGAGCCTGATGCCTAAAGGTTGATTAATTTATCACCCCAAGCAGAGTGAGTCGGTGGTGGAGTAGGGACACCTGATGTTATTGACAATGATGAACGTGGGTACTTAAGACACAAGATTTCAGCCGCCTCCAAATTCAATAAGATCTCTTCTTCAAAATCCATTTGAGAGGACAACTTTGGTGGAGAAACTACAAGTCAAGGAGCTTGGCCCAGATCAACCTGACATTATAATCAGACAATAGGCTTTGTGAAAAACGTAAAACGTACATATGATGCTTCTCCTGCAATTGGTACAACAGAAAGGCTTGGCTAGCTGGATGCAGTCATGTAGATGCTGCATTTTGCTTCTCACAGCATAGACTGTTACAGGAGTTAGCAACATAAAACATTTATATAAGAAGATTAAGAAATATGAGTGTATGACAGCACACATGGAGAATACGGTCAAGCTAGCCATGCTAGGCAGAGTTAACATCGCAACGCAACTGGATGAAGGCCACGGGTTTGGGGTGAGGAAACACAGCGACGAGGTGGATAAGAACAGGCACATTTTATCAAAGATAATTGACTGTGTTAAATTCTGTGGGGCCTTTGAGCTGGCCTTGCGTGGCCACAATGAGATCGAATCCTCAGACAACCCTGGTGTTTTCAGGGGTTTAGTAGATCTAGTTGCCTCGCTGGACAGTGTGTTGGAGGAGCACCTTAAGACAGCTACCGTTTTCAAAGGCACCTCAAAGACTTTTGAACTTTCAGACTGCATGCTGTCAGTTCTTAAAAATTACATTCTGGAGGAAGTAAAACTTGCTAATTATCTTGCTATTCAGGCAGATGAGACAATTGACATTTCCACCCACTGCCAGTTGGTGCTTGTGCTACAGTACATTGACATCCATAACAACGTCCAAGAGCGTTTTTCCGAGTTCATCCCTCTTCAGAATGCAACCACTGACACAATTGCCACAGAACTTTTGGAAAGGCTAAGCACTATCCCTCCCTGAGGGACAAGAGAACAGACTAATCGCCCAGGCCTATGACAGGGCTGCTGTGATGAGGGGAGCCACAGGTGGAGTGCAGCGTAAGATAAAGGATGTCTATGGAAGTGCACACTGTGTCCGCTGCTATGTGCATCAGTTGAACCTCATCATACAGCAGGCAACATCACACATCCCCAGGATCGGTACTTTTTTTCAGACCCTGATGGATTTTCTGCATTCTTCTCCCGGTCATTCAAGCGAACCACCATGCTTGATCAAGTGGTGGCACATAGACTTCCCAGAACTTCAAGAACAAGGTGGAACTTCCGCAGTTGTACTGTTAACACTGTGTATGAGCACAAGGATAACCTCCTACAGTGTTTCCAGACCATCACAGACTCTGGTAACTTTGATCCTCCAACTGTCAGAGAGGCTAGGGGCTTTGTGAGGATGCTGGAAGATGAGGATTTCTGCTTTTTCCTGGCATTGTTTCACAAGATCATGCCACACATGGATATGCTGTTTAACCAGCTGCAGAAGAGGAACATTGACTCTATCTACATCACAGGAATCATCCAGAGGTTCACCAACAGCATGCAAACGATCACATAAAAATTTTTTTATCACTAGCTGAGAAAATGCTTATTATGAGAAAATGATTTCAATCTTAAACAGTCTGTAAAAACATAAATGTGCATGGCTGAACACACTAGAGCAACTCATAAATACTTGCTTCAACATTTTAAAGACAGTGAATAGGAAATCCAGTTAGTACACAATGACAGACTAATTTTATGTCTCCAGTAGGTTAGTTTCTGAAACAGTAATTGTGGATGGTAACTTGTGTTTTGGATCAGGGACTCCATCTTTCTCTGCATGGGGAATACAGTGGATCTGTGCAGCAGCAGCCCACAAAGAAACGGAGGACACTAGGACAAGGAAAACAGCAGCAGTGGAGATAAGTTCCATTCACCACACAACTACTGAGGAAGGAAGACGCTGAAGTGTTTAGATGTGGTTATTTCACATCCCTGATATTAAGCATTAAGCTGTCCTTGCTTGTCACAAAATGAATGCTCATCTTGTAAGAGGATACCATTATTTAGACAGAGATGTGAAAGTAATTCTGCTGTTTACTGTGTGTACTGTCCTTTTTTTAAAAAATTATGTATAATTTCATAAGTATGTGATACCGTTTTGAGTCATGCCAAGGAGTGGTTCTCTTTCACCAAGCACCTCATCAGTGCAACTCTGTTACAAGGAGACTTGTTCCTGGAACACACAGTAAAGTACGCGGATTCAGCGCTGGAAATGACAGTAGAGGCCGACCCCATGTTAAACAAGGCCAAGCTCAAAACAGAACTATCCATGATCTATGAGAACAAGTTCAAGGCTTGTAGTGGCGCACTGACTCTGTTACAGTTTTTCATGGAGAACAACCTTCAGGGCACGTTCACTGAGACTGTCAGTCTTTTCAAGATTCTCATTACCACACCCACGACAACAGCAGACTCAGAGAGGTGCTTCTCTGCTTTAAAGAGGATCAACACCTTCCTGAGGAACACCACGACACAGGATCGCCTGAATGCTCTGTCTATGCTTTCCATGGAGAAGAAACATTCCTGACTTCAATAATAGGGTCATTGAGAGGTTTGCTACTCAAAAGCACAGAAGGGCAAAATTCCTGTGCAAATATGATGTTACACACACACACACACACACACACACACACACACACACACACACACACACACACACACACACACACACACACACACACACACACACACACACACACACACACACACACACACAGTTCCTCTGACCCAATTTTTCTTTGTATATAGTTGACCTTAGCATACGATATCATCCAGCAATATACTCTGTGCTCTAGAAATTCCTAATATTTTGTCTCAATAGGGAGTTGTGTGTGTGTTTGCTAATATTACTGTTGATGTTTCTGGAATGTGCACCAAGCAAACACTAACCAGACTCAGTCAGTAATCTAATGATGCATACTGTACCTTCTATCTGAGCACATTAGGGCTGCAACTACTTATAATTTTCATTATATATTAATCAGATGATTATTTTCTTGATTGTTTAGTCTATAAAATGTAAAAAAAATGTGAACTTTTTTTTTTCTAACCAACAGTCCACCACCCAAAGATATTTAATTGACTCTCATATTGGACAAATGAAAGGAGCAAATCTTCACCTTTGAGAAACAGAATCCAACAAATGTTTGGAATTTTTGCTTGAAAAATCACTCAAACGATGAAACTATTATTATCAAAATTGTTGCAGATTATATTTCTTTCGATCGTCTAATTGATTCATCGATTCATCGTTGCAGCTCTGGACCAATTAGTAACATTAGTACATTTAGCTTGATCATAAAATACTGTACGCTCTTCTTCCAGTCAAAAGTTTGAGTTCCGCTCCATTTCTTTATTCTACATATTTTATACAGTGTAAGATTTCCTACAAACATTAAGTTAATCTATATAATTTGATGTTATTGTATATAGTCCACTTTCCACTCTGTTCTGACCGTGTGCCTCTTGTGTTGCCTATTTAATACTAACGGCACCGTTTCACGTGCTCAACAGTGCAGCTGTGCACCTCCGCCAAAACTGGTGCAACAGTCAACAGCCTTTCTAACTGATGCTATGTGTAAAATTAAATAAGTCCATTTTTTAGTTCGGTTTCAAATGCGAATAGAAAGATTGTGTTTGTGCAACATGCTGTTTATGTTTTTGTGTACGAATACCTCAACTTCCTGTCATTAAATAATTTCTATTTCACAGAGCACTGGTATCCTGCAGTTTGTGTTAAATTTTATTGGGATGGTTACTGAAAATGACTGAATATGGCACAGCCCCACCTAGAATATTTTTCACCAGCCACCACTGATCAAAACAACATGCAAAGACGATATGCAATATACTGTAGCTTCCATAGAGCAATAAATGAGGCCAAGCAGTACATTGCACAATGTGTACATTGCACACATGTACAATATGGAATTATCTACCTATTAAGCAATTCTGCTCATGATGTGAAATGTGAAAACACTGCAGAGATGTGGCAACGTTAAGGCAGATAAAGAAGTGTCCTTCATAACACCAGTGCTGTTGAAAAGAAAGGCTCCAAGATGGAGTCAAGGTCAGAGGAAAACCTCATTCTGACATTAGAATAGTGATGGAGCGTAACGTCCTTTAGATGTCCAAGAATTTCTGGCACGTATGCATTCTCACTGCAGTGGCAATAAAAAGGAACCATGGTAACTTTAAAAGATTGGATATTCATCTTGTGTTTGAATTAATAAGAGCATATTGGTGTGGGCAGCACTAATTTAATGGAGAGTTGGGCTTGCAGCATCAATGAAAGAGGCAAATACAAGGAAGTAAAAACTGAAGAATGTGATTATAGATCTGTTCCAAAGGTGTTAAATAGGAATGAAATAGTCAAATCAACCTGCACATACAATTGACACATAACATCAGGGCTAACAACAGTATTAAACATGAACAGAGACAAAAATGGTACAAATTCTTAAACATCAGTCATCACTGTAAAGATGAACCACATTATTCTACTGTATCCCTTCACAAAACTGATCGATTATTAAATACACCACTCCTCACCAACTCTTAGCTACAATAAAGGTTTGTCATCACAGAGGTGATGAACAGCGCTGTACGAGCACCGTCACTCATCTATGTGCACATACGTGTGTTATGATGGTCAAGGGACTTTCTTCTCTACTCACTTAGCAATGTGAGCGCATGGTGAGAGTTAAATGGGGTGTAATATAAAGTGCACTGTGTTAAATGAGAAGTCTGGGCTCTTCCGCTTAAACTCCCGATTTTGTAAACTTTGGAGCTTTTAATTAATAATGGGAAGGAGAAGAGATGTGGGAACCATTAGGGGAGAAGACATGGATTGTATAGTGGTGTGGACTGTTCTAGTTTTATGCTGTAAATGGTCTATGTCATTGCTTCTGTTGTGGAGCATTTGTGATATTGGTGGATTTGACTTAGCGATGAGAAAAAAATTTTGTGAAAAACAAGATGTTCAATAAAAATATTGTTTATTCAATATTTACATGGTCCAGAAGAGTGAAATTGTAATTGAAAGTTCAATATTCTACCTATAATATTGACCTAGCTAGTAATTTAAACATGATTTTAGAGGATCATTTTTCATTCTTCCTGGAGAAACAATAAAACCCTCATTACTAGCAGCTGCAATTAAGCAGTTGACTTCAAATATTGATAATCACTGTGATACATTTCTTAGCCAAATTATCTAGAAAATACTTTAAACCATGAGAATTGGATGATTTAATAAAAGACATGTTATGGAGAATTCATGACTGTAAAAAGGAAGACAGATGGAAAAAGATTACACATGTACAAATCTTTTAAGCCTCAACATTGAAACCTTGCGAGTATGTTTGCAAGTAAATAACTAAAAGTACACCGACTGATATTTTAAATTAAAAAGGAAAATATCTTAACTAAAATATTTTCTTTTTAACACTGGATTCATGCAAGTGGAGCATGTAATATTAAAATGAATGTTGCCAGCTTCTTGTAACATTTTGAGACATAATTAACTGCTAAGCACAGAAACAGCTATATAACCCATCACCTGGATTGGTGATGGGTTAGGATTAGGTACCTCTCATTAAAGTCAGTCTTGGGAAATGAATTAGTGTTAATTGGCCAATGATACAAGGATACGAACAGTTTCACCTCTTAAACCCAGAGGAATAACTAGCTCTCTATTCCTCTGTGTCTGTATGCTCTGTTTTAATATACCTCGCCCACTGATTCTTCTCTATTAATCAAGATAGCTGAAATTATGCAACCTCTGTGAGGAGTTACATTTAAATATTGCTGTTACAAAGAAAGAAAGTCATATATTATGGGCATTAGGGATGTAGAAGAAGAGCCTTTTTTCTGCCTGCCAAAATGCAATCTTGTATTGTAGGATTAGAGAGAAATTAGTACAAAATGAATGAGTGTTGTTGTGTAACTGTACATGTGAAAGGGTGTCACAAACAGGTATAACCATGTTGTGAATGTCTAAACTCTTTGTACAAATACAAAGCTAAACACGAACACAGGAGCAACACTGGTGCACCAATTTCATTTGAGGGTCATGGAGAATATTTTTCTCGTCCCCTCACTATGGCAGGTTCATTGCATTAAAATTCACAGAGCCATTACGTGTCTTTAAGCCTGTGATACACCCAGCTTTGTTATTAGTGGTTTCCTGTCGCTGGTCATGATGTTGTAATGAGTATGATGTGATTAGGAGAGCCCTGAGGGTGAACTTGGCTTCTCACTGAGGTGAACAGAGAACAATGGTGGAGGAAAGAGAGATATTGGAAACAGCGGAGCCAAATGAAACAAAATCAAATGAAAACAAAGCAGGCATGAATTGGGGCACTTTTCCTTTTGATACTTTTGGCAATGTCCAAACTCTAAGCTAATGGCTTAAGACAGCTCCCCACATCAGGGAGATGACTGCAGTGACATTGATCAGGATGTTCATTAGTGATATATTAGAGCATTGTGATGGTGATGTGTAGAAACTCTTAATATAATAACTGCACATAATGTAATAACTGTGCATAATGTCATAAAAAATGTAACAAAAACAGATAATGTAGTGTTCTGCCAATAATGTAACAAAAATAATGAGCGCAAAACGTAATAACTTTTTGTGCATAATGTAATACGTTATTACATTCTTTAATCTAGAACTTGCTTTAGTCAGTTTGTTTGAAATAAGTGGTTCCTTAATGTATGACAGCTCAGTTCATGTCCAACCACACTGATTACTCATTTCAATCACTCGGATAAAGAGACCCTATAACTGTAGTTCTATGATCACAGGTGGATATCTCTAATATGACTTTATTGAAGTAGCACATCATCATCTCATTAAACTAAAATTTGTATGCATGCGCTGCTCTGCTAGTTACAGTATGATTGACCTATTTAACCATACAGAGATCTGCCTTAATAAAAGGCAGAGACAGCAACATATCTATCAATAAGTCTTCATCGACTCCTGGACTGACAAGTACGTATTTGAAGACTCCGCCTTTGAGGTAGAGTTGGTGCATGTTTTATTTCAAACATGCTTTACACTCTGGGAGGCCTCTATCGGCTGAGGAAATTTGATGAATTTACTCAAAACACAACGAATGACATCGATGCTTTGTTAATACACCATGTTACCATCCATGAACCATCATGCAATAGGGGAGCCAGACATGACCCATCCTTCGGCCACACACTGTGAGAGAGGTATGGGGGGACCAAGGTCCATAATGTTAACACGAGACTACAAGCAGGGATTGACTGTGAGACAGTCTCTGTAGTGTCCCAACACCCTAAAACTCTTTAACACCCAAGATTCTCATTCTCTCCATTCATCTCCACTCATATCCCTCTAAACAAGGCCACCTATGATGCTGCGCTACAAGTAGAATGTGTAAAGCTCATCAGTTTCACAATTTATCTTTTTGTTTATATTTTCATCAACCATTTTTTAAGGGACTGATTTTTCCTTCAATTTTCTTGCTACACATGTTAATATTGTTGTATTTGCTGCTGCAAAAAAAGACAAAACGTCCCCCTTGAGACGAACACAGCTTACAAAATGCAACCAGCAAAGGAAAGCGAAGAAAAATGTGCAAATGAGAAAAATAACATGATTATATACTGTGCCATCTCACACCTAAGTACAATTTTTGTAAACATAGGTAGTTTTTATACAATTTCCCCACACTAATGAATATGACACAGAAAATTTGCCTTTTTAAAAATAAATAAAATAATTTGCACTATGATTGCGCACAAATAGCTGTAACGGTGTATCTACACAGGAGGTGTGTTAGGTTTTTAAGTCGTCTGTCTGACGTGCATCTGACAGAACAGATACACTCCTATCTTGTCTATAGACTTATAGTCTATTTTCTTCTGCTTTACGCGCCTAACTACAGTGAATGTGTGTTGGGCTCTGAGCGCTGGTACCCATCCTGTGTAGACACAGACAGATTACTGAAGCTGCTGCTCTGGTAATGTGCTGCACACGCTACACCTCCCGTGTAGACGTGGAGTAAGGGTGTTTATGCCTGCTAACACACTGCGAACACACAAACTTGCAATAAACCATTGCACACCAATGAGCTAGTCTCTACTTAGACTGGCGCTTCCATCTTCTCAGCATACAAATGACTGCTGTGTACCTCACTGTTGCCATATGCTTTACATAATAAGCAAAAAATGCACAGGGCAAAAGCAGCGTCATATCTCCTTTCTTTTTCTTCTTGAGAATGATAGCATTCAACAGTAGAATAGAATGTATCTGCCTTAAATGTCCTTGGCCTAAACAAAGTTTTAATGTCGGATGCAAAGGACAGATTTTAAGTGTAGCATCAGTCAGATCCTCCTCATCAGCAAACAGCTGGGGTTCCACAAAAAGGGCACACAAATCACTCACTCTCTCAGCTGAAGTCAAAGGAAGCAGCAGCTGTCTTAAGTGACAGTATGTTAAGCGAGGCCTACATAAAGGCTTCTAAAGACTCCTTTGAATGGGCCATGAGAACAATAGACAACTCCCATTGAATTTATCACAGGACTGTTCCTCCTACCCAACTGCAGGACAAGATGACCAAGAAACAAACTCTCTCCAGACACCTGCATGAAAACATGACAAGGTCAATGCACAAACCTTAACAATACAACAGTATATACAGATGAACTGTGCCTATCATCTGCAAAACATCTGCAATAATACATGTCAGCCTGTATCGCTTAGTAGAAAATCCTAGGTTGAATAGGGATGGACAGTCTTTAGGTTTTCGGTCCAAAAAAACAAACAAACCCACATATAGATTGGATGGACAAACTTCCCTGAAGTATCCTTGGAAGAGTAAAGCTAGTCCACAGTTCCATAACAATGACAGCATTGCTCTTCCAAAGGTTTCAAAATTAGCTTGAGCCCCTTTTCAAGCACCCTAGAATAGGCTTTCCTAAGGAAATGTGGCTTCTGTAACTACAGAGGCTGCAGTCCTTTTGGGTTCCATAGCAAAAAAATGACACTATCATATGATGTACATATAGACAGTTAAGTCTGAAATCAGCAAGTCAAAGATCCAACTGTTATCTGGCAATGACTTCATTTAAATTAGAAATTAAAAGAAAAAGAAAAGAAAAAAAAGCCTTTTTGTAAGGCTGAGCTGTGAATGGCTATTTGTATTGCCACAAAGAAACAAAGAAGGAAAGAAAATACATTAAAAAAATACTAATACCTTGGTTCATTTTCCAGCGGCAAGCAACAACATTACTCAAAGTGTCTGAGCTTTGCATTGCAAAGCTGCACGCCACGCATGTTATCTATAAGATTAAAATAAAAGTCAATAAAGGTTGAAGCTTTGAGTTGCGGTTTGCAATGTGATTTCAGCCACAAAAATCTGCACATACAGTTAAGATGAAGAGCACGATTTTGAAGAAAAAATGTACTTTGATTCTGCTCAGTCACCACAATGCAAAAAAATCTAATAACATTTCCTCACTGTCTGGGAAAAAGCTATTTGTACGGTATTTCACCACTGAAGGCAAGGACGTACATTCAAGATCTGTGCAGAATTTTGGAGGATATGTATGCGTGTGTGTGTGTGTGTGTGTGTGTGTGTGTGTAAAGGTGTAAAGGTTTTTAAATGGAAACAAGGTATTTATATTTCAAGTTAAGAGCATATCTGCTTTTATACAGTGTAATTAATGTTTTGTTACATTCTGTGAATAAGTTTTCCAGTAGGCATGCTCTGCTGCAGTTTCTTTACAGATCAATTAAATTAGCTACCAAATTATACCAAATATCCCAACTTCTAATATGTTCATTTAGAATTTAAACACGCAGCACATACCATGTCTTATCTCTTCTTATGTAAAGAGCAAAGTTTATATCGTCAGTAGGTTGAAATGCTTCTGTGTGTTGGTTGAAATCTTAATTCTAGCCGACATTATGGTGACCTGACCTGTGTTGCTCATATATGTGCACATGCATACACACTTTAATACCTGACCTGGTGAATAAGAATAGATATGTGCATGTGTGTGCTCCCATGTATAATTTATGACTGACCTCCACCAGCTTGTTGGCATGTTCACGGAACACCTGGGCGTACTCCTTGACCTCCTTCTCGTTTCCACTCTTAGCCGCTTCAATGAGCACCAGCAGAGGGACGTTGGTCTCCAGGAAAGAGTCTGAGATGTGGTCCATCACTGCCTTTCTCAACTAGAATATAGAGGGAAAGATATGGGGGGAAGAGGTCATATTATTAATAATATTTCAGATGACTTCACTGTATTACATTTGGCAATGATTAGTTATCACTTAGCATTGTAATGAATATGATGTAGCAACATAATGGGGTGAAAGGACAGAGAGAGAGGGGGAAGCAAGAGGGAGAGTGAAAAAGAGGAGAAGAACTCTCAACAGGCAGGAGTGTAGATTGCTTTTAAGGTGTCATTTTTCCCATAGGGCCGTTTACTACGGCAGACTTTGCGACTTATACCTTTGGTTATGGAATTGTTTTGTACCAAACTGGCTGGGGACTGTTTATATGACAGTAAATGGACCCTGATGCTGCTCAGTGGGATATCCGGTGAGATGCCAGAGGGAACAGTATAGAAACCACAACAGACAGGTCCTTTATCTTACACAAAGAGGGAGTTAGTCACATGAGACCATTACTAAGACAGACAAGAATACACTACAGGGAAAAAAGTAGATTCCCACACATGTAGCATCATTTATTTTGAGGGATTGTTCAGTCTTAAAGCTTTTCTCAATAATGAATTAGATGTAATTCTCTGCAGATTATACTATATTATTAACAGTTAATTCAAGTTTTATACACAGTTTTATTACATTATTGCTATTGTTGTGTTATGCTATTTGCCAAATTGATGCAGCTGATAACAAAATTAGTAACAGCAGTGGTATCAGTCAAAGCACTTTATTAAGTCCACTTTATTAAAGTTTTGTTAACACACCGACATCACGAGCAATGCAAGATCCGGTATCAAACACAGTTAGGATCTGTACAAACTGTGTGCACACCACCCGTGGGTCTGCTAATAGAGACAAAAATCTCTTCCATCCAGCTCAGTTTTCACTTCTCCACACATACAAATTATGACATTAAAGTAAAAAATGTTAAATTAACAACATGGATGACAGAGATTTGTTTGACTTTTCAAGCCATCTTTTCTAATTAGATGTAAAGCAAACATTGTGACCATATTCCTGATTTAAAAATGTTGAAGGAGCATGAGAGAGGATAGAGAAGACTAATAGCTGTGACTGACTGACACGGGAAAATTCATTTAACCACCAAAAAAATCATATGTAAGCCTGTCAGCCGCACTTAAATAACTTGCAGCGATTACAAACTTAATTACCAGTCCACTGAGTGGAGGAGAAAAAAGGAATTATGGCTTCCTACGGGCAGATAATCCATCACTATTGCTTCTGGAAAGAGACTGGATTTGGACAGTCTAGTGGACATGACAGGTCTGCAAATGCTATAAACAACCTGAAGCTCACACTCTCTGTAAGCACTCCTTTATCCATAACTATATAATCCTGGATCACTGATATGAACAGATGCATACTGAGATGCAGTGCAACACCAAAACATCATGCTTTCAAGGGCTGATAAACTTTGGCATTTTTGAACTGTGAATATTGCATCTTTTTCATTCGGTTGAGAACAGACTTGCATCAGTGCAATTGTGTAACCTCGCTACCCTGTCACCTGGCGGGAAAAGGTAGGGAATTGGGGTAGATACAAATCTTACATTGCCAGAACTACCTCCACACTATGTTTGTGCTCCTGCAGCACAGGAGGAAGGTGTGGCAGAGCCTACTATCATTCTGGATAAGTATAAAAATGATCTGGGTTATTTGCAGGGCTTTACTGTGATTATCTCACCAATGCTCTTACTGCAGTGATGCAATGATTGGGTTGAGTAGGGGGATGTTGTTGAGGGGCAATTTGCATGCTGAAAATGTATTAACTTAGGCACAACACATCACTGTGTCCCAAATGTATACTTCATACTAATTCTAACCATGTTTTGAGTGTATTTTGTCTCTCTCACCATGAGAGTGACAACATTAAGTATACTTAAAGATGTAAATATGCATACTAAATTGCACAAAGAAAATGGACGACCTTTAAAGAGTTGTAAAAGCTGTAGAAATGAACATTTTAGATCTGGGGTCAGGGAGAATTATACCAACGTCTGCCACAACTTGTATTAGGCCTATTTTCTATATTACAAAACTGTAAAGTTACTTCATTTATTGCGCAATAACTGCAAAACAGGTATACAGTGAACATTAGAATATAATAAATACAGTATAATATTAGTATGTAGGTTAGGATTGGGACACAGCACATGCTTTATCATGTCATTACCAGCATTGATCTCATTGTTACCCACGGTGATGGAGACCTTTTCAGACTTTGACATTAGTATGTATGGGAAAATTGTGAAATGGAAAATCGTTCAGTGGAGAAGCTTATCCCATCATGCCACATATGCTAACACAGACTTTAGTAGCATTAACTCCATATTTCATTAAAACAAACTGTCAGACTTGTATCATGTCAAAATGATTAGTTAGAATTGACATGAATGGCAAGCAAAAGAAGAAAGAAAAAGTGCTTCTATCTATCATATTTGCATATGTTTTTCAGTTGAAATGCAGATCACTTGGGCATGAAAGCCAACAAAGTTTTGAGATGATCTTTTTTTCTCTTCATTGTATCCTAATCTCTATTAAAACAGTTTTTACTGAGCACTTCTGTTTACAGAAATCTTCTTATAGCAACTTGCTTTTGACTTTGTCCAATATCTCTTTGTAGGCGATGGATTTGTTTGAATCCAATAATGAAAAAGACTAGTCAACCCCTTTTTGTTTGTGAAGTGTAAAAAATAAAAGATTAGAAAAAAAAGATCTCTAATTGAAGGGACTGATCTGAGCGTAGAAATCAATTTTGGACATCTACTGGGTGGAAAGATACTTGTAAGTTATAAGTTTGCTATTGTCGTCACCCAAGAGCAATCACTAGTTGACGGCACATACAGCAGCATATGCATAGCGTACGTGTAAGAGAGTACAAGGCCTCAGGATACTCATGGATGCCCAACAGTGAAACTGATTCTGACGGTAGGTTTGAGTGGAGAAATGATACAGACGAGTGATTTCCCAAGTCGCAGTCTCTCCTGCACCATCAGCATTCTAATGCCCACACACCACTCCCACAGAAATCCATCTTCAATCTTTCAGATCTCACCTCCCTCCATGCTCCACCCCCACCGTCTCTCCTCTAACACTCCCTCTGTATTTCACTAACACTTAAAGGAAATAGACCTAGAATTCCAAAAGACAGAAAAAGCTCTGCTCATTATAAGTCAGTAGGGCAGCTATTTGTCTCCCTAGTCGTGCAGTGCCACAATATTTTTCTTGCATATTAATAAGTAATGTTTTTTTTTAACATATTCATATTTGAGATTTCTTGAGAAAAACAGTTGCCAGTATTGTATACTGAGATTCATTTTTCCATAATGATACTGACATGCTGGTAACACGAAGGCCACGGAGATATGTTACAAATTAAAACACAGACGCAAGCCAATGCTGCTGTCATGATCGATACACAGACAGACTGGTAGATAGACAGATAGAAAGATAGAGATAGAGACATTATATGGACAAAGGTATGTAGACACACTAGGGCTGTTTTCATGATTTAGACTTGGCCACTTAGGTCCAATTAAGGATAATCTTGTATTCTATGATATTTTAAAGAATAGTGTGCTTCCAACTTGTGTCAACGGTTTGCATAAGGCTTCTGGCTGCTTCAACAAGAAAATGGTTTTGTATTTGAAATCTCCAGAAAAGGCTGGTAAGTGGACCTTGAGATTATTTTGTCAAACTACTATTTCCAAGAAAAAAAATTCACACACAGGGACCATTTAAAAAAAAAAAAAAAAAAAAAGAGGTTTTCCAAGTTTTGCGTGGGAGGAACTTGATTGGCCTGCACAGAGCCCTGACCTCAACCCCACTGAACATCTTTAGGATGAATTGGAAGGTCAATTGCAAGCCGGGCCTTATCGCCCATCATCAGTGCCCAACATCTCTAATGCTCCTGTGGATGAGTGTGAGCAAATCCCTGCAGCCAGGTTTCAAATTCTAGTGGAAAGCCTTCTCAGAATAGTGAAGGCTGTTATAGCAGCATATAAATACCAATGGTTCTGGAATGAATATGAGTTCCTTAACGGACCCATGTGCTTTCCATTAAAAGAAAAATGGGATGAAAATTGTAAATGATTATGTGAAAACGGTGCTATTATTGGCTTTGCTATTGCAAAATTTTGATAATTTGAGAAATAATGTAAGTACACCTCCTCTTCTTATTCCTCATTCATACCTCTTATCCTGTACATCTCTTATCCTCATTACTCTTAAAGAAATAGCAAAAATTAACAACAGAGAATCCCACCTGACACTGAAGTGGCTAACAAGAATCTCTGTGAAATAATTAAGATGATGCATATGCTTAACAAAACTTGACAGATGAATATCTGTGTTGCTCACTGATAAGTGGGAGGGCTGTGTGATCTTCAAAGATGAGATTAGCATTAATTTGGCGTATTTGCTTTTTAATGGGGAAAATGTTTGCATTTTGTGGGATTAGATCCCGGCTCTGTCACAAAAACAGATTCAAGAGGGAAACTGTTGCAAGCATCCCCTATGATCAGTGTATGACTCAAAAATAGAAAAAAAATGTTCAAAGGATTGCAAAAATAAAGATTGAATTATCGTGTACACACATGCATTCAGAGAAAAACCCCCTTAACTCGACTTGTTTACAATTCAATAGAGTCTTAACACATGCAATGGGTGGAAAACATGAATCTGAATTTGAAAGGGAACGCTGTGCAGGATTTCTGAATGTTTACAGTTGCACCAAGGCTTCTGTTATGTTTTACTTGTGATTCAGAACACATAGCGTTGGGTACCTTGGGGTCAGCACAGGAAAGTTTCTTATTAAAATGTCAAGCGCAATCACAGCATAAACGGCTAGAGTCACGGCTGAGGGGAAACAGCCTGAGCAAATCAAAAATTAAGTAATAGCTCTCATATATGATATCTATCAGGGAGCATAGGACGATGATTAGTGAGAGGAGAGTGGAGAAATGAAAGGGGGAAAGGGGGACTGACTGATCAACAGTCTGAGGACAAACACATTTGATACCTAATGCCTGAGCCCTTATTTGATGTCTAGCAAAATGAAACACTAGCCAGGGAAATCCAGTTGTAGAAACAAGGAAAAGTGCATAAACAGTGCTTTTAGATTGAAGCGTTTATATTCCCAAATAATGCTGGGATTCTGATAATCTGATCAAACTATGTGACTGAGTGTACCCTTTCAAGTAGTATTGAATCATAAATACGATAACTTCTTGTCCAGTTCCATATAGTTGTTTATTGTAAAATGATATAGAAAAGGAGACATCTGTTGTTATGTGTGCTGACATAGAAGCGGATGTACAAGCCAAATCAATGTTTCTAGTAGCGGGCAGAGCCCTGGCAACCATTATTACTTCAGGAAAAAAGCCAGGGATTATCAGACTGTTAAACACCATTAGAGGTAGCAGAACATTCAATGGGTGGTGATATATCAATGAGACAACCTGACACCGTTCTCAACCTTCAGGGTTGATTCATTCTTACTAAAGAAAGACAGTGTCTAATATTTTTTCTGCCATGGCACATATCATGACTTCAAAAAATTGCAGGGAACCCCATCATCCCATTCACCACTAAAACATTACAAAATATCATACACAGGTTCAAGTGTTCTTGTGAGTATAATTTACTTGGAATGTGAAACTTGACCTTGCCTTGATAAAGATAAAATTGTCTGAAGCTAATGAAAAGGACTTCAGTTGTCACTAAATGTAATCCAGGGCCTCCTGCTTCCAACCGCGAGTGTCACGTTTCCAACCACAATCTTTCCCTAAACCTAACAAAGTGTTTTTTGCACCTAAACCTAACCAGACCACACCAGTTGCTCTGTGCATCTGCATGAGATGCCAGAGGGGCGTGACAAAGCGTTGGTATTTGATGATCTGGGATGAGAACGGGTTGTCTCTTCTAAGACTAAATTATTTTGTAATATAATGTGATTTGTGTGTATGACTGTATATACTTATATATATAATAATTTATATAATTGTGATTCAGTTATGTTTAAGCCTAATTTCTTTGTCAGTTTTTTGTGTCCACTGTTTCTCGACCTACACTTTAAGTTATGTTAACTGAAAATCAACCCTGTCATGTAGAAATTTTGTATATATGCTAACAATTTGTTTTGAAGCCTTAGGTTTGGCATTTTGACCGTTGCCATCTTAGATTTTTGGAGCCAGAAGTGATGAGAAGCGACCATATTTGGACAAGAGGGTGGAACTGACCCTAATGCTAGCTGCTAGCATGGTTAGCATGGCATATTTACAGTCTATGGTTAACTGTTAGAATGAAAATGCTAATTATTATTATTGATAGCAAAAAACAGGCTTAAAACCATTAAAACAAAATGTACTTACCGGAAAAACTGAATATCTGACTCCTTAGAGGGTCTTTTAGTATGATCAAACACTGAACAAGACTTTTTAGGTGACAACACACTGAAATAGCAACAGCTATGGCTTCGCCTACACTCTGTGAATCTGTCACCGTGGTAGAGACTTGTCAGTCACAACAAAGCCTCACCCTGAAGCATACCCTGCTTGATCATCAAATTTAAATTAAATGGGACCACAATTTACAAAATGAACACCATGTTGTATTAAAGAAGACTTCAAACTAGCGATTGAGACCATAAACATATTAGTAAAGTGTTTACTGAGGTAATAAATCAAGTGGGATGTAGGGTCATTTTCTCATAGACTTCTATACAATCGGACTTCTTTTTGGAGCCAGTGGACTGGAGCCCCCTAAAGGCCATTAGAGAAAATGCAGATTTAAGGTAATTCTTGTTGGCTTCACTTTTCAGACCCGGAACTACCCGCTTGCTCAGCAGACATGTTAATTTCCAATGTTTTTTCACTTATAAAAAACACAAATCCAGACTACATTTCCCTCAAAACATATTTGCTGTATATGAACGTAATTTCTAGAAGACAGTGTTGTTAAAACTATAAAATTAATCAATGTATCCTTTTTAATACAGCTATCAACAGGTGAAGTATCCAAATATGGCTGTGTATTTTCTAGTGCCTAAGATAGCAGCAAATTTGTGTTAACATGGCTAATGAAACTTTAATGCAGCCTCAAAACATTTTGCAGAAAAAGATCGAAAGGATTTCCAAATAATCTTGAATTGTTAGTCTAAACAAAGAGTTACCGCTGACAAGATTCGTGGCAGCTGTTCCTTCTTAACATGATAGCCCCTAACAATTAAAAACAGCTGTACTAATCAACAAACTAATGGCAGAAATGGAAATGATTTCAACATCCAAAAGCAGAGAGGGAGAGAGACAGAAAAACATGTGAGGCATTTGTGCTATGGGGCATCCTGGAATCAGCCATCAGTCAAAATATGGCCCAGAGAGATGATTTGATAGATGCATTCATTACAGACAGGATGACAGAGGGTAGAACACATGGCTCATTTCTAGCAACTTTGTTGGCTTGGTTACCTATTGAATACCAACTAATGGGAGGAAAATCATTTAAATTCTCAATAGTATTTTATATAGTCCAAATGTTTGAACACAATACTTATCTCTAGTAAAAAGGTCTTGTTCAGTATTGCACTTCCATTGATGATTACAGTTATAGTTTTAAAAGCATAATGAATGTCTAAACTTACAAAATAAGTTTACTTTTTTCTACAAAGCAGGCAGAAGTAAGAATTATTCATCAGCTTTTCCTAAATGCAAAACCCTCATAAGGGCCACAGGCTAAAATATACTTTTTTTCTGATGGCAGCTATGGATGTTTTTGTGAATATGGGCATTATATATTTTAAGTGAGAACACACTTTGCTCTTATTCTGTTATTATGAAATTGAACACACTACTCCATGATTTTGTCTGTTTAAAAGGCTTTTTCTTCAAAGGTCCTCACTTAAAAAAACGCTGCTTTTCATGCTTGAACAGCATCTGTACAAAAAGGTTCATACTTTTATAGCATCAGTCTTAAAGGTGCAATAAATGACATTCAGCCTCACTGGATGTCAACAAACAACTATTTGCTATGTGAAGATATAGTGGAGTAATGGCCACCTGAGCAGTGAATGAAGTCACACTCCCTCTCTGTGTGCTGGTATCTGAGCTTCTGTTCTTTGTTTTGGTAGCCGGTCCAGCCGCGCGTATATGTTAATGCATGTGAGCGTGCATGTTAGTGAATGTACAGTACAGTACACTAAAATATGTTTCTGAAAGCATTTGAGGTGAGAAATAGGCAATGCAGTAACAGAATCATGTTCCATATTTGATCAGCACCGCCTAGTTTGACAGTTTGATTTGAGTTTTGTGAGCTGTCAATTCAAGGTCCGCTTTCTTTCTTTTTTGTTTTCCAACTTATTGAGTAAACGACACACATTTGTTTTGGTCTGAGATGTTGGTGCTATAGTGCGACATCTAGTGGCTGAATGCTGGTATTGCAACTTTTAAAAAGTCAGTCTTAAACTAAGCAACTATTACTGACATTCATGCAAAAGATAAAGTGGGTGATGGCATCTTGCTAAAGCTAACATAAAACTATCACAGTCTCAGACTTTCAAGATCACAGGTCACGTGATCACACGGGCATTAAGCTATACGTAAGAGGCAGCTTCACCAGGATTGGGCGTAGGGTATGTTCCAAAAATAGTACTTTCAAAATAAGCAGGAAGCTGAGTGAGACTTCAATTTTAAATATATTGCTGCTTAACTGAGGCTCAAGGATGAGATCAGTTGTAGTAGAGAGAAAATATTCTATTTGTTGCCTAATCCTAACAGGCAAGTAAATTAATTTATATGCACATTGCAATTACATGCAATATTTTCAAGAATTTCAGACATTCTTGATATAGTATGTCTGCATATAAGCGGAACTTTAAAAATGGCCACCATCCCAAACAACTTCCAGGTTATATTGCTAAGTTTGAAGTTGTAATTACTGTGATACAGACTGCTAGGATCATTCATTATAACCTGACATTTTATTCCTCTGATCTGTTAATAACACCTCATTTGGCATATCAAGTTTCATATCAGAAAATAAGGTTAAAGCTAAATTTTAATTGGATTTAAATGTGCTAATGTGATTGCTCTTTTTACAAATTAAGTGAGCTTTGTTAGATATAATGAGGGAGCATTATAACCCTGGTTCTTTGTACACATGGGCTTCACTCCGTAATGGTGTATATTGACCTAACCATGCATCCTCATTGACAACTGTACAGAAAGTTTGCATGTACATGCTTACCCAAAGAGGATGAGACTAATAACTACTATGTCAAGAGCTCTTCACCAACAGAAGAGCTGTCAGGAGAAGAGTTTGTGTAGTTTGATTTAAGTAAGTTCTGTTCATTTAAAGTGTGAGAGTTTGCGACTATCAAAGTTCAAATTTTGACCTTTAATGCCTGCACCAAACACCAGAACGTTGTATCAAATATACTATCCCTCCAAGTTTCATCAAAACTGCAACAGTGGTATAGGTTATCCTTTAAAAGGTGATCTTTAAGTATAAAGTGGCACGATCCTCTCCATAAGAATGTCGATATCTAGCAATCTTGCAAAAGAAAGAACATGTAATGCCTTTTTTCTAGTTTCTGCAATATCTGCACATGTCAACTGCTGTATAGTTAGGGTTAGGAAACACTAGTGAAAGATTGTGGTCACAGTTAATAAAAAGGAAACGCTAATGTAAAGTCTATATCCACCAACTTGACATCCACACCCTTACTTTCTACCTTTTTACATAAGGGGCACACTACTTCTTCATTGTTGCTGAAAGTTGGCATTGGGTGTGTGATGGTCCCTATGGATGTAATTCCTAGTGATACTATTTTAAATAGCATCAAACAGGGCACAGACCATTTTCCTATTCACTCCAGGCCCAAGTGTCAATGACATTTGAGCTTTAAGTAAAAATCATTCATAAGTTAACCATGACAGCAATTTATTTATTGTCCTGAAAAGGCAGTATTACATGACAGTAAACACAGTTATTATACAATTTACATTGAATCAACAACATTGTAATGGACTTACATGAGTAAATCAGAATTATTAAGCTGCTTAAATATATGATAGAATTCAAGAAAAATAAACATTTTGGCTGTTTCAATAGAGTTAAAGAAAATACAGTTAAATAAATAAATATATATATATATATATATATATATATATATATATGTATGTATATATAATAAATACAGTTTTTTAGAAGGTTAAAAATCTCTTGCCTTGAATATCAGGAAAAGAAGGTTAAACTCTTCAGTGGAGCAGCTTACTGGAAATGAGCTGAGTGCTCTGTTCTGATGCCACTGGATCTCACTGCAGCACTTGACACAGTTGTCCATTACATTGCTAAATCATCTTGAGAAGTGGGTTTGAATTTCTGACAGGCCTACGCTGGTTTAAATCCTATATTGCCAATAGAACGTATTACAGGTAATGCATTCTCAATGGTGCGCTACAAGGATCCTCCTGTCCTGTATTATTCACAAACATGTTATACCTTCTCAAAAATAGTCTTAGCAACATAAGTTGCCACATATCTATCTCTATTTGTTTGCTCAAGTTAAAACAGTTTTACAGTTTTGCTTTCTACATTAAAAAATCTTAAAATTGTGTCTTATTAATTCACTATCCCTGAGGTGGATGAAGTTATCTATGCTTTTACTTCCTGTCCTGTTTGTACCATTTGTACTACCAACTATAATTACATTAATTCATTCCTGAGCCAGAATGTCTGTCCTGCCTGCAGCCTGTGCAAATTGCAGTAAGACTTAACCAATTGAAGGAATGGGATCAAATTGCCTCTGTTTTAGGAATGGGAAAATATTGCTTCTATTTTATCCACTTTTCACTGGATACTGGTTAATTTTAGAATTTATTTAAATATTATTTTATGTTTACCAGGGTATAGATCCAGCCCCAAGACAACACTACATTTTTCAGTCATTGTATTCATAATTTCATTTTAGTAGTGTCTAGGTTTTCATCCTCTTGTGTTAATTGTGTGTTAGTTTCATTTTTAGTTATTGTTTCCATATATGCCTGAATTGTTACTTTAACATTTTGTGTCTTATGTACATCTTATCTTGAATTTGTCTTTTGTCTGTTTAAGTGTTGTTATGAAAGGCGCAGTGTATAATCAGTTTATTAGTACTTTATTAGGGTTACTATGCATAGCGGGAAAAAGATCAGTACCGCCATCAGTACTGCCAACATCCTGGACCAGACGGTCAGCATGGAAGAAGCCCCACTGCTGTCAGCACCAGATGTACAGCAGGGGAAGCAGAGAGAGACCTGCTGCCAAATGGTGGTAAGGCAAAAAGGGCACTGACTTATGGAGATGAAGTTTCAGCCCAGAAAAGGTCTTCCTAAACCACAGCTTGCTGTTTTGATATAATGTTGTTTTGATGCCCTAGGGCAGAGGTTTCCAAAGTCTGAGGCACGCCTCCCCAGGGGGGCACAAGGGAGTTGAAGTGGGGGGGGCGTGGAAGGAGATACATGAACCGTGAGCCACAATTTGTGTCAAAAATCATACTCAGTCTTTGAGTCATAACTTCAAATCAAGTCAAATCTGAACAGGCAGACATGATACACATATGTGCATTGGGAATAAACATCCATAAATCAGAAGATGACTCTATAACTGACAACCAAGAATCATCACATTTTAAAGCTTTCCTCAGTATCAAAGTGCCAGTATCAGACAAATCCCTAGCCTAGGGTGTAGATTGTTATTTTGAGTTTTGTTTTTTCTTTTTATTTATTTATTTATTAGCACTGTTTGTGTTTTCATACCTGTGTTTGTGACTGACGGGCAACACATGGAAGAAGCCAAATGTTATACACTATATTGTGTAAGTTTCACAAAGAAACAAAAATCATAACTGAAGGGGGCACGGCTTTGAATATACACTTCAGTGGTGATTGAAGGCCTCTCGTCAGGAGATACTGATGATTAATATCTTTTGTAAATAGAGAACAACCGTGTAATCAATGTGGATGGAGGTAAGAATAACAACAGGGTGTCAGGCTATAATTTTTGAGTCGTGAAGGTCGGTTCAAGATTTGCTTTCACATCCTTGACTTATCTTGTTTAGATGGAAAATATGCTTTTAATGTCATGCTGGCAATCAAACATTCTCTTAACATTTGTGTGATGCAAAATGCTGCATGGTTTTGCTGCCCTGCATTCCCTCCATCAGACAATTCTCACAAATGTAAATTGCGAGAATTTACATTTACGAAGAAAACATAATGGGGATGGGAGAAAACATACTTGACATCTACAGAATTTGCCCTGGATAACAGACAGCTTAGCTTTGTTTTGTATGTTTACACAATGGCATGAAAGAAAAACACAGTGCTGCGTATCTCTGGCGGTGTTGTCACAAGGCTTGTTCGGTTTTACCTGCTCCCATTTCACACACGCAGTCTGTCATTTGTGCTTGTCTGCTCTAATATTTGATCCTTCCTTTTCACAACAGAGATGGTGGAGACTGAAATGCTCATACGCACAATTGTGCTCCTCCCCTCAGGAAGGTCTTGTGTCTCAACACGGTGCCACTGACGTGCAAAAAGTCAAAACGTGTTGGCATAATTACAGTATCACAGCTCTATGCAATGCCTGAATGTGTGCTGTGAGTTTACCCTCCCTTCTAAACTCGAAGCTCAAACAGACCGCCCATTCTGTCAAGCCAACCCCTGAGTCAATAGAACATCCTGTCAGAGTGAGTACCGCCTGCCAGCCTGTCAGGCAGCCCCACCAAAAGCCCAACAGGAGGGAGAGTTATAACCTCCCATCTGGAATGATCCCCTGGTCCTCAGAGGTTAGAGAGGACGCAAATGCAGCTACTCTGTGCAGGTAGCTACTATTGTCAATTTTGCCACAGTGCCTCTCCTGCAAAAAAATATTTTGCACTGCATGACAGGAAAGAGTTGTTCCTTTTGGAGTGAACCTGTATTCAGGGACCAAAACTGATGTCCTGATGGTTTATGAATGGGTTTTCTTTTTCTGGGACAAGATGCTTGCTCAAATGTACTCCAATTTTTACTCAAAGATGTGTAATACAAGTTGGGAAGATTTGAGTTTTAATTAATTACAAATGAAAGAACACCTCAGAAGCATTCTTGAATGATTGCATTACATCAACAGACACTTAAGTGTACTCAATAAGTGTCCTCGTTTTTTCAAGTATTGTGTCAACATTTTTGTAAAGGATCCAACAGAGGAAAGTCAGATTAATCTTGCCTTCAGTGAGGATGAGGAATATAACAACACTGTATCACAGCATGAATCATCTACTTCACTCTTCACTACTGGATGGTAGTTTTTGGAATTTGGAAGCGAATTTACTGCAGTTTCCTGAAACCACTCTTTGAGAATCAGAAGCGGAGCAGGGATAAATAACACTGAATGCCTGAAATACACTTGATTGTTCACTAAAATCTTTGGCAGAGAGTGTTCACCATGTCAAGCTACATACAAATAAAATAAAAGCTTGAAATATAAAGAGACAAAAATGAAAAATACGGTACAGGCATGGCAATTTTAGCAGTGTTCTATGTAATGAAGCATGGGAAAATTGAGCAGTTCAAACGGCATCAAACATACTGTAGAAGCACAGTGTGTCAGTAGATAGCACTGGTAACTGACAGCAAGAACACACTGGGTTCAAGTACTAGTGCTGGTCCTGTCTTTGTGTAAGTGTCATGTTGTCCCTTCTATGCATTTCTTATGAGCGCTCCATCTACATATATGAGAAGCATGTGTTTGACTGTTTGTTAGCCCTGTCACTGATTACCTGTGACCCTAATAATAAGTATGGAGTATCAAGCTATGGCAGCAGTGAGTCTTGCAAATACTATGATTATTAATTATTATGTGATATGTTATACTGATATCTGTCTGATACATGATGTCTATGTGCAGTTCTGCTGACACTGTGAACTGAACTTTGGTACCAAAATAAATTCCACTGACTCTGGTTGTGATACAGTGATTAGTGATATACTACATTTTTTCTTATTGTGAATAAGTCCAATGAAAAGACCAAAACCAACAATGAATTGATCAGGTATTGGATGTGTAGCCAAAACCTGATATAGCTTATTCTTATGTACCATAGACCTCCATTGCTGCCAAAAGCTATTAAAAACACGTCAATGTGCCACACCGTTGCAATGGGTGACATGTTCCTTTATTACAATGAGAATGGCCACTGTAGTTTATTTGAGTCTGTTTACTCCAGTTTGACAAATGTTTGCCAAAAACTACAGTGCCCAGCTGTTTTAGGAAATTATTTTGCCTTTTTTGAATGAATAAATGAACGTATATATATTTATGACCTGTTTATAAAGATTTATATCTTCAGCAGGAATGTGCCACAGTAAGTAGGGAAGTTGGAAAATGTTGATATGGTCTGGCACATTACTGAGTTTGGTCTTGTCATACATGTAGTAGTAGTAGTAGTAGTTTTTTTAAGATTTGTTGACAATACCATAAATATAAAATATAGCCAGCCTATAAATAGATAAAAAGATGCACTCACCTGTCGACGCAAATCCCTGGTCTTTTTAGTCATCTTATCAATAGCTGAGTTCAGCGGGTCACCTTTCTCTTTCCTGCCAGTCTGTAAGAAGAAACAAAAATACACAATACATCACAATTTTATCTGTTTGACTTCAAACAAGGCACCATATTTTTCACAGTGTACATTTTCTTGTTGAAGTGAATTCAACAAAGCTTATGGGGTGCATGAAGTGTAGATTGCCAATTATGAACTTCATCACAGAATGCGTGTTGATATTACAAGTGTTCCCTGATTAGACTGGAGTCAGCGAAAAAAAATGACATCAGTTTGGAATGTTACCTAGCAACTAGGCTATCTGGCAAGTATCAAATTTAGTCGTTGCCAATTCCCCTGTGTGCTTCACTTCCTCTCACTGCCAACTCTTACTGGTGGCTTCAAGAGGGTGTAGACTACAACGTGCTTCACCTGATACACCAGCTGCTTCTGTTCACCCACCAGTGGGGAGGTTCACTGGGAGAGCAGTATGGAGCTTCTTGCTATTCCAGATTTCCCTACTCTCCAGTGAAAAACCACTACGACCGACCAGTAGCAGTCGCTGACACAGCTACAAGGACACGATCCCTTCATACAGGAATACTGCCAATTGTGTTCATTGAAACGCCAGCACAAGGGAAAAGCTTAGTTTCCCGCTATGCCACCTGGGTGCCCCATTAACCACGTACAAGCTCTACTGTTTTTGCTCAGAAGCCATGGAAAAGACAGGGGTGATTTATATTACTCCAGTTATTGAATTTCCACTTTTACTATCTAACTTGGGATGGCAGCTTGGCCTGAAGGTTAGAGAGATGCTGTCAGTGTCTTGGAGTGAACCATTTCTGCTCCAGGACACATATAAACGATCCTGTACTCTGATCCCTGTAGAGGAATGCATCCATGTGTGTCTCAGAGGGCAGTGCAAAGTTGTACAACCCTAATATTTCTATGCTATTCTGAATGTACTCTATCTCTATCTGTCACTAATTTATTAAACAGGATTTATTGAATAGGACTGAGCAGATTACCACAGCGTGATTTCTCTACAAGGACTGTGGGTATTACAGTCTTTGTTACAATCAGAACAAGGTGTGTTGTCAACTGGCTTGGTATTTATGTTTTCAAAGATGGGGAATTTAAGATCTATTGATAACTAAGTATTTTGTGTTTTGGACAAATGTAAAACATGGATATGTTAAGGAAATGTTTGCTTTTTTGGATCAAACCCACAGTGAAGTTCAAGGAGTAAAATGAATGGACACCAACAACAATATTTGAACCGGCAAGGAGTGTGGAACTGGGACACAGCTAAAAAGTATTCTTCTTTTGTACTACATTGATGGCTATGCTCTAAATCAGCTGTTGCGTAGAGTAAAATGCCACCAAACTTCACAACAAATGTCTGTAACTTGTTAATTAGTAATGTCCCTAATGTCCTACTTATGTCCTAATTTCCACTGTGTGTACTTTTATCTGTTTTTTAAGTGACAAATCTCTCTTTGGAATCTATAAATATAAAAGGACTGGTTGTGGTCTGGACGGTGCGATTCATGTTCCAGTCAGACGCAGGTCTGGGTTTCAGATTTTTACACTTAAATGCTTTGCTTGGTTATTTCACTTACTGTAACACAAAACAAGCACTCAGTATCTTCAGGTAGCTGTGGCTTGTTTTATTATAATTTTTTGCACAGAAAAATAAAGGTAAGCAGGATGATCAACAGATTGTAAGACACTGTGATTTTCTGACAAAGCAATACCAGCATACAAAATTAGTTGTGCCGTTGCCAAGCAACGATCTGACAGTTCTGCCCAGGATAGCATGAAGACGAACAACCAGAAAGCTCATCTGCCTTTGCAGGAAAACACAATACCTGGTGACATGGATTCCCATTCATCCATGTATGCTTCAAATGACAAATTTGTTTGAGACAAACTGACCACAACTCCAGAACAACAGGGCTTAACTAAAGGGGCTATTTAGTCGTTATCCTGTTTAATGAGACACAAAACGTGGTTGCTTATCTCAGTGTTGCCGCACTATTGTGCTGCCCTTTTGATAACCGAGTGGAACAGGACGCCGTGTATATGTGTCACAGAGAACTAAATGAGACCCCATCAAACACCCACCTCATAGTAAATTCACCCCAAGGTTAACATTGATTGTCACTTTCAATGCCTTGGTCACTGTCAGGTTGTAAAATTACTGTTTCCCCATTAGTTCTGAATATGCTTCCTATCACACAGAGAGAACAGCAGAGAGAGCCTCTGCAGATTACTGTAAACGCAGGCCCTCTGTTACACAGAGGTACCAGCCACTCATGAATTTAAACCACAGCATGATGACATTAACAACCTGGGCCCTGTCCTTGAGGCCCTGTTTGGCTTCAGGAAATAGTGAAGTAGAAGAAGTATGTGAGCTTTAGCAAAGAACTTTGCTGTAGTTGTGATGCATCTATCACTGAGCGGGCACGTTAAAAGCAACTGGTCCACTTTCTCTTCTCCTGTCCAAGCGGCAACAACCACGGCTTGAAATTGAAGCCAATGCGGAAGTCCTGCGGAAGAGCAGCAACTCTGGGCTTCAAACTGTTTCCAATGCAAGCCAATTGGTGATGTCACGCCTTGCTACGTCCATCTTTATATACAGTCTATGCTCCTGTCTTACAAAAGACTTGATATTTGAGAAGATGCCAACTTGAGGACAAACAACAACAATCTTTTATCATTTTCTTCATTTGGGAATTGTCACACTCCATGCTCAACATACATTTCAGTGTGGGTATTCACTGCAGGGAATTCCCATGTCTGCAAGGTCGCTCATGTGAAAGTGCTGCTCAATGAAAATAGCCTATAGCCATAAAAACAGATTTGATTCCCTTTCTGTCTAATGTAATGCTGCCTTGCCTGTGGCCAATGCTCACATAGCATGTGTTTTCTTTCATATGGATGTTAAACATTGGGAATGTGTCATTTGTCTCCTAGCTCATACTACAGTTGGTCACCCCCCTCTTCTAATAGCAATCACACAATGCAATTTGTGGAGTCATGCACCAAACAAACAGAAAGGAAAAAAATAATAATAATGTGAACAACATGTTTGAGAGCAGCAAAGAAAACCCCACTTGACCCAGACCCTGCTTCTGTCCTAAGAAACATAAGTGTACTCTCTGTGTATGGTTTTATGTGGTTGTGTTGCAAGTCATATTCTGAAACATATAGAAAATGGCTTTCAGTCAGTTATTGATTTTATCTGTAAAGGCTCATGCACACCTTCAGTTTCTTGTAGGTGCGTAAGAGGAAACATCCCTAGGCGAGAAAAGAGAGAATTCCCGCGCACTGTCCTTTTATTTGCCTTTACCGAAACGCTGTATCTTTAATAAAGTTAATTGTGAGTCAATTTTTGATTGACATAGGGAGAGGAGAGGAAATGAAGAAAGCAATCGGCTGCCTTCAATTATGTACCACACACTCATACAAGTACTCACACTTTCAATGTGCATGCACAGAAAAACTCTTCTATGTCAAAGCAGAGGACATGACAACATTAGTCATTGTGCTGCCTAAAGAGCCTAATGTGTCATTAAGGCACCAGAGGGATGAACGGGATTAAAGATTCTCACCACCAAAAATAAAAAGGGGCTTAACTGGAACCTTTCTGAGGACACTTCAAATATATTCACATGATTTTATGTATAACCGACGACCTTAATTAAACTGAAATAAAGAGAAAATGGTCAGGCTTTTGATGACACAAACAATTCTTTATTTACATCATGAAAACAACAACAAAAAACCTAGCTAAACAAAACCGTTTTTTTTTCATTCCCTGGAATCAGAAATCCCAGCTGTTTTATTTCTCAAAACCCCGAACTCTTTAATCTGAGTTAAGGAGATTAAAACAGCACAGTGATGACAGTCTAAGGGGACAAAACCCTGCACCTGTTATTTTGAGCTCCTATTGACAACTGAGCAGTCGTTATGACGAGGGTATATTTCCTTATAAACACAAGATTTCTATAATCTTGTATCTTTAAGATCAATGCAGAATGTGCTTGACAGTTACAGTAAGTCAAGAAGGCAACCATTAAATATGCTAAAAATATGCTTCCTTTATACTCTAATTACACTTCTGCTTTGATATGTCAAAACGACTTCAACCACTCATGAGACGGAAAAATGTATTGCTCATGATGATTTTTCTGCAAAATATAAAATAGCCAATTAAAAACACTATGCATGAATTTCCCATCACAAACTTTGTATACAAGGCAGTCCACAATGATGAATCATAGGTTAGTCAATGCGTCAGGCTCTTATTCAGCCCGGCTCAGTCAAAACTATGGTCTTTGATACGCAGACTGGTTTTGACCGACCCGCATATGCGTGCATGTGAGTGAACGTGCGCATTAGAAACAAAGTGAGAGTGACAAACTGAGTCACATTCTTGTATTTATGTGTCTACAGTGTCTATCTGGGAAACTATTTGACTTCCCTCCATTCCCGTCCAGGTGTGCCCCGTGTAAGCAATTGTGCTCTCCGATTTACAGCCATTAAAAGCTTGACAACACAGTTGGCTGTTGATTCAATTGTGTCCCATACAGCAACATTGATTGTTTAGTTTTTGACTGCCACATAATGGAATGTGCATGTTTGGTTTCTCTGGTAAACACAAGTGCCCGTGGTGTTTTGCAGACAATGTTCCCAACTGTCCCCATCCATTACTTTCCACCCCCTGGTGTGCAGTCATTCATTCTCAGTTGGGGAGAGGAAGATAGAGGAGGGTGCCTGAAAATAAGCATCTAGTGTGCAGGGTAATGGAAGCAGTAACACTGGAGTTATTCTTGCCCACTCAAGAGAGGGCTGGTGGACGGTGCATACTGGTGGAACGGCTGAGGGCCCTGAGCATGTTCGCTCTCTCAGGCCCTCCTAAAGTAAGCTGTGTAATTCAATGGTGCACTGCAGTGCAAACTGCTTTTCTGACCTCAAACATGTAATGGTGGAATAAGACATACAGAAGTGTCTGTGCAAGCTGAATAATGCGCAGAGGAATGTGGCTCATGGTTTCAGGTATGACAGTTTTCCTTTCTCCATTCATTTTGAATTGGAAAGGAAGAGCTAGGGCTAAATTAAAGTAATGAATCACTGACATTAAATATACAAGTAAATCACAAGGGCCATGCATTTGTAGCTGAATGTTTTAAGTAGTCTTGGGAGATAATTAATTCTCCTTTGTGACACTTTTGATTGCTTAAACCAGGCTCTGGCCTATGTTTATTTGTGAGCATTATGTTAAAAAATGTATTAAGCTTTTATTATTTTTATGATGCATTTAAAAGAGAAGGTTACTGCCTTCACACATTAATTGAACTCAATTCTATTTTTTTTTATCTCCACGTCGCTGCACCTCCCTTGAAACTAATGCAACAAACATGACAATGGCAAGGAAACACTGAACGCAAGGGAATGGTGAAAGAAGTGAGGAATGCATCTGGTAATTCTTAGGCAATAACATGGCAAATCAAAGAAATGGGCAGATGAATCACAGGGAAGAAAATAGGTGGGGGGGCATGATGCATTCTGTCGCATTGTCTCCCAAGATCAATGTGTTAAATGATATCAATTCCGGCTCCTTGTCAATTCAATTAGGCAGGAGTGAGAGGTAGCCTACAATTACTGTCCAATGTGGTTACACTGTCTGCAGCAGGCTTAAAGGGGAAGGCAAGCTGATAACGAGAGGGTGAGAAAGTGTTTGTGTTTAAGCGAGCCGGGGGTGGGCGTTGATAATAGTGGTAGCATGTTGGTCGGGTTACCAGCAGATAATGGGTAGCTAGATCCTCATTAAGATACATTGTGCTCCCTCAGCTGTAGTGCCATAGATGGGCCAATTTGACTTGTTCTCATTAAGTGGAACCTAAAGAGGTGCAGCGGTGGCTATCAGCCAGTTTGATTACAGGATACTGAAAAAAACACGCCACAATGCCTGCGGCTGGAAGATGAGCGGTTTAGATTAGAATTGTTTTTTTTTTCTTTTTGAAAATGAGATGACAGAGCAACATAGTACAGAAATAGATGCCATATCATAATCTCATTATAGCCATTATAAACCCCTGGGAAACTAATAGATATACAGTACAGGCTGAAATCAACTGACACACACTGCAATGCTGGAGCAAATAAGCACAGAAATATCATTTTATAGTGTAGTATGTGTGTGTGTGTGTGTAGCAGTATGTTTCTGAGTGTGCGCACACACACCAAAACAGCCAGTCTGAGTTTAGTTCTAAGGGGGGTCAAAGGTGTAAAATTATAGAAAAGTTAGATGGGGAAGTGTCATTTTGTTTTTTCAGCCGTCTTTCTATCCATTATCTCTACCTGCCTGTCTTGTGCAGGGTCGTGGGGGTCTGGAGTCTATCCCATCTCACATTGGGCATACAACCGGCTTGGACAAGTCACCATATCACAGGGCTAACAAATACAGACAGACAGCCATTCACACCTACAGGCAATTTAGAGTCTCCAGTTCACCTAACTTGCATGTACTGTCTTTTGAATGAGGGGAAAAAACTGTAGCACCAAGAGGGAAGCCATGCACACATTGGGAGAACATGTAAAGTGAGCTACCACACTGCACATTATTTTTGATTTACTTATTTTTGTTTTTGATTTACTTATTTTTGTTTTTGATTTACTTATTTTTAAAATATGATCTATTTGTTCAGCTAAACCGTGTCCCAGGGAAGAATCTCTCTTAAGCTTCTCAAATCTGATGTGTAGTAAAAAATGTAGGTTTGGTGTAGTTAGCGCTCCAACCAAGTAGATGAACATACAAGTGTAAAAAAACATCTACACGGCCTTTATGAATTGTATAAATATGTGTGGTCTATGCGGAACAAAAGTAGAGCACATATATTCTGGATAGTAACTCATACATGCACGGACATACCTTGGCCCTTAATATGTAATGTAATTTGTGTTACATTTGAGCTGGGTACTGCAGAATGGTAAACAGCATTGCCCTGTACACAAGACCTTGGATGACATTGACTGGACACGTAATTTTTACACCTTACCTCTGAGGGCTTACATGCTTCAGCTATTTTTGTGACCGTTTCAGATAATTTGCTTTTTTGAAGCGGCTGTTTAAAATTGAAATAAAAAGGGAATGAAAGTGAGTCTAGACTGTCACATGGAAAAAGCTTGTTGTAGGCATTGATTAACAGATGAGTTGCATACTGTTTAATAATAATGATAATAATAATAATACATTCAATTTGTTCTGCACTTTTGATTAATAGTGAAACTCAAAGTGCAGTATTAATAACATAGAACACACAACATAAAGAAAATAGTAGTAAGAGTTAAGATTAAAAAGGCTTCCTGAATAGAAAGGTTTTTAGGCCTTTTTTAAGGGGTCTAGGATCTGTGCTGCCCTCAGATGGTTAGGAAGGCTGTTCCACAAGTGTGGTGCAGCAGAGCAGAAGGCTTGATCCCCCACGGTGCAGAGCTTAGTACTGGGGGCCCAGGGGAGCAAGCTGCTGGCAGATCTGAGGGTGTGGGTGGAGGTTTGTGGTATGATCAGGTCCTGTAGGTAGGGAGGCGCATGTCTGTAGATGGATTTGTATGTGAGCAGCAGGACTTTCTAGTCAGTCTTGAAGGAGACAGGGAGCCAGTCAATGCAAACAGACTTGGTGTTATATGTTTGTGTTTTCGCACTCTCATCAGGATCCTGGCAGCGCTGTTCTGAATGTACTGGAGTTTCTGGATGCTCCTGCCGGGGAACCCTGTGAAGAGCGTGTTGCAGTAGTTCAGTCTTGAAGAGATAAAGGCATGGACAAGTTTTTCTGCATCTAACAGGATTAGAGAGTGGTGGAGATTAGAGATGTTTTTGAGATGGTAGAAAGAGGTTTTGCAGAGATGTTTTACATGGTCATCAAAAGTCAGCTGAGGGTTAAACCTAACACCCAGATTAGTGACTGAGGAGGAAAGGGGGATGTCCTGGCCATCACCCAGAATCGGGTGCCAATAAAAAGAGCTTCAGTTTTGCTGCTGTTTAACTGGAGGAAATTTGTGCTTATCCAGGCCTTTACCTCCTTAAGATAGGTGCTGAAGCGTGACATGGCTGCAGAAGTTTTGATGTACAGCTGGGTATCATCAGCATAGCAATGAAAAGATATCCCATATTTGCTGTTGAGACATTGAAGGGGGAGCATGTAGAGGGTAAACAGGATTGGGCCGAGAACTGATCCTTGTGGAACACCGCAGGTGACAGGGAGCAATCCAGACCTGCATCCTCCCAGTGAGACATAATCAGTCCTACCAGAATGGTAGGACTGAAACCACTTAAGTGCAGAGTCTGACAGTCCAATGATGGTGTGGAGGCGCTCTAGGATCATAATGTGACCCACAGTTTCAAATGCAATGTTCAGGTCAAGGAGAATTAGGAGAGAAGGGGACCCTGCATCAGCTGCCATCAGCAGGTCACAACCCTGAGCAGAGCTGTGTCAGTGCTGTGTGCTGAACGAAAACCTGACTGAAATTTTTCAAATAGGTTGTTGTGTTTAAGGTGGTCCTGAAGTTCAGAAGACATCACCTTCTCCAACACCTTGGACAGGAAAGGGAAGTTGGAGATAGGTCTGTAGCTGGCGAGAACTTCTGGGTCCAGGTGGGCTTCTTGAGGAGGGAGTGGATGACTGTGACTTTGAGGGCAAATGGAACACTACCAGTTTGATGGGAGAGGTTGACAGTTTGGGTGATCAGGGGGCTGAGAATGGGGATGTATGATTTCAGGGTGATTTGGGGGTCCAGCGTCCCCGTACAGGGTTTCATCTTCCTGAGGATTTCCTCAACGTGGCCCTGCCTGACGCCAGTAAAATGGAGTAGAGACGGCAAGCTGCCAGACATAGGGTCGATGACAGGAGGAGGCAGAGAGGAAGAGCTGGGCATCAGAGAGCGATTGTTGTTGACCTTGGCTCTGAAAAAGTCAATGAAGCTGTTACATCGCTCTTCTGTAGCCTCAATTTGGGAAGATGATTGTGGCTTCAGGAGATGATTTATGGTGGAAAAAAGATGCTAAGGGTTGCCAGGATTGTTATTAATTAGGTTGGAGTAGAACTGTGACTGAACATCTTTAAGGGACTTTGAGTAAGCCCTCTGATGTTCATGGAAGGCCAGTTCATGGACAGTGAGCCCAGAGCGTCTGAAGCGTTGTTCCAGGACATGTCCAGCTGTTTTTATTTTCCGCAGGTCATGAGTGAACAAGGGAGCAGAGCATGAAAAATTGACCTCACACATCTTGTCGTTTTTTATGTAGTGTTTTCAAAGACTTGTATATAGGTCTGTGCACCAGACTTTCTTTTTTTATTAATGAGGTTTAATGAAAGTGATAATGACCAAAGGCAATGCTCTCAATCCTTGTCCTTTGGGTCTCCTGATGCACTGCATGTAACTCATTATCCTTTATGTTTCACAAATTGTGCACATCAGTTACAATTTTCAGGAAGGCACAAAGAATGCTTATCTAGCCTATTTAAACACTAACAAAATGAAACCTTACTTTTAACTAGGATTACCAAAAAATTGGTTCAATCATTATTCAATGATTAAAAAATAGATATAGCTGTTATTATGCTATTAACAGGAAAACAATACGGGGTCAATAATTTGTTAACTGACCTTATATGACACAAAAATGTTATGAGTATTTCTTAATTATTAGCCATGTTACTGAAAATTGTTAACTCATTTATTGATGGCAACACACACACACACACACACACACACACACACACACACACACACACACACACACACACACACACACACCCACTTCTCAAACCCAATTAAATTCTGCTGTGGGAGAATGAATGAGTAGCCTGAGCTCCCGTGTGGAGCCTCAGGATAGCCAGTACACTCCCAACCCCCCATGTGCTGCTTATGCGAGGGCTTCATGTCTTTTCTCCTCTCACATGGTTGCCCATAGTATCTATAACGGTGCTGTTTGAGCCTGGTAGTCTCCTGTCAGTTAGAGTTAATGCAGCCGAGAACGGCGCAGCCTGAGGAGGAGCCGGAGTGCCTTCTGGCACAAGCTCTCTTATGTTTAATGGCTGATGCCGTTTGCTTACTCCTCTCATTACACTGGCTCATGTTTAGACTGTGGGCCTGTCACTGGCTATTAGCATCTGTGGTCAAGCAGGCTGTGGATGAGAGGAAGCATCTGGCTTATCATCAAGCACATCGTAAGTATGAAATGAGCAGTTTGTTTAGGATGGGGTAAACACAGAATGAAGGATTAACACCTTGTGTTCATGGATACATGGTTAATCGGTAGATTGATGCAACACAAAACTAAATCCTGAGATGGAAGAATGACCTACTATGTATATACAGTACAGTATTTTAACTAAAGAGTCTATGCATACAGTACCGGTCAAAAGTTTGGACACACTTTCTCATTTAAGAGAATGGGAAGGTGCGTCTGTATACTTACATAGACTTTTTAAAGGTTATTCTTTTGACATTTTTGCCTTAATTTGAGTGATGAATAGTACAGATTGACAGGAAATATCTGGGTAGAACAAGCAGGAGGACATACAACAAAGGTCCCAAACTGGAATTTCACACCACTAGGGCATAGGGACACTGTTCCATACTGCATAGACTGGCTGGAACTTGGCTCAAACCTAAATTACCCATTATTTTAGACACTTACTAATGGATTCAAACAAACTCAACAAGATAACTTTTTTGTTAAGAAAAGAGAAACTATAATGGCAGAGAAGAAAAAATGGATGGAAAAAAATGATCAATGCATCATAACTTAAAGCAAGGTTTTGAATTCCTGGACAGAAGCTAGTTCTAGGAAATCCAGACTTTCTACAGCCTTTTCACATACAGGGAAGTTACAGACATAATAAAGAGTTTATTATCCATCTCCCTTTGTCAGATTCAGTACAATGGCATTACGAGGTTGTAAAAAAGCCTGAAAAATAAAGGTACGGTAGTGATTGATCTGGTAAAGACACAAACTTGGAAAGGAATATAACAAGGATGTTTGAGGACTCATAAGTCCATAAAATACTTCAGATGTACACAACATGTGAAGACGCTGAACTCTTGTAGGGTGTCTAAATAAAAGCCCGAAAGAACAGATCAAGATCCAGTTATCATAACAGTAAGAATGGCTTTAAAATGCTGGAATGTACAATGTGACATGTCTGCCTTGGTTATTATGATTTGTTTGATTGAATATTTGATGCTTTCATAGCTTGTGCAGTACATCAGCACAAAAACAAAATGGGACATCATGCGTAGATGCAGGGGTTTAAGAGAAGAACAATGACAGAAATGGGAACAGTTAAAACATTAAGTGTGCTGGGCTGTAAGCCAAGGTTTTAGGTGCATAGTTTCAGGAGACTAAGAGAAGGAGTGAGGGGAAATGTCTGGTTATCAGACAGAAAGAGAGAGAGCAGGGTATAAAAAAGTCTAGTCCTGCAGCAGCAGTATGGGGAGCTAGAGCAATGCTGCCTGCAGCCTCCCTGAACTGAATAGCAAGTAGTTTGCGAGGGAGGGACTGAAGGAAGGGCAGCAGGAGAGAAGAGAGACGAGGGAGGGAGAGGCTGAGAATAGGTTAGAGAGGGTGAGAAAATAAGAGAGTGGTGTGATATCTGTGAGAGCAGAACTGTGGTAAAGAGAAAAAAAGCAAGTCAATGGGGTGAGAAAAAGGTTTGAGTATCATTGATGTACTTTTGTTTCACCGCAGAGTGGAAAAAAAGGCAATTTATCACACACACATACACACTTGCCTATACATGCATACACAAACATGACGTGGCTGTCTGCGGGTACTTGGCGCTGTTTTTGGCGCTTCAGTCAAGTTAAATGTTACAGAATGGCTGGAACACCTGAAACAGGGACTAGGTCAATCCAATTTAAGGACGCGTTCTTAATACCAAGAGGCATAATCCAATTTCATCATCATTTTCTCTTTCCTGCATTGCATCATCCCATTCTCCACCCCTCCATAGTGGATCAGAGCAAACAAGGGACATATTATGGATTGGGGGATTTTCCTTTGTGGGACAGAAAGCAGACATTAGTGTAATGTTGACTGTGAGGGTCAGAAATCTCAATTACTTATCCATTAAATCATGTCCATGTCTGATCTCCTCAACTAAGTACATCCTGATGATGTCTCATCCATATCCTATATTCTGTTCAGAATCTATGAATAAGCGCTATGAAAAAGGGGGGACATTCTGCATCACACAAACCTAATGAAATACTTCCTCAAGCATTAAAGGTGCAGTGTGTAGAATTTAGTTGCATCTAGCAGAACGGACTTGGCAGAAATGAAATATAATATTCATAAGTCTGTCTTCATTAGTGTATAATCACCTGAAAATAAGAGTGAAAATAGAATGAGTCCTTTATGTCTACATAGGGAGCTGATCCTCTTCCATGGAGCCCGCCATGTTGCACCGCGTGTTTCTACAGTAGCCCAGAATGGACAAACCAAACACTGGCTCTAGAGAGGGCCTTTCATGTGTTTTGCGAGCTTTGCGGCCACTGTAGGTTCTCCTACATGCTTGCAAGGGGAGGGTAAGGGGGAGGGGTATTCAGTTGGTTGCAAATGCAATTTGTGGTGCAATGCACACTTCAATCAAATGAAGACATAAAGAGAACAGAGAACGTCAATTTAAAATGTATTCAAAATTAAAATTTTAACTGTACAGAGGCGGAGAAGCAAGGGAACACACTGACTTATTGTTTCTAAACATTATCCACCTTCACACTTGCTTCAGACTCCATCCCTGCTTGCCTGATGGTCTCTTTCCACTCATTGCTCGCAACTGTCAAAACCACCCCTCTATGTGACCTCTTAACTATACTGTGTGGAGCACAGGATTACAAGTTAGTGAGGTAGCTCCAGAAACCTCAACCGACTGACAAAAAAACACTAGTTTTTTCAGAGACTGGTCCCGTACCATCTTTCACACACTGCCTCTCACAAATGAGATGTAATGTGGATGGGGAGACATCCAAAACCAGTTATCTATACACTGACACAATGTGGTTTCAAATAGTTCACTGCACAGGCCTGCAAAAATGAACAGACTGAAAAAAAATGTGACCAGCAAACGCGTTCTCCAGAGCTGGCAGCCCCTTGCTCTCAATTGTGAAGGTGGTGGTTGTCAGGGATAGCAAGGACTATGGAGATTGATATGCGTATTTTTGTAAACCAGGATAATGATGACTCAAGCTGCTCTTCTGGGTGGGTTGCTGTGTGTAGGTAGCACTAATCAGGGATTAGGGTGGTTTGGGAAAAGGAAAATATGGCCTCAAGTCTGACAGTGAAACAGAGCCAGCAGCGGAACAAATAAAAACATGCTAATGATAGCATGATAACACTAACACACCTACTGTAGATTGTGGCTGAGCCCACCGTAGAGACAGCCGCTGTGTACAAAAACAACACAGATATACTTTACAGAGCTAGACAACAGTGTGTTCCCTCGCAGTAATGATCCAGGGTGCAACAACTTCAAAGACTGCTGGAGCTGGTTGAACTGGTGAAATGATTATGTCTCCCACTATCCTTTCATGTGGGCTTTGTCAGTCCAGCCACGCAGCAGTGCAAGCCACTAACAGAGTTGTTGCTGCTATTAGTTGCAAGGAATAAGGAACAGTAAAGCCACAGAATATCTGGACATGATGTAAGTACACTGCGTGAGGATGGATCAGGGGATGGGACTTACTGTCATGGTGGGTGTTTGGGGATTGATGTCTTTTCAGAAGACATCTATTCTCTTCCTTAAGCTGACTTATAAAATGTATTCCTGCAATGGTCACAGCTGTTAGAGTCCAACCAGTATTTTCAGGAAATGACATGCAGATATCACCCTTGAAAATATAATAATAATAACTTTATTTATGCAGCACCTTTAAAAGCAGGATACTCAGAAGGCAATATAACAACAGAAAGCCTAACAGTAAGGCCAAACAGAAGCAAGACAAAATTAAGGTAAAGTTAAGATAAAGGATGAAGACGCTAAAAGAGATAAAAGACAATAAAAAACATTAAAAACTGTAAAGATAAATAAATACAAATAAAACGAATAAAAGCAATAAAAAGACAAGATCACTGATTCTCTGATTCACTGATTCTATCGCCTCAGACCTTTAGATTTAAGCCTCAACTTTGGAACAGTCAGAAGGGCCCCACCTGAGGATCTAAGGCTGCAAACTGGCTCGTACGGAGTCAACGTTTCTGTTATGTAGCTTGGGGTGCTTTAAAAGTGCTTTAAAAGACGTGCAGACGTGCTTTAAAAGTGATCAGTAAAATCTTAAAATCAATTCTACATCGAACAGGGAGCCAGCGGAGAGAAGCCAGGATTGGGGTGATGTGATGTCGTCTGTTAAAACCAGTAAGAAGCCGAGCTGCTGCATTCTGAACTAATTGGCCGTCATTTATCTAACCGTCTTGGAAACGCCACACATTGAAGCGCTAGGAGAGACATATGAACCTTGCTACATCTGATTTATTAAACTGTCGCAGAACATCTAAATGAGCACTGATTTGTTCACAGGCTGAAAAATTGATTCAGCTGTGGAAACAAGGACATGCTGCACTAGTCTCTTATTTACATACAACACAACCTAATCTATGTGCGTTTGGCAACTGTTGGCCTATTAAACAGCAGGCCTGGTGCAGCAGAATTTTTATACCCCGCATGACAAAGACAACAGAGCAAAAGATCTGCCGTGGCTACTGGGCTTCACTATAAGAAACAGCCTTAATGAAGCTCATGTGCCATTATCAGTCCTGCTCCATAAAGACCTTTCAAGTGATTCCATAGAGACTGTACGAATCGTCACATTAGAGGAAGGCTATTGATCATGATTTCAATGCAAAATGTAATTGGTGTTCAACTGTTCAATATGTTTCAATATAACATAAAACCTTAATGTGCTTCAAATGCACATTGTTGTTCATGTGCAATGTCAACGCCGATGGGTGGACAGAATTAGATGAACACTGCAATGGACGACAAGAGTCAGACTTTTGTGAAAACTGATGTTGATGTTGTTTTCTGTAGCAAACGTAATGTAAATGGGTAAATCTAGATACAGAGTACAATAGGGTTTTTTCTCTCCGGAAATCTAAATACACAAAAATAATGAAAAAAAGAATCGATAAAAAGCAGCTGGAGGACATGTTCATTATTTTTAGAAAACTTTTTTATAAAATTTCAGTGTCATGTTTGGAAAACCTTGGCCATGTAAATACCGCTGTGTGCTCTGCCTGCAATAACAGATATGGTAGTCAGGGAGCAGCATAACAGGAATTTATGGGCATCACACGGAGGGTGAAGTGTGCCCCTGGGCTGGCAAGCCTTATTTTCAATGCTGTGACAGGGTCAGGTCTTTGCTGTGGGTTATCATCTTAATTATGCATGGCCAATCTGGTGGACTAGGCTCTGGCGCAGGTGGGCAGCTGCAGCAGAGAGTAGCTGATAGAAGAATGACATGATGAATAATGTCGATACCTAGTCCCTGTTCCTGGCAAGTTAAATAGAGTGCTGCCAATAGTTAATATAAACTGGGCTTTGTCACTCAGGTTGGCAAGACTGAAATTTTAAGGCCCTGCTTGCAGCCCACAGACAGAGCAATCTTCATTCTTCATTACAGTTGGGCAGAACAAACAGCATTTAGAGCCTTGCCAGTTGTGGGGCCAACAATGTTAAGGCACCCAGTGGAGCTTTCTGCTAAAGAAAAAGTTATATTTACAAGTTTTATAAGGTGAGTGTATTCTGTAGCACAACATTAAACATGCAAAGACAGACAAATACACGTCTTGTTCCACCTTCTAAGATCACTGTAAATTTATTACTCAATCTTCATTTCTTATGCACAAAGAAAATAAAATCAGTTTGATAAACTATGAGCTGCTGTGAAAGAGCCAATTCTAAGTCGTAGGGGATCTTCTCATATCAAATCAGTCTATAAAAACTATTTTCCCCTCACGGTGCAACCGGGGCAAAAGAGATTAAAAAAAAAGCAAAAAACAAAAAAAACCTTGTACAACCACAATAATGATCTCACCAGCAATCTCTCGCTATATGTAAAAATTTTCATTCAAGCTGCAACTGCATGGATGACTAAATGAATATCTAGCTAAATGTTTTACATACAATATGGAAGCAAATAGGAATAAAATGTGAATCCCAGTTTATGTAATCCAATGCTTCTGCACTATCGGACTTCATAAAACAGACACCTGAATTTTCCCTCTAATTATGTCAAAGGATGAAATTGATGTGAAAATGAACTGTGAGAAGCGGGGTGGAGTGTCACCGGTGCTCACGGTGGTAATTAATAAAGGCTTCAACAGCAAAATAAGTTTTAAAATCCATCAGTGACTCAGCCTGTGAAAGGACAAAAAGCAGACTTTCTCCTCCTAACCAGAACAGTTTAAAGTCACTGTTGCTCTCTCTGTCTCTCTCTCTGCCCCGTCTCATGAGCACACAGCTCTTTCCATAAATGTCCTGTCATGTCTGAGCAAAGCTTTAAGCAACATTAATGTAAAAGACACCCATGTCTGAATGACAAGCCATCACTTTAACAGACAGCAATGTTACCTATTCCAAGTCTGAAAAGGACTAAAGGGTGATTGTGATTCAGCTTTAGATTTCTTGCTTCAAATTACTGTGGTAGAGGGAGTAAATCATGCAAAAACCTTTTTAAACAGTTAAACACTGAGCAAAGCACACACATATACACACACGCGCAAACACAAAGACAGCAGAGAGGAAGTGAGGCTGTGAATTTTTTCTCTTGTCAGAGGATTTAGCTGCCATTGTCTGCTGCCAGAGACGGCACTCTGCTTTTTAATCAAGGGTGCAGTTCTGAAACCAGTGGCTTTGTGACGTGATAACAATTGTATATATATATATTTTTTTTTTTATTCACTTATACTGTGTCAGACTGGGTGATGTGTCATCATGTAATGTCACATTGCACAGATCCCCCATATGTATTGAGATTTAGTTATCTTTACATTGTGCCTGTGGTCAATTTAGAGTATGTCACATGGCTCGTACTGTAGCAGTGTAGATAACGCCATGTTGTCTGGGTTGATCTATACTACTGACTTGTACTGTAATGTCAGCCAGAGTTACCCAAGGTGGTCAGTTTCATGTGATAGTTACAGTGAGTGACATTAACGATTAAAGGTGACATTTTCTCCTGGGGATGCAGAGCAGTGTTAATCGACCCTTGTAGGTGCAGTGCACAGTTTTTGATCTGAACTAAAGTCTGAATCAAATCTTGTTGATGTAAATTAATAGTGAAGATCCTATTAAACCTTTAGGGTGGGAACTTCCTGTTTTCTGAATGTGTAATGTTCAAGGGGAAGAAAAGGTCAAGTCTGCTGCTGTAGAATCTTACCAGCCTTATACAAACCCTGATCAAATCCTAAGCCTCCAGCTGTTTATCAGCTGAAAGAGAAAGATATATCTGCAAATGCCAACATCTGTACAGTACAGTGTAATGAGGTGTATTCAAACACATAAGTGACCACAGAAACAATCAATGTCAGCAGAGAGGTAATGTAATGTAATGTAATGCTTAATTTAATGTTTTGTTTGACATTGCCTTGCTAAGGACAAACACTGCTTACTGAACAAAGTACACATTATATTCTGTATAACTGTTAGTGTCTAACTTCAGTTCACACCCGTTTCTTGATATTTTAATGTTAACGTGACTCCATCGTATGTCCTGGCTTCTGCATTTCTACATATTTTCCTTCATATATCTAAAGTGAAGTGTACCCAAAAACAAAACTGGAGTCATTTGCTCCATATGTAAACAAACACTAGCTGCCTACACACTAGCCCCTGAAATACCCTGAAGGCATCGCAACGTGACGTAAATTCCAAAGCTATATTACAATTTGCCAGAAAAAAAAAATCGGCATGTTTATTTAACACCAACCATTACTCATTACCATGAGTAATGATTCTGTTATCGTTATGTGGCAAAGAACAGAGATGAGCACCTTTAACAGTGACAGGACCCCAGAAAATTAACAAGAACTAGCCACAAGCAGTCCTTTCACTATCAAAGCAGTGTCACTTGACCTTTAATCCAACTTTTTTTCTCCGTTTTCATGAATGCTATGATCTGTAAATGAAAAGACAAAACATCCCCCTAAACTCTGAAACCGGTGCTTTTCACTGCGGCTCAGTGGCTGGTTTCCATATTTTTCACGGAGGTTTCCCACAGGTGGTCTGGTTTTGTCACATACCAATAGACATGCATGTTAGGTAGGAATTATCCTTTCACTGCCCTTGACCAAGGTACTGGCATGGGAACTAAAGCTGAGGACCCTGTGGGGATTAATAAAAGACAATTTTAACATCGCCCTTAAGTCTAGGGCACATTATAAAAAGGTGTTGTGGGGATTCCCTCTGTGAACACGAAGGACATGCCTCCTTTTTAGGTGAGCCAAGGTATTTGTGTGCAGATATCCTCCACAGAGATACAGAAAGATAGTAAGGAAGTGCCTAATATGCTGGTGTTCAACATTTGTAATAGACTTAAAATAACTTTGGAAATAAATGATCCAAAGATCTAAAAGCTTGACTTCTACCATGTTACTGCACAGTTTTGGCGCTGTACCTTTACTGTGTGTAGACATGACAATTGATCTGTTAGACAATTACATCGGCTACTGCCTGGGCTAAATGTAGCCCACAGACCAGAATTAGCAGGGGTCCTTTCCTTTTGGTCTCCACTTGCTATACCAATGATTTCATACGCATGCACTCTCTTTCAAACATGTGTTATTAATAATATCACCTTTATATTGAGTGTAAATGTTGAATCTATACTGGGAATGGAGCTGTGATCTGTATGTTACCTGTTTTGGAAGCACATGCGCACAAACACGCGTGTGGGCCACCACACACACACAAGCACACTCACATACTTGAGTGTCACATTACAGTGTTTAACCACTGATGTTAGTGTCATTTTATCAAGTGGTATAGAAGTTGACCTAACTACTGAACTCCACTTCAGCAGAGTCTTCTCCCAGTGTCACCCTGGTTGCTTCCTATACCGGCTGTGACAAGGCAAAGCACAGCACTGAAGGATAAGGCCTGCGTAACTTTATCTTCTTTATTATTATCAACAACTGCCCTCTAGAAACTCCAATGCCAACAATGAATTTATCCTACTCACCACTGTAGCTACAGCCTGATATTGCTTGTGCCTCTGTGCAATTGAACTCCACAGCCTTCTAACTTATGCTATCACTGTTATTTAATGATGTATTACTGCTGATGATGTATTATCATGTTGATGAAGATTTGTGGTTGTATTATTACTGTTATTGATAATTATGTTTAACTTTATGTACTTTTCCTGTGCAAAAACTTAATAAAGTCTATTTAAAAAGTGAAACCATTAAAAACACAAGTGCAGTTTATTCTGAAACAACTCTGCACAACTCTACAACTGGATTTTCGATATCTTAGAGTAGCTCCTTGTTGGGTAGACACCATGCTTGGGGGCACATGCTTCCGTGTTTACGCTGCTCTGCTAGTTTGACAAGCTGGGTGGAATAACACCATACTGGTACAAAAGTATACCCTACACCTTGGCCTTTGGAAGAAAAATGTCTGAGGATGTTTATCAAATGTGTTTGTGTGTATGGAGAGAGGAGGAGGCATTCAGTAGTTTCTCACAATATTTGAAAGGGGACCTCATTCATAAACATTGTGTACACACTTTCCATGCAGGAGCTGGGATTCATAAAAGCCAAGGAGACAGTGACCTTTGCATACAAACATTTTGGAAACACTGAGATTCTAAAGGAGTAAAGCAGTGAATTAAAATAAATTTATTGTTATAATGGTACTTTCTATCAAATAGTGATACCATAAAATCTGTTTTTACAGACATCCAATAAACAAAATCAATAAGAATATTTCAGTCGGAACAGGTTATCTGTGGCTTTATGCTAAATGTTGGTTTGCCAAGTAGCCTCTCCCTATTTAAAATGAACTTCACTTATGAGCTTATATGTTTGTCATAATTAACTGCTACAAATTCAAGGCAATTCTAGTCAACTACATCTCCTAATGTCAAAAAGGGCTTATAATAGGCCTTTATTACTTGTTATAGTAGGTAAAAAACAAATAATAATAATAATAACAATAATAATAATAATGTTATGTATATAGCACTTCAAAAACATTATTTACAAAGTGCTTAAGGTGGTGTTAAGGTGCTGCTAATAACATTAACGATGGCTCTCTTCTATGTCCCAGTAAGCCATGGCAGCGTGACAGTGAGCCAGCATGCACAATAGCTGACCCTGAAACTGAAGCAGCTAAATAGAATTCTGGCAACATTAATTTTATTATTAATTCTTGTGCTTTTCCAACTGTGACATGTCAAAATGACTTCTGTGAAAAAGGCCTGTCACAGTGCACAATGACACTGTACACGGCAGTTGCTTTTCTGGCGCATGGGGCATCATACATTATCTGACGACTCATTATGCAAAATGAGAATGCCATTTAACCAAGTTCAATATGCAACTGCATTAGTTCATGAAAAAAGTCTCAATTATTCAACTATTATTATTATAATTATTAATTATAATGTCTTAAACCACCAAACAGCTATGGAGTTTATGTAGCTTCCTAATTACACCTGACAAGGGGTTTTTAACCCGCTGCCAAGAGTTTGCGATTTTAAGAAACAGACCTTGTTACATCCATAGAGGCTCGCACCATTGTTTCAATGTGGAAACAGAAGCAAAACAAACTTGGGCGTCATTGTTGGAAACATTGCCAGACTATCGTATACCAGGCGAGATGCAAAATATGGAAGAATTTGCAGAGACTTCCATCCTCAGCTCTGTCTCCTGCCACCATGGAACTATTTAATATACAATCTCTCACCAATAAATCCCTCCTTGTACATGACCACATCTGGGACAAGGGGCTTGATTTCATGTGCCGAACTGAAACCTGGCATAAACCAGGAGACTACTCTGTGCTTAATGAGGCCTGCCCTCCTGGCTATAGTTACATGGAAAAAGCCTGCAGCTCTGGCCGTGGTGGTGGTTTAGCAATCATACATTGGCCTGAACTGAAACTGTCTCCACTGCCAATGCCTGATCTTTCTTCTATTGAATGCCTGAGCTCTATAATGTAAACCTCCATACACATGACACATGATGGTGCTTCTTATCAACCAAACTCATCTTTCCTCCCTGAGATACACGACCTCCTCACCTCGCTCTGCTCCATGTCAACCAACATTGCCATTGTTGGTGATAAGAATATACATGTTGACAACCCCTCCTGTCATTTTGCAGTGGAGTCCCTGAGTCTGATTGAGTGTCTTGGCCTGAAGCAGCATGTTGATGTCCCTGTCACACCAGGGGGTACACACTGGTCACCACTGACTCCGCCCCCATCGATAACCTACAGCTCTATGATCTGGGTATGTCTGACCACAAGATGGTCTCAATGGATTTGACATTCCTGTCACCCCCTACTAAACATTGGAACTGGAAAAGATTTGACACAGCTATCATGACTATGGACCTCCAGCACATCACCTGCCCAGCTTCTGCTTCAGTGGATGAACTAGTGGCACTCTACAGTACATCTCTGAGCAGTGTCTTTGATCTTCATGCCCCTGTCAAGACGTGTGAGGTCAATTTTTCACGCTCTGCTTCCTTGTTCAGTCATGACCTGTGGAAAATAAAAACAGCTGGACGTGTCCTGGAACGATGCTTCAGACGCTCTGGGCTCACTGTCCATAAACTGGCCTTCCGTGAACATCAAAGGGCTTACACAAAGTCCCTTAAGGATGCTCGGTCACAGTTCTACTCCAACCTAATTAATAACAATCCTGGAAACCCTAAGCATCTTTTTTCCACCATAAATCATCTCCTGAAGCCACAAACTCAACTTCCCCAATTGAGGCTACAGAAGAGTGATGTAACAGCTTCATTGGCTTTTTCAGAGCCAAGGTCAACAACATCTGCTCTCTGATGTCCAGCTCTTCCTCTCAGTCACTAATCTGGGTGTTAGGTTTGACCCTCACTTGACTTTTGATGACCATATAAGACATCTATGCAAAACCTCTTTCTATCATCTCAAAAACATCTCTAATCTCTGCCCATCTCTAACCCTGTCAGATGCAGAAAAACTTCCATGCCTTTATCTCCTCAAGACTGAACTACTGCAACATGCTCTTCACAGGGTTCCCTGGCAGGAGCATCCAGAAACTCCAGTACATTCAGAACAGCGCTGCCAGGATCCTGATGAGAGTGCGAAAACACAAACATATAACACCAAGTCTGTTTTCATTGACTGGCTCCCTGTCTCCTTCAGGACTGACTAGAAAGTCCTGCTACTCACAAATAAATCCATCAACAGACATGCGCCTCCCTACCTACAGGACCTGATCATACCACAAACCTCCACCCGCACCCTCAGATCTGCCAACAGCTTGTTCCTCCAGGCCCCCAATAATAAGTTCTGCGCCATGGGGGATCGAGCCTTCTGCTCTGCTGCACCACGCTTGTGGAACAGCCTTCCTAACCATCTGAGGGCAGCACAGACCCTCGACTCTTTTAAAAAAGGCCTAAAAACCTTTCTATTCAGGAAGCCTTTTTAATCTTAACTCTTACTACTATTTTCTTTATGTTGTGTGATTCAGGGTGGCTCAACAGCGCATTATGCGCTCTATGCAATATTAGTGCCTTTTTTTGTTGTTGTGAAAATCAAGGTATGTTAGTCTGATTATGTGTCGGCCGAATAGAGCAGCAGTACCTGACAATATTTTAAATTGTGTTGTGGCAGGAAACAATGTTGGCCTATAGCCAAGTCCCCTTAAATCCTGGGATTTATGAATGGAGTCTGGCTGTACGTGCCTTTAGATTGTATGATGGAAAACTACTTTACCTCGCAGGTTAAATGGCAGCCTGCTCGGCTGCATGGTGACCTGGGAGAGTTGAAGCGTAAAACAAGAAGAGCCCAGCCTCATGAAAAAAAAGGAAAAACGAGGACGCGGTTGTGGCAGTTGCTTGCCACCCACCACCGTTGGCTTGCCTATAGCGTGGTAGTGCAATATTGCGGTTCTTGCCACAGCCCTAGTTGTGTGTTCTATGTTATTAATACTGTAGTAGTTTCACTTTGAATGAAAAGTGTGGTACGAAATGATGAATGTGAAGTTAGGTACAAACGACATTTTAGGATACCTGGGTCACCTCCATCAGTGTCTGTCATGAATTTGAGTGTCACCTGGCTTTTTGGACATCATGCAACTAATTATTGCTATCAAGGTGAGACATCAGTAAGGGGGAAAAGAGCTCTGGTGTACACCGCCACCTATGGCACTGACACTGTGACTGGGCAGCAGGCAGGTTTTTGGCGTTAGCCTTTACACCAGAGCATTTCTTCTAAAATCACTTTTCAAACACTCAGTATACTTTATAAGAAGCATTGAGTGCTGCAGCGACATGTTGCCACTCCTCGCACATTGGCATGGCGATACATTCATGGTCGATTTATCACGCAAAGAATGAGTAGAACATTTGAATGAAAATTAGAAGTCAATTAGAATCAGAGGGACATCTTACGTTTTCTATTTATGGCTGATTGAAAGAGTGATGCTGAAAATGACATGCTGAGTCAAACACTTAAAAGAAAACTTGCTTGAAGGAAAGCATACAGAGTTTCTAGTACACTGCGATTACTGCATGTGTATTGCTAACAAACAGAGATTTTATCTTTGTGGAACACAATTCAACTAATTTCAATCCAAGGTTTAAGATGTAGGACTAAATATGTCAACCGTGAAACACAAGGACATTTTATGAATTACAAGATTTATCTGTCCCTTGCACTACTGCTCTAATAGAATTTTATTAAGAGTTCTAGGCTAGGGTAGTTACCTTACCTTGCAGTAGGGACACTAGGGATACAGGCACAAGTAATTTTCAGTCTAAATTTACAAGTGTTTCAGCCTTTTGCATCAGAGATTCCTCTGTTTGCTGTATTCTGTACTGATTCATTCCAACATAAGAGAGGCTAGTGGACACATGAAGGATGTAGAGGCGTGTTTGGCACTGGATGAGGCAATAGGCCAGAGTAGTCAGGACTATCAAAAGTGGGGGCATGCTACTCCAGAGAGCTGGGTTTTGAAAATGGGCTTGGTGGCTCTCTGTGGGATTTCTGCATCATCTGACAGCAGAACAAAGTTCTTTTGGCAGACAGAGCCCAGTCACAGGCAATGTTTGATGTAGTCTCTGAAGCCAGAAACATTAGAGCCAGAACGCAAACGCATAAAGAAAGGCACTAAGTAAATATGTTAAAACACAAAATTGAATTAAACACTGTATATGAAAATCCCCCACACACACACACACACCATCCCGCCAAATGTGGGTGAAAAACTGGCTGTGGCAGGTAGCTGTAAATGTCTACCAGCCGGGGTGGTGGGTGAAGAATTCTGATCTTGTTTCTGTATAAAAGCATGTCCAACACTGAGAGTGTGACTGCTCTGTGTTGTGACATGGCAAAATCACTGCCTCTCTCTCTCTCAACAGGAAACACCTTGCATTGGACATAGCTAGAAGCAATTTAGACCCATATTAATTATCTCTCTCTCTCACACACACACACACACACACACACAGTCGTGTTTCCATCACTTCAGAGGACATTACATTGGTATCCTAACCTTAACCATAACCACCACATGCTTAACCCTAACCATTACCCTAACCTTAACATAACCCTAAACTAACCTTAACTATAAACCAAGTCTTCACCCCAGAATTAATGATTTACGTTAAGGGGACTTGCTTTTTGTCCCCATAAGGAAGGCAAGTTCCCACAACATGAGGAATACCTGGAACACACACACACACACACACACACACACACACACACACACACACACACACACACACACACACACACACACACACACACACAGATATGTTTTCACTTTTGAGTCACTTCCAATAAACAATCCAACACACAAACCCCAATAAATAGTAGATCCCTTGCAAGCATAACATTTCTAATTATTATAATCATTATTTTTGAAATTATTCTTAATAAGTCTTGTACCATTAAGTCCTTTGGCGCAGATAGTAAACAAAATTTATAACAACACATCTGTATTAAAAAGTCAGAAGGAGCAGGGAGTGCTGAGGTGACCTCAGGACTTAATCTCTGCTTTTTTGGCGATGATGTGGTTCTGTTTGCAATGAGCATTAACAACTAAACTAGCTAAACTAACAGAATGATTGGTTGTCAGTGCCAGGTGTGAAGGTTTCAGCATCTCAGATGCAGCCACCCACCTGGAATGAGTTTACAGAGAATAATGCAATGAATACAGATGAGTCAGGAGCATCTTTGTGGGCAAAAATACCATCTCAATTAAAGACAAGGACAACATGTTCAAGGCCACACGGGGCTTAGCACAACAGTAGTATGGAGAGGAACATTCCTGAAAGCACAAAAAAGTTAATCGAACATTGAACTAAGAAGCAGAGAACCACAGCTACAGTGGACACATGGTCATCGACTGAAATGTACCTGACCCAGAACCTTGATTAATACTAGATACTATTGAGTGTGACGAAGTTTTCAAATATTTTGCAGTTTTTCGGAAAACTATTGAAAACAGAAAAAAAAGACTTAGTAATTACTGATTAGATACTGATATTTTCCATCTCCTTGTTCTTGCAAAAACTATTATGTACACTAATACTACCAGCATGGTCTACATCATAAATTACCTGTGTGGTTCAGCATATGTCAGACTGAAAGTACACATAGTAGAAAACTACTCAACAATATACAGTAGTAATATAAACAATACAATTTCTAGCCTCTATGCTGGGGCAGCTGTGGCTCAGGAGTTAGAGTAGGTTGTTTAAGTTTCCTTGGGCAAGACATTGAACCCCAAAGTGCTCTCGATGGTTAGGCCAACACCTTGAATAATGGCTTGCAGCCATTGGTGTGTGAGTGTGCGTGTGAATGGGTGAATGAGCGGTAAAACTGTAAAAGTGCTATATAAATGCAGCTATCTATGCCAAGGGTAGTTACTATTGCTTCATTGGAATTTAATTGTATTGAGAAGGTTATGGTCTTCTGTTGAAGAAACAAGTCTTTGAAAGCTGAAAGCTTTGAAGTTGCAACCAACACTGAAAATGTAGCACCTTAGAAGGTGAAGAAGGTAGAACAGATCTAAAGAATAGCATGAAAGAAATAGAGGTTGCAAGGTACACAACATCAACATCTAGTCAACGTTTTATACAAATTGTGGCAGGTTTGTGTTCAATGAAATAATTAACAAAATGTTTTATCATGGCTGCCTAATTTACACAGTGGAGAACATTATTTTTGAGTTGGGAGAGAAACAATAAACTAGATGCCATTTAACATTAAGCCGCTTTCAAATGACACACCCAGATATACTGGGACACACATATCTCTATCATCAATGATAGACACATCTCTTTACTTCAACCATTTTGGCCTTCTCAAGTAGAGAAACCCATACATTACATCATCTTCGTGTTTTACCATGGACGAATGTGTCAGCTGAATCCTTTCTCTATACACAAGTTAAACTTTCACCCACCTCCAAAGCCTCAAACATGGACAAATCATGAGGATGATGTCATATTGATTTTTCTGTTTAAGTAGTTGACAGTGCTTACTGAAGCAAACTTTGCATCACATAAAAACACGCTTCAAGGAGTTGTAACCCATAGCGACAGCCATGTCCCCCCTGTCACATGCTCCAGTGACCATTATGATGGTATTGTTTTCCTGTTTTGTTTAACCCAGTTGCAGTTACGTATAAGCTCCTTTAAAATCATGGGAAGATGGAAAGAGGTGGATGTTTTTTGTAGATTTTGTAGGAAACCAAGGATGTATACTGACACAAACCTTCACTGGGTCAGTGTCTTCACAGTTTTGATTTAGAAGATACACAGTATATCTGAGATAAGATTATGATGGTAATAATTAGAAATGCCTGTGGCTATCTCAGTTTATCTTGAGTAAATTTCTACTGTTCTTCAGTTCCTACTCAGTTGCTGATTATATAATGAGATTATGTCATCTAAAGTACAAAAGAAGATAAAAGATAAACACTAAAGCTGAACATGAATAAGCTCAGTGTTAACTCCTTGTCCAATTGTGACCCTTTCAAACTGAGAGAAACGTCCATCTGCTGGAGGTCGCACTCAATTGCGGACGTAGAATCATCTCTTGCTGTTTCCTCACCACACCACTGGCAGCCACTCTATGATATAATTGTCTCCACCGACCCCCACTACAATCCTTTCCCAGCTGCCCATCAACATTATCTCTGCAGTGGGCCAATTACTCATCATTTGCCTTGTTTTGTTGGGCTCCCACAGTCAGACGTCTTCTGATTCAATAAATGATTTAAATAATGGGCCTGTAATCATAGATGCTGATAATTTTGAGTCTTATTTGATCCCTCAAATCAATTCAGTCTATATACAATACACCACAAACTCTAACCATTTCACTATGGAATAAAACGATCTAATAAAATTGTAACTGGTTATGAACAAAAGATTTTTAGAGTTTAGAAACCCATTTAAATTTTGCATGTTTGGTTACACAACACATTTTCAAAGTCAAATGTATTTATAAAGCACATTTAAAAACAAAGTGCTGTACAGACCAGAGCAGGTAGCTAAAATAATAAATACAAGAAACAGTGACATTTGTTGGTCTTGTCTTACTAGTTTTTAACAAAACTAGCAAGGCAAGAACAACAACAACAACAACAACAGCATTACAACACTGTCACAAACTGAAACTTTTCACCCATGACTGCTTATCCATAAATGGTGCTTGACCCTGCTTTCACATAGTTCAGAAGATACGCCTGCTCTTCTGAAAGTCAATAATATGTAGTGCAACATGTTGAGGGTGCTGGGCGATGCAATGCTAAAACAGGCTCAGCAGTGGTCAAATGGGAAGCCAGTAGGAAGCCACGAGCTGCCAAGTGTTGTTGATTTAAATGTTTTTCCACACATCATACATAGACTGTACATGATTGTAATGTACTCATTTCTACATTGATTACGCATAAAATTCAAAACATTTGTTTTTAGACCACCAGCAGTGTGGCACCACTGAAGATACAATATGTGCAGTTACTTTTTTTAAAGTCTTCATGCTTTCCACAAATGTGAGATATGAAATATTCTCCAATTAAAAAATCTGAATAGTATGATCATTCAGAAAACTATGTGACTCACTGCACTTTTTAAGCATGTTTCACAGATAAAGCCTCAGAAATGAAAAGATGTAAGATAATTTTTTCGTCATCTTTGTTTATAGTTTGATATGGAAGCTGATGAGTCACATTTACACATGAACGCCTAATTGAAGGCATAGATGATTTGTGTTAAAAGGGAAAAAAAGGGTTATTCAAAGGTTATTCATTCAAAAAAAAAAAAAAAAAAAAAAATCAATTTCCTTATCAACCATCAATCTGCAATATGGTTGTATCTGTTTGTATGACTGTGTTCATGTGAGTGTGTAGGCATGTGTGTTTCACGCACGGCCACACACTTTCACCTGCACTTGTGCTGACCTTAACTCCAAAGCAGAGAGCCAAAGCTCTTAAAGTCTTAAAACTGATGGTCTGGATACTCTCATCTCCTGTTCGCTGTGTCAAGTCATTATAGTGCACCAAGTCATTAGCTGATGGTGTAGTCATCCATTACAGCTAAGAGGGAATATAGCAAATGGCGAAGCAGAGATGATTTCAACATCAAGATGTCCAGATCATGTGAAGGACAATTTTTCTTCCTTTTCCTTTGGTGCTCAATATATCATTGTAGATGTCAGAGTTTCAAGCAAAATCTAAAAGTAAGGGCTCCGGCTTTCTCCCTCCACAAACTTTACTTTGGTAGATCTGAGAATGTCAGAATGATTGTGGTGTCCATGTACTCCACGGGTCTTCTAAAAGAACTCCTCCACTCAAAAAAAAAAATGTTTTTTTTCTCATTGTTATTTCACTTGGATGTTTGACGCTGTGTAGAATGATGTACGGTATGTGTAGAGTTTGACACTAGAAGGCTTTTTTTATATTTATCTGCCGAAGGGAGAAAGTTTCTCCGGGCGCACCCTCAAAGTCTGCAGCAATTAATCTGCCTTTTTTTGGTCTACTACAGCATACATGTCTGCTCTGTAAATCACTTGTCCTGTGTTCTCCTTTGAGAAAAAAATCAGAAACCAAATCATCAGAATCAGAATATTAGTATTTCTGTCTGATATGGTTTGTATAGTTTGACATGTATTAAAACATGTCTGTATGGGATCTTTAATGAAAATAAAATTCAAAGAACAGTGTATCCACCATGGAAAAGTGGAGCTAAAAACTAAAGAAGACAGTCTCAGTTGCATCTATCTTACTGCCAAAATGTTTTATTTTATTTGTCCCACAGACATATAAATGCAATGTTTGCAGTTCTTTAAAAAAAAAATAAAAATGTTAAGAAACGTTAAGAAAGTGAATTTTGCCACTAAGCAAGTATTGTGAATAGCCTGCTGGCAGATGCAGTATCTAAGGTTAAGTTGTGGAATGCCAGGGTCAGGACAAAGTAGTGAGCTGTTAGGTAATTGTGGATCCTTGGTATAATTACTGTAATCAAATATAGAGCCAAACTCCCACCCCATTTTCAAGGTAGTCTCTGTTCCACTAAATGCAGCCAGACTAGTACAGAATCAACTGCATATTGGCTAAAGACAGAGTGTTACTCTAATTTGCAGAAGCATACTATCCCTTCTTGTTCAGTTTCATGTAGAAGAGGAATAATAATCCAGCAGGACAATGACCTTCACACGAATCACCAGACCTCAAGCTAACGAACCACTTTTAGGAAGATTTAGAAGCTGAAAGGCAAAGTACATACTGTATTATTATAACCCACTCTCTGGAGCGCCCCCAAAACATCTCACATTGTGTGTATACTTGTAGACCTGATACAAGACATATTATGCTTGAGAGAAACTTCTTCTGTCAAATGGTTGAACAAAATACTTTTGGCGATACATTGGCATGGATGATACCACTCCACAGTCTGATCCAAAAAGTATACGTTTATTCAGTGATTAGAAGCCAGGCGAGAGCAAAAATCTGCATCAAACCTTAGCCTCTGATTCATTATTTTTCAGTAAAAACTCAACATGTTGGTAGTGCAACAGTTACAAAGGCCTGTACTGTTTGTCAGTAAACCAACACTGCAGTGCTGCAGTGATGGGGTACACCACTAGGTGGGGACTCTTTTTTTGATGAGATGCACTTGCACTTCCCTGCAGCACTATAAAGACAGCTATCCTGATTTAGTACGTAAGTGTAGTTCACTCTTTAACTCATGTGGAAAAAAAAAGACTAGACTAGAACGGGTATGGTTAACAAGTACAGTAGAATAACGTAGAACTTGTGTAAATCCCTCTCCCAGTTAGCTATTTTACAACCCATACTAATGCCATATTACCAGCTCCAACACATTACAGCAGTTGATTTCCAAAGCAGAACACATGAACAGATGCACTGACATGGTAAACATCTGCAGCACAAACCACAGAGGCTTTGCTTTTACTCAGCCCAAATAATTCCACAAGACTCACATTCCGACATAACAAAGTATTTATTAGATCTAGTTAATAGAACTCTGATAGAACATGGCTCTCTGGTAGGAGTAATCCAGATTACAGATGTTAGTGTCAGCATGTACCCATGAAGAGGGACAAAAAAGCGGTAACTCAAAAGAGCTTAGGTCTACCAGCTTCACTGTATATTTGGCTCCAAACACATGTTCTTGGTGGTTATAAGAAATACAGGGGGCATAATTAAAAGAAGTTGTTTTTCATTTCATTCAAACAAATTTTCATTCATTTTTAATTCCAATGAACAAGAAGATTTGATATGAAAGTTATGGCTCCTGTCAATAAAAATGCAATGAACTCGGAAAGGAAAAAAAAGGTCCGATGGCAAGAAACTTGGCTGATATGAGGAATGTAAGGCATTGTCACAGCTCATTGTCTTTGGGAATTAATGGGAGAACGATGACAAGGCCAGGACTGATTCAACAGCAGGGCAGCGCAAGGCGAGAGCGGACCTTCAGAGAAGAATATTTATGTTATAGCTTTATGCTAATAATATGTGTCAAGCAATTACATCTGTATTCAGAATGGATAGCTTAGCCATAATTGACAATGACATAGAAAGCCTGGCTACAGGACAGTTTGATCAAATGAACAATGTCATACTCTAGTCTTGACTCATTATATTCTAGCCTTTATTGTTGGTAAGGCCAAAAAATGAATGTCAATAGACTGAGTTTGATTCATTGCACAAAATCATGAGACATACATGATGATGAATACATTTAAATTGTATCATCAGTACTGAAATTAATTCATTGCGTGTGTTATGTGACTCTGTGTTGTGTGGCTATAGAGAATACGGTAAATTGTGTTTTTAATTACATTATTTCTTCTTTTTTTGTACTTTTATACGTAGACTCACTCTCATCTGATCCATGTTAATATGCATGGAAATGGTTCTCTGCTGCAAGGGTGGAACTAATATAGGACACTCTTTTGTTCATTGGATAAATGTTTCGCAACTCTGAAATCAGAAAACTGCTTTCTCACAGCAACGTCAAAGGAGGCAGACATTATATGGCCCAATTCATTACAGTCAGTGAAGGAGGGACGGAAAGAGAGAGAGAGAGAGAGAGAGAGAGAGAGAGAGAGAGAGAGAAAGAGAGAGAGGGAAAAGGAGAGAGCGAGAGGGAGAGAGAGAGAGAGAGAGAGAGGGGAAGAGAGGGGGGGGGGGGGTTTCATTAAAGCTCCTGGTTTAAGCCCAGCCCATTCTGAATATGTAAATGTCTCAGGCACAGAGAAAAACACGGCAACAGAAAAGCGAGGAGGGAAGAGGGGAGAGAGAGAGAGAGAAAGAGGAGGGGAGCAGCATGAACAAGTGAGTGAGCGATCAAGGGAAAGAGAGCAAGAGTGAGGGAAAGAGAGCGAGCACTCTGAATTGTGAGTGGCTTACGACACTCAGTGAACAGAAGGTGCTTCTGCATGCGCTGTCAGTGTACTGGTCTGCTGCAAGGGATTGCGCGCTCCTTTGCTTCCCACATTTACCGCCCCTGCCTGCCTACCAGCACCAGCCTTCAGCAGCCTCTTCCAGCTGGCTGAGAAAACACCCGGAGAGCAAGGGAGTGAACGAAACCTGCAAACCACAGGGGATGCGAGAGGCTTCTTAACCGAGATGAGCTACTGAGATGACAAGGAATACTGTTACACAAGAAAACAGTGAACAGGGTTCACCTCTTTAAATCCTTTTTTTTTCCCCTTGCATTCGTCACTGAAAGCATGATTACCCACTTGAATGGATTTAAACCTTACAAGTCAGTGATTGCTTCCAGAGATGGACGATAATATGTGTTGACAGATCTGCTGAAACTTAAGCAGCAAGGGGAGGAGAAAAGAGCAAGACAGATATTTAAAAAGATTTTTCCTTGGTCTTTTTTTTTTCTTTCTCTGTGTCTTCTCCCCTCTGATCATTGCAGCAGAGGACTGCGGAGGAGCTAAAGAGACAGAGCTCATGCATGCAGACAGGGGAACTTGCACTTCCTACCATCTCGCTGAAAGCTACTTGGATTCCTTCTCTTTCTGGCTCTTTCACTTGAGGAGAACTAAGACATTGTAAGCCTGCCAAGGATCTGGTGTCCACTGAAAAGAGAGGAGGGAGGGGGGGAGAATTTGTACCACAGTAGGGTCTTTTTTAGATTCGCACATAATTAGTGTTGGGGCACAAAGCGAGACGCTGAATGGAGATTGTCAGCTTTTGGATAGGGGTGAGTAGGAATCTTTTCAAATAAGATCGATTAATGAGGACAGTTTTTTTTTTTCATCCCTTTACTCTCCACCCACTGCTTGATTTATAACATAAGCAAAGAGACTTGCCCTTTATCATTTGCATTTTCAACAAGGATTACCTTGGTTGAATAAATAAAGAAATATAAAATATCAGTCTACAGCTAAAATACAAAAACGGAACAAAACAGATCACTAAATTAATTAAATATGATGTGATACATATGATGTGATAGGTGCAAAAACAATATCCAGAGTGGTTCAATGGACATTTTCTCAGTGACATCCCTGGATATTTATGCTAATGGATTTCCTTCTAATTGGACTGTACTTAAAGTGGCCACTGAAGAAGCCCCCGGGGTTGATACTGTGTTCATTGGGCATTTTTCTCAGAACGGTTCCCTTGGTAGAGGGGGTTTGTCCAAGGCTGTGCCGCTGCGACAGCAAGCTGCTGTACTGCGAGGGGCTCAACCTCACAGACATTCCCCGCAATCTGAGCAGTGCCATGGGCCTGTCCATGAGAGAGAACAACTTGACCGAGCTGCGTGAAGGCCAACTGGCTGGTCTGTCACAGCTCACCTGGCTCTACCTAGATCACAACAACATTGACATTGTAGAGGAGGGTGCATTTGACAGGCTAAGACGGGTCAAGGAGTTGGACCTGAGCAGCAACCGAATTGAGAGTCTGCCAAATGGTACTTTTAGGCCCCTCCCAAACCTGCGTATCCTGGACCTCTCATACAACAGGCTGCAGGCACTAGAGCCCGACCTATTCCACGGCCTTAGAAAGCTCACCAATTTGCATTTGCGCTACAATACTCTCAAATTTGTGCCAGTGCGGATTTTTCAAGACTGCCGGAGCATGCAGTTTCTGGACTTGGGATACAACCAACTGCAAAGCCTGGCACGAAACTCCTTCGCTGGCCTCTTCAAGTTGACTGAGTTGCATCTTGAGCACAATGAGCTGGTTAAAGTCAACCTAGCCCACTTCCCTCGCCTCATCTCTTTACGTACTCTGTACATGCACAACAATCGTGCCACTATTGTTGTCAACACCCTGGACTGGACATGGCATTTTTTAGAGAAGATTGACCTGTCAGCCAATGAAATCGAGTACATTGAGCCACATGTTTTTGAGAGTGCACCCAACCTCAAGGTGCTGATGCTAGACTCCAATCGGTTGACTTCCATGGACCAGCGCATCCTGGATTCATGGTCATCGCTGGACAGCATTACCCTGGCAGGGAATGACTGGGAGTGCAGCCGCAACGTGTGTGCCTTGGCCTCTTGGCTGAGTGCCTTCCGAGGCCAGCGTGACAATTCCCTGCTGTGTTCAAGCCCCGACACCGCACAGGGCGAGGATGTGTTGGATGCTGTCTATGCTTTTCAGCTATGTGAGGATCACCCACTGGAGGTAACTACAGCAGGCCTGTATGCCTCTACAAGGGATCTGGCCCAAGGTGGCTCTGTGTTCCTAGGCCCATTTACTCCCAACCCTTATGAGGGTGAGGGTAGTGAGGTGGTCACCAGTTCTTTCACTGTCACAGTGGGCCATGATGACCTGGAGAGCACCATGCAGATCCACAAGGTGGTGACTGGCACCATGGCACTCATCTTTTCCTTTCTCATTGTTGTGCTCATGCTGTATGTGGCATGGAAGTGCTTTCCAGCCGGAATAAGACAACTGAGGCAGTGCTTCAGCAGTCAGCGCCGTAAGCAGAAGCAAAAGCAAAGCATGCAGCAGATGGCTGCAATTTCTACACCAGAGTACTATGTTGACTACAAACCTAACCACATTGAAGGAGCTCTGGTAATCATCAATGAATATGGCTCTTGCACTTGCCAACAGCAACCTTCTCGGGAATGTGAGGTGTGACCCTGCTTTGTGAATACGTCTTTACCTGTGATTATCTGGATATACAGCAAATCCCTTTTTTGGATACACTGGGGAGGGGAATATTGCGGGACAGAAGGAATAAAGGGATCTTTTGGACACTTTTTACACAGCGTCTCACTGTGATGTGGAAGGAGTGTGCTTTATGCGGCTGACTATTTCGTGGTGGATTTACTGCTACTGCTATCTACTGCTTATTTGAGGTCACAGGGCATACTGGGCACCTGACACTTGGACCTGTTGATGTACTACAGAAACACAGAGAGGAATACATTGTGGGCATTGAGGCTTTTCTCTCATGGATGGATATTTGAGCTTTAATGTGTCTTTCTACTTCAGGACGTTTAATTATTGTTTGAAAATAAACTGGGGACACACAATAGAAGAAAAAAGAAAAAAATCAAACCATTTGTATTATGGTAAACACAATATTTGCCAAGCATTTAAAATATAAAAAACATGTTTAAGTTGGATTAAAAATGTAAAGATAAAAGTCTGTGTAAAATATGTTAAAAGAAGTGCAAGTGTGGACAAAAAATGATACAAGATAATCTATTTCTTTTGTAAACTACAAAAAATGTTTAAATAAATGAATTGCTATTCACAGTAAACTCATTTGTACGTGAGAAGCCTGTCAGAGAGGATGAATGACAATAGACGCAGTCTTTGCGCTCGTGGACTGGAGAGCAATGTCTCTGCAGTGTATTGAACCAAAAAAATAAAAAATAAAATGAAATACAAAAAAAAAAAAAATGAAAGGAGCAGAGGGATATCTGCATTTCATCTCAAATGTAAAATCCATGGTCTGAATTTTAGATCTCTGTTTTAACTCACATATTTGTTGTTTTATCATTCACTGTGTTGGCTCGCTATCAGTGTAGTTTCTTTCCCCCCTCCCCATTGCCTATCTGTGAATAGATTCAAATGATCTATTACATTTTGATCAGTTAGCATATTTTCATATATTATATCACTATTTGTGTACCATCCAAGTAAAGAAAGCAGAGTGTCAAAGATCTAAAGCTATGCCTTTCATTGCTTCTCACTCTTTGGCTTTCACAGTGGAGCGATGCCTCCTTTCACTGAATCAAGCACACTAAAAGACAACAGTCATCTTAACCATGCTTACTTATATCAAAATACAGTATCGGAATCACTGAAGAAATTATCCACCAGCTTCAAGGAAGATTTGCACATACAATATTCTTCACTGTGTTTCCATGTGATGTAAAATGTTTGTTGAATACAAGGCCATTTTGAGGTGTATATATATTCTTCTTCCTCTGGTGTTCATTGTGTAAATTAGTTCACTGACAAAAGTTGTGTTTCCTGTGTCCTTTGACATGAACAGTATGTTGTGTGAGGGGGGGGGTGGGCAGTGAGAGGGAGATGGAGGATGGAGGCACAACCACTGCAGAAAGAGGGAACAGACTGCTCTCTAGTGTGCATATTCTCATACTGTGGCTGCGTTTTACCTATTGTGCACCATATTCTGCAAACTTCAACAGCAGGGGCAACATTACTATAATGAATTTAAAGTGGCTTTTTCTGGAGAAAAAAAATGCATCAATTTGCATCATTTTTGTGTTATTTTTCGATAAATTAAGATAATGTTTACAACTTGTAAGTCAGCAGGAATAAAAATGTTTTAAGAACTCACTGACAATCATTACACAATTAGTTCCAATAAGAGTAAAACGTTATCTACAAATTTATCCTCAACATTGTAAGTGCAGCTGGTGTTCTGGTGTTCTTTGAACAATATGCAACAAAGGGTCAGAAAAACTGGTAAGCGTTGGATGAGTGTTGTTATAGGGTTATACATGGTTTGTTGAGTTTTGAATTGGTGGAGCCTGAAGGGGCAAAACACAGCCTGGAAGTAAGCCCTGCCTAAGAAGACAAGTTTAGAGGATTTAAGGTCCCCCAGGCAATAATGTGACTAAAAAATAGTTTTGCCTGGGTTGAGGATTAATTTTATTTTCACAGGGCTAATTATCAGTAGTACTGAAATTAAATACTGTATGTTTAAGTGAAAATGGCAGTGATTGGCTAACATTTTGACAGTATTTTTTTGGAAAATACTGCAGGGAGTGGACACAATTATAAGCTCCAAAAATGATTTATTAAATACGTGTTAATTCTTGCAATCACAAGAATACCAAATCCTGTAGGGACTGACAAAGTGAGCCATGGGATATACGTATCGAATTACCCTCTTTTCTTTCCACAGCTCATAGGATTGTGCTCAGGTAAAATCTCATCACATATACTAATCATCCTTATTAACATGAAGGATAAGCTGGGAGTTTAGAGTTTTGCACTTGAGTGCACTAAATTGAAACTACTTTCTTATTCTATTCTTCAATAAATGCAAGTGGTAGTAAACATGGATTTCCTGTTGCAATATAAATTAATGGTATAAATATAATTTTAGACAATATCATAAAATGTTTCCTTCAAAAACCAACATGAAAAACTTTCAGCATGAGAATTCCTCATTGATTCATCATTTAAAAAATTATATATCTTATATATAATTATATGTTATATCCCGATTTAATTATATATATTTGTTGAGTTTCTGTTCACAGTTGTGTTCGGGGAGTTTGTCTTTACACATATTCACTCCAAATGGTGCTGATTGATGGAGTTTTAATCTGAAACGGACCTCAGTGGTCTGTGACAGTAAAGGGACCCTGTACCAATCATCAACATCAAACCAGTGACTGAACAAGTGGTCCATGTAGGATGACAGTAAAGATACAGTGTGAGCAATTTGCATAATTTGTTGTCAAAATGAAATATTATACCCACAATGTAGTTTCACGTTTTTGGCTATTAATAAGTTGATTAACTCTAGTGATTAAAACAACTACATTAATAGTCTGTGTGCACTGCATTTAGCACAGAACCACTAAACTTTGTGTTTAGGGGACATGTTTTGGGGAGTGATAATGGCTTTAAGTTGCCATGTTGGATTTATGATCCATTTCTTATTTATAGTACCAAGGGTGCCCCACTTTAAGACTCAACATGGCTGTTAATCATAACCTGCCATATATTCTGAATGCAAATGACTGCAGTCTGTACTGCAGGGCATCATGGTAGGGACAGAGATTTATTTTATTCTCTCATCTTCACATCCAGTCTATAATTTTCACTCCCCCTTCGAGTCCTTCACAGCCCCTAAAACATGTAACTGCAGAGTAAATTTGAGGTTGTGAAGCTTCATTTGTATAAATATTGGATGATGCCCGGCATAGAGGGCAGTACTGGCACTGCTATTGATTTAATTTCATTCTTTTCTTAAAAAAGCAACCATGGCAAAAGGTGATGGAGAATGGCTCTAAAATTTTAAAAGCTTTGAGTCCTGAGGGCTGACATTAAACTACTTTAGACTTATCTCTATCCCGCCTCACCTTACCATCTCTCTCTCTCTCTCTCTCTCTCTCTCTCTCTCACACACTCTTCCCCTCCATGTCTGTAAGACACAGTAAATATAGAGAAAAACATCAATTCATCTAACTGACAATAGATCAAATCTCTGCTTGACCTAAGCCTGGGGTGATAACTCCCTGAGGGGAAATATGTGCTCTCAGACAGCATCCATTATAAATACCTTGATTGATGATGCTCAGTAAAAATCAATACAGATGAGTGGTAACCAAAATGATCACAGTGATAACAAATGTATTCATCTCTCCCTCACGTTTACAAGAGTACACTGATGGTTGACGAAGATATCTTTTATTTATATGGAAATCCATAATTGATTTGGACGATGACAAGTGGTTGACGTGGTTTTTTTGGTGACTGTCTTACACAAATCAGATCAGTCAGACAAAAAAGTGCAATATTCTGCTCCTTTTTAAGTGCAGTTGGGCAGGAAACGTGACATTTGTTCCGTACTTTGCAGAGCTGCAGCTGCTTGCCAGCCAGAGGACATACAGGGGTAGTATGCACAATGCACTTGCTAATAGGTCTGAAGCTATTGTGTTGTATCTTTATATGTGCACAACTGAGCATGTGGTGTATTTGTGCACATGCAGTGCGTTTGTGCACATGTGTGGTTATAAATAAGCACAACAGACCTGGATATCTAGGGCTATGCTGTAAGGCAATAATGAGTAAAATTCTGAGATCAAAAGTCACAAAAAGGAAGATGGGTATGAAGGTAGAGTTACTGACACAAAGTGTAAAGGTCACAACAATGAATGAGAAAATGTGAAGGGGTGTGGTGGGCAAAAAGTGGGGCATTCTGTATGTGTGAGTATGAGTCAAAAGGTCAGACACTAACAACAGACGCTGGAGACTCAACAGAACAGGTAGTAACTAGCTTTGATACCAATGAACACAATATAGCCTCACTATCAATCTGCAAGCCCTCACAACTGGTCAACACAGAGTGTTGTTTTAACAGCTGAATTGGTTTTGAATAACATAAAATCAACAGTGGCATAAAAAAAAAGTGGTCTATGCATGTGTATGCCTGTGTGTATAGTACCTTTGCCTGTGCAGTGGTGTGTGTGTCAGTGACAAAACATCACTCTGCAGATCTTTAGGAAACAGCTTGCATCACAACCTGCAGCAAGGAGGGGGGGGGGCTTAGAGATGCAAACAAATCCTTAAAAAATAAATTAACCTGGCTTCCTGTGAGGGGTATTGATTGGGCAACATTCTGCCATCTCATTGGGACTGGGACTGTGCTGCATAATAAACGCTTAACACCCCCTCATAACTGGATGGAGAGCTAAATCATGGGTGGCAGCATGGACTGCAGTAGGCTGTAAGGAGCTGGTGATGACTAATGACAATGTGTGGGTGGCTTTCCACTGCTTCTTTTATAACAGGTGGGTTATTGGGATCAATATTCTAATCATCATCAACATTATCTTTGAATCCCAAAACCTCTGACACACCATTTTCTCTCTCATTGTATTTCCCCTCCTCTTCCTCCTTCCAAATACTGCTGCTGTCATTGTTATAAGTGTGATAATACTGCACTAAAGTCAATGATAGCTACTAACAAAATCTGGATGTTTATATACGTCCAAGTTTGGGATCAAGTGAAAGCCACACATTAGAGAGGTTCTTCCTTTTAAATAATAGATTTTGATGTAAAACTAGGAACTGCATATAGTTTACTTACAAAACCTCCCCATCTGAAAGTGGAACAAACTGTCAGAATAATAACTTCACTAAAACAGACACAGGTCCAATAGGGCACCATAATTACATTCATTACTCAGGCTAACTCTCCGGGCAGCCTATAGCTCTCAACGCCCACTGCTTCATTTACATGCACCATACTCAAGCAACACTGAATTAATAACAATGGCTGAGGAGTCATTATTCTTACCTACACATGGTACAGTACTATAGGCAGACCTGTGGTGGCTGATGAGGAAGGTGAAACTGGTTAGAGAATGGGGGCAAGGTTGGCAGCTGAATATTCATTACACTGAGTCAGAGGGTGGGAGAGGAACAGAGAATTACGGGCTGTTATTATTATTATTATTATTATTATGATTATTATTGCCACGAGGTGTTTTGTAGTTAACTTACTTGCTATGGCTCGGTTGGACTGGCCTATACTAATGTTTTGCCTTGCATTTAGCATAAAACATCAGGGTCTGTCAGTGAGATAATACATGGCAACAGCTGGGCCTGCATCTGGGGCTCCATGTAACCCATATAAGAGCAGATGTGGGTCAGCGCCTAATATTCAGAGTATTACCGTGGCTGAACTACAAAGCTTTATTCAGGACTGGAGTGAGGATTTATTGTTCATTCGTTATTGTTATTCATACCGGACAGACAGACCTTCTTGCAATTGGAGAGAAACACAAGAAACCACAGATAATATCGACAACAATTTTCACACCTCAGATCTTTTAGGTCGGGGACGTCCTACTTCTCATGTAAGTGGTCATATTAAACGAGATGCCTGAAGATATGTGTCTAATATGTACTCCAGGACCCACACAAGGACAAAGTGATCAATAAAAATGCATGGTTGAGATTTTTGCAAGTGCATAAGATACTATTTCATCTAAAAATAAATAATTTAGATGATGAAATTTATTTATCACATACTGTACATATCAGCTCCTCAATTCAAATTGGAGTTATGACTAGGGGTTATGGTAACGTATTATCTCTTGAACAATTTTATCCTCTTAGAAAAAACACATAATAACACATGCTAACTATTACAAATGGTTGTGCTGGAGGAAGTATTTGCTGCAGTACTGACCAGCATGAGGGTGAAATGTGGGTAACGGGGGCGTAAAATGGTGATGAAAACATCAGAAGCAAACTGTGTAAATGAGTGTGTCCAGATAGCAAACTACATAAAAGAAGACGTGAAATAAATTTGCTACGTTGATTTAACAAGGCTGGTCAATGAAATTTAAATGTTACAGAAAACCAGTGTTACATTTGATTCAAGGCACATTTTACTGCATTGCCAAGTTGTAATGTAGAACAATATTTTAAGGATATGTATTTTGTGCAAATCAATATCAATGCACAGAAGAAATATACCAATCTATTTCTTTCCTAGGTGGCAGTAAAAAAATATGATCATGAAGTCTAAAAATAACAAAATCAAACACCACATACTCAACTGAATGATCATGAAATGAATAACATTATGGAGCCTCACAGGCTGGCAAAAACATCAGCAACTACAAATTAAGCTGTCCTGAATGTACCACCGGTTTTTGACAGAACTCAAACAATCAAACAAACAAAAAGAAAATGGATTTAAAAAATGCAAACTGGGAACTGAGTTTAAAACAAAGCCTTTTTGCCTTCTTAGTTGATGACTGTCAACTCCTTTGCCCAGCAGACAGACATCAGCTCAGCTTATTCACCATTTTTGCTAAATGAGTCATCAGGACAACTGGATCATGTTTCATTATCCATAGCCAGATCACCTCACATAAAGCCCAAATTCCAAACAAAACTTTGATTAAGCATTTCAAAAAGTATGGCACGGCAAAGCTGCGGGAGCTTCTTTTTGAATAAAAAGTTAACACAGGTTAAGGGAAGTAAAAATAGACAGCATTTATCATTTCCCATTTATCTGATCAGTGTCAGGATGAATAAATGCTATTCTACCCACTCTCCTTGCTCCCTCTCTCTTCCCTATCTGTGAGGGCAGATTGGCATCTCTCCAGTAGCCAATGAGATTGGCTGCATAAATGGAATTGCCCCATTCTCCAAGTGTCAGCTGAGCAAAGGGAACGTGCTCACTGTTTACAAAACCACTGTGCTAAAATGCATCCCTGGTGCAGCAAGCACTTCAGATACAATTTTGGTAAACACTCTCAATGTGACAATCAATGCATACAAGCTGATCCAGCCCAGAGGATTCAAAGTAAATACAAAAGATGGACTTACCTGTCATATTAAATGCAGGGCAGAAGACCAATGGATCCAAAAAGAATGCCATAAAGAGACAAAGAGAAAAGAAAAGGCTTGTTAAAATGTATACTTTTGCATTTAAAGTTACTACAAGGAACTTCCATTTTGTGTTGATATTGACGGCCCCTGTGGACAAAAGTGGTAATGTTTCCTGTAATGAAGACAGCATTTCCCATGAGCACCACTGCCTTGTGTCGCAAAGATCTTGAGATGGCTAGCGCGTGCATTTCTTTTGGAAGTGAGAATGTATCTATTTATTGCTATTTAAGATTAATAATTGTAATATGACGATGGTGTGTGTTCTCTCTTTTTCTCGTCTTTTTTAAAATGAGTCAGGAAGCTGACAAGTCTAACTTTACTTTTAACGTTATCAAAAGAAGAGAAATGTCCTCCTCTCGTCCTCGTAGTACTCCCTCATGCTACAATGCTACATGTAAACACCCTCAATTGGGGATCACAGAATTTTTTCAGGGCCAAGCAGACAGCTTGAGAGCGCAACAGATTGCTGTGAGATTAGACAGCCTATGGCAGAGTACGTTGGAGTGTTTGCATTGCATAGACCAAAGAGCCTGCAGTACCATACAGTAGTTAAACTGACGGTGCGTTTAATGTCTGACTTGCTACAGCCATCATAGTCGACAGCGAAAAGAGCATAAGCAGAAAGATGATCTTTTATTGGGAGACTGTGCTGACAAAGAGCTTTGACAGCCAACTGTGACACTGGTACCCCATTCTGCCAGCCATGCAGCACAACACTACACATCTGTATACGTTTATATTACTCCCGTGCTTCTGTGCAATCTAAGCAAGTTGTGAAAAAGGATGCTTGATCACATCATTGTTGCTCCTGTTTCACACAAACTGAATAAACAAAGGTGCCATGGCTTGACCGGTTAGCACTGCTGCTCACTACAGGGCACAGGTTAGATTGCTGACACTTCCTGAGACAAGTGTATGTTTTTTATAATGTATTGCGTGAGTTTCTTTTATCATTCTGAAGAAAAGTGGACTCTAAACAGTCAGCTGGTATGAATGTGAGTGCTGCTATCTCTACACACCGTGTTGTGTACTTATGACCTGTCCCAGGTGCCTCAGTGTGTTCAGATGTCTCCGTCTACCAAATGTATATACTACAGGGATAACAGCCCCCCTCAGGGCTCGAGACTAATGGCGTCCCGTCGTGCCGGGGACGGTAGAAAATGTGTTTGGGACAAACAGAGATCTTCCCCGGGATGCACCCGGGACGAAAGGGATTTTATATAGATATATTTATTTATTTATTTTAAATAAATAAATAAATGCTTAGTAAATGACAAACTGAAACGAGCGCTGACTACAAAGGAGTGCGTCTTCTCATGCTGTTATTATAGTTATTATCACTGGCTGGCTACTCAGTGTGAGACCTGAAATTGCCACAATACCGGTCCATCTATCCCCTCAGTCACAAACGGCTTCCTGGCACGACCTCCCAAATATGTTGCACTGGTTAAACAAAACACAACACTACCCTGGCTGTGTGTGAGTATATTAGCTAAAGCATACATTTAGGTGATTTTAATATATTATTGTGGTCTTTTTATTGTAATCTAAGCCTCAAAACACTTATGAAAGCTTGTATATGGACAGTAGTGATGCGCGGATCAGCTGGGTCGGGTGTCATAAAAATGAACATTCTGATTAATTGCGGATGGGTCATGGGTGGTGAATTAATACATCATTAATGAGGAAAATATTAATTACGTTCTCTAAAATGTGAACATAGCAGAGAGCAGAGCAGAGCTGCAGAGCTGCGGTTCACTGCTGCTCCGCAGCGAACAGCTTCATTTTTCGTCAGGCACAAATTACTGACTCACAACTATAGAAACTAACAACAGGGAATACTAAGAAATATACAGACGCTAATAACAATTATTTCTATAATTATACAAGAGAGATTGGTGGAGAAAAATCAGACACAGGGGTTATCAGGAGCAGAAATGGGACCGCAGCAGGCAGCATTCATAGTACATTAATATGAAACTGTATTGCAAAGGCACATTTACAAAAGAATGTGCCTTTGAATGTGCCTAAAGAATCTAACCTTTAAAGTGAATCATTAAAGAAAACACTCTGACATCAACAGGGGCGGATTTAGTGATCTGGGGGCCCCAAGCAAACTCTGTCTTGCTTTACACATTCTTGTTGTTTTAATGTTGGAATTGATGGTCCTAGTTTGCTATTGTTGTTTATACTCTATGTTTATGGTTTCTTTCCTTTGGATGTTTAAATATTACTGTGATATAGGTTTAAAAAAAAACTAAAAGAGCTAATTTGGTAAATGTGTATAAATCACGGCTTTTGTCTTGTCTGGTAAGAATGCTTAGAGAATCAATCACTGTTAAATTCAGTGTATAAATTCACATCTGTTTAGGCATTGCTGCCACTCAATGGATGGCACTTTGAGACTGAATGAAATATACAGCATATTTATGGTGAATGTCAACCTTGCAATATGAGGCTGCATTTCAGTCAATATGCCATTATTTTCCCTCTTGGCTGCTTTAGATAGGGAAGTTCTCAATGCACAACCAGGCTCTCCAGATTATGTTGGAAAATGAATCCAATAACTTTTTGAACAAAATACATTTGCAATCAGATCACTGATGCTAATGTTTTGTGACATTGATACTGCTTTTAGTTAATGCATTACAAATTCCGACGGGCTCCACTTGCACACCAAATATGTTAATGACAAATGAGAATAATTCATGTTGCATCGTTAAAGAGGTAAAAAGGTGTGATTTAAAACAAAATGTGCCATTGCTACATGTCTTCACTCTTGTTTTTTTACTGTGCAAACTTCTAGGTGGCCTGATAGAGCCCGAATGGCCAGCTGAACTGTGGGAGTGAAAGTGAGGTAGGGGGTGCTGAAAATTCGTACAAACACATACAGTGTATATAAAGTACATGTACTGTATACAACCACATACACCTCCTCTGATAGTGTTAGGTTTCAATGACATTTGAAGAGAAGAATATGGTGGCAGAAGACAAGAAAACAAGGTTTAAGGAAATGAAAAGAGATAGAAATCAAACATATTGCAGCTTTGAGCATTACTGTACGTGTAAACAATAACGGCCAGCATGTAGGTCTAAGGTTATTTTGCCCATACCAGCTGCAGGATGCACTAGAGGTTGTTGAGCATAGCAATTTTCAAGGCAGGAAAGTAGAGGGTGATACAGCTGCTGAGTGCTCGGGCAAACACAAACAGTGGTGGATGGTGAAGTCTTTGTGTTATAAGAGTAATAGTCAGAAAGCTACTGTAACAAAAGGTGAGCACAGATTTGCTTCACATTCCTTGGAAGAAAAGGAAGAAAATATAATAAATTCCAGTGACTCCTAACATGCTAAAGTTAGCTCTGCAGTATGTAAGATTGATGAAGTGGTTACTACAAAATCAGAATGTGAGTAGAAAATGTATTATTTGCAAATATTTGCTGCACTAACCTTTTATATTAGTTTTGCCATTCAAGAAACCACATTAATTTAATATTGACATCTTAGGATCACTACAGCAGTGTGCTATTGACAGCTCCTTATGATTGGACTATTGCTTGTTGTTTGTATGTATTAGACAGTGTTGTATTATTATCACCTTATTATCAATAGGTTAGACTTTGCACTAGATTAGCAAGGTTAGACTTTAAAACCTATTCCCTGGGAGTGTGACAAATAAAGGGGTTTAGGGTGTCTTTACACAGATCTGCCTCATGTGTTTTAACAATTCTGACCACTATAATCCATTAAGTGTCAACTTCAGCAGCATTAATTCAATCATTCTCATAATCAAAATGGTGGCTCTGAGCCCCTGCTGCGGGGCTTAGTGATGGTGTGCTGAGAATGAAAAGGCACATTAAAATGGGCTGGAGCATGCAATCCCCCAAAAAGGCATTTGCTGCGCTCTGCATGCACCAAGGACATGCAACAGTAAGGTCAGGATCACACATTGGCAGAATACTGAATAAGTAAGCCTCCTGGGCTGGGATTCCTGGATCCAGCTCATCCTCCCCTGTCCCTGAAGGCTTGCTGAAAACTTCCAACAAGCAGCACAAAGCCTGAAGTATAATAATGTAAGAAATGAAACCCGTTAAAAAGGAAAAGAAAAACATGCATGTGCATATTAAAGGTTGTGTTATACAACATTGTATTTAGCTGGAACAAACAAAATGAATAAGTAAAAACATATATTAATAAAGAGTTGTTATACTGTTGCTAGGCAACTACCATGAGCTGCTGTCCACTGCTTTGCTATTAAATTTGCTAATGTCATTCTAATTAAAAGGAGAAGAAAAACAGCATTTCAGTCACGACTGCAAATTTGATGCCATTTATTCTAATTTTCTTTTATACTGAAACAGGGTGGCCAGAAAGAACCACTACCAACTTTCCCTCACTGTCCTTGTTTACAGTAGTCGGTCTGTTTCAGAAGAATAAAGCCAGAAGAAAGGCCCGCCTCTTGTTTTCATTTGATTGGTGGTGACGCAAGCCATTTTTTCTGCACAGTCGAACACTTTTAAACTTGGGGTGTTGAGGGGTTTTTCTGAAAAAAATGCAAGTTGTGCTTGGTGGATAAAAGTGCGGTGCCCTGGATGCATAAGCAGCGTACAAAACCCTTCAGATTCACTGAAAACAATTACAAAAGGTGCCATTCACTAACAAAAAGGTGTCCAGTTTGATCCCCTACTGCGTTTTCTCCCGACAGGAAATCCCTATATTTTTGGCCTTAAATTCATGAAATCAGTTGGTTTGGTCCTGAATTTGGCTTACATAGCAAATTTGGAATCTTACTTATGATAAGCACTGTCACTCAACTACATTGCAAAAGAGAAAAATTAACATTAAAATTGATAACGTTACACTGTGATTCTTCTGTCAAATGAGAGTGTAGAATTTAAATGACACTATTTTTTGTGGAGTTTCATATGCACGTACCCTTCAGGCAAGTGTTGTTTCCTCCTCCATTGAAAGCATTTGGGACTAGAGTGTGGGAGTGGGAATGAGAATTGTTGTTTTAAAGCTGGCACTAATGAAACCCATGGGTCCTTGATGACAATGGGAGGATGTTTGATGAGAAAGTATTTGGTCCAGTATGTGCTTTGTACTTGGCCTTGCATGTGTGTCCATGTGTGTGCATTTGTAGTATGACAGAAGGAGAGAGACAAAAAAAAAAATAGATCCATGACATCTTTTTACATTTCAAGAACTGTTTAAAGCTGGCTATATGACTATATATAGTATTTCGATTATTTGACTAAAAAAATGTCAAGAACCTTCAAACACATACCATTAAATATCTAACAACAGCTCTCCATTTGTCAAGAAGCTGAATGGGACACGGTAATAAGCCTCAAAGGGAAATGCTCCCACTTCTAGTAATGTATCCATTTACTAAGCTTAATTAACATAAAGATGGACAGTGATTACTGAATATTTACTTTGACAAACTGTCATTTCGTATCCAAAAAGCAACAGGAAATGATGTCATCTATGTCATAAGGAACATATTTTAATTCTGTACTGTACATCTGGACTAATTGGTATCAAAGTTTAACAAAGATTCTGCAAGAACTAAAAAACCCTAATTATGTCTTTAATGAGTTCTATTTAAGTGCAAATCAAGATCAATTTTCAAAAATTAATCCAATTAAAAATTGCACAGAAAGTGATGACTTTCCAGTTGAATTCACAACTGAATCGATGAATCTACAGATGCATTGAAGAACTTATATTTCACCAAATGTACAAATCTTAGTTAGCTCAGATATGTATATAAACAAAAGGACTACAACCAACTGACAAACTACACAGCAAATGATCCAGCTACTGCGGGAGTGCATACATCTTTCATACTTTTAATCTCAGCCTACAAGGAACACAGGATGATAGACTCCATCATATCAACACTTAGAGAATATATAATTTCCTTCAAAACATCTATAAATTCTATAAAAGCCAATATTATACAATAACAAAATTAACAATAACACAATTTGATCTGATCAACATCACATGGATATTCATACTCCATTACAAAAGGCCTTTAAATCAAATTCGTCATTCAACACTAGTAGCTAGTAGTATGTAGCTTGCAAACCCAAACTCCCTTTTAAGCAGCAGTTTTATCAAATCCATGCATCGCTATTACAAGGACACTTGTACATTTATAAAGACAGGAAAACTGAAAGTTTCACAGTCTATTATCTTGCATGCTCAAGCCTGAAAGGGGGTGTGCTGGGCTGCACAAGACTTCACAATTGTGATTTTTCTAATGCCAACCGTTTTACAGTATATAGGGGCAAATAAAGAATCTGTTGGGTTTTATCACAAATACAGCAATGAGGACATTCAGCTGTAGAGTTCATGTTATGTATAAGTATGTGTCTTCTGCATTTTTGTTCAGGTTGTTTGTATTGATGCTATTTCTGACATCCAGTTGGTCTGAAGCCAATAATACAATGTTTTCTTATCTTTCTTTGTCAACTTTCAAGGTCTAAAGAAGGCATGAGGCTGTCCTCCCAAGAAAAATGACACAATAGGTATAAAGTCAGTCGCCTAAAAATGACCTATAGTTAAGTTTGAGTGATAGATGCCATCTAGCGGCTGTAATATTGACCAGCAGTGGTGCAGTGGGGGTGACATATATAAAAGTTGACAGTTTTCCTTATTTGGAGGAGAAGGGATGGATGGATGGTATAACATAACAGTAGACTTTACCCCCAGGAGACCCCTGTTCGTTTCCTGTTTCCAACCACAAGTTGGAACCGGTTTTAAAAAAATGGAACTACGATTGTCCCCTAACCTTAACCCTGTGTTTATTATTGTAGCCATGACGATGAAGATCGCCTAACTATAAGGAAGTAGTAACTTTAACCCACACCACATGTTTCTCTAACCTTAAGAAATTGATCATTTTAACCCAAACCATGATCTTTCCCTAAACCTAACCAAGTTGTTTTTGTGCCTAAACCTAACCAGACCTTAACCATAGTTAAGGTCCATAGATTTTCATAAATATAATTCTTTCTTGTACTGTACCTGTGCATTTCAATAAGCTATAATAAACAAATATGCAATACAAAACACTATACAGGTAAAATCGTTTAATTGTAACCTTAACATGAGATAGCAAGAACAATAGAGGCTGGGAGCGAATTAAAGGTTTGGAGGACAGAAAGTGAACAATGCCAAAATCCAATACAACCAGATGGTCCCTGGAACAAGCGTTGCCTAGAGCTACCTACCCCACCCCCCTGTAATTTACAGTCAAGCATGGACCCACACCAAACAACCCCCACCATCATCTTCAAAATATATTTAAGAATGGCACTAAAGACATCCAAAATATGTTTTCTGCAACTGCATTTATGCTGTTAAGTGTGTGTGTTGCAAATGGGTGATTATAAGATAATTTGTTTTTCTAGAGCGAGAGATGCTGTTACATTCTTATTTTCAGATAAATGGAGATGCACGTTTGGTTGCTCTCTCAGGTCAAATCCTGTTTTCATTTTTTCCATGGATATTTGTGTATTCACTCAGCTTTTACCCTACTGAAAAAAGTCTATCTTTCCATCACAAAAAGAAAGGCATTTTTGAGCAAAAGGTGAGGAAACTGATGATGGAAAAGATGTGTCTAAATATCCTGAACAAATGGTTTTATTTCTTTGGATGACGCAAAGCAGAAAGTAATCAGTGAGTAATCACCTGCTTACATTGGTGGGATGTCAGCGGGGACGCCCACCAATCTCACCCACACAGCATCGATTTGACATCAACACTCGAAAGCTGAGTGAGGTGAATGAGGCAATGAAGAAGGCAAGATCGGCATCTGCACCAGGCCCTAACGGTGTTTTGTATTGTGTTTACAAGAATGCCCAGGATGTTCTGAAACTCCTGTGGAGAAACGTGAGGGTTGTGTGGGAAAAGCAAGTTATCCCCAAAGCCTGGCAAAGAATGGGGGGAGTGCTGATCCCAAAAGAAAATAATTTGTCCACCATTGAACAGTGTCCACCAAATAAACCTTCTGAACATAGAAGGCAAGATATTTTCAGTGTGTTTTAGGTGCCTGCAACAATAACAAATCTGGTAAAACACTACTTCCAGGATCTGCAATTTTGTCTCAGAACATCAGACTTCACCACAGCTTGGCAACCACTGGAAGTAGGCATCATGGCAGGGTGCATGATCTCCCCATTGGCCTTCACTATGGCAATGGAGTTCATTATCAGAGCCTCAAAATGGGTTGCAGGAGGAGAACGGCTACAGTTTGGTCAGTGGTTACCACCGATGCAAGCCTATATGGACGATATAACAACACTGATGACAACTGTCCCCTGCACCAAAAGACTTCTGGAAAAGCTTCATCAAAACACCACATGGGCGAGGATGAAGATCAAGCCCAGCAAGTGCAGAAGCATCTCCATTGTCAAAGGTCAAGTCATGGATCAAAGATTTTATATTGACAGAACACCTGTCCCAACTGTTTCAGAAATACCAGTGAAGAACTTGGACCGATGGTATGATGCTCAAGGACACCGAGCAGTTTAAACAACTCAAAAAGGATACCATAATGTGATCATGTGAAACAGTGGCTTGGACTTCCATGATGCTTAAGTCCTGCCGGACTGTATGGGAACTCCCAATTGGAATTACCAATTGCAAGTCTTGTGGAAGAATTCAAATGCACCAAAGCAAGGTTGGTCATGACCCTCACTGAATCTGAAGATACTATTATTCTAACAGTGGCCCCCTTGTGGCAACAGGGAGGAAGTGGACCCCTTTTGAAGCCATTCAGAGTGCTAAGTCCGCTCTTCACTTCAGGGATGCGGTTGGACAAGTCCAACATGGGAAAGCCGGTCTCAGGCTTGTCCCAAAAGCTCCTCAATGGCACAAGCAAAGACAGCATAACCAAGTTCTCAGACAGCTGGCATCAATCTTGGAACAGAGGCGAACCACCACAAATGCTTTCCCACAAACATGAGCGACTACCTCCAGAGCTACAGAGCACCACATAACATCAAAGGATGCAAGCATTCTGCAGGCTGCTTGGGATTGGAAAATGGTCGTGGACTTGGGAAAAAAGCTTGTGTTTCCCCCAGGCATTGTGGCTACAACACTCCAGCCAAACATGTTCCTGTGGTCCACAACAGCCAAGCTGACATATGTTGTGGAATTGACAGTACCATGGGAAGATGGTGTTGAAGAAGCTTATGAGATGAAAAAGACTAGGTACTCTAAACTGGCAATTGAAGCTGCCTAGAATGGATGGAAGACCAAGATTTTCCCTGTTGAAGTGGGATGCAGGGTATTCATTGCTACATCTACGAAAAGCCTATTGAAGAAAATGGGGGTGAGGGGTCACTCCCTCCAACAAGCAGTCAAGTCTTTGTCAAATGCAGCAGAAAAAAGCAGCAATTGGCTTTGGATTAAAAGGAAAGACAAACCCGTTGAGCCCTCTGGAGATGTCATGGGTTTATCAATGAAACGTCAAAGAAGGAGGGTGCCCACCTGATAACCCCGATGATGTACCTACCCTCCCTTTCACCACTCCAATCCCACTGCCAACATCAGGAGTGCTGCCTTACCACAAGGATTGAAACATCAAGTCCTATAAGCTCTACTCTTACCCCTCTTTCACAAGCCCACACACCAACACATCCCACACTCACAGATATACTGAGAGGAGAAGATGGACTTGTTATTGAACAAAGTGTAGGAGACTCATCAATCAATTATGAATTAATGGTTAGGCCATCTCATTGAAACACATGCGTCCCTGCAGTCACACAACCACACACATACAGACTCCTGGCCTTGTGGACACACATGACTCAAAATCAAATCACAAAAGCCATTTCATTAAACTGAACTGTAATTCAATAGCTGTAATCATTTACTAAATGATTGTTGAAAAAAAACACTCTTTGAGACACTGTTGCTATGCCACAAATCCTATAATTCTGCACTATACAGCATTAAGAGGACCAATAAGTACTGTATCTGGACATTAAACCCCAACAACAAAAGCATCTTTTAGTCACAAAATGAGCTTACAGTGTTTTTTGTCTCTTAGGAACATTTTGAGAATTATTATGGTGCTCTTTTGTCCATTAAACAGAAAAGCAACCATCTGATAAATCTGCTTTGTGGAGTATACTGGCATGCATGTTTTGGTCCTTACCAGCCATAAGGGTCTCTGTAGGGGGTGGTGAGAAGGGATATGCTCTCCAGTCATTGTTGTTTGAGAGGCCACTGAGCCTCTTGATCCCTGGGTAATCTCCAGCTATCTGTCTGAGTTATCACCTCTCCTGATTTAGGTCACCCTGGCTGCTTTCAGTTTTTAGGTTGTCCACCATCCCCCACAGAGCAGATACACACACAGATAAAATTCCACATCCAATGAGAACAGAAGATAAACAGGAAACCTGATTGCATGGAAAGTGTACACATTAATATATTGTTCTCTTTGTTAAACAACAATATTCAATAGAAAATAGAGATTTCAAAATTTTAACTGATGTTTGAATAACATATATAAGAGTGACAGGAAGTGACCAAATCTATTTCAATAACCTATTCCCTCTTTCACCTCAGTAAAAACTAAGTCATTTTTGTCATAAGATATTTAACGGCAAGTTGTGGTGTAAGAAAAAAAAATCCAAGTTATTCTGTTTTTATTCTTAATTTTATATCCACTGATAAACTTGTTTTACATACACGTGAAAAAAGATATTACATTGTATAGCCTTGTGTTAGCAGTTGTTGACTTGCAGCATGGTACTTGTCCTTGTTTGTCCTTGTGCAGTCCAAACAGCCATTATTATTTGAATGATGAGTCTTTTTATGTATCTAGGTGCAACTGTACAAACCCCACTTAACATCTACTATACTTAGCTCTCAAGCAAACAGTAACTGAATGATTTCATCTGTTTGGTCATACATCTTCTGATGAGACTATATATCACACTGGCCAATAACATCTTAATTAGCCTCACTTTGCAGGATTGTGCTGAAACTACATTACATCAGTATTACACCTTTGTCTATCCACTGCATTAAAATAGTATAGATTTGTTCTTTCTTTTTATTTTTAAATCATCTAACAGTGAAGCATGCTGAACCTCATTACAGATCCAACTACAGCTCACTGTTACTCACCGAACACCCCCAACCCCACCCTAAGCTACTTGGTTCTCTGGCTCCATATCATCTCCTTATAGCCAACACTTCTCTGCTCTGTGACTAACAGTTCTCTCCCCGGCCCTTGAGGAAGACTAATATCCTGTCCTCCTTTGCTGTAATGAAAAAAATGTAGACCAGGGAGAAAGGATGGAAAAGTCTGGATAAAGGACTTGCTGCACATGGGCCTGGCCTGGGTGTGGTACCAGCTCATTTTTGTCTTAATTTCAAGCAGAGTTCAAATATGCAGCTATTTTAAGCTGTTGTGGCTAATGTATTACTAGTTTATTGGCACATTGTTCACTAAGTAGTAGCCCACAATACAGTATAAAACTGTATTTAAATATTAACTTTAAAATGTTTTGTAAATGAGGAACAAATACGCCAAATATAACAAAGCCTCATGTATGTAACATGTAACAAAGCCTCATTACCAGTGTGGTGGGGAAAATTTTTACCACAAATGGTTTACATCCACAACATGACAAGATTAGGTCAAATTTGAAGATGATTTCACTCTAAAACTGAAACCTATTAAATAATTAAGATCGGAATGGAAATAGTGACCCAGTTGTGTATTCTGTGGAGGCATAAATTCATATTGCAAGTTTGAATGGAGCTGTCCACATACTGCATCAGTGTGTATATATATCACATCTGACTTGAGAACAAAACCAGCAATAGTTTGGAACAGTGAGAGTAAATGCATCCATTCACAAAAGATGGAATTACTGACCTACTGGGTCAGCCACAGTCTGTCGCCCCAGGCCTTATTCCAAAAGCTACCAATTGGGGTAAGTTCTCATGATCTTGACCTCTGCATAGATGTCACAGAGAATGGGTGAAAACAGCATGTTCCCTGCTGCTTTCCAATATATAATACATCACTTGCCATTATGTAGTCAACATCCCAGGCTCACTACAACACTGGGCCATTGTTTGAGGAAAACGGGCAGCATCGGTCACAGTTAAAGGAACGATTCATCATCTAGGCCACGGGTGCTCTTGACAGCGTTTCCAGCAGCACCAAGGGTCTGTGTAGTGCCCTTCTCAAAAGCACACGTTCACAGAAGACTAGACAACATCAACATACTTCTCATGTTTTCTCATTACATTTGATAGGGGAAGAGTTCATTTAATACCAGCTTTATCTCTTCTTACCATTCCTAGTGGAAAGTAGAAGCCATGAAATTGCCCCTTCCGCAATTTTGGCATCTTATGTATTGCCTTTCACCATGAATGTAAGCTCATTTTTCATACATATCTGTATATACATAGTCATCAGCACAGAGCCAGCATGGTGCTGTCGTACATGTCCACTTATGCAATGTGTTGCTGTTTAAACCGGCTATATTATAAAGATGTCATTAATGAGGATAACGACACACTTTGACATACACTTACAAAGAAGAACATCTCGCCCCAGACCTTCATTGTCCAGTTTGTATGTTTTCATATTAGAACAACATGTGATCATAAGGTGGTGTGAACATGGTTGCTCCCCTTTCCAGCCTCAGACTAAAGACAAGCAAGTCCAGTAAATTAGAGAGTCTGCATTGCAAAAAGATGTGTTGAGACTGTGTTGGTTAATGGACTGGGACAGGCTCCGCTGTGAATCTAAGGAGGAATAAATTTGCACAGAAAATGAATGAATGACCAGGCTCTCAGTTTAAGGGATGCCACCAAAATATACTGTACAACTATGCACACGGACATGCATCTCTCTCCAGTTTAGTGTAGGTGGCAGTAGGGTAGCACTGACCAAAACAATTTATGTTATGTGAACCCCCATCAAACTTTCATGGCCATAATGTCTGCAAGAGGTAACAGTTCCTGACAGTCCCACCCACACAGTGGACCCTAAGGACCTGTAGAAAAAAGGGCAAAAGTGAAGCCACAGGACTCGTTCTTTGCTGCATATGCCTAATGTTTACAGTCACCTGCAGCAGTTAGTGTGTGGAGGTTTGGATAAGTTAAGAAATGCAAAAAGTGCAAATAAAGAGTAATGAAACAGAGAGACAAATCATTCGTATCCCTCACATCCACAGCAACAGTTTGACAGTCTGCAGTGCAGTGGAGTGTTATCCACTTTGAGCTTGAGTTTATTCAATAAGCCTGTACACACATGCATCATTCATAACAGGTAGAGCTGCTGGAGATGGAACACGATGCAGGTCCCACTTCCTTTACTGGCTTTGAAAACAAAGGCTTCTATATTATGATGTACTCCATCACAGTTGCTGATCATTCTTTACTTTGTCTCAAAGGTAAGTCAACAGACGGCACGATGCTTTTCTCAGTATAAAGGCTCAACTGTGGTGCGGTGAGCACATGTGACGTAGATGGATTAGATGGGTGTTTCCTCAAATCTCTTGTCTAACAGATGTTTTCATACATGGCACTGACCTGATACCTGAGAGTATATCCTGTAGCAACACTGCACTGCAATTTATCTGGCAAAGAAAATTAACATGTAGGCCAATTAGAACGGACATTATCTATTATATGTCTGCTTCTCTCCTTTGTTGCTTTTCCTGTGGTTTCTTCCGATTTTTCCTAGGATAGGTGGTGTCATATGCTGTACAGATTGTAAAGCCCTCTGAGGCAAATTTGTGATTTGTGATTTATATAAATTCATTGAATTAAACTGAATTAAAGACCTATAACAAGAATAAAATTTGTAAATGTATCATATGATATAGGGAGGGATGTTGTGATTGATACTGAGAGGGGGAGATATGGGATGGGAGGATATTATTTGATTGGTGATAAGCTGATCAGACAAAAACAATCATAAAATACAACCAAGTAAATGTCAGTCAAACACTGCCCAATCCACATGCTGACCACCTCACAGATGTCTAAGGTAGTTTATGTTCCTGTCTAACCCAAAACATACTTGAGGTTTTTGTGGTGTTGACCAGAATGGGACTCCAGATACAGTCAGGCAGTCAGTGTCTAGGCTGTAGTGCATGTCGGGCACTGGAGCATGTCTTAGCATGCGATGAGCTAACAGAGCAAACTGACAACATCAGTTACAGTTCTGACTTTTCTCAGTTTTTTTGTGAAACACTTGTGGTGGATACATTTTTTGAATGCATCATACGTCCATATGTCCACAGTATAAGTGTTGGCAAAAATAACAGACCACCGTCAGATTGGAGATGCAACAAGTATGTGCCTACTGTTGAAAAGGAAGAAGGATTAATAACGACAACTGTGATGCCATTCTGGTTGGCAGTTTTTCTGGGTGTGTGAGAGTGATGTAAATATGGTTGTTTGATCATCTGATCATTAAAGCTGCTCCGTGATCGCTCAGAGAGGCATTCAGGGGAGGGAGACTTATCCAGAATTTTAGCGCAGAGTTGGTGAATGTAAAGGAATTGAACATGAACTCGTGAAGCATGTTTGAAATGAGTGGTAGCATTGAATATTTACATTTTCTGGAGAAAGGATCCTACATCAGTCACTGAACAGGTAACGTATGAGGTATAGTGGTAGCTTCTGCAGGGTCTCTAATATGAGAGCTTTCTGCAAAAATGTTGGAAAAAATGGAGATTGGTATCAGATTGACTGGTCCTAATGATGTTAACCACTGATTGGTATCTGCCTGAAAAAGTCTAATCAATCAACGCATCCCTTGTAAGGACACAAATAAGATGTTGCTGCACACCAGTATTTTAAATACTTGCATGCAATGTAGAGCAGGTTATTAATGTATGTCTACAAACATATTTGTAAGTCACTGCTTATATTTCCACTGAAACAAGATAATTCCGGAAACATCTATTTGCATATATTTCCTTTTTAAGGACTTTGTGAAGTACCAAATTATGATGGTCTGACCTTCTAGTAAATGACATACAGTAGTTAACATGCAGAAAAAATGCTTTTAATGGAGAGCGCTAATATCTCATAGCTTACTTATTAATGATTGATGGAAAGGCCAGCAGAGCCTCTAACCTAATCCTCAAATCCCCATAGATCCATGGCTATTTCACTGATAACATGACCTGCTGTGGCATACAGAGTTCTGTCTGTCTAGACCCAGTTCAAGGAGTAAAGTTAGAGCACTCTGGAGCTGCCTTTGTAATGGCAAATTATACAAATGAACAAAGCTCAGTGACACTATTTATGTGCAACAATAAAATGAGCTCAAGAGGGGCTGTGAGTCATGGCATTGGATCAGTGTTACTAATGAAGATGAGAGAAAAAACAAAGTGAATGAATGAATGCCAATGACCTTAGACAACTTCACTACACATAAATTCTTAAGTGGATTCTTAGAAAAAGTGCAATGTGGATGCGAGGCAAGGATAGAAAGTAAAAAAAAAAAAAAAAAAAAAAAAATTCTGACATTAACAAATGATAATTGTTGTATCACCATCCTTTGAGGATCACTGTGCAGGCAACAAGGATCCTGAGACAGATGGAGGCCCATCTGAGCAAACCCACAAACCAAAAGCGCCATCAATCAAAGTCTGTGCGTTTTATGGGGATAGGCTGTGATGTTAGTGTTAGCATCTCCCTGTCTGTCATCGGGAAAACAATCTCACAAACTCACAAAGTCACAAAACGCACTCACAGACACAGAACCTGTCAAAGCAACCAAAGTGATAGAAGGAAGGCTGGACGGCTGGATGGTGGAAGACCAAATCAACTCTCTAACCTCTGCAGACCACGATCATACTCCACATTCACCCTTGTATTGGAGAATATTTCAAGTCTCTCATGCATTGCATTCTGGCTCTTAGACCTTGAAAGAAGTCCACCATTAGGCACCAGCTAGCTTTTACATTCACACATGTCAGCATCCGTAGGGAATTCTAGATAGTTGTTCTATGTTTTGTGCCTCACTGCCTGGGGGTTGAGAGTTTGGCAATGCTCTCCAGTTGACTAATTAAAGTCTAAACAAGTGCATGAATAAATACAGATGGGGACTGCAATTCATGGGCAGCTTTGGCTCTGAATGGAACGCTGGACTTACAGTAGTGTCAGACCTCCAAATCTTCAATCTTTGCTCTTATTCAGTCACACAGGGAGCAGGCATTAGAGACTGGAAGAAGGTACGTGTATGTGTGTTAGTAAGCAAGGAAGAGATGGAAAAAAAGAAAGCTTAAATGAGAAAGAGGAAAAGAGAGACACAGAGGAAGAGGGTAAAAAACTAGCATCCCACTATGCACAGGGATGATTTGCACAGCCATATTTAGTGTGGTATTTCAAGTCTGAGGCCATAAACCATGGTCCCCTTCAAGGCAGCAATAAACATCCTGCAAACACATTGTACCTTGTTGGATTTTCATGCATGTGACTTCCTTAATGGTGACTACAGTCTTGTCAGGCAACCAGCGGAGACTCCAGGAAGTTATTGCACATGGCTAAGAAATAGTCCAGCACATAACCCCGTGTTAAAACCACAACTTGTGCTTTTTACACTTCATTATTTGCACAGATTTAACAAATGAGACATAACGTGTTACTTAGTGGGTTTTAGAGGCGCTGATAGGCAGATTGTCAATTTCTAAATGTTTTCTTTTGTCCTATTTGTTTTATCTTAAGAAATATCTCATATCCGTAGTAAAAAAGTAACTAACCGAAGTAATTCCTCAGCATTAAATGTTATTAACATTTACGTATGATTACTGTAATGCTACAGATGCTCACACAATTACAATTACACCTCTGCTCCGATTAATAAAACACCAATCCATCTCTGAGTGACTGTGACCTGCACAACTGTTACCACTGTGTCACCACTGAAGTGTCTATACTTTCTCTGACTCATCTCTATGAGAGACAAGATATGACGCACTAATGTCTGATGCCTGTGTTATAATGAGCTTGTTAAACTATATGGGGCCTTGTTTCCAACAAGAGCCACTAACCAGCCTCTGCAACATGTACAAGTCCATAAACTTTTATTGGTTCCCACCCATTGCATCCACAGCCATTAATTGTCAGGGTGGGTTGTGTGTTTCATTACAAGGAGCAATCTAACCTTGTTCAAAAGTAAATAGACCAAGAATATAAAAAATGTCTGATGACTCACAACACAAGTTAAGTGAGAGCATAATTTAGAAGAGAGGATATTGAATTGCTCGTAGTTATAATTTAAAAATCCAATAGCACTTTATTTCTCATATCTCACACGTATTTTATTACATCTAATATTGTAAAGATGTTGGCTTCACTTTAGTTTACAGAGCATACAGTATTTTGCATGCTGTGAATGTACTGTAATGTATGGATAGGACAAAGAGGCCATAATGGGAAAAAGAAATCAATTGAATTCTATAGGGTTACTGCACCCAATGCTGAGTGCTCTTAGATCAATGGCCACATACACCTTCTGCATGTTGCTCCATGCTTGATTATTTTGATCCTTAAAGAAGTAGGCACTCATTTACAGTACGAACACACACACACACACACACACACACACACACACACACACACACACACACACGCCTCAGTCATTAATCACTTCAGAGTAACTGCATTGCATATCGTATTAAAGAGTGGTGGAGTTGCTTTATATAATGATAAAAGTTATACAAGTAAATCCCTTAATAATATGTCACTTGTTATAGACAACGTCATGGAATGTATCACTGTAAGCTGTGTATACAGAACACCAGGATCATGCATTGATACATTTAGGAGAATTATCAGGGCTGTATGAGGACATAAACAATAAGAAAATGCTTTTTGTTTGCAGAGATTTGAGTATTGATTTGTTAAATCCACTTGAACACAATACAACTACAGAGTTCATTAATTCAATGTACAGTATGAGTCTATATCCCTCAATTACACGGCCAACTAGAATAACAACACAGTGCTACACTAATTGACAATATATTTAGAAAGAAAGTAGTAAGTGGACTACTTATAAATGACACAAGTGACCATCTGTCGGTCTTTGCAGTCATTCAGAGCTATATTAGGACCAACAAGGATGTTAAAACTTAAAACCTAATTAGACACAAAACGCAAAGTGCAATTAACTCTTTTAAAGAAGACCTAATGAAACAAGACCAGAATAAAGTCTATGTGGAAGATATAAATCAAGCTTATGAGACATTTTTGTCCATAACAACCGCTCTCTAGTAAAGAAAGTAGTAAAACAGAAACTTGTTGAAAAGCCGTGGCTAACTAAGGGCATCCAAAACGCATGCAAGAAGAAAAAATGATTATATAAAGAATTTTTAGAGTCAAGAACAAAAGAAGTAGAACAAACATACAAGACATATAAAAACAAACTCACAAGTATTATGAGAAGCAGCAAAAGGGATTATTACAGTAAATTATTGGAGGACAACAGAAATAATATTAAAAATTTATGGAAAGTATTGAGTGGTGATATTAAAAATGGAACTGGAAAAACAGGATACCCAACGTATTTCCTGACAAAGATATATAATATATATAATAGAACTATTAATGATATGGGTTTAGTTGCAGATGAATTTAATAACTTTTTTTTGTCAGTGTTGGTCCTGGTTTGGCTAAGGAGACTGCAGAGCCCAGCAGCAGAGATGTAAAAGTAAAACTATTAATCTAAATAAATCCATGTGTATAAGGGGAACAGATGAAAAAGAAACTAATGACATTGTTAAAACATTTAAGAATAAGAAGTCTACAGACTGGAATAGAATCTATGTCTATTGTTAAAAATATTATTGATTTTGTGGTGAAACCTCTTACACATATTTGTAATCAGTCTCTACAAACTGGTGTATTTCCAAGAAAAATGAAAACAGTTAGTCATACCTATATATAAAGCTGGAGACAGACTCTCCAGTTACAGACGTGTTTCTTTACTTTCACACTTCACTAAAATACTGGAAAAAAAATATAAAATAAAGAATATGCATTCCTGGATCTCAAAAAAGCATTTGATAAAGTTGACCATGACTAATTATTAAAGAAATTACAAAGATATGGAATTAGAGGGGTAGCACTCCTTGGTTAAGTAGTTACTTGGAGAATATGTATCAATATGTGCAAATAAAAAACTGTAACTCACAACTACTGAAGGTCTCTTGTGGAGTTCCCCAGGGCTCAGTGTTAGGACAATTGTTGTTTATTTTGTACATAAATAATATATGTGAGGTTTCCAAAATGTTAAAAACTTTATTATTTGTGGATAATATAAATTCATTTTGTTGTGGTAACTTTTGGATACAGTGGAAAAAGAATTGGAAAAGCTAAAGAGTTGGTTTGATTCTAACAAATAAACTAAACTAAATTCATAATCTTTGGGAATTGTTTAACTAACAAACAGTTAACTCATGATATATGATGTTGAAATAGAAAGAGTGTCTGAAATTTAATTTCAGACACTTGGCATAGAAGGACAGGGTACAGGATATGTAAGTTGTTGATGATTTGTATAGTTTTGCTTGTTTTGTTCTGATTGTTTTGTTTTTGTTTGTTTTGATTGGTTTGTTTTTGTTGTTTGAAGCTACCTTTCGAGATCAAACATAACATGCGTTAAAAGGGTTAAGCATTATAAGCTGCCGCTTCAGCCTAAACCTTTTTTCCGGACTGCAGAAAAAAAACCAAATAAGTGTGCTGTTTTGAGCTGCTCTATTTAAGTATCTGTCTCCTTTTTCGTGTGTGTATGTATGTAAATCTGGAAAATAAATTCTTATTCTAATTCAATTCAAAAATTTAAGCAGGAAAATCACTTGCTCTGCAGCAGAGGTGTATGTATACTGAAACTTATATCACTGGATTTTTCTGTGTTGGTTCTGAAAAAAGAAAATGAATAGTAATTTTCTTAAAAGCATCCTCTATTTAAACCTACATTAACTAACAGTTGCATATTTACATATATCCAGCAGTTACGGAGCAACTTTATCATTTATTTGGAGTTGCTCCTCTATATTCACCAGCTAGTCGTTAACTGTGTCTGTTTGTCATTTGGTGCTGAGCAGTTACTGTAAGGTGGGTTTTTATAGCTTTGTTCTCTGAAAACTATTTTTCTTGTGGCCGAAAACAGCACCAGTGTAGAGCAGTGAGAGTGAACCAAAACAGTAAAGGTGGAGCCAGACAGCTAAACAATGAAACTTGCTATAAAGCTCCGTAAAGCTGAGGGGAGCTGCAGAGTCAGGTGATAATTCTCTGTAGATTCATCATTACGAGCGACGCCTCTGACATTACGCATTGTCATCTGATACATTGCTAGATTTAACCAACAAGGCCACTTAATTTACTTAGTTAGCAGGAATCCCAGACTTCATAGCAGATTTTGGTAAAATTTGGTAGGAAATTAGACCATGAACAAGGAAGACCTCAGCTCAGTTGGTAGAGACGTGCCAGGCTGACCATTGTAGCGTAGGGTTGATGTTTCAATCAAATGAAGGTGTCACTGAGCAAGACAGTGCACCCAAAGTTGCTTCCCAAATATATAGTAAGTTGCTTTGGATACAAGTGTCTGATGAAAGTAATTTAAGGGTTTGTTTTTGGTGTGGACAGCAACACCATGTGGTCAATTATAAAGCTCTTTAGTTTTTGGTTCATAACTCCTGAATCAAACAGATAGTCTTAACATTCTAAACAAATCTAAACATTTTCAATAATTCAAATAACCAATTTAGAGGATTGTGTGGGCGGGGGTATGTGCTCTCTGAATGCTTTCTACTTTTACTGCATTTATTCTCGGTTTGTTATTGGAGTTTGTGCTGCATTGGAATATTTATTCCAAGTGCCATATCTTTGTCCTTCTTTTGCAGCCTGTCATTTGCATCCACTGGCTTGAATACAGAATCATACTTGTTTACATTTTAGCCCTGAAGCATGGGGATGATTTGTGTGTGTGGAGTGAATACATCATTCACTTCTGTCTCTGATAGCGATTTATGGCCCACAGCCTTTTGTGGCTGACAAAAGATAGACAGCTCACTGGCCTGCTCCCGTCATGCCCCCAGTACACATCTCTAACACGACTGATACTGTAGCCTCAACACTTTTAACTTAACATGTAAACAAATGCAAAGTCTGCCAGGCTCCATGTTAAGCTTTTAAAACCCCCATCAAATGTGAATCTAAGTGCCAGGAATAAGTAATGACAATCTGTTAAAAACAGAAGTCTGATACATGGTGATATATGCACACACATCCAACAGGAGACCACGTACAATATTGTCCTTATATGTGGAAAGCATAAATTGATCAGTCACCATATTGGGCGCCCACTCACAACCACATACATGAAAATTCTATGGAAACTACACAACGCAGCAGATTTAGATACAGACACAGTGTGTGCTTATAGAGTATAAGCATATGAGCCAATTACCATATATGCATAGATGTATAGAGTGCGTTAAATATGTAGTCGCATACACCAGGGGTCGCTATGTAAGGGATAATACCCGATGAGGTGTCCATTATCAGGAATTAATGGCCTCTGTGGAGTCCATTAGTTCCTGATAATGGACACCTTGGAAAAGAAGCGCTATTAGCCAACCTCAACAACACTGGCAAATTCTTTGCTTATTACAAGTAAAACAAGCAGACTGAAATAAGAGAACGCAGAAACCAAACTCTTTTATAGGATGGATACTGTTTTAACTTTTTGAAACAGTAATTGGACTTCTTCCCTGTAAACTAAAAGAATAAGTTGTTTTTTGATGTGAACACTTTCCCTTTAATGATAAACAATAACAATTGTCTTTTTTAAAAGGGCCTCAAAACATATTTTTACCAATTAGCTTTTTACTATGAATGATGGGTCCCTACATGAACACACAGTTAGGAGCGGTTTAGGTTATTTCACATGAGAAATGTCTGTGTTTTTGTCTGATTGTTTCTTATTTAGTCATGGATATTTCATGTTAACAAGAAAAAACTGCAATCTGAAACCAAGTTTTCAGGGGCTGTAATGACGAGGTCTCATAATAATGATGACATGATATGGAGCTTCCAAATTAAATTTCCCCTGTGGGACAATAAAGTACTGAACTGAATTTTTTATCCACTTATTAAGACCCATGATGAGAAGCAGATTTTGTACTGGAGCCTCTAACTTATGTCATCAGTGCCAGGGTAAAAATTGACTTCAGAGCCCTTAAACAGTGCTTTTTTCCACTTATTTTATAATCTATGTACATATATGCATAAGGCATACATTACTTACATCTCGTATGCATAGATGACCCATGTTCCTGATATGAATAAGGTGTACATACATATAGATGCTGAGAAATGATAGCAGAGGATATTTCACCATGCAATAATTCATTATTCTACCTTAAAAAGTATATGCGTGCATGTATCATTAATATAAAGGACATATATACATATATAGAACATCATATCTCTGTTAGTTGAGTACTGAAAGCCCGGTTTCCAAAAAGATCAACGCAAAACTCCTACCACCGCCCTCCACAGAGCCACCTAGAAGCACTGATAACAACAGAATTAAGGATGCCATTCTGAGCAATTATGGAATTTAGTGGTCACATTGTCAGAATGATTTGGCCATAGAGGAATGAATCAATTAATACATCATGGGTCATTAGCCATTTTCTCCTTTGGCCAGCTGAAAAGGGAGTCCTGAAGGTACAAAATCACCAGTAAAGTGGAGTGTAATGTAATTTGATTTTAGAGTTATTAGATGATGAGAGAGAGAGGAGGAGAGAGAGACAGGAAGACAGACAGACAAAGAAAGACAGAGAGGGAAATGGAAAGAGACAAATTGTTTTCCTAATTATATTTTTCTGCATTTCCTGTACGCTTGCTGTTCTGTTTGTGATTTCATTCCCCGTGAGTATTTGTCCATAGCAGGGAGGAGCACAAGTGGGGGCATAAGTGTCTCATCATATCAACTGCTGTATTGCTTTGCACAAAGTCACCATTGAATCACAGATAAATAATGCCAAAAGGGAGATACAGTGGAATGTCAACTCAGCTCAAATGTACTGACAGGAACTAAAATACCACACGTCTCCGCCGTAAATAAGGTAGGCAGGAATCCTGCACCTGCCTATGCATACACATTCATGTGTGCGCAAACACTCAGACTCTGACTCTCACTCTCTGTATATTCGTCTAACAGTGACAAGGACAACACAAGCGCAGTCAAAACAGAATTCATTCAAAGCAGATATTTAGCACTGACTCTTGTCTCCGTACAATAAATTATTTACCCTATCTTGCATCTTTTTGGCTTTGAGTGTGGGCATATCTATGGTGAAGGCAGCCATGCCGCTACCTGGTGGTGCATTAAACTCTGATTACCCTTGGATGTTGCCCTTGCTGCCAGGGCAGGGACAGTCAGAGGAAAGAAACCCTAATTGCTGACAATGAACGTGGGTACTTCTAATCTACAGTACATCACTCCTTGTGTTCTAGAAAGGTAGACCTTCAAAATGAGGTCATTTAATTATTGTGGACAAAGCCTAAGCTTTTGTAGCCTAGTTTCAGACCTTTAAATTGCTGCATACATTTCAGATTTGTTGAGAGACTCATATACAGTAGTTCTGGTACTGCGCCTATTGAAGGCTATGTCCTATATGTACTCAAATACCTCTGTTATGAATGGAAGAGACTTGAAGGCTCCATTTAGCTTAAGAGCTTTTATTCAAGTCAAAGACCACTGTGACCTGACAGGACCTTCTTAGTAAGGAGGCCTTCAGATTAAATTATATGTTACACTCACCCAGGTGTCATTGTTCATACAGTATATGCAATTAGCACTTGAATGAAGACTCATTTAGTATGTGCATGGCTAATCTTGTAGCTAGCTGAGGTTGAAAATAGCATGCCTGTTGGAAGAACATACTCCAAATCTACTGCCTTTGTAGAGAGAGTTAACACAGCTGGGTCCTTTAATTGTCTTTAAAAAAATATATATTTGGACAACATTTTCAGCAATTACTGGCCAGTGAACAGCAAGTGAAAAACTGGCAAGCGTCAATAAAAAGAATCCAATCTCTGTGTAGTACATCATTTTTAAAGAAGCCAAACGTGATTAAAGTTGGAAAAACATGAGACTCTACTGAATGTTTTTTTTTTTCTCCCTAAAACTGATCAACAATTAATTCTGGTATACTGAACTGCTGCTGATGTAAAATGGAAAGTGAATTATAGGCTTTGTTTTCACGTCATGGATGTGTCTTAAACCTTCTCCCCAATCTTCTAATATCAGGTGCAGATCAGAGAATAAGCATTCGTTTTTGGTAATCAGGTTTTCAGTGTACCACCATGCGTATGTGAAGGATAATTAAGGCCTAGTTGAGCTCAGGCTTCAGCTCACATGGGACAGTTAAGCAAATGCTTGAATTTTCAGGCCCACTGAAACCTCTAATTTAGCTCCTCCGTCTAATGGCACTCTACATCTCCATCTCCAGAGCCCTCTGCGGGGTCCTGCTGGAGCAACTATGATTAAAAGTAAAGTAATCTTTCGTCAGGGTAGAGCAGAAACTATCACAAAAACCCGCTTAATTGCAGAGCGACTGCGGACATGTGGCCAATTTCAAGCTGTAGGATCCCTACTTACAGACTTTTATTTTAAGGACACACTGTCCGAAGGTTTATTGATGGCTGTGATTAGAAAGGCAGCAATGACCAGTGATGACAACCCCCCCTTCCTCCCAAAAAAAAAAAAAAAAAAAAAAAAAAAAAAAACACATATCGCTGCCCCTGAAGCATGCCAATGTAGGAGCTGGCAGGGAGCTGATGGATGGCGGAAGACCAGCAGCTGAAGCAATACTGCTCTTCTTTCTTCAATCCCAGAAGTCTGTTTCCCTATTTCCACTTAGTTACTGCTCTGCGCTGTACTGTAAATGTTTCTGGCGCTGATCTAATATTTTAGATTCTTATTATATTCTTACAGATCCAGCATCATTCAAAGATTTAACAAACATTTATCCCATTTTGTTGCAAAGGATTTTTTTTTTCCCCCAACTGCTGTCCCCCCCACACCCTTCACACCACCAGCTCATCTTTTCTGCCCCCTTAGCCTTCCCAGTTGGCAAGTGTCCTCCGTTTCCTCATTCCTTCCTGTTTCTCTGTGGGGCCTCCATTCCTGCTGATGTCTGTGGTCTCGGCCCAGGCACAGCCCCCTCACAGCTAGATGCAGCTCAGCCATCGCACACATCAAATCAGAGTAAAGAGCAATCGATAGCGCGCGGTCTAATGTTTATCAAAGCAACAGACATCCATCTGTGCACGAGCTGCTGCACAACACTGCAGTGGTTATACATACGCACGGCTGCTCCTTTTGCCGGCTTGTGGAAATGAGAGGGAGTGAGATTGTTTGAAATGCAGAGAGATGCGTATTTTTAATTATGCATTTAGTTGGAGCAGGGAATACATAAAGCGGGCTGCGTTCATGAAGGGAAAGTATAATGACAAGTCAAAATGTATTTACTGCCCCCACACAGAAGAGCAGATTTATACACAGGGTCTAATTCACATTAAGATTATATCCCCCTCATTTCCTTTGAAACAGTAATGCTTTGATCTTATGTAGGGGACAATTTACATTAAGATTATATACCCTGATTCCTTTCAAAACAACAAGGCTTTGATGCTATGTATCAGTATGGATCAGTGTTTACACAGGTCTTATTGCTTGTGAAGCTGTGGACATTCGTGTCGCCGTTATTTTATTGCAACTGTGTCTGATCATAAACAATTTTGGAAATGTCACCACCATATTAATTATTACATCTCATAAAATGAAACACACACAAAAAAGACAGAGGACAAACCATCTTGTACCCGCTAAGCTTTCATCTGTGACTTGGGTAATCTGTTGACTTGCTGTTGTCTGATACCCATGATACAATATGGACATGAGCCACTGTGCAAAAGCACACAAGGATTTGTTTCCTCATGGATTTGGGTGTTGAGTGCTAAAACTGGAACCTTGTATAGCCTGCTTACTCACAGAGTAGCCTCCAAACCAAGTCTTATCAAGCTAGAATGTTTCTAGGGGCTTTTTCAGAGTGCTTTAACCATATTTAAAGCTACAGAAACATGAAAAGACATCTCTCTCTCCCCTGCATTATCTTTGTATGCAGGAGGCATGTAAATAAAAATATTCAGCACATTTAATGTTACTTTGTATTACCTTCTGTCACACATGAGCAGTGATGTAGCAGTGGTTCTTTGAGTAACACTATCAAGCCAAGAAAACGGCAGCCGTGGTGGTGGTGGTGGGTTGCAGCAGGACACAAGCCCCTGGGTCCCTGTCAAGTATTATTCAACACATCCTCGTAATCAAACAACCACATAGGTCGATTGTACCATGCACTCCAGAACGACCCATAGGCACCTCCGATTATGGAAATCTGTCACCTTATATTGATGTCATCTGAACCGTGTCACTTCTCTGGGTCATAATCACTATGGCCGCTAGATGGCATCTGTCAATCAAACGTAACTATAGGTTGTTTTTGCCAGCTGAATTTTCTTGCTTCAGTATGCTGTCTACTGGCAGACAAACAAATAACCATATGAGAACTGTTAAATCTGCTCTCCTGCATGTACTTCTCATGCTCTTTTTAAGCTCCTGCAGCTTTCTCTGGTCAAAGTTAACAACAACTGTGTTGTAGGCGTAGGGGGTGGTGCATCTGTGAGAGAAAAAGGGAAGCACTCGTGTTTGTGTATGTGCACATGCCCACATCTGTCCATACACTGTTTGTTAATAGAAATGCCCAGGGCTCACTTATAGTGGCAAATAGGCTTTGTTGCAAGATGCAAAGAGAGAGAGAGAGAGAGAGAGAGAGAGAGAGAGAGAGAGAGAGAGAGAGAGAGAGAGAGAGAGAGAGAGAGAGAGAGAGAGAGAGAGAGAGAGAGAGAGAGAGAGAGAGAGAGAGAGGTATTAAAATGAAGCATGCAGATAGAGATTTTTCAGGCAGCACATGACCCACATGGTGTGGACCACTTTCTCAACAGCAGACAAAAAGCAATCATTATTTTAGCACTAGGGCGGATTAGCAAGGCTTACCAGGAATTTTATCAATCTCCCATAATGTGCTGCATGGTATTAGCATAATATGAAAAATGATTAGACACCCTTTATCACTGAATCACATAGGGTAACTATGCAATTATTAATAGGAGCTGTCCCAAGCATGCCCTGCTATATGTGGAGCTTACCTTGCCATTTGATAAAAACAAGATGTTTGTTTGTTGCAACCCAGGACGTAATTGAGTTGAAAACAACTATTGTTGTAGGACTGACTGTAAAGGAGATGCACGCACTCTCCCAAAAATAATCTGAAGAGTCCCCCACACTCACACACGCTGCCCCCACTAGTGATCATTTTGATGCTATTGTAGTTTTGTTGCAGTTAACAATGGGATATACAACTACAATTCATAACAGACATAAAACGATGGATTTCTGGATTTGGATTTTGGTGCTATCTTTATGTCACTGACGTCATAACCTTGAATAATCGAGGTTAATAATTAATCTGTGCCCACAATTGGTCTGGAACAAGTGGTCAAACAGACCAATGAACTGACAGCCCATGTAGTTGCTACTGTGTGCTAAAAAAATGGTAATTTTCTGAAGAACAAACATATATACTGTGCATAAAATATGAGGAATACAAAAATTAAATAGCAGCAATAAGACAACTGACACTGACAGTGAGAGAAGACTGACTGAGTTAATGGTAAAATTGTTACCATTTCACAGCATTTGACCTGCATGGCTCTAGATTGTAAGGGGAGCGATCTCTCATTGCAGTGTTCTAAAAGGAGAGTCAGGGTGGGCACATGTTGAGAAGCAGAACCAAGAATGAAAGCAAACACAGTTTGTATCTTGCCTCAAGAATATATTCATGTATTCACTACTTTCTCAGCTAATTTATTCCTTATTGGCTTATTTACTGCATGCTATTTATTTATTTAACTAATGCAACACAGTATGCAATCAATACAATCAAGAATGACATAAATAAAAACAGAGAGAGCAGAACACAAGTGTTGGCAAGGTGAAAACATAGCAGAACAGAGTCAAGGTCATGGAAAGACTATGATCCTGTTTATAATACTATAATACTTTATATACTTAAGTAAATGTTTAATTTTTCTCCACAAATCTACAGATATTCCATTCTTCTAGTTCAATGAGCCCCTGTGTAATGTGGAGTGTAGGTCTATGTATATTAGTACCCTTGCTTTTCTAGTTCAATAATTGCATTTGACATGATTTAAATTTGAGGTCTTTGTAAATTAGTTGCTCAGCTGGTGCCAGATGTGGTCCTTAAATTTTAGAGCATGGTCCTTAGAAAATAAGCCCCAGAGAAGACAAATGACTTAGAAAAGCCACTTATGATGAAATAAACCATCAGGATACTGAAGTGGTTCCCTGTGAAGAGCATACGTATGTATGCTAAAGTCCATGGGATCCTAAACAGCTGGTTTATAAATCTGTGGAGACTGAAGTCCCCCTATTGCTTCTTTAATGGGTTTTGTCTAAATAGGAATTTCTGCTGGCTCACTTGGATTAGTGTGTAACTTGCTGTGAGCACGGGAACTGCTGATAGCAAAAAAAGATAAACAAAGACCACTGGAATGAATAAAAATGTGCTTCCTTTGTCTCTTCACTTCACATCTTCAAGATCTGCTTTCTACCATCCTTAAAAGTAGGGCTTTTACATCCTAACCCTACACCTGTTCACACTCATAATTCAGGTTTTTGTTGAATTCTAGCTGACAGTACGTCTGTGCAATTCTTGCTCTTCCGTGCTTTGTTGCAATTTCATAAAGAAAGATTTTAAACAGCGAGGCGCTATGTGTCAAGTGAACTGTCATGAAAAAACAGCAGGGTGACACTGCCTAAAATCATTGTGGCAGCTTCAAACATGTGTTTGTAACCGTGAAATGGAGCATAGAAAAGAAATCAAAACACATGCTGGATGCTATTCTCACCAAATAAATGTAACAAACACCATGAAAGGCACTTTCGGATGACTAGAAAAATATTGGAAGTGACAAAATCCACTGACGGAACACAACTTCATTAGCATGTCTTTCACGATGACAGGCCACCATTTTTTTTTTCTCCTCCACACCTCCGCACACCCCCTTCCACTTGCTGTAAATGCTGATCTCACTGTCTTCCAGTGACTCCCTGAGCTTAGCTTTCATCAGCGGTAGGCCGTCTGTCTGACTGACCTGTTTGAGCAAAGGTGAGCAGCATCACATAGGGCCCAAGACCAGTTCCACAAAACAGAAATGATTAAAGAGGTAGGGAGGGAGAGAGACCCACCAGCAAGCAGTCTGCAGTCCTCATTTTTTTCCCTCCTTTTTATCCACTGGCTAGATCCACGGCACCTTTCTTTCTTCATTTTTGCACCTCCTCTCTCTCAGCCCTACCTTCTCTCTGTATTTTTCCTCCTCTGCTCAAAGAGAAGCACATTTTCTTCCGAGCTTATCACCAGCAAGTTTATTTGAGTGTGAAGCTTGTTTCTTTATTACAAATTCTCAGATTTGGCCTCAAGAGACACACTGTTGTATGTTCCTATATGACAATATTTTATAAGTAAACTGTAATATCAACAATGATGCATTCGCATGGTACCACAGACAATACAAGTCGGTAAGGATAATATTTTTGCTAGCAGCAACAGAAATTACTTAAGGCTATGACTTACATAAACATGGTGTGAAGGAACACAGCTCTAAATTAAAATACAGTGGTCCACAGGGATCTGCACAGGTTAGTGTGGGGTTTGTGAGCAACAAATTATTACAAGCAAAGCCCATAATTTGCTAAGACATTTGAAAACATACCACCCTTGACCAAATATTCATTGGCATTATTTTGTACACTAATGCTGTTGCAATGCATATCAAGAGTCTTTTTTTTGTTTTTTTGAAATCAATGCAGATGCTATCTCAAGAGAAGTATAACGTCTTTGATCTCTTTAAAGGACATACTTCTGTCTGCTGCCAATTTTTGAACACAGGTTTTACTGAACAAGGTTTACTTTGTTTGATACAACTGAACTGGGGGCTTATGTGCTTCTTAAATTTTAGGACATGGGAACTGTTTTGCACCCTGCCCAAAAGCGGCAGAGGAGATCCAATTATAGAGATGAGCAATGATGTCCTAAGTAGATGTTGCAATAAGCTGAAATACCGTATCAAACAAAGTGTCAAAGGAGATCAGTTGGCTGAAGAAGGCTGGGTTGAAAGCTAAAGGTGGATATGATTACATCCGATGATATTTTAACGATCTTAACGTCTCTGTATACTTGGGTATGTGCTTTCTATTGCAGAAACATCACTTGCTTTGTGCCAATATGCAGCATCCCAAATGATTCAATGTATATAACTACAAGGTATCACATTATTTAAAAACTAGAATTCAATATTCTTTTATCTTTCCTATGTTTAAATGATTCTTGGGGAATTTTTAATGTATCTTAATAAAAAGTACAATGAATAATACTAAATTTAGCTAATTTCTTGGTGGCAGAACTGAAGAATTATATGCAACACTTGTCTTTATCCAACCCACCACATTGGAAGAGTCTTCATGTGGAATTTGAAACAGCCCTGTTGCTACTTTCCTGGCATGTTTTCTAAAATTAGCCAAGGGGAAGAAACCAGTGACAGAAATCTAATTACATCCAATAGAATTTACTTATCAACACAAAGTGGCTACAGAAAACACAAACAGTGCCAGGGGTGATGACTGGAGATTGCAGAAGGTTTCAAATGAAATAGTTCTATAGGCGCCGTGTCTGGGGACAGTGAGATGGTAAATCTTGTTATTCCAAAACAACAATTCCAACATTTCAGCATGAGTATACATATAGTGAGAGATGTCCCCTGGTTGCTCCTATTATCGCTGCAGCAAGTGAAGATGAAAGGCAGAAAAAAAACAAAAAAAAACGAAAACCTCTATGACAGTGCTGCAAGTTAGCATTTCATATTCAGAGAAAAGAACAAACACATCAGAAGATGAAAACAAAAAGCCAGAAGAGTTTTAAGGTTTAGTCCTGGGTGGATCTAAAATTGTATGGCATCACAAAATCAAAAAAAAAACAAAAACAAAACAGGCATACAGCCTAAACAGAGGACCCCATGTACATGTACATCGATAGTGAGATAGATATAACATGTGAAGGAAGAAGACAAAAGATTCAGCAAAGTAAAGAGTTTTGAGACAGAAAGAGAGGAAAAGATTCGAGACAGACAGACGGAAAACATAGATAAATGAGGCAAAGCTTTACAGAGCATGGTTGAGTATGGATCAGCTGATTGATTAACGCCACTTTTGGTGCATCAGAGAAAATGGATGAGGGCAGGCTCTGTAGCCATTTGGTAGTCAAATCTAATGTGATTACCATGACACACCAATATATTACTACAATTAAAGCAGAAGTATTGGTATGGTCAGGGAAAGAACAAGAGTCAATTTCAATCAAGATGGGTGTCTAAACTATGCAGGCCTGTCTAGCATGTGTAACTTTGACAAATTGTGTGACAGTTTTCACAGACAAGTGTAAAGATGTGAAAACTGTTCATTTACAAGGTGTTAATAAGGACTGACATTTGATAGTCAGACTATTTTCTATAGGTGCCACTGTCAAAGACAGCAATCCTTCCAACAAAAGATGACATATGAAAGGAATTACCGAGGAAGCCTGTGCTGTACGTGTACTCGCAAACTGCCTCAGGAAACTCTTAAATAGGGGAGATAAAACTAAATAGGGGAGATAAAACTGACCTGAGATGAGTACTGTGGAGATGAGGTATAAACAACAACAGCAGTTAGCTTAGTCAGCACTCAGTGGACCTTAGACATTACTGGTCTGAGTGTCATCCACACTGAGGTGGAAGAAAAGGAAAAACAGAGAAAGATAATCCAATTCAGGACCACTGGAGCATGGAGGAGGCCATATAGAACAGCTTACATATGGCCCAATAGCCATACGGTTGTTTGCATGCCAGTGTGTGTGTTTGTGAAGAGAGAGAAAAGAGAAAGAGAGAGAGAAACAGCGAGAGAGAGATATCTTGGCTATGTTTGTACATAAAGTACAGGGCAATGGCGATAGTGCTGGCCAAACACTGCACGAACGAATCCTAAGTGTCCTTTCCCGGGTTCGATAAGTACCGGACCTATACTGGTACGCACTGTATCCAGGAAGTACTCGTAGCCATGTAATCGCGCTCTTAAATGTGACACTAACAAAAGCCCTCACCTTCTCCAGCCTATTCTGCTTATATTATGTTACCAAACTAACTACCAGCGATCAAAATGGAAGGATTACGACATTAAATAGTGCTAAAAACTCAGGAGTACTGTGTGAAACCATTTAGTTGTTAGGCAGTGCAGGTGACTAGTGACTGACTGACACATGTTTTCCCCTCAGGGCTTACCGTAGCTGTATGCCCATATATTAGATTCGACCGGTGATGAGACCGTTCAGTACAAAAAACCCGTATACTAAACTCAACTCAACTGTCGATACTAATACCAGCTCGTGCAGTCTTACTGCCCTCGACAAATTCCCTACATGCTGATCTACTGCCCGTTCATGCACCAGAGTCAGACACAGTTTGTTAGCCTGTTAGCCTGGAGACAGTAGACTCCACTTGCTAGCCTGTTAGCTTGTTAGCCTGTGGATACTTCGCTGCTTGTGGACTTTGGAGATAATCTCTGCTGCAGTTTGGTTGATACGATTTACATTTTGATTGAAATGTCGTTATTTGCTCCGGGTCATTTCTTATTTTGTCATGATACAAATACAAGTCTGCATTTTTCTTGATTTACTGTAAAAATCATACACATGTAGCATCAACACAATTATCACAGTAAGTAAATAAATAAAATGAATTGATGCAATAAAATATCAGCTGTATTGAGCACACAGCCTAATATTTTGGTAGGATAACAAAGCATAAATGTATTTACTACCACTTAATGCACACACATCTGGTTACAGTGTCCTGCATTATAGTGGCCTGAGAGGTGAGCAACACCCAGTACTAGAAAACTCAAAATACTTGATACCATTAGAAGTCCATACTCAAGTATACCGAGAAAACTCAAACAATCAAACTTCCCAGCACTAAATGGGGCTACTTGGAAGACATTTCTCCATTCTCTGTTTAGGAGCAGCTGAGATTGTCACTAAAATGAGAATAGCTGGTCCACCTTAAAAGTCAGTCCACCTTAAGTGAGCCTGGTCAGGTTCCAAATGGCAGCTCATGTATACTCTGTCACCAGCGGGTGGCTACTGTTTCACTTTTAACCAGCACCTGGATGAGGTGCTTCTGATAACAGAAATAAACGCACTCAAAAGCCGCCTCACGTAACTCAACGCCTACCGCTAGCATCCAGGCGACATTATCTGTGACAGCAGCCATGTCACGTGCATATTTACAGGCAGATGATACGCAGAGTCTGCATGCACAGTGATCAGTTCACTATGTGCTCTGGTGAAGGTGATCAGTTTATCAAACAACCAAAACAGGCAGTGCTCATTTTCAGGTTGTGGTAGGTGACTAGTGGGGCCTGCTTTGGTTTTGATAGCACTCCTACAGTTTAGCGACACCGTTTAGACGCACGTCAAAAACACATATGGTGCGTGTGTCAGCGCTGCGTAGGGACAAACATGAGTAATTTCCTCTGAATCATCATGCCAGATATACATGCACATAGCCTTCTGAGATTTACTCGGCAAACGAAAAAAACTTGCATTTGGCACTTGGCAGGTGTTAATTTCGGACCCTGCTTATACCTGTGGCAAAGATAATGAACCTGTTATACAAGGTGTATTCCATTTAATAGGAAAGGATTTTATTTTTGTTCATGCAAGCTGTCCTCATAAAACACTGTTCTGTTCAACATGAACTTAGCTATTGGCTATGTAATTGTAAATACTCATCAAACTAATCCTCTAATGGAACAGGGCATTTGCTGGATTTGGCAGATTAGGGAAATTTGTGAAACGGCTGATAAAGAAAAGTAAAATACACAAGTAAGAGTATATGTGACTTGTGCCTTTGGCCAATGTCAAGTAGGAGAAGTGTCAACTTTATATTGAAAGAGAGGGAAGGGCTTTTAAATGTTGTTCATGTCAGTTTCCATGAAATAGTTATGAAATGCTAACCCCCATTAATAATGTGTTAGCTGTCTGTTCAGGTCTGCAGGTGTATCTTCTGTGATCAAGACTTCCAGTCTGACAGCATAGGTACTATATAGCTATGCCTTAATAAAAAAATAATGAAAAAAAAGTGTATATAATATGTTAAGATGGCTGTATACAGTATGGGAAGAAAGTATGTAATTTACCTGTAGGGGCATGGGATGTTGCCTGATGCCCCTCTAAAACGTTTCTGGCTACAGGCTTGTAGCTAACAGTGCCTGTTGGATTCCCTCTTTAGCGTTGCATGAGAGCGGTTTAGTTTTCAATATGTGTAATGACTGCCATAAAGACCTATTACCTCAGCTCACTGCTGTTTCTTATTGACTCTGCTGACTCTGCTGTAAGACTGAGGAGGTCTCAAAGCACCCTGAGAGTTTTCAGGTGGTATAAAGAAAGTGGAAGGAAGGTGACTGAGTTTCACACTGGGTGGTGGAATGGAGCAATCATGGTGGTAGAATCAGTTTTCCAGAAACCTGAGTTTCTGTTTTGCACCTATCCCTCTGGGGGGACTTAAAGAAACTCACAATTTTCATGACCTTGCCCTTAGCTTCTGAGGAAGGTTGTCACAGGTGTGTTAAAGTTTCTAATACTCTAAGTTTGTGTCTCTCTTTCTGTCCCTTATTTCTCAAATATAATACCAATTCCTCATACTTCTTTCTATTTCTAGGAGTGAAGCTACTATTGTAACTTTTAGTGTGTGCTGTGTGGTGTGTTAATCTTTTAAGCTGGTATGATGCTCAGCATCACAGAAAAAACAAGTAACAGGCTGAGCTAGATTTCAAATACAATTCGGTCTCAAAGGTTTTTTTTTTTTTCTTAACAACTGTTTAAAGTGTAATGATTTAGATTTTCTGGTTGCATTCCAGGCTATTAACTTTAAGCTTTCTTTATAAGACAATATAAAATATATTGTCACTCAAATATATTGTTAGATGGAACATTCTTGTCCCCATGTTATTATTTATTGATTTGGAAAAGGGGAGACGGAGAGATAGAGTAAGTATGTGTGTGTGTCCAAATGCTGTATCTAATCCCATACTGTGGCTAGCCCCAGTGGCCCCTCTTCTCTTCTAGGCCTAAATGGAACAGGTGAGGAGCCGGAGTCTCTCGGGGCCGGCCTCACACTTCACTGGTGCCCAAACTTAAATTGGCTTCTTCTCCTGCTGTTCCACACCAGTAATTACCCCCCCCCCCTCCTTTGCCAGGAACAGGAGAAATGAATGTAGACAAATAAACAAATAAATAGAATGCCTGAGGGGCAAAGTCACAGTACTTTGCACCCACTTGTTCAAACTGAGTAAAGAGGTATGAAAATTTGGTGGGGATGTAGGAGGTATTACAGCTGTTTGTACATGGGGTTCCACAGTCTGGGACACCAAGAGTTGCGGTGTCAGACAACCTAACAACATGATGTTTTGACAAATACACAGTGAATATTAAACACTCACTCCAGTTGGATACCTACGATTGATTGGCTGAAACATCACCATGGCACCCCACTGTGTCTTTGCTACACTTGTTTTGTTGAAGTAACAGTAATCATTGCGTTTTTGCAAGCTGTGGTTTTAGAAAATGAGCACGGGAGCCTTTGTTTCTTTGCAGCTGTCAGGAGAGCAATATCTGAAATACCTGCTGTGCCCCATGTCAGAACAACCAAAGTCAGAATCACGTCATGACTCGTGTGTGTGTGTGTGTGTGTCCTCGTGCTTTTGCCTGTCAACGCACTCCTCTGTCTCCCAGGCTATCCATTTTCTCCCTTCAGAGTGTGCCATTAACTTAGACGGGCCGTGTTTAAAGGGCTTTGCCTATGCCACTGACACCCTGTCAATGGCTTTGAGATTGCCTTTGTCACCTGTCTTTCTGTGACAGACCTGATGGCATGCATGACAACGTTGAGAAAACGAAATGGTAACAGGGGAGAAGTGAGAAAGAAAACTGATAGTTTCAACTAATTCTTACATTGAAGAAGAAATAGGACCTATATGCATGTGAACCACTCTTTGAGAATAAATCATCAGATTATATCAAAGCGCTATGCATCTGAGATTTGTCATATGGGTCACAGTACATAATACAACCATCTCTTAAATTGCTGTGTATTAAGGTTTTTGATCACACGCAAATAAATTCCAGTTTTGTCTTACTCCACTGATACAAATTCAGATGTGTCTCTACAGCCTGGTGGGGGAGACCTCTTGTCATTATTTTAATACTGTAGTCATAAACAGAGATGAGGAGGATGGCAATTACTGAGATTCAAAAACAACTCATGTACACAAACTCTAACTAGGCCCATGATACCCCAAGACATGTAAACAAAAAGCACAGCTGGATGTAAATTATTTCAGCTCCCTCATCTTCAAATTTTAGTTTAAATCTCTTGCCTGAAACAATAACAACAAGCCGGATAATCGTGTTTTAATCTGCCTTGTGTCCTGATGTCAGCAGATAATGATATTCATATTCATGGGTGTGTTGCATAGACAAAAGCCGCCTAAAACAGGGTTTTCACCCAAGCCTCAAGCCAATAATTCAGTGAGCTTGAGAAAGCTTGAAGGGAGAATCTGGCAGTGTTGTGGGGGATGGTGGGCTGGGAGGGGAGCGCTATGCCAATTTGAACCACCCGAGCTCTACAATCTGCCCATCCAGATTGCTCTTTGGACCCACTCGCCTTTCAATTGGGAAATAATATGTCAGGTGGTAGTGGAAGATTGTGGTTTACTGTGCCCTAAGATTATACAATATATATATACGATTGTGACAAAAAAAAGGACAAATATAAAAGCTGAGGTCAGATTAAATAAATTAGTTAGCATTTCCAAAATTCTGAGACTATCAAGTAAACGTCAAATGGCTGTTGGACAAAACCTTTTCAGGTTTTGAAAAGGAAAGGGTTAACGAAGAAATAATCTAATATTCATGAGACATGCAACAGAACTTGATTTAGCTCTTATTCTATGAATGTCACTTTAAACTGATTTCTACATGAATGAAATCAGAAACCAAAAGGGAGAAATGCATATACAGCTACGTAGATGGAGACCTTGTTTCCATTCAGTCAATCAAATCTTTGCCTAAAGCAGTAACATCAGCTTCTACAGAACACAAGAGCCGTAGACTTTGAACATTAACTCACATTTGCTTTCCTGCTTTAGTCTCCTTCTTATCTATCGTACAGATGTCTTGTCCTGCACCTTAGCTTGTTGAACGAGCCACCAAACAAACATTCAAAACGTGGTAAAAGTGCACCGCTAATATCAGTTTGCAGGCTAGATAGCTAAGTAGCTGCTCAGTTGCAGCACATTAAACTGTAAACTGTACCTGCAAACGCTCCACCTCCAACTGAAAAACAAAAACAAAATGTGACCTTGTAAACAAAAGCTATGACAAAGTGTATTACAATTTCCATCAGCAGATAACACCTTAATAATAGCATCAAGGTGGACAAATGGACAATGAGTTGAACACAACAATAAACAAAGCTACTTTCACTAGCTTATCTAGACAAGAACATGTGAAACAAGAAAGACAACACAAACAAAAGATGATAACTGTGGAAGTGTAGTTTTAACATATTTTGATACCATCCAAAACACACACCCACAACATTTATCAGTCACACTGTGATAAACCCACACTAGCAGTGTTTAGCAATATCACATGGCTCATTATATATATATATAGTGTATAATCTTTGCTGTAGTGCAAGTGCAATTTCACAAATCTCATTGTTTTCTTAAATGACTTTGTAGTCATCATTATACATTGACAGATTAGATCTGTATACTATGAGATAAGATGCCCGACAGCTATTGGAACCAGGGGGGACCTGTACAAATAAGCAACATGTCTGCATGTCTGCTGTTAATCTGCTGTTTCTGTGTGGATGCCAGAAACATCATTCATGGCTTGTTAGCACTGGAAAAGTGTATATTTTTAGGTCCAAAAGTTTCATCACCCCAACAGCTAAGGCTGTGTAAGGCTGGAAAGCACAGAGAAAGTTAAGCTATTCCTTTCTTACCTAAATGCCTTCCCATGAAAACAGGGCTCATACTTTCCTTAGACAGACCGGTGAGTGCTGACAATCACTGCACACCAATTTCAGATCCTTCCAACACATTTCCGCTCACAGCATGACCATAGGTGCCAATGTGTTTTACCACCAGGGTGTATTATAAAGTGGTATGACTTCCATGGCAAGCCTGGACATAACAATAGCAGAGTACAGAAATAAGTCTAACACTGCAGTACAGCTAAGAAATGAAAAAGGGGCTAAAAAATTGAAGTTGCCAAACCATAGTTGTGAAGACAGATGCTAGAAGCTCAGACCTATTTGACATTTCATTCTCCTATAACCTCCTCCTTTACTTTAGTCCTGTTAACAATCTGCAGAAACAATGAAGTGATGAAGTGAGTGTACATTTACAGCCTATATTGAGACTACTGACTGACAGCAAGTAATATTTCAATTCATATTTCTAAATTGCCAGCACCAGATGCTTCACCTGCCTGGAAATTGTTCCAAGTAGTACCCTTTATAGTATATTCTGGTTTTTATTAATTACCTAGGACTCCCCCTCTTGTACAGTATGCAGATTTTTTTTTTTCCTGGACAGCTGGAGGCGGAGGTAGTGAAGCTAATCCTTGCAAAGATGCATTTGTCACTACACCTACTACAGTACAAAATGTCCAACAGCTTGCGGCATAATTGTTTTTCAAATGTAAAAAAAAAAAAAAACACATCGATTTGTGATATGTTGTGTCACTCTGGATGTGTTTCACCACATGGGCTGTTATGAGAGAACCCAGATGTACCCAAAGTGTACAGGGCTCCAGAATGCTAGCACTTGCTCACATTTTAAGAGGTAGTGGGACTGAAATGTATCAACAGTAACAACAGTGCTTTTTGTAAATGTGCTCTTCATTAGAGTTTTTTCAGCATTTTTTCAAAGCGTCATAGCACAACTTTCTCTGTTTTTAATCAAGAAGGAGAGAGGGACTTAGTGTGAATGTGCGTTTGTATGTGTTAGTGTGATCTAGGCTGGTAATTAGCTGTCTAGCTAACATGTGGTAGGCATGACATGAAAAACAACAAGCCTTCTCCTCCAGATGGAAGCACGGTGACTCAATATATGTGCAAAGGTAGTTGCTTCAAAGACCAGCAACGCGTCAAGATGAATGACACATTTGAATGTGCATGGCATAAATTTAAGAGCTTCATTGCGATTGCAAGAGGCCCACCAAACCATCACAGCCAGCTCTGTGAGTGGCAACCCTAAAAGTAACCTGCATAACAATCAGGCTTACCAAACGAGCTAACATTAGTTGGGTTGCATAGCTGCATCACTCAATAAAGCAACTATGGCAAATAAGTGCAGCGATTTTAGACATAGACCCTTGAAGTGTTACTGTACGTCATGTAGATATTGTTTCTTTGTAATCTAATTTCATGTTAGAGTTAGAGAGAGCAAAGCTGACAGCGGAAATGTAAAATAAATTAATAAATGGCACTTTCAGCCTCTGATGTTGACACTATACAGCACAACTTAATGTAATCTGTCACACCTTGGACGACCAATATTACAGTGTAGGTTTGAATTTGGTTGCTGTAACTTTGAGTTTGAGAAGTAGAAGTATGTCTCACTTCCTGTAATAGCCACAAAAGCCTTTTAAGGTCTAAATGAAAATCAATATGTGCCATGTATTTGGTGTTAACCAAGGAACCTGAGGGGAAATTTGATTGTAAATGTTACATTCAGAAATGAATGGCCACAACATGAAGTAGCACCTTGTGTGGATGATTTTAAACAAAATCCATCAAATTTGAGTACTTGAGGACTTGCGCTCTTACACTAATGGATCATTTTAGGGCAAGAGAAAATAATGAAAAGAACAATAAGCAAAGGCCAAGAAAGAACAAGAAATACCAGGGCTTGACTCCTCTTAATGTGATTTCTGAATATTTTCCTTTAAACGCAGCAAAGGACCCAATGTAAAAAAGAGAATACAAATGGGTGAAGAATAAAGACAGAACCTTTGTTACAGTATAAAGCCCCTCTGTCACTTTGGCTGAGGCTAAGACACCTGATGTAGCAGCAGGCTTTCACGTCAGCCACTTGTCATTTTGCAAGAAATCTCAGGGAGCATGCGTAGGCTATCCTGTTGCCTGGGTTACAGTCTGCTGCAGACGTTCAGGCCCAAAAGGCTCATTAGTGATGCCAAGGTTGTCAATAGGTTGGCCAGGAGCTTTCAGAGTATCAGAGGGCCAGAAGGCACACTGGAGTAGATCCAGGGCCAGACCAAACCCTCTCCTCTCCCCAGGTGCCCTTCTTCTCTTAAGTCAGCCTTCATCCACCAGTAAGGAACCTCCTCTCAGAAAAACCATCCTCCTCTAACCTTCTACACTTTAGAGAATGTCACACATTCATTCATCTCTTCTTACTTTTGTAATTATTGCTACCCTGCCAGCGTGCAATCTCTCTTGGTCACCTCCTCTGTCCCTTTGTTTCAGTTGGCAGCCATTAAATCTCCGAACATCTTCTCCTGCTAATCATTCACATAGTAAAGCACTTCACTCACAAAGTCACTCAGGAGGGTCTTGGATGTCACAATGGAGTCCTACCCCATGAAGAGCGAAATGACCACATTCATTTTGAGAGAGGAACTAAATGAGTTAAGTCACATCCACCATTCCAGCCCAAGAGCACACTCCTACCCCTGCTCATCCACTCCTACTCATAGCTACATCCGCTCTTACTCTGGCAGTAAATGATTCTGCTTGAATCCCCAAGATGTATGGCTTGTGGTGGGAGGGCAAACCATTTGGGCAGTATTTCATGTATTTCTGCTGCCAGAAAATAAAATGGATTGGTGGAATTAGTCTATTATGCCACTGTAGATGGAGCGAGCTTCCATGTTTAAAGGTAGACATTAAACATGATCTCTATGTTCTGTTTAATTAAATGGTGAAATGACAACATGATTACCTTCTGCCTAGAAGATGAAGATACATATATGTATGTAATGTATACACGTAAATTGCACCAGTATCATTAAGATATTAGTCCAAAGTAGGTATCCCTGAATTTCCTCCTGCTGTTGTGTGGCAGCGTAATGATGACTTGAAATTCTGTGTACTACCTTTAGAGAAAATTATTGGCTACCTTCTGAATTTTATACAGTACATTGCTTTTGATGACAGACATTTTAATTACTTAGGAAACTATTTCTAACGTCAATTATATTTGCACTCACAGCATCAATCCATATAATGCGTTCTAATATGAAGTAAAAATCATCTGGTATTATTAGACTTGGCCCTGAAACCTCAACTTTGTTAGGTTACTGTCTATGTCAGCTGACTCCCAGACTTGTCCAGTACTGCCTGTACAATTGCACTCTCCCCCTCTCTTTTCTCATTGCAGCACAGAGGCAGACAAGGTCCTCCATCACCCTGACTTAGGTAGGACGGCTGGATCTATGGGCTGTAACAGGGTTGGTGGGGGGGTATAGTTGAGAGCCTGGCCAGACACATCTCCCTTTAGATCAATCACATTTCCCCTTTCTGTCCTTGAACCTCCCTCTCCTTCTGTTGCTTTCTTTCTCCTCTGTCCTATTTAAAGAGAAGGGATATGTGATGGGAAAGTTTAACAGTACAAGAAAGCACCTAAAACACTCTTGAGCTTTGGTTGCCTCAAAGTGCTTATTTTTTTGTCAGTACATGGATGGGATGGGAGATTGAGGAAAAAAAACACTCACTTTCTCACTTTCAGTGTCTTTTGTTGTGCTTGTCTGTGTTTTTGTGCATATCGTACAGCTGTGCTCATCATTCACCGACACTGGCTACAATTAACATTTTCCCTCGGTTGCTTTCAAACTAATTCTGCAAAGTGTTGTTTTTACCCCCAAAATCTGTAGTTGGATTACTTTTATCTGACTTAACATCGTTGTTAGTAGACAACTATTGACTGATTGAGTAGGTTTGTTTGTGTTTGTCTTGTGCTCATACATGCGCACATGTGCATGAAAACAAGCGTGTCTGCTGTCAATGGTTGCATCAGCAGCTCTGAGCGATCATTGTTGTGCCGACACACTTCACTCTGGCACTGCCACTCCAAAACCAAGGAGCCATAAAGCATGGTCTGTCTGCCTCAAAGCACCCATCCATCCGCAGGCACTCGACACTACCTGAACCCTCTGATCTTTTACAGACAACCAACGTGTGAGTGGCAGGGCGTACAATGCTCATGATAGTGTGGCCGCAGAGGAGTTTCATATGGCATACACGTATGCAGTCATAACCTGACATTTCTTTACCTGCTTTAGTATGTTAACATGATGAGCATGAGTGTGTGGTGTGTATCTTCAGTGTAGCATATAACAATTGATATATTGATATGTGATGTCTGACATGTTAAACCGGTCGGTCTAATTCCACCTTGATGCAGAAATACATCACGTTAGTCGGTTGTTCTTATGTAATGTCACAACACCTAAAGTTAAAATTTCTATGGCAACAGGAACTAAGGAATAATGAGCAATGTGATAATTTATCTACGATTGATGATCAATCACCCATAACAGATTCTATTGCTGTTGCTAACTGCTATTCACTGGATAAAAGCTGCTACTGTATTGCAAGCAGATTCATGAACTAATGGTTAAGTTTGTCACCATTTCTGATACATATATATAATCATCCAGTATGTTGTCAGATGTATACAGACTGGAATGGTCTGCAGTATTATGGTTCCATTCAAAGGTCTTTGGAGGACATTTCCACTATGTCAGCTTTTATACAATTAAGAGATGGTACTAATCTATGGATAACCAGACTACCATCAAACTCCTACCCAGGTATCAGCTATCAAAGCAACATTAACTATGTTACTGCCATATCAGTGACTTTCTTCAATTCTTTACTTGAGCTGAATGGAATTCAGAAAGCTCTTCTTCACTCGATCCTATTCGACAGTTGTAAAAGAAGTGAATAAAGAGAAAATTACTAGCAAATTTAAAGACAGTCTTATTTTTAGTGTGTAACTAGCCCAATTGAATGCATTGCTACAATGATTTTCAGCCTCAAGCAGCACTGCATTGTTTCAATAACCACATGGTACAAGGTAATAAGAGGTTATCAAATCCATTTCTATCAATGAGACATAGACAGATAGACAGATAGACAGACAGATAGACAGACAGACAAAGACAAACACAGACAGATAGACAGATAGATTCCAATGGTTTGACGATTCCAGTGCTCTCTGTTATTAATATCATTGTAGCCACAGTGAGGTGTGGGGCTTTTTCCTTTAGTATGAAACAGAAACCCTTAATATCCACTGTGGACAAATTTCAAACCACCATAAAGACAATATGGGAATCTACATTCTCATACAATCTGTGTATGCTGATGTATGTGTACCTCCACCATCTGATACCACAGTGGAGTTAGATAAACAAGCTTGGGAGAGTAGACATCTGAAATTAAAAAGTGGGAATGAAAAGGTGGATGTAAGCATGAGAAAGCATGTGTGTATATGCTAAAGGACCAAGTTCCTATCTCTTGCTTGCTTTGGGTAAAATTCCTGAGTCCCATTGATTGAGCATTGTAATCCAGGTCAGAGCCCTGAACTGGCAGCCACAGAAGCTACCCAAGCAGTGAGCTGGCCAGGTTGAAATTGATCCTAGCGGTCTCCTGAATCAAATAGTGTCCAAATCCTCTGTGCCATGCAGCATGCTGATACAATCTTCTGTTTGACCCCAGTGCAAAGTGAGACAATGGAAAAAAAGAAAGCAAGAAAGAAAAAGAAAAGAAAGAAAGAAAGAAATATTATTGCTTGCTGTTTTGTTTCAGACCGGTTGTCCCCAGCAACAAGAAACCAAACATTTGCTGTTTAAAACTAATTTTGTAATGATATGACAAGTCAGCTGATACAGCTGCTTACTTGGTATTATATAACTAAAACAACTTGCAGGCATCACATATCACTGTGCTAACCTACAACATCAGTTGACCACTGATGAACCAAATTAAAAAATGTTAAATAATTTGAAGGTATCAAATTAACCAAATTAATTTCACCTTGCTTAATTACTATGGGATTACAATAGCCCATTCCCCTACAGAACAAGGACAGCCTAAAGCCTGCAAGATAGTAGGTTGTCAATCTCTCTGAAAGGCCACAAAAGGCGTGAACTGAAAAATCACAAAACAGTGGAGGAAAATGAAAATAAAAAAACACGCATGAGAGTAATTTGGTTGTAAGGCAGACTGCTTGTTTCAATCTCCTAGTATGCTGCATCCTGCTAAACACAACTGACGGTTCAGCAAATCAGCAGTGTGTGGAATAGAACGCATCTGACAGTATACATTGAATCAATCACTGTTGCAAAGCAATTTATGCTAAGGGTTGGGTGTGGACTCTCTTTACTGTCGATTAAGTAGGAATGAGAATTCTTGAGTTTAGAGATTGTGACACAGCAATTATAACGTCTTTTTGAAAGATGTATTAATGGAATGTGTATTGGTCAAGTTTGTTTAAACCTTATCTGGAGCGTTTTAGTTGAAGGACAACATGTTTCTCATTCAGAGTGCTTTGATTTGACGGCATCATGTCATATGGTGATGGAGGTAAAACTAAATAAAACCTCAACGCATTTAGGTGTTAATTCCCAGTGGGTTTGGTAGTACTAGTCATCTGTTTTAATCTGTTCATATCAAAAAATCTCTTCATGTAATGGCGCTTTTAAAAGCCCGAAAATCAGGAGTAGCAGCCATTAATGTCTTAATGGACCATAGAGGCCTTTACTTAGTGAGTTTATTGAAGTTTCATTTCTACTTCTTTAAGCTTTAATCTCAGAATTACACTTTTAACCCTATTAATTTTAAACCACATAGCATCGGTGGCTATGTTTACTTTCCCTCTCAGTAAACCTTAGCCCCAGTCAAGAGAGCATGTTTAAACAAAGCATGACAGTTCATTATTTGGACAGATTAGAAATAATACATCATCTAAACTTTTATAGTGGAGTCTGTGAAGCCCAGAGCCTTATTCAAGTTTAAATTTTGGTCTGTATGAAGAGTCTACAACACTTGGTACATGTGTTGCACATAGAATATTGTTGATTTCAGTAAGTTAATTTCTGCAGAATTTTCAAAAGGATAAAATTCTGCAGTCCAAAATAATATAGACTCTAGAGACATTGCCTACCAATTATCGGCCAGTAAATTGCTGGGCATGATGTTCATGCTCCCATCTAGAATGATGCCAGAGACAACACATCTTTAATGAGAGCACTGGTGTGCTTGGTGTGGGAGAGCACACTGGCAGCCTCCTCTTGGGGCGTTGACGTTTCTTTTCTTGGCTGCAACCTTGCTTTTTATAGTGAAAAGTTTGAAAACAAACTGCTTTCTTTTATCAGTGTGTGCAGTTCTCTTAAGGATCTAACAGCCTCCACCTGCTTCGTGATCTCCATTCATGCCAATTTATTGTGAGGCTGTTAAGACACTGTCTCTAAGGAGTATTATGCTGACTGTTTTTCTTGGTGTTTCTTGGCCATGAAGGTACTCTGGAAAAAACATTTTCAAGTAATGGGGGATAGCTCCCCCCTGACCTAATATGGCATTTCTGAGACAGTGCCACAATGTAAATCAACAAGAGAGAAAAAGCTTCCAATTTAGAAGTGACTGGAAAGTACAAACAGGAATGACTGAAAACCGCGACTGACGAATAAGGTAGTGAGTTTTAAATCTGAATATTTAAGTGTTAATCATAAATGTGCGTACAAATTTTTGTGTGAATTAAATAGTACTGCAGGCAGGAAAACACCAGTCCAACACAGTGCACACAGACATAATAACAGAAAATAACAATAACACCTTTATCCACTTTGACGTGACTGCCTCTGCCATAAGAGCAAAATTCCCTCCTTTACTACACATAAACTGTTTCAAAACCTCAATTAAAAATGGTGAAGAGGCGCTATCTGACAAAAGGAAAGTATTTCATCTTGGGGATGGTCTGGCTTCCCTTGGCTTCTGGAATCTGGTAAAAAAAAAATGGCAGTACATTTCAGGGGACCACAAGGGGTTCAGGTTTGTGTTGGACCTACTCCAGAACTGCCACTGTGTTCAGTATCAAACTCATTTATTGTTCTTCCACTACAACATTATAATTTGCTGGCAATGTGTTTAAAATGCTCAAACTGAGTAGCACACAGCAATGTCTTGTAATCTATCTATCTAAAGGCCTTTATTCTGGCCCAAGCGAAGGCCACATCTAACAAGGCCATGTTCACCATGGCGACAACAGAGTAATCCCATCAGTGTGCATCAGCTTGTCTTATTGTGTTTATCTGCAGGGTTTTGAGGTCTGGAACACTCCACATTGATTGCTGTCCATGAGCAAATCCTGGTGTCGCAGAAAGTAAAACAGTAAAAGTGCAATTTCACCTTCATGGTTGAAGAAAATAAATGAAGAAACTCCAACTATCAGTGATGCCACTAAACTATCACAGTTTAAACTGACTTTATTTTTCGTGCGTCAAAACTATTGCTGATTCTTTGTGTGTCTCGTAATTGCTTTCTTGTAGCTTCATTTATGTGTTTCCTCAGGCAAGATACCTTGAGGATGATGGTTTTGCTGTGCGCAGTTAGAATAGCCTCATAAATATGCATGTGTTTATGATTTGTAATATTTCTTTGAGTTATCAGGAATTTCTTTATTTTTTTTTTGTGCTATCAAGCAATGTGCTAATAGTAAGCAATCATATGTAACTGCAGTAAAAGCTAAGCTAGCCCCTGTAGCAATCCTATGCATTTATATTTTAGAGCATGCAAATGACATTGAAGCAAAATCTCCCTTTACAAATGTCATCTAAACATTAAAAGACAAAGAAAGTAAGCATTCTTATAGTTCTTTCTTGCCATGCCTTGTTAATTTCAAATCCAAATGAGGCCTCCAACTCTCCAAATTAAACAGCGGTATTTAATAAACAAAACTCATCAGCATGCACCCAAAGTGTGTATATGTGCCGTCCTATTAATTAAATATTTAGTCCCTTCATCTATGCGCCTGAGTGCTCTCGTCTTAATTGCAATGAACACAAGCGTGAAGTCAAGGAGAGGAAAAGAAGAGTGTGACAGTAGTTTTGATTTTCAGAAAATAAACATGTAAAAGTGATCTTTGTAAAAAATTGTCACCAAGGCAGAATTAGAGCTACATCAAGACGGTTTCTTTTTCCTCTCATAATGTGGAGGAAAATACTAGCAGCTGTGACAGAAAGTATAGTTACAACATAAAAGATCAAAGAAAAGTAAAATAATGAGACATATGGACTGAGGACTTTATACTTTGTACACATTAAAAAAAACCTAGTGTAGCAATAATTATGGCGGCTATGATGTTGAAAATAACTTTGTAAACCCTAATAATTTTAGTTTTAATATTTTTCAAATGTTTTAAATAGTTTGTAAATTTAAACACAGCTTTTAATTAAGAGACACATTTATTACTATTATACTGGAAGATAGCGATTAAGTGCATTATCAAAATAGGGCCTTAGATTTGACAGAAAGGGAAGAGGAAGACAGCTGCTGATGGATATAGAGAGGTTATAAGGCACGGACTGTATGGATATTAACTTTAACTGACAGTTCTGACTGAATGGTAAAGGTTTAATGGTTTAATTCAATTATATTTTTCCAGCACTGACTACAACTACTCTTGTAACTCTTTCGGAGTTTGTACAGATCATTTGATCAACAATGACAACCTCTTTTATAAAAGCTCTTTATTTTGACTGTATCCTCATGATTCTGTAATTCTGCTTAAGCTGTTTTAGTAGAACATGGATGTACAGGTCTGATTGAAGGACACAATAGAAAATGTTCAAGTAGAGGTAAATCTGAGTGTGCAAGTTAATTGATTTTAATAACAAAAAAGGTTGCTCACACACTGTATGATGAGTTCCCCTCTTCAAACACTGAAGTCTTATTTATACAGTTCTTTCCATGCATGTCGGTGAGGTGTTCACTTAACGCTCCAATATTTTCTGAGGCCATAACTTTCAATACTGCATCATGTAGGGCAAATAAGTGCGACAGAAAGTCTCTCTATAGGTTAAAACTCCCAAACATGTTGCACTTTCACACTGCACCCAGGGATGCCACAGGTGTTATGAATCTCACAGCTGGTGGAAAATACTTGCTTTGACATCAATATGTCCACATTAAATGCAAATAATGTATTAACATCTACTTTGTCTAAAGAGTCAGGCCACATTTCTACATACCGGTGGGGCCTGTACATAGTTTTATATAAAATTTGGGCTCACATTCTGAGATGTTAATTTCTTTTGGCCTCCTGAGGTGCAGCAGTGAAGACTGGGCAAATGTGCGTTTTTGTTTTGCCAGTAGATAATTTAACACCACGAATACCCAGGTAGTCAAACTGCATAATAGGTAAACAATATACCCAGAAGTGTAGGTATTTCTCCCTCTCCATGGGATTTTAAAACTACTTTAGCAGCAACAGAATGGTGGCATATTGTATATGCACTGAAAAAGTGTCAACTGAAATCTTTCAAATCTATTTTGACAAAAGCAACCAATATTTTGACCACGAAATACAGCAGAAATCAGGCATTTCATGCCAGGGGGACGAATGCCATCACTGATCCTAAGGATCAAAGGTTTCTTAGCAATTTGGCCTTTGAAAGCAAAAGTCCTTTTTTTCAGAATTAAGCACTATGCTACAAAGAAAAATGTATTCCCCCACTGCTAAGCCAAATAACAAGCCCCAAACAAAAAGATTACCATATGACATGAACAACTTATATCTGAATGTTCCATCAAATATCTGAGTTAAGCACCTGCTTAGCTCAAGTGTGAACAGATTCTCTGCATATCTCCTGACATACCTTAAGAACTCTATATAAGTAAGCCATCTCTCCACCAAATACATTACGATAATAAAACCAGTGTCATTAAGTTGGACATGGCTCGCGGGGACGAGTTAAAGATACAAAGCAGCTCTTTAAAGAAGGCCAGTGAATAAAAGTGTCTCCATCCCAGTGAAATTTGAAGTCAGGTGAGGCAACCTATTCATCTTGGCTTTCACTGATGAATCCCCAAATTTGTGGCAGCATCAGGCATAACCATTATTCTTCCTTCATTCTCCAGTTAACATGATGTATTACTGTGGCAAGGGCCAGTAACTGAGCCCTGTGTGTTTCATTAAGAATGAAACATGGATTTTTTATTTTATTTGTCTCTTTGAACTATAGTAAAGATGGCATTTCTAAAATCAAGGTATTACAGGATCTTTGAGTAGGGAATGTGGAAACATTATCTGGTTTTATCTACACAAATAGCTCTGATCATCTTACTCAAAATGGTAGCTATGCATCCATTAGTTGCAGAGATATATCATTTATCTTGTACATCTTGGATGTTTTTTTTCCACAGAGCAGCTGAAATTTAAATGAGCTTTACTGGCTGTTACCAAGCACAAATTAAAAATAAGATCGGCCATCAACATGGCTTAAGTGCAGAATGACAAACCTTACTTTTTAAAAACATTTTGACCTCCCGTTTAATTTTATACTTTGATACTTCCTGCTTTGCTTTCTTATATTATGTTTACCAGTTTTGCTGTTGACTAAGTTTTTTTGTTTGCTCTTGTAATAGGCTTTCTAATTTATAAATATTCTGTTGTAAAAAAAAGTAATTTCCTGTAGCCTGTTTTTGGATACCTCCCACAGACTCTGTTTGGACATTGCCTCTGTCTGGAACTCTCTCATTAGCCACTTATGATCAGTGTGTTATTCCTACAGTACATCATGATGTTGAGCCCACACAGAGGTTCTGCCGTTCAGCTTGTTATGCATTACAAACACTGAAGTAGAGCAGTTCCCCACTGACAGGGCATGTTGACACAAAATATCCTTCATACATACAATATGCTCTTGTAGTCTCTTGCCAACTGCGGCAAAAATGTATTTGTTAATGAAATGTCAGTCATGACGTATGCAGCAATTGCTTTATGTGATAGTTGTGACAGAGGTAGAAAAATATCAATACCTGTGAATCTAGCTAGATGCAAGCCAACAGTCATTAGTAATTTTAATAATGGAGTGAAAATGAGAAAAAATGATCACAGAATCCTATTATATGTCAGAATTGTACTTTCCCATGCAGACATGATGGGACAGTTTACCTGGAAATACGAAACAAAGCCATTAGAGCACGAATAGGCAATGCTTGTGATACTCTGTTGACTGAACAACATGAATGTTTCTGATTGATAAGAGAAAATAGTATCATACGCTATGTGACTGTTGCACATGCACACTGTGCAGGTAAGATGACAGAGGAGCTGAAGGGAGTAGAGATTCTGAAGATAAATAAGTAGGAACAGCTTGATCTCAAAGCGGAAAAAGAACATAGAACCCGAGTGCTAAATCCGGATTGACATTCAAAGCACATTATTTGAGGTGCTTTAGAAACCCTGAGATATTCTCTTAGCAGGAGACCTGTTTGAAAAACACATATTAAAGTTACAGTCATTACTCAAGCTTGACCGCTCATATGATAAGAAAATAAAAAAAGATGTTTTGTTTGGGCTCCCCCCAAATGTTGTTTTTCCTGTTGGAACTCAACCAAAAGAAACATAAAAAACAAAAGTCACTCTTTTTGCAACTTTCCCAGTGAGAGGTTTAGAATAAGGCCTTAAAATAAGTTTAAAGACAACTTGTAATAGTCAGGTGACAGGTGGACAATTTGTACATTTGTCGTTATAGTAAAATGTACTGTGTTGAATAACTACCATCATAGAGCACATTGAAAACATACGAATAAAAGCGTTATATAGGGTATAAATTCAGTGAGTTGCAAACTGACAAAAATGATCCCTTTATAGAAAGATCAATTGATATGAAGAGGCTTTCACACACTAATGAAATTGCTGTATATACACATTATTTGCGGGCTGCTATTTCCTACTCTGACCTAAGGAAACATACCATCACATCACAGTGCAAACACAACTGCTACACATTTATGCAAATCTCTGTAAAGATTTATGTTCCTAAGCACCACACTTGACGTGATGTACACGATGTTTGCTTCAGGGCCACACAAAGACGTCCCGACTGTCTCACCTTAAATAACTTAATTTGTCAGAAGTTGTCCTCACACTTACAGTATTTATTCTTTGTCCATGTTTCAAAAGATACTGTTGAATTGTCAATGACGGTCGGAGGCCTGATACAGCTTTGTGATATGAATGTTGACAATGCTCATTATGATAATTTGGTCTTTAAAGACAAGGAAGTCACAGCATCTCTGCAGGCCAGCTGGATTAATAAGGGCAATTAAAAGCCTTCTCTTCATGTGCCAAAAAGAAAAATAACTAGACAACAAGCACCACAGGCTTTACTTCTCTCCTTGTTGTCCATATGAAGTTCATGCTCAAGTGTCAAAAATCTGATACCACTGAAACAAAATCAAAATGAAGTCATGTGATCATGGCATAATTACTGCATTTGAGAAAAAGATTAAAGATGCATCAACAAACATGTTGTATATTAACTTTGAATGGCATTAATTGTGGTTATAAGAAATAGTTAAGTATCTTAAAGTACAGAATCACCACTTTACGTTGCTTCCTATGCTCCTTACAACCACTTTTTAAAGCAGCTTTAGACGTTAGTTCATTGCATATCACACTGTACGAGATGGGTCTAATAAAATCTGGGTTGTAATCTGTGTCAGACTGTATGATATCAGTTTGAGGCATGTCAGATTGTGTGATGTACGCAAAAAGAAAATGCATGTGCTCAGCTCATGCCATCCATCTGCACAAATCTTATGTTCTGAAAATACAGCAAAGCAAATAAGGTTTTCTCCTTTGCCAGAGTCCACAAACTTCCCTTTTGTTCCACCTCCATTGTTTGGTTGTTCGTGTGCCTGTTTGTGTTTTTTTTTTGTACCTTAAACTTTATTCAAAAATGGCACTTACAAAATTGCAAGCAGACCAGTGTATTCTGCATCATTTCATGTTGTATTCTGATCAGTCATGCAGTGTAAAGGGGCCTTTAGTTATCTGAATTGCTATACTAAAGCAATGCCACTTTGGGCATTTGATCTCAGTATAGAGGCTCTGTATTTAACAAGCTAAATACAGGCCAAGGTCAACCATGGCCAAGATAGAAATAAATACTGGACAGACATCAAACATAAACTTTGAAATAAGCTCCAATGGGATGCCCTATATATATATATATATATATATATATATATATATATATATATATATATATATATATATACACACACACACACACATATGTATGTATGTATGTATGTATGTATGTATATATGTATGTATATATGTATGTATATATATATATATATATATATATATATATATATATATACACACACACAGTTTATTTGCCTGTCTTCTTAGCTTCACAAGGTGAGAACACTAGTAAAAGTCTCATAAACCTTACCTTTTTTGAGCTCATCTTATTTTTAGGTGAACAAAAAGCATCCCCACAGTGATTAGCAATTACATAAAGTGAGTTTGACAAGTGAAATGGCCTCAAGAGCCAGATAGATGAGGAGTAGTACAGATTTGTAAGCTCGGAGTCTCTCCCTGTCACAGGTCCCTGAAGCATGCATCACTTAACCAAACGTCTAGTTAGTGGGGAGCCTCAACTGCTCTTTATAATTTTTACACTAGGAGGTGTGATACATATTTTTAATTACGGATCACTTCCAGAGGAAATCATGTACTGCAGAAAAAGCTCCCTTGAATGCCTTGTAAATAAATAAAGGCAAGCTCTCTAATTAAACAAGAAGTGGCTCTCATGCAATACGCATGATGCCTTTCTTTATCCCTGAGCCTTTTAGGGGAAAGTGTGCCTTGAAGTTAAAAGTCTTTTATGAAAATGTGTTTTGAAAACTGTGAAAACACAGACATGTATTAATAAATGCCCACTTAAAGTGCAACAAAAAGTCAGCATCACCCTCGGGTCGTTTGCAAAACACTTGGCTTTTAAGTTTGAGTTTAATTATAGATTGGGCAAAAAGGTGGTCACAGCAGGAATCAGAATAAACTGATATTTTCATAGAGGAGACTCAGTATGTATCACAATTTCTACTTAGACAACCCACCTACACTTCCTGTTTTCCATTACAGTTAATTGAAAAAAAATGTAAATTTTATGCATGTTACATCAAACTGTCAAGCATAACTGGCATTACAAGTGTTCTGTAACTCTTCTTATGAGTCACTGCGATAAAAGCCAGAAACACAGAATCATGACCTTCTTTACAGTATTAGGAGAAATGTGAATAGACAGATGGGTAAGACATCACTGAACCCAGTTATGTACAATATAAGACAATTGATCTCAATCAGGAAATATAGATTTGATCTTGTGTACCTAATAGAATTTTTAATTTTTTCAAAATGTTGAAAATAAGAACCTTTGACAGATTTGGACATTGCACAGGGTTACTTTTATATCCAGGTTCTTCATCATATGGGCTAAGTCTGTCATCTCTAGATAACATATCAAGAGACCCCAAATGTTGTGAAAGAGAGATTGATTACCCCTGATAGCATATGTAATTTTTTCTAAGGGCAGAGTTGTAGATAATTCAGAAATCCATTTACTACTCGGCCTACTGACCTTTTTCCATGATAGAGCAATAACTCTTTTGGCCAATAACAAACCTATTTCTAAAAAAATGTGTTGTCGCCTTCTAATGTTACGATTAGCTGGATATAATCCTGGTATGAAAAGCTTTGGGTCTAGAGGTATTTGTATGGATGATATGTCCTGGATACACTGTCTTACTACTTCCCAAAACTATTGTATTTGATTACACTGCCAAAGTCAGTGGAACGTGTACCTTTTTCCTTTTTGCACTTGAAAAATCGATGTCCTTTTATGGTATTCATCAATATGTTCTTATTTCTAGAAAGGCTTGTAGATTCAGGACCACTTGTACAACTGTATACAGCCAACATGTTTTGGACAAAAGATTAAGATATCATTGAAACAATTGCATACAAATGTTGAATCAATCAGTCATTACAATAATTTGTTTTGAAAAAGCATATATATATGCTGAAAATACATCTAATCTTAACACAAAAGTCCAAATGCATTAGGTGGAAATAAGGAAAACTAGCTTTTTTGTTAGCTTTAGACAAGCTAATTGCTCACAGTATGAAAAAGCACTGATGCTAAACACGACATGTCTGCCATGACAAACTTCTGATTTTGTTTTATAAAAATTAACATCCCACCATGCTTGAAAAATGGCCAAGTTTTCCACTAAATACACTGTATACATTTACACTTTTACTACACTTTTTAATTACGATTATGTATTTTTATGCCTGTATTTTGTAATCTTTCTCTTCTCCGCTATCTAAAGAATTGCACAAAAACAATATTATACCAAGAGGACCACCTGGGGAAAGAAATTAATTGAACACTCCTCTTCCACTTAAGTGAAGGTACTGTATATGCAGTAATAAACTGATAACTGAAAAAGGCTACCATCCCAACAGTTTGTCAATTAAGACTTGTAAATAACTGTCAAGTGTCCAGAGGCTGTGCCCATACTCTCTTTGTCCTCACAACAAGAGGTGACACTATGGTATTGACTGCAGGGAAATAGACAGATAGATATAGTAGATACTGTAGATATGATACCACTGATAGATGATTTGTTCCTTGTTTATAAGACAAAGCACAGTATGGTACAATAGTGTATGGTTCACTGCACAGCTTGTGTGAAACTCTGAAAGGCTTTTATATTGTTCATCTTTTATGTTATTGCACCTATTATAGACATCTGATAGAAGACAAATCTTTGGGCATCTTGGGGCTTGTGGAAAAGGTGGCGGTGTGAAGAAGAGTGTTCCCATTTTTGTTTCATGGTTTTGCTTTTCGTGCTGACTCAGAACATGCCAAATTTACAGTGGTGCCTTTTTTAAAGAGAAGAACTAAGGTAGAAGGTTGCAGAGGTAGCTCCTCTAAATTACGGTATAGACCTTGACCATGTCTCATACCTGACACGGTCACAGAGCTGTACAGCATTCGCACCTTCAGTATTTTCAGCCAGGGTGGCCATCACCTTATGGGTCTGAATTCATTCATTTATTCAGCCATTCATTCATTCATTTGCTTGTTTGTTTACATAATAAAGCTCCAGTCACATAATTTGTTGTGATATCTTTTGTGGATGCGGAGGCACAATTTGCATAAGCTCGCTATTCTGGGTTATATAAAATCTATTGAAGTTACAAGGATTCCATTGAATAAGCTTTGGTCTGAACTGATTTTGCAAAGGCAGGGCTCTGCCTGAATGGCCAGACTGATCAGATGGGCCATAAGAGACCAAGAGGTTTCCATTCAGTTTTACTAATCCATTAGTATGCAATGCAAATCAACAACACAAAGACCGAGGCTTAATCTGTTTTTATAATGCACAAGTTCATCAGGAGAGTGACTGGCTGTCAGAGGGAAAAAGGGTCAGAAATTCAAAATAATGGATGCAAAACACTGACAAAAAGTGATTTTAATTAGAGACTGACTCAAAGCAATAAGCACCTTTGAATTTCTTATTATGGAATAATGTTTATTAATGTGTTTATTCCCCGGACTAAACACCACATCATGCACCCTGATTATTATATCAAAGAGGGGCAGACTGCTGGAACCCAGCTCAGACCTTATTCAATGTTTACATGTACAGCGCAGACTAGTGGAGAGGAGTAGTTAGTTATGAGGCAAAAGGAGAGTGTAGATGCATTTTAATGTAAAAAAAATTACTATGTAACTTAAAGCACAAACCAGAAAAACATGATATGGCCAAATAACAATAATGATAAAAAAAATGGATATAAACTGAAGGCCTAGTAATTATTTTACTGTAATATTAAGTGCATATATAAGCTACAATTAATTCACAGTTTTGTATAATTTTGCGTTCAAGTCCTTTATGAATGGTGCAGTGTTGCATCACATTTGCCCAGAGAGTGATGCTGAATCAGGCATTCTGCCAGTGTTAGCACTGAACCAGATGACTGACTCCCATCTAATGGAAGCGTCGCTTTCAAAACAAACTCAATATACACCACCCCTCAGGGACCCCCCTCCATACAAAAAAGAAATAGCTGCCTCAAATCTACAGGGATACCATTCAGGGCCCCCTTCGATTGAATCTATATTCTGATAGGCTCTGTCAGGCTGTATATTTCTTTACTTTAGACTTGGCCCCAGCATGGGAGATTGATATCCACTGAATATAACAGAGGCAGGATAAGCTATTGAAAATCCCTTTAAGGACTGTGATGGAGTGTCTAAACAATAAGTAACCAAATGGGATTTATGACAATCTCACAACTTTGACTCACTAATTCACAGCATTGACTCTGAAATTATCTTTCATGAGTAGAATAGAAGATGTCTACCAGTATGTATCAGTTGTGTGAAAAGAATCAACAATTGTGAACATACTGACCATAATTCATCTATTCCAGTTGGTCCAAACTGCCTGCATGTTCTCCAGTGCTTGTGTTTTTAAGAAAAGCAATTCAACAACATCTGCTTATCTGATGCATCCTTTTAAATTTGGACCTAATCCTCCAAAATTCAACTACAGTGTACTGCAATAATACCTATTAATTCAGCCAAGATCTGATTAAATAAAGATGCATAATTCAGACATCAATATTTGTTCATTTAAAAAAAAAAGGATGACTTGCTCACAGTTACTGCTTAAATCACATTTATTAAGATAATAAATGAATCTTTCAGAGAACACCCTGATGTTTAAATTGCTCTGATATTAGCATGTTTGATAATCAGCCTAATTCAAATTAGCCCCCTGGATTTATAACACTAACACATAATACTGAAACACATTTCTGTACAAGATGAAGGCCCACTACTAGTGCACACACACTTCAACTGAAAATTTGCCATTGTTTACACTGAAACACCTGAGCACACATATTATACCAAGAAACAGGAGTCATTCAAATTGGCAGCAGTCTAATGTTGTCAATACTTTGCTGTCATGCCCCAAAACTACAGATTAATAAAGATTTTACACAAATAAAAAGAGACACACACACAAACTGCAATTTTTACTAATGTCCACTAGACATATATATCTCTGAAATATGTATCTCTCCTGCCTCTGATATTTGCTTAGATGACATTGTCAAAACAAACTTGGCTGAAAAACATTAAATCCTCAGCCTCAATACTGATGGCCTACCTGAAAAAAACCCCCACACATACCAGATTTCTACAGCAAAAACACATAGTATTAGCTGACCTGGCTGTAATGTGCCTTTTTTATGTGCCTTTATGTATGTATATGTATGTGTAAACATTAACTCATCCATGCTCTATGTACATCAATGAATCGCTTTCTATCATGCAGCTGTTTGTGTTTTTTCTCTGAAAATCACTATGAAATGCAGTATTTTCCATCTAAAACCATTAGTCTGCCTATTTTATCAAATCTCAAAAACTGGCTGTTGCCACTACGCCTGACAACTCTACATGGCTTGACAAAGCACTGAAAGCCTGACTGCTGCATTTCTAGTAAAACCATCTTATTAACATTAGGCAAGATCTTACCTGAAACCAGTTTTTCTGTTATCAAAGTCCGGGGCTCTAACTACGTACATTTGACTTAACTACAATGCAAAGACCTGGCTGATGTTGATTCTAAGTTCCTTCTTTACAGTATACGTCCCAACATGGGGAATGAGACCTCTCACATACAATTTTTGACTCACCAGTGTGAATATTCAATTTCACTATATTAGCAAAAAAAAAAAAAGCTCCAGAATCACAGTCCCTGTCAACTTATACAAAGCATTAAGGCTGAAAAACAGCCGAGTTTTTATTTCTAAATGATGACACCTCTATTCTCACCTGTTCAGGGACAAAGGCTGCACTAAGGGAGGATGCTGTTGGTTTAACCGAAGCCCGCTTTTAAACAAGGAGGTGAAAGTATTTGCCCCATTTTGCTTGGTTGCTAAAATGAGGTGAATGTAGCTGCTAACAATAGATATAGCACAATTAACATGGTGATGTTCAATGTTTCAATGAACCCCTCTTAATGGCAATGTTTTTGATTCTTGAATAACAAAATGCTAAATGCGTTTGTACATTTGTAAAATAACACAAACTAATGCTTGAACATTGGCATTAGCATACTAAATATTAGCCTGAAAGCCGCATAGAACAAAGACTACTACGTGTTCTTGGAAGTCTGAACAAAATGTGAACCTGATTGTAAGAAAACAAATGTCTCTGTTTTGGCCACTAGGTGTAATAGTTCAGGTTTTCCTCTCAAAATAGAGATGTTCAAGATACTGGCAATAAAAGCAGTGCAGCATTCTTTTAAGACAGTTCCTAAATGATAATGTAATCCTTTCTGTCTGCAAGACAGAAAATCTGTCTGTGGAAGTCAGTCATTATGTGTGAGATCTCTTGTCTTTGTAAGTTTAAACTAGTCCCCGTCTGTACACAGCTTAAGGTAAAGGACTGTTAGGATTAGGGAGGAGGACTTTTATGCACTTTAGGAGGATTCCTAAGCAGAGGAGAAAGCAACTGCAGGTAGCAGTGACTGAAGATAAGTTTAGCAAATGCTAAAAGGCATTTGGACATTAGGTCAAATGCAACTTGATCCCATTAGGGATGTGTTCTCAGGGTCATTAATGGGTCACATGTCTATTCGATATACAGTATTTAGTATTACATGATTTTAGAATCACTACTTTTAAAAAGACTAATGATGTTTATGAGGAAAAGAACCTCACATGAAGCCGGAGCATATTTATTTTATTTTTGATGTGAAGTTAAATTAGGAATATTACCAGAAAACTTTAAATCTCAGAGGATTGCCAAAGGATGATGAGCTCAGTTGTGTTGCTGAGCTCTCAAGCTCTCTTGACCCTTGAAGAAATAGTGCTTTCAAATTTAGAGATTTAGAGATCTGCTTGCTGCAGGAATATAAGAACATTTGGGTCATACTGGGTAAGGCCTTAGTGTGTAGAAATGTTTTGTGATCACAGCATATTTCACAGTATGTCCTCAAGTATTCTGAGGACGTACGTTTAGGAAAATGGGACAATCCCAGTGGAAATTGGTGCAGTGTATGAGATGCATCCGGCCCTGTGGAACATCTTAGAGAGAATAATTTAGATTGAAGAAGCTGTTATCCACTCAGCAGACATTTTTCGTTTTAAAGGTGTGAGAATCTGGTCGTAGTGATAGTTCACAAACAGCACACAGTGACTGTTCGTGCTTGTGAAAAATATAAGCTTTTAAAGAATTCAACCTTTCTTTAAAAATGTCATCAAAAATAGTTACCAATCACTAGTCGTGTTTTTTGAGTATCTTTTTTTACCCATGCGTAATACAAATACCAATTTACTAAATAATACATAAATGAATACATGAAACATAGATGGGCACACTACCTTTATAGATAGAAAGATAGACAGACAAATAGATTGATAACTGAAAAATAGACTTACCTGTTATGGGGATTGTAGAGTTCATGTCAAACAGCACATGTAAGAAAGAGGAAACAGAACAACAATGACAGTCAATAATCTCAGCACTTAAAAGTGTCTTACCCGACAAAACGCAAAGGATCAGTTTGGAATTTCCATTATTGCCTTCACAAATCTGGTCACAGGAAGCAAATTTATGGTTGTACTGATTTGTGACCCATATGTAAAAATGTGTTACAGACTTTAAATCCTGTTGTACATTACTGTGATTATCAAAATCTTGTGCCATTTACTGCTGCGTAAAATTTGCAGTCTTTTAAGATCAAAGCCTGATATGCCTACATGTGCCAGAACAAGATGTCTTCAATGGGTTTTCATTATGACTCAATTTATTGACTGTAAAGGAGAATTCATTTAAAAGGTATAATGTGGAAGCAGGGTGCATCTTCCTACGTCATTACTGTGACTAAAGTCAGATTTTGCAATTCATGTGATATTTCCCAGAGGAAGAAAAGGAGGGGGGGGGGGGAGGAAAAGAAAAAGGGACACAATGCTGTGCCAATTAAGAAAAATATCATCCCTCGTTGTTCCATAGCATCTCTGACTCTTCAGCTAATGTCTGGGGAAGAATGAGCAGTTACACATCTGTTTCCTTTAATACAGTGTTATTCATGATTGCTGATGACAGGTATTCACGTCTTTACACAAAGTGAGCAGGAGGGGAAAAAAAAAAGACTTTCCTCCACTGTGCGTAACATGGAAGGCTGTGTAATACCTGGTGACTGTAGACAGCTCCCTCCACTGAACTCATTTGGTCCCTTTTGCCTTCTCACACAGCTCTCATTACAAAACACAATAAATTCTAACTTTAATGCTGGGAATGCATCTGGGTTCACATGATCTCTGAGCTGCTACCATCAATAAATCGAGTGATGCAATTGCTTTTTTTATAATTAAAAAGTCAAAATGCAGGCCCTCTTTTTTTGAGAAGAGGGTCACAATTTCAATACCTTCTGAGCGCTGACAAGAGACAGGTGGGGCAGCTGTGGCCTTTTTTAGTGCAAAGCCTATTAGGAGTACTGTTCTCTGTCCTGTTGAATATTTAGCAGATTCCAACTTTGCCTAGTTATGTAAGGGGATGTCTGAATAAAACAGTTTCTTATTTAAATCAGTAAACCTGTACAATCAATCAAACAATGCATCTATTCATTCATCTATCCATTGTCAGCTTTTGGAGACTCATTTGAAAATGGAAAAAGCGGTGAACTTTTTCAGCAGCAGGGTGCTGATTAAGACAGAAGCCATGACTTTGTCAAGCAGATAATGACAAGCTCTCCGCGCTAATATCACCGTTTTTGGACGGTCTAATAAAGAGTACTGATTTTAGAAGCAATGACCTGACCTGGAATAAGAAAATGAGAGTGTAATCAAGGATGACAAAAGACAAAAGAGACAAAATGCATAAATAATGACAGAGTGCAAGGAAAGAAATTAAAGGGGCCCAAGGAAAGATCAATTTTCTCAGTGTATGTGTGTGCGTGTGTGTGTGTGTGTGTGTGTGTGTGTGTGTGTGTGTGTGAGAGAGAGAGAGGGGGTGGGTGGGGTGTAAATAATTCCATGTCTGTTTCTGTAACATCCTTAAGAAAAGTGCCTTTGAAAAATATTATGATCTGAAGAACATGGAAACAAATTAAGTTCACCACTGTGATTACAAAAAGTCCTTATAGAAAAATCAAACTATGAAAGAAGGAAAATGTTCAGCCTATACAATAAAAGAGGCAAAACAAACATCACACCAATGAAATTTCATAGCTCATGGGCTTTACACCTACTGCAAAACCTAAGCGACTGTGATCTTAAAGGGAAAAAAATCATAGAAATCGTAGAGATCGCTGAGCAGACGGAGCACAGATTGTCTCTACTGATGCTGTTTAAATTGTTATTCTTACCTTAGAACACTGGGCATCACTGTTTTCACAGCATTTCTGGAGTATTAAGCAGCCCATGCATCAATTAACATAATAATTGAAAGGAAAGAGGAAAGATGTGAGATACTGTTCAAAAGCTAAAGAGCCATTTTGGCCAGGCCTCCGCAGCTCCAAATGAGGGTGGATCATTTGTAACAGAGCCAGATCATCTGGTTATGATCCAGTTATCACCACACTGCTTCAGTGAGCACAATTGAGATGGCTCAGTTTATCAGTTATATATTGCATCTGCACTGCGCAGTCATGCTAACCCCCTTTACTCACACATACTAGTAGACAGCAAAGTATAATCAAATCAATTGATATATGGCTTTGTGCGGGATGGGATGAATGAAGCAAATCAAATGGGGAAGTATTAGGTATCTTTAAAATACCTCTCCTACTACATTCACATACATGTTCCTGTCAAACATCCATCACTCCAAGCTTGGCTTTAAAGCTCAATACGGAGAATCAATAAGTCTCATATCAAAGCTATTTAGCTCTTGATGGCTTTTAATATAGAGATTTGTTTTGAATTTTGTTGATATTTTGAACTGTTTCAAGTTTGCAGGATCCCCCTGATCATTACACTTCAAGCATGAGTGATCAGTTATCATGGTTCTATTTCTGGTGTTGCCCATTAATTATTATATTTATTGCTGGATTTATCATGTTTTAATTATTTGGAAAATGCAATTTCACTGTCTTTTATTCCCTCATTTTCATCCTTAATTTCTGTCACATAATTTCAATCATCTTCTAATTAGTTCTAAATTGCAATAGCAAATACGATTTAAGTGTGAAACGTAAGGCCACCCGAATTGGGTTGAATGTTGATGTTATGTTGCAAAAATGTTGATATTGAACATATGAGTGGTAAATAGGCTGCACTTATGCCATGCAAGGTGCTGGCCTGACCACCGGGAGCAACTTGGGGTTCAGTGTCTTGCTCAAGGACACTTGAGCATGACGCGTGGAGGGGAAGAGCCAGGGATCGAGCCGCCAAACCCTGCGGTTTGTGGGTGACCTGCTCTCCCTACTGAGCCACAGTCTCCCCTTCCTGTAGCCTAACGTAATTCCAAGGGGACGGGGTTGTATAATTTAGATTAACTGCTGGAGAGTTTAAATATATATGATGCACGACTGTTTCAAAAGCATATCTGAATCAAAGTTTGAATTGGAAAATTATGGAGGCCTGAGACTCCAGCCCCCCCACACACACACACATACACACAAATAGACACACATACTCATAACAAAAGCACACACAAAATCAAATTCTGAACTCAGTGCAGCTTCGCAAAGGAACAACTTCTGTACTCAAAGCCAAAGTGTAAGCAGAGTTAAAGCTCCTCTGCTTGTCTGCGATGACAGTTCTGCCAGAAAGAAGAGGACATGACAGCCAGAACACAGACTTCATGAAGGCTGTGGTAATTCCATTTCCCACTTTACCCACAGCTACTCCTGACATTTAATCTTTTAGCTCAGATGTCACACAACAGCATGTAAAATTTAGCAGGTTGGTGTGAAGCAAGCAACAGCACCATGTAAGGGAAAATACAACGCGAGAGACATGTTACCAGATCTTCTAATTACAGCATAACTTGATCTGATCACCCAAATCCTTAAAAACTGTCCATTTTGTGTTAGTCTACCATCTTGTAAAAATGTTATAGATTATTATGGTAAAAAAAATTGTTAAAATAAGGTAAATTATATAAAATTAAATTAGGGATTTTGATAACAATGACAAAATGACAGCATATGCAGCATGTGTTAGGGGTGTATGAAATAGCACAAGCAGTTTGTTTAGCTCTAAATAAACACAAGATTATATTTAAAGCCAATGCTATGCACGCTTGCAAAAACCATTAGTAAGATATGAGTGAAGATTATGCATTTTTAAAGCAACCAGCAACCTGAACATTACAATACTTTTCAGTGAAATTGAATAATATGATATGCGTTTAATTTTTAATAGTTTAGTGGTTCTAAGTGGGAGCATGAGCTCAGTCTCACATCTCATCTCAGGTTAAACAACGCTATTAAACAATGCACATCATAACTTTGATTTATTGTTTTAGCTGTGTCCATATTTCATGATAAATCGCTTTTTGAAAGTGTCTCTAGAGAGCCCTCATTTAGGATGTCAGATGCTGTATGGACAGGCACTGTAATAGGAAGGTGCAATTTATGGAAGCATGTCCTACAGAGAAAAACAAACCCACGGGACCTCCACAGTACAACCTCAAGACTCTGTATTATTTTAAAAGAATACCTATATTTGATGTTAAGAGGGGGAAAAAAAAGCAGCTGGAAGTTTGTCCAAGCAGATGTCAATTGGTCAAAGGTGAGAAGGTGGCAAGCAGAGTGTGATTATTTACTCTTGGCTGTTTACCCGTGACAGAGTGATTCAAGCAGAGGGGTTAATAACTTGGCGTGACCTCAGATCAACACTGACAGACCACTCTCAGTCTCTCTTACCCCACCGTTTTATACTTCACTGTCCTTTCAAAAAAATAAAAACAGTGATTAGATCATGGCTTGGCAATTCAAGTGGTTTTCTCATCAGCATGGGGCCAAAACATCCTAATTTAGATTAAATGATCTAACATCATGTCTATGTGTCACATTCATATTAGGGGTGAAGCTGAATCTGAATACGGTATTCGGAGAAGCACAAATAGTGGGTTTTTATGAATATTTATTTCATACAAATATTTTAAAAATGATTTGTTTTGGGGAAGAAAACAAAACATGTCAAATAAATAGCGCTGTGTCATGCATGTATAAATAACTGCAGGTCTGTGTATCAAGCAGAGCTGAGCCTGTTGGCTGAGTAGTTAGGACAGTTGTCTGTGATTTGGGAGACCATGGTTTGAGATCCGGTGAGGGTAGATCCGTTGCTACAATAGTTTATTGAAGAACATATTTTAACACTTTTTTGACACTAGAAGTTTAATAAAAACAAAAACAGGATTGCTATTAGTGGTGTAACGGAAAGCAGTTGATCCGTACGGCCCTCCACGGTTCAGCATGCATGTAAACTGTGGATTAACTGCAAAATTTAATGTCTAATTGGAGAAAAAGTAAACAAACTGCTGTAAGTAGAAGTCATGGACAAACAGCGTGTCGCTAACGAGGATTTTGAAGAGCAACGACCAAACAAGCATCCAACAGGTCCGGAGTGACATCTGCAGGTATGTTTACATGCTGTTTAATGTGCTGCAGCTGAGCAGCTAATTAACTATCTAGCCTGCTAACTGACGTTAGCGGTGCACTTCTCCCCAGTGAATGTTTGTTTGGTGGCTCGTTCAACAAGCTGAGCTGCAGGACGAGACGTGTGTTCATGTTTGTAAGTTATCAAGTTTTGATGATGTGGACACAGGCTATTGTTTCATTCACTACTATGTTTAAAGGAAGAAGGTATCATGCCTCATATTGCAATTTAATTTAACAATTCATTGAATATTTTATATATTTTAAGATTTTATTTAAAGATTGTGCATCTTGAATGTTGTTTTCATTTAAGACCATGGGCAAAAGTTCCTTGCTTTAAGTGTTTTACAGAATAATGGGGAGCAAAGTAATATTTTTTTTTTGCTGATCTGATCCGTGACTGAAAACTGTGATACGATCCGAACCGTGAGTTTTGTGATCCACTGCACCTAATTGCTATACTTATTTCCACTTTTATTTGAATACAAATACAAATAATTTTGCTGTCTCAATAAATACAGATACAAATACAAATACTGGGTTCTCTGCACATCCCTAATTCATATAATTGCCCATATTCAAATGACAGTTAAATCTTTAATTTAATTTAATTTTTATGATCAATCTGTTTTCGTCCCCCAAGATGGAAACAGCAGATGGATAATTTGGGGCATAATAAACATCTAATAGCCTTAAACTGAAAGTTGTCACTAGTGAGTAGAAGGAGAGAACACAGTAGTGGCTTTGATACAATCAAAAGTTGTTTCCAGGTAGGATGTCAGATATACAGTGTTGGCTCAAATATGAGGTATTTTTAATGGGGGTCATCTTATTTTTAACCACACAGCAAGTACCAGTTCTTGTTTTAAAGAGTGAGCCTGTTACTTTAAGAGCAATGTGTTATAGGTAGTTTGTAGCCTTAATGTTGCTAGGCTGCAGAGTGTCTACCTTTCTGTCTATGGTGCATCTGATGCAGTTAGTCAGCCCCAAATTGTTTAGTTATCCGAGTTTAACCTAAAAGATATCTTTGCTGACTCAAGTTATTTGTTTTGCTGCCACAGAAAACCACAATCAGACGGCTTTTAGTAAACAACCAACCAAACAGAGGACTTCCAAGAACTTGACAGTAGTGAGATAGTAGAGTATATGAGTATGTGACTGAAAAACAGAATGAAGAAATGCCTATTACCAGAGCCGTCATTCAGCTGACGGCTTTGGAAGTCATGAAACAGGTGAATCTGCACGTTAATGTGGATTTTCTTTGGCATAGCACATTATTCTGTGATTAAGTCAATTTAAAAATGTAAATATCTTTGTCAGTATGTTTTTACTGCCTACATTTTTTATTTAAATATGACATGTATTTAAAATATTGTGAGACAAGAGGGTAAGACAACATTTCTTTTTCCTGTGCCAGTGCTGCATTTAAGCACTAAAATATTACATCATTATTTTTGCTTGTATTTCATTTCACAGTCAGTGCGTTTATATGCACTTAAGGAAGCGGGTTACAGTCAGCTTTCTCCAGTAAACAGATTTCCTCACTGTCATGTCTATGAGAAACCTGGTTACCGTGATTGGGGTAGGGGATTAGAGAAACCTCGCTTTCTCCTGGAGAACAGGGATTTCTTGGCTTTGTATAAGGGTAACTGGGATTCTCATCTGCTTTTTACAAGTACCCATGTGTATGAGAGCAACTTCACACAGGGAAAGTAACAGCGGAGTTATATTGTAATTACACAGAGCGATTCCATCCGAGGTCCAACTCATACCTCATTCAGACCGACACAGCGACGTGGGTCAAACCTGCGTTGGGGATCTATCTGTATGTATGAATCGACCGAACAGCCGACCCTCCTTCACGACCCCTTGTCTCGACCAGAGTTAGATGTGGGTCAGACACTGCACTGCTTCTGTGAACTGGTGTTGCTACCAGGAATGGGAATTCACTGATACCGATGTTTAAATATCACTTAATCGACCCCGCTGAAAAAAGGGAGAGAAAGAAGGAGGAGCGAGAGAGGGAGAAATAGAAAGCGCACAACACGGGCAATCAACACACACATTAAGTGTGTCCCAATGTCTTACTCGCTGTGAGGGGATTAAGTCTGACCTGCAGACGAGATACTCATCCAGCTGTTTCTGTTTTTCTGTTCATTACACAAAAAGAGAACAAACATACCCTCTTCCTGACATTTTTAGCGGCACTAATCTCCACCAAGTTACATTAATTACAATAGCGCATAAATACAATTTGATAAAATCTCAAGTATACATGTACATTTAGGTACAAGTTCATTTATGAATATATCAGCCTCTTTATTTTATTGGAAATTACCTATATGCAATTCAAATATGCCTAGATCTTGAGTTTAATCTTGAACTAGCAGGAAACAGTACTGCCTATCTGTCTAACAGCTGGTGCTATCATTGTCTCCATGTTCTAAATAAACAACAGAACGATGTTAAGTTTATGCTTTGACATGCAACTAGAAGACCACGTCTTGGCTCGAAAGCAGTTGCACTTAGCAATTGTAATGACTTTAGTTAGTAGTGGCACACAAACATACAATAAAAATCACACACACGCCTTTTATTTGTGTTAAGTTTGTCTCTGTCACTTTGATCTCGATCACATTCTTCACTTTTACACGCACATATGAAAGTACAGTTCTTAAGAGTATTAAGGCAGTCTGCACAGGATTAAATGGGTCATTGTGTGCAATAATATTATCCAGAACTGACTGTATGAATGAGCGCCTTTACTGTCAGTTGATTACATCCCTATAACCATCACACTGCAGCAGGATCACTATGTGTGTGCTGTCTCTGACTTTGGGGATGTGTTGCATGTTTCAAAAGCATTGAATTATGCATGCCTTGTCAGTACATTACATTAACTCTTGCAACCACTGACTAAAAGACAACCTGTAAAATACTTAAATACATGTTCTTTTTATTTCACTTGTAAACATTTTCCAGTGCTACATAGTCATTAACTGCAAATAAGAGTAGAGCTTGAGATGGACTATTGTTTTTGGGAAAACATTCAAACACCTGTTTTGGCTGGTGCTGTATCTTGTCCTGTTCCTTACTGAACCTCCAGCACAAACATGTGCTCCCTTGAGAGGCATGTCTGGTCTCTCCTCTCCATTTGGTCAGTCATTTTTGTCATGTGCCACTGTGAGTGGCACAGCTCTTCGACATGAGCAATGCAACTGAGACAACGCTCTCTCCTGGAAATGATGTCTATACAATACTAATTTGCAACAGCAAATACATTTTGCTAGAAAAATAACACTGCCTGGATTAAATTTTTTATCAGTATAATGAGGAAATTGCCTTAATAAACATCTAATAGTCCCAATATTTTGATACTAAATGTACTTTAACTGTTTAAATGTTCACTGACAACATATTTCAGTTGTTTTTCAGACATAGTCTGCTCTTCCAATACAACAACAAACCAACAAACCATGAACAAACCTTTTTTACAATTATGTTTGGGCACTCACAGGATTTGGTTAGGTAGGGGAAAGATATTGCTCATATAGGACTTGATGAGTTTACTTTTTTTATGTAACCAAAGTTACAATCTTTACATAACCTTAACCAAATTGCTTTTTTTTTTGCCTAAACCTAATCACGTGGGAATCAGGATGCAAATCCCGATCTCCAGTGTCAAAGTCCTGCAGATTGTTGATTGTCACTTCACCCAACTCTTTTGCACATTCAAATGACAAGTACACTTGACACGATTCCATTGTCCGTGTGGAAATAGTCAAGCACTCCGTACTGGTATCAGAATTAAAATCAGCATGTTGCAACTTGGCTCATACTTGATGATCTTACCAGCTGAAATATTTTTACCTGCAGTTGATCAGTGTTTTAAGCTCTGCACCTGAGTGAATCTCAGAGAAAACAAAGTTACCACCCTTAAACTACAAACCAAAATGCTTTGACCAAACCACTTGTAAAAATCAAAGACCTCTCTTCAACTACAAACTAGATGAGTAAGTTCACTGCTTCCACCATAAACCTTTCCTAATTCTATACAAGCAGTTTCATTTTCCTGAGGAGTTTTCAACTGTGTGAACCATTTGAACAGTTGATATTGACAGACAGACATGTTGTGGTTTATCTCCTGCTAGTTGATGTGAAAGAGAAAAGAGCCGCAATTGTTTTTGCTTACTTGCATGCACCAGTAATTACAATGAAGGAGTAGAACACAATTCATTTGTTATTTCAGCATTTCCCCTATCTGCTCTCTGTATGTACTGTATCGCTAATTTTGTCAACTTGGAACTTCCACAAGCTTAAATGTCTGGTTGCTTCTTCACTCTCGCTGATTTCCCTTTCATATCAGAGTTTGTAATTAGTGCTGAAAATTTCATATGCATTGCAAACCATAGATGAGACTTATCAGTAAAACAAAGCATTGCCTAACGAATTCCCTTGGATGTACAAGGAACAGGGAGAGTTCAGTTGTCAGACGTGTTTACTAATATCAACTAGGGAAGCCCACCAAAACCAGTAGATAGGTAAAGAATGCAGAAGAGATAAAAATAACTAACTTTCCTCATTGTTCCGATTTGTTTATTCTTAAACTGCTACACATCATCACTCATTTCCTTTAACAGATAAAAAATATATATTTCTCCAAATGCCCACGGGAAGCCTCCACATTCTGCGTTAATGAGTGTTGCATTTATTGATGGAATATTGTTTAACTGTGCATGCTTTCCACAATTAAGGGTGAGATTTATTTATTCCACCCCAGAGCGAATAAGCATAATTTTAATTCAAGAAATAACAAAAATGCTTCATTTCACAATTGCTTGCATTTGATGCCTCATACTGCTAATGAAGCTAGCACTGCAATTAATGAGATAAGCAAAAGAGACTTTTGATGAGGCTTGCATGTGTGACTGTATCCAAAGGCCACGTGCGGACACAGGCTATCTCTGAGAGGGCTACAGCCTTGAGGTGAGTAATCACCCACAGGGAGTTTCTATGAGAACGGCCCTCTTAAAGCCATTAATTAGATCTCCTCTCTCACTGCACTAACCCTGAGGTAGGTCACAAGAACTGCAGCTTCTCCCTAACCCTCTGTATTTCCCTCTCCCTTTGGCCCTTGATTCACCCTCTCCTTCCACTTGTCTTGCTCCTCTGGCCTCCTATCTCTCTCACTCTCTTCTCGCTTTGCCTGTTTATCCATAGCCCTTGTTTGGCTGCAGGCTCTCTGGGTTGCCCAAGACTCTGCTCTATTCTCAGTGACAAGTCCTAGTGGCTATTACAGCAAAATAGAGAAGTGAGCTTCAGGATCACGCATGGAATAAAAAAAAATGCTCAGGATAAAAATAATGCACTCAAGTCTGATGATATGAACCTTCTATAAATGAAACTCAAGGCACAACTGTAAACTTTTTGGTGTGGATATTCAGAACAGACTTAATTATTATTGGACAATAATACAAATGGAATAATAAAACCACAATCTGATTTGGCAAATGTTTTTTGAGCAACAATGCTGCCTATATATGATCTTATCAGACAGAATGCTTCACTTTTACAGTTCCTGTGCATGGAAACTGTGTGGTTAAGGTGAGCCTACTAAAACCAATTTGTTAAGGTTAGCGAAAGATCACGATTATGCTTATACAATAGAAATATCAACACAGACAACTTGTATGATACTGGATGCAAACCTAGGCCACAGGTATTGAAAGTAAACACTGTATAATGTATGCCCATCCAACATCTTGACCTTCGCAGCTTTACTTTTTGCTGTACTATGTGAATGTTGCACTACTTCCTACGTAATGAATAATAAACCCAGGACCACTGCTAACCACTGAGCGCTAACCACTGAGCGCTAACCACTGAGCCACCTTGCCTCAGAAGATACAATTTCTGTGTATCTCAAAAATAGAATAATTTTACACAGTATTTACTGTATTCTTCTTCTTCTATTTTTTTATTTCATGTAATGACATGTCAAAGTGAAACACACACACATACTGTATGGACATATGTAAATACTTGTTTCATGAGCATTTCTTTATAATTGACTAATGTGTCTTACAAGGTAAAAGGTTCATATGTAAAATATAGAACTATCATATCTAAATAAATATACAGAGCAAACTTGTCCCCTTATACGGTTCACTTAATCCTATCTACTCCATATGCACTGTAACTTCGGAGCTGCATGCCTACAGGGCAGAATAATTTATGTCCCACTGCCTGAGCTGTGGCATGTTCATATCACTGAAACAGCTTGTTGCATGGGCACAGAGAGAGAAAAGAGAAAAAGGCATGATAACAGTATTAAGTGAGGAAACTGGATTTATATGCTATGTTAACCAAGAGAGCTCTTTTTGGGATTTTTGTAATTATTGTAATTTAAGTGTGACTCTTCTGTAGGTGTGTTCTGAATAAAATGCAAAGATAAATTGCCCTCCATTTGCAAGGCTCCCATTAAACTGTTCACTAAGGCTTGTGAAAAAGCTCTACAAAAGGATGGACTGGAAGGCATTTAGTCTACTGCGTTTCATATTTTAGCGAAAGATAAGCGCTGTGCACTAGCTGAAAACATCCTGCACAGTAAGCCTAATTTAACTTCTTGAACTTGAACTTTTTGAGATAGTATCGAGCACTATGCATAGTCACAGTCACATTTTCACCATTAATTTTAATGAGGTTTTTTTTCTCAGTTTTTTCCCAGGATTTAAAGGTCTTTCATTGTTTGTGACTAATATGCTTGTAGCGACTGGAAACAGGACTACATGTTCAAAAGTTAAGCTGAACACTTCACTCATAAAATAAACTACTACTATCATTACCTTCTGCTGCTACCACTAACCTTAAACCACTTGATACCATTTAGTGCTATTGGATTCATCACTCAAGTTTTGTACTGCACTCACTGTTGTGAATAATATGAAAAAGTCAGATGCCATCTATGGAATCTCAAAGACACCTGCATAACTGAGCTATCATTAATAAGACTTTGCTCTCCAAGTTGACAAAATAGTTACATCCTTAGCTGAGTTCAAAGCTGTAAGCATGACACCAGCTCACAGCATAGGTTAGCTTTAAAAGTTCTTCATACTCTTTCCCTGTATTGGGAAAGACTGGCCTCCCATACTATGTTCCTTGCTACTGGAATGAATTGTAAAGCAAATCTAAGTCCCTCTGAGGTATTTAGTTGCTGATATTTTTAATATATTGTGTAATCAGTGTGTCTCTGTGTGTTTGACTATTGTCTTGGATGTGATCTTTTGCATATTGTAAGTAATGTGTTCTCAGGTCTCTCTTGGAAAAGAGAGCAAAAGATCTCAGACTCGCTGAATAAAAACAACTAAACAACTAGCTAACGTATGACTGTATTGTGAGGACATTTTTTACATTTTTACAGCAATTATAATAAAAGTTTAAATGAAAAACGGACTTTTCAGTCGCGCCTAGTGGGGTAAACAATCTTCCACTGCTCCAATATGCCCATTTAGATTACAAATTATTTAGCTGGCATATCAAACACCTGGTTTGTATTTTCGTCAGCCTGTAATCATCCGTCTTGACGTCTGCACTGTATATATCCTGCAGTCTGTACTGTGAATATAACCAATCACTGACAGACGTTAAGACTTTTTCTGTCACATGAAGAAACAGTTGCTTCATGCAATTATTCCGTTGACTGACATTCATCTACTGACATGTTTTAAATGCATTTTTTTTTTCTTCGGCAAGATTACCTTCATAAATGCAATTTACAAGTCAAATCATACTGTATGTAAGGCAAAACCATCACAACAAGAAACGACAGCATAACATATACACTGTCAGCTATGTTACTTTATTTTTCATGCACTAGGAGCCATGTTAAAAGAGGTAAGAAAACAAGTTTTATGTTTATACTGTGTTAAACAAGACACACTAGCACTCTCCTGGGGAAAAATGCCTCTTCTACATCCTGCACTGATCCATCTCCACTACACAAGGAAAAATGTACAAAGTGACTATAAGTACATTACAAAGAGACATTTTCAGTTTCTTGAAGGTACAAAATACAGCACTCATACACTTAAAACATCAATGTGAAAAAGACAACTGACCTTGTTCTTATTTGATAGATATAGTACAAGAAACAAAGAAGCCTGTCTCAACGTTTTTTTTTTTTTTTTTTATCAATAAATGGGTAAATCATCTTATTGATGCCCTTTACTCTATATTCTTATCTTTTGTGGTCTTTTTTCACTTTACTGATGTCAGCTGAATCATTGCAGCATTGCAGTTCCCCCATGAATAGGCATTTTCAACTGAGAACCAAAGTTTCTTCCATTGGAAAAAAAAACTTTTATGAACTTTTCAAATATGCAGGTTGAGCTGAAAGTGTACAGTACGTATTATAAAGCGTTAGAGGTGACTACTTACTGAGCTGCTGCGGTATTGATTTTTCCTTACCACACAAATTAGCGAAGGTATTCAAACCGCCATAAAATCTTTTTAAAAATGAAACCTCAGATGTTATAAAATAATTGGTTCATAAATACCGTATTGGCCGAATATAAGGCGACACTAAGTACAGGACAACCCCCCTTTTTCCAACACCTGTTTTTAGAAAAATACTTTTTGAATTTACATCATAGTATAGTTACATACTCATCAGGCTCTTGGAAGCGTCAAAAATTATTTTCTCCGGCAGATAGTATTTATAAGGCTGCCTGTTTGTCTTTATGAGCTCCATATCATCTGTGACAGTGGTATTTGGCAGCTTGACATATTCTGTTTTTGCAGTAGAGGTGCTGGACTTTAAGACACTCGCTAGCCTAGCATCATTAATGCTACAAACAACCCATAATGCAACACTCCATGTAGGAGTTGGTTTTACACCAGTACTTCATTCATTCAATAAGAATATCTGATGTTGTGAACACGTAATTGTTTGGACCCCATATATGATGACCCCACTTTTTCAGATGTATTTCCAGTAAAAAAAAGTGTTATATTCAGAGCAATACGGTAAACTTTTCAAATGCATTTTGACCTGTAGTAGTCTATTCTTTATCGCCTCTATAGTCTAAATGTCTATCTTTACATCTTATGTCTCTAAATGTCTTAGCACGTCATTCTTTATGTCAAGCCTGAGAGAATAACTAATGTCCCATCACGTGAGCTGCTCACTCAGCGGTGAAGCTGTGATCAGCTTGACTCTGTGGTGGGTGTGATGTGATTGCATTATCGCGGTAATGTGGGAACCGCGGCAGCTTTAGTGTGAACCAGTGCATAACATACTGTAGATTGCCAGATGTGATTTATAAGGGGGATAGTTGTCCAAAAAAAAAAATGCTAGGAAGTGAAGAGCATATGCATGAACACAATACAAGCTTAGTGGAAACTCAAATCTGACAATATATACAGCACAGAGCTTAATGTTTAAGTGACACATGTCAGTCATTGCTGGCAGTAGCAGAGCTCTGTTCTGTACGGGTATGAGAGCAACCATTGCAGAATAAGTGCGAGAACAGTTACAGCTCACTGTGTGAGAGGAATACATCATTGTGACAGAGAGAAATTGACCAAAAATATCTCTTAGAAAGGCCTTCCCTCTGAAATGAGTTATGCCACTTTCACCACTTCTTTCTACAAAGATATAGAGAGGACGGGAATTAGCTCGGTTTTAAGCAAATTGCATGTTACACAGTGACCAGAATGTGGACAATGTGGGATCAACCACAGTGTAATTATGTTAATTTATGAAAAGAGACCCCTACACCCATGTCTATGTTTAATTGTTTTGGAATTGACTCTTCATTAACCTCATTCGAATCTGTATCTAGGTGTATCTGTGACAAGCAAATCGAGACACACTGGTATGGTTTTGTAATTTCTTTTTCATTGTTCAAGTTGCTTAAAAAGTTTAAGTGTGCACTTGTTCACCACCAATAACAAAAATAAATCATTTTCTTTCTTCATAAACTTTATAATTTTGTCTTTAAGGGAGTACAAAGACACACAAATGCCTTTTTCCTTTTTTTGGGGGACTTTTTCTTGTTTTGTGCGGCAAAATACAACAAACGGAGCTCTTCTTCTTGCTGTCATGAGGTCACCATCTTGTTTTCTAGTGTGTGTGTGTGTGTGTAGAATGCACACACAAGACAGAGACCCCCTGATTGTATGATGTATGTATGTCCACATGCATGTTCATAGCTGTCTGTGTCTGTATTGAAGTATGAACACAGCCTTAGTGAGAGGTCAGGAAGGACGTGAATACTTGAAAGTTGACTTATTTCTGTCCAACACATTGCAGCACGTAGTATTAAATGTAATTGTCAACAGTAGTCAAACTGTTGACTCTTGCAGGCATTTAAAAACAGTTTAAATGTTTACATTATGATGATTATCAACATATGCTGACACTTTTAGCGACAGGGGAGAAAAGAAAGAAAGGGCATGGCATGAATATCCAGGAAAAGGCCTAGTAGAATAGACACTGGGTCAGAGAGATTTGGGCAGGACCCATGGTAGATACATAATAATTTTTTATGTATAGTATATATTTTTTAAAAAGACTGTACATAAATGGCTTTTGCCTTGTCAGTCATCATGAGAAGCTTTCTTGCATATCGCGAGATACATCTGAGTCACCAAAAGTCACTGGAAACACTTATGACTTAAAAATGATTGATTTGTTTTTTAGGGTTCACCGAATCTCTCCAACATTTCTCTACAATATTTGGTTGAGAAAAAATATATGATTGCACATTCAATGATATATCTCTGAATTCACTATTGATTTTGTTGAACCTGCAATGGTTTGTGGAAACTGAACTTTACTAAATAATGCAAGGGGCTTAAGCAGAAACTGTTCTGATTTATAAAAACTGCAAAGCCCTGCAATATTTGTATTGAAGTGTGGATTGAAAAAATCTTATGGTTGCAAATTTGAAAATTTCTGGGGGGATTGTTTCATTTTCAACACCAGCCTGGAGAGTTCCCTTGTCCTACTTAAGGCCAAGCTCAGTGCGGTTCTGAGCTGTGCCTCAGTCTGTTTCTTGAGTTTCACTGCGCTGAGAGCCAAGCCTGTTGTAAGGTTAAACTATCTGACAGCTCCAGTTTCACTGCAAACAACACACGTCCTCAGGCTGATTTTCTCATACAGTACTTAGAGGTGTGAATTTTTACATGCTCCATTTATGTTGATCACACATGATTACACTTGGTTACGTTGTGTTTCTACAGCTAAGCCCAAAGAGGAGTGGTTAGAGATTGTTCGGGAAAGTGGGAGAGATGAAAAGAAACATGTAGGTGGGTGAAGGAGTCAATGTCTAAATATATGTTTTAATAGCCTCTGCATGTTCTTTGCCTCAGTCTTCATCTGCATGTATATGAGTTCACGTGAATGTTTAGCCTGGAGAATGATGAGAGTGCCTGACATTTAAAAATCACAATTTCTGTCCACATGTGTAAGTAAATGTTGGCATTTCAGATATACTGTAGGTCCAGTCTAGATCTAAATATAAATACATGTAAATCTCAGTAAAAAAGAATCATATATGATACTTTATTTTGTATTGACCTAAGCATATTTACACAACAGTGAAATGAAATTGTGGTTCTATAATTGTTACTTAAAAGCAAAATGTAAGTTATTATGTGTTCTATATGTCATATCAATCCATCTCAGTTTTGAGGTTAAAAAAATCTAGATTCCACCCAAATTACTATACTGGGCTGAATAAGCGCAAATGGCATCATAAATGTTCAGCAGAGGAAGCTGTGATACAGCTTCATTCAAACTTTTTGGTCTTTTTTTCCCCTCTTTTACTCTCTCAGCTGTCTCATTCCAAGCTGGAGCTGCAGCTGTGTCTGTGTGATTGAGCTAACGTGATGCTATTAGTGACTGTGTTTCATATTAATACAGGGTAATATTCAAAAAGAGGGCATTCTGTTGTCCTATTTGCAGCCAATAACAGTTACAGTAACCCCTTCCAGCATCACAAGGCTATGTATTCTCTATCTTTCCCTCTGTATATCATGCTTGAGTGTGCGTATGTGTGGATTTAAAGTGATGGGAAAAGTAATAAGGTGCAGTCACAGGTCAAAACCTACTAAGGGCAGCATTACCACACACTAAAAGATTAGCACAGGCAGAAGACTCCAGTTCTAGCCCCATTTTACAAATCCTCTCATGCAAATTAGGTCATCACCATGTCAGTATTCTCTGGGGGATAGGAATGCACTTGAAAAACAGCATCAGGTGAAGGGAAAAAGGCAAAAGAAAGACTTGTTATTACGCTTAATATGAGATAAGGCAAACTGCTGGGAAAGAAAATAGAGTTGTAGAAGCTAGTTTGGACCTCACATAGTTTTGAAAAACGAATAACACAAACCCCACAATTTACACACAGACATTAAATTTAATTAAAACTAGACCCAAGGTGAAGCAGTTATGGCTTTACAAAGTGTGCCTATCAGACCCAATCAGGCCAATAAGTGCAGTTTTTTAAATGCCAGAACACAGTGCCAAATTGTATCTGGACTGTAGGGCACGGGTCTGCAACTTGGTTCGGCCATGGGCCAGTATGGGCCAGTATGGGCCAGTATGAGCCAACATGGGCCAGCATGGCCAACACAGTTTATGTGGAGTGGAGGAGTGCAGTGGAGACACATGGTTGTTTTGACGGTTGGTTTGTTTGAATATAATGTTTTGTAGCAATTTTAGAATAAAAGGAATCAATAAAAATGTTTGGTCGACTTTTGTTTTCTTGCCATTAAAACTTCGGTCCAAGTCCTGGCCTGTGTAATTGTCCAGAATGGACTTTGCCACTGCAGTATACCTACACTTAAAAGCTATGACAGATGGAGAGAGATAGGACATTATCTCTCTGAACGATTCATTAGGTCTCCCATTAAGATAGACTACAGTCAAAGCCAATGTTCTGTGATAAAATACATCATGTATCTCTCAAAATTGTGTTAATGAAATTTGGATAATGAAAACTTCATTTTAAGCATGGATGCTAGAAGTTTGAATGTGGACTAAAAAAGGGTCAAAAAGTGAAAAGGTTAATGTATCTACTGTTGGGTGATGTATGATCAAGCTGTTTATTCAGATTATTCAGCATTATCCTTTAATCATGTGCATTTGCACCAGGCATTTAATTTGTGCTTGCTGATGGCAGACTTGGAGCCTCATTTCAACTAATTTAAACTGTCTGTAAGCACTTGTTTCTACATGTAGAATCAAATTGATCAATTTATTCTCATTTGTCCAAACGTGCTTATATTTAGAACCAGTTTGTTCAGTGTTTATCATCTGCTCCCCTGTTTTTTGGTTTGTTTGTTTTCACTGTATATTTATTTTGTTATTTTTTTATTTATATGAATCTCATTTAGTGGTACCCAAACCTATTATCATTGAAGGTTGCCTTCAGTTTTTTTTTGTCACACCTGCTGCTTGTTTTTTCCACAAGTTGTGCTATATTTAGGCTACTAGGTCTTAAAGGATGTTGTTTACCATGTATGGCAAATATAAGGTGTTCCTTTATGTAAATGTTTCTGCATAAGCAGATGGTGGTAGAAAAGCTAGGATTTATCATCGTTCACTGCGTACATGTGTGCATATGTTATATATGTTTGATTAATACCAACTTCTGTGTGCATACAGGAAGGTCTTACTGTACACACAGATTTAGAACTTGCATGCTTTGAAAAATGAGACCCTGTTTCTTGGATGTCTATTTCTCAGCAAAAGATCAAAGAACCCAATCTTTACCAAAATACCAACACCTCATCCAGCAGTCACATCTCATCGAGCAACTCCGGCGCTGCGTCCGAAATTGCATACTATGCACTGCATACCCAATGTGTGTACTATCGTTCAACATACTTTTGTGTGAATAAACAGTAGTATGTATCTTTTCAGACGTGCTGAGCTGTAATTTTGAGCTGAACTTCTAATTTTCACACGATGAGCTGACGTGTGAAAATTAGAAGTTATATTTTTGAAGAAGGTCCAAACAGAAGCAGAACATTATCACCTAAAAGTTCCACGTGGGTTTAGTTCAGTCACAGTGGATGCGTGTCTCGTTGCTTATCATAGAGCAGCCTTCAACTTCATTGGAAAACTTTAACGATACCTTTACATAGACATACATTGTCAGATAGAAATTTCCTGTCTCTTTTTTTTACATGAAAATTGTTGGTACTTTTAAAGAAAACAGAATAAAAATACATATATTATGCTGCAAATATGTTTTATTTATGCTCAGCTCTTTCATTATAATATGGTTTATGTTTTGTTTATCTGTCATTTTGATTCATCTGCTAAGTTCAGGTTTCTCTTTTTAAAAGACATGCATTAGACTCTCTACTGAACTATGCACTTAAAGTAATGGGTCTCTGTGGTGGTTTTCAAATGATGGTGAGTGAGGAGCTTTTGATTGGTGGGAGGCTACTTAGCAGTATCTGGTACTGTGGAAAATGATTTTAATGTATAGATAACGTCTTATAAGCAACACAAAGCACTGAAATCAATCAATTTTGTGTAAGGTAAGAGACTGTGTGTGTGTATGTGTGTGTGTATGTGTATGTGTGTATGTGTGTGTGTGTGTGTGTGTGTGTGTGTGTGTGTGTGTGTGCGTGCGTGCGTGTGTGTGTACGTGTGTGGGAGGGCTCTGGAGAATCCATTAGCAGCAACAGTCAGACCAGCAGACTATAGCAGAGCTGGTAAACTAGTGCAAGATCCGTTCAAAACAATAGTTAAAGAAAAGAGAATGATAAAAGGATAACTATACTATACTATAATAACTAATTAAAAAATTGATAAAAAATTGAGTTGTTCAAAGTCTATCAAAGGCAAAATGCATAGAGGCTTGATATAGCAGAAAATAACTAATTTTTCAAGTCCATCCTTCCCTAGAGATAGAAATGCAAGTGGGTTTTTTTGGCCTTTAAATATAGTAATAAAGCTAACAAAAATCAATAATGCATTATAAAAGAACAGGCAAAAACTGGGTGTCTATAGAGTACATGATCTAACAGAACAACAATCTATTTCTTTAAAAGGTCAGCGAGCTATAAAGCCTGCTCAAACAGCACGACCCCCTCTCATTCTTCCTTGACACTATAGGCACTCATATTTTCCCAATATTTCAGGGAATTATCACCCAGAAGCCATGAAAAAGCATTTTAGACCTTTTCTCCGTCTAAGTAATCACTTTATTAGTGACACGAAGATGAGTTTGTACTGTTATATGGATCCAGAGGGTGTAATGAAATTTGACTGCTGCAGAATAACAATATAATAAAAAGGAGAGGGAGACCAAGAATCAATATGATACATGCTCCATCTGTTTGCCTGCATTTCTCTATGAATATAATGAAGTTATGGTATAACTTTAAATTGATTAGTAATTGCTAAATAACAATTAATTAAGAGAATATGTCTTCACGTATTCTAACTTAATAGACCTGATGTTAAATAGAACACGAAACACATTTCATAAGCATTTCAATTCTAGCATATATTAGTAATGCAGCGCATCTGAGCAAATTATTGCTATTCTAATTGAAGGTCTAAGGATAGATATAGATAGATGTTGTATGCTGTAGAGATTGTGAAGCCCCCAGAGGCAAATTTGTGATTTGTAAAAATTAACATGACTTGACAGCAGAACAGAAACCACATATAAAAATATGAGGGTGAAGGGCATGGAGGGCAATCAGCTTTTTGTTTAAGAAGGAGCAAAGCTTTGTATTGGGGCACCACTACATTTCACATGGACATTCAATCAAGGAAGGGAGGGCCGAGAGTTAGAGTAAAGTGAAGTAATGAGACAGCAAAAAAAAAAAAAAAAAAGAGATAACTTTAAAAGAAGATATAAGAAAGAAACAGAAAACATTGTACTCCCCAACCAATATGCTTCTTTTTATTTAACTTTTATTCACCTTACAAGAGTAGGGTTAGTCAATAAATAACCAGGGAACAAAACACTGACCTGACAAATGATGTTGCCCTCTTGCCAAATACCCTAAATATGAGAATCCTAATCGTATATCTAATGAGGGCATAGTAGAGCTCAAAGATGAGTGCCTGTCTGATATGTAAACAAACCAGTCATTTGCCTTTTATGAATCAATTTTGCTTCAATTAGCATCTACTTGATACTGTGAAGGAGAAAAGAAAAACATCACAGAGACCAATTTAAATGAGCTATTTTTCTGTAGCGGTTTCATCAAAGAAGGTTTTTTTTTTCCAAAAAAAGTGTGAGTGCTGGTAAGATATCAGCCCTAACAGAGTATTGACAGAAATTTAAGAGAACTTATTTGATCAGCATACAGTAAAGCAGAGGCAATGTGGTGAACAGCAGGACACCTTCAGTGGGAAATCAAACTGTTAGTTATATGAAAAAAAGTTTAATTTTGTTAAACATTGTTAAAAATGCAATAGATGACTCACTTAAGACTGTATGCCCTTTGCAAACTTCATGATTGTGGACTTGTATTTCCATTTTTAAGAACTGTAAACCCATTGGTATAAAAAAGATGGTCTTTGAAACTTGGATGACTTATAATTAGAGTGACAAGTTGGACTTAAGAGGGTCACCATGAAAAAAGGTGGTACAGTTCCTGGAACAAACGGTGTATGAATAGTGTATGACCTGGCAAGTGGAGAATGACTAGACGCTATTTCATCAATTTTGCTCACCAGTACGTAAGCATTTGGCAGTATTAGAGGGAATAGCATCCCTCTTATTGGAATAAAATGCATTACCACTCACTGTTACATGAGGATACCCTGTAAAACTAATCTCGTTCTCCTCAGAAACAGCTGTTGACAGATTGAGGGACATGTGCAGGTCTTAGCTTATTTACGTCAAACGAGGAAGTCGTCTGTTCTGCAACAGAACACTGGGACCTGACAATAATGCCCGATTAATGTAAAAAGCAAGCAAATACCAACAGGATTCCCATAAGTCTTTATATGCACATAAACATGCATTTTTCGCACGCACACACACACACGCACACACACACACACAAAGTAGCACACATCTAAAGGCACAAAGGTTATAGATACACACTTTTTTCTGCAAATTGTGGACTGCATGCTTGATTTACCAATGCATTTAGCCCGCTGCATTCATAACCCTAACATATGTAGCGACTAATACAGTTAGAACCCAGGTCTTTGCTTCCGTGTCTGCTCACTTAATGATATTAGGGTTGATTCTATAGTTTGATCCAGCTATCAATGCCAATCATGTTAGCGCTGCTCAAAGCAGCAAGCCCTTGAGGGGGATTGGCATTGGAGGGAGAGGGGAGGAGAGGAGAAGGGCTGGCAGCTTTCTAATGCAATAGAGCTGCCAGATCTGAGAGCTTTTTATTACATTAATATGTTCCTGGATAATTCTATCTCATCTCCTAATATGACTTAGCCTAAAAACCCAATTAAAGTCTCATTTATCCGATCACCTCAATCGGAGATGGTGACATGAGGGCGTTCAGACAGCCATGTGCTGGTTGCTTGCTACCGCCTACAGAGGATTCTGTTTCTTCTGCAGCCACAGAGGAAAGCATAATTGGAATGGAGAATATAGCAGACAGCATTCTCTAGCTGATATCATAGCTGCCGTTTGTACAATTGGTAAGCACATAGACAAAACAAGAGACGCATCTTGGGGCTTATTGTTATTGGATGCATGAGGAGGTGTTACACAGATCACTTCATAGACTTGAAAGGATATAATAAATTATGCAATGCAGTGCTAGGATCCAAACAATAATTGATGTAAGCTGGACATTATTAGACCATGATTAAGTCCAAATGACCTTCGGAGCAGCTCATTCCCACTTGAAGGTCATAACATTGGGATTTATGTTTGGCCAACAATGCAAAACCATGCCAGATTCAAATGCTTTGATCAATCCATGTACAACTTTATCTCATACAGATGGTGAGGGAGTTGAAGGGTAGATCCTTCACCCCTCAAAAATGCTTGCCAGTATGTCTGTCCAGTGGCGTGCAGGGAGGGCAGGCAGGATGAGACATATCTGTGGTGACATATCTATTCAACCCGGATATGTCTGTACCCTTGCATGCCTCATTTCTGGTGAAATGACAAACCGGTTCAACTAAATTGTCCCTCATGGTCAGTCCAAGGGCCCTTCTGGTAAGCCCAAGTGTTGGTGCCTGGTTGACTACAGAGCCTCAAGTGCCCTTGTGGTCAGTCCAACTGCCCCTATGGTCAGCCCAAGCTTCCCTCAAGTCCCAATCTGGTTGGCCCAGGTGCACCTCGAGTGCACTTCTGGTAAGCCAAAGTATCCCTTTTGATTGGCCAAAGTTCCATCTCTGGTTAGTTAAAGTGCCAGTGTGGTATGACTTCAGGGCAAACACTAAACCCTGTGCATGCTCAACATGCTTCTTTTTATTTTCAGACCTGCTCTTGAGAGAATTTGTATTGTGTGACCTCAGCATAGGCCTTACCAGAACTAATCAGACAGAGTAGTGACAACTGCAAATGAGCCAGCTGTAATAAAAAAAAACACTGCTTTATTGATATATTTATATGTGTTATATATATTTATATATATATTTACTGTGATATAATTAGCTTTGCTTTTCAGTATTTCTCCTACCATAGAAATTAGTGGGCAGACCACCCGGTAATAACGACCAAGTACCCACTAATCCCCATCAACAATCAGGCAACAGCGTTTGCAGTGCTATCCATCAGAGCTGTAATAATGTCTGCTGCTGTTAATGTGCCACTCATGCAAAGCGAATACTTTCTGCTGCTCGACATTAAGAGCCTTTAAGTGGTGAACCACTGGAAGACTTGTGAAGCCAGTAAAGAAAGTCTTGCCTTAGCCACAGAGTTTAGTAACAGTGCTAGCTGACCATGTGATAATAATTAGTCTAAAGAAAATATAGAAGTTATTTTCCTTTTTTTTGTCAGACAATCAGATTTTAATATTGGAAGGAAAAGAACATAGGACCACAGTCACCTTGTTAGATCACAAGCTGCAGGTGACAAGCACTTATTGTAGTTTGGGCAAACTCAAACCTAATTCATCATCAAGGTAAGTAACACGTTTTATGCTGCCATTCCTGTTGTATAAAGAAAGAAGAAAAACTCACGCCTTGCTGGCTTCACAGGCTCTGATCACAGCTGCTCATGGTACAGCACTGCGCACATATTTGACATATGAGGGGTACTTGTTATGAAAAACTAACTAAAAATGAATTACCTCCTTTGGTAGTCTTTGGCAGGTCTGTGCGTGGAAACACCTCAATGACAGAGGTCAGAGGCACTTAAACCAGGCTTATTTGAGGTAAAAGAAATGCCACTTATATGCAAAAAAACAACGTGAGACATAGAAAGGTTTCTGTATATGCAGCCTGTCAAATTAAAGCTGATGAGTTGTAGCAGAAGACCGTGTCAGTTCCTACTCATGTCAGTTCAGACATAATCATTAAAATGGAATGATAGGCACTGAAGGGTAACTAGATGTCCTGATTAAATTGAGGCAGATTTTCAACCACTTGTCACAGTCTCTGTTGTGATAATAAGACTGATTTTTTTTTTAGTTAGATTTTCAGAAAATTACATTTTAAGAGCGACCTTTGCGAAATTGGTCACAAAAGCCAAAGTAGTTGAAGACCATGAACATGGCCATGGACTCTCTCTTTCTCCCTCCGTCCATCCTTCCTCATTCAATCTCTTTCTCTGTCTCTCTCTCTCTCTCTCTCATTATCTTGCCTCTTGAGGAACAGAGTGAATAACAGAATAACCACTTGACCTTTTTTGGCAAACATAAGGCTATGTATTACCAACATCTGACAGCATATCAAAGCATTTTTCGGATCCTTTCATGGTGTAGCATTTTTAAAACAAATATTTCCAACAGGATAATTGCACCTTATCAAAAAGCATCATCTTTGGGAATATGACAGTATCTTCTAGTTTTACTAAAATGGCCAGCACTGTCTCTGAAATCAATACTACTGAGTCAGCATTGACAAAAATATTTAAGAGACATACCATGGACCTTAATGAAAAAAAAAAAAAATTACTGGAAGCATGAATAATTATAAATCATCAAATAGTAACACAAAATTTTGAAAAATAGAGAAAACACATACAAGAGCTAAAAATCTGACTGCATGACAGCAGCATGGATAGCAAATTATCAAGAATATCATGGAATTATGAAATTCAGTGGACTGGAACCAAACTTAAATTGTGTTTGTCGAGGATTGCACAGAGGCTGCTCATGCCCTGGACAAAACTATTTGTCTTTGGAAGATAAAGTGCAATGTAATTTAACATAACAGACATCCTATCTGTGTAGCTTGTGTTCAGTTTTTGTTAAAACTATGTCAGAGAGGAGCTGCTTCACCTTTGTGGTAAGTTTGAGCTGTACGTTGATGTGTTGTTACACGATTAGAAAGATGCTACTGTTATTTTGACATTAAAAAATACTTACAACTAATGCAATCCCACATACATACATGAATGAGACTGGGGCTCAGCAAAGTTACAGATAAATGGATCCAAAATATTAAGGGCTGTTTGGTGAATGTTTGACAGCGGGGAATCTCTTTGAACTTTGGTCCTTCTACAGGCAGGTGGCCTTGCTATCTCAGTAGAGGACATTCGCTGTGGGTCAGTTGCTTCAGCTGTCTCCAACTCGCTCTCAGACTGAAGTGGTGGGAATAAAGGAGTCCTCCGAGTCTCCCAAGGGCCTTAAATAGACTTACAGTTTTTACCTGGGTCTTCTGGTCAATCCCCTTCAGAGGCTATGTCTCTGAGCCAGCCTTCAATGGCTGAGAAAGCGAAGTTGTTCAAAGTGAGTGGTTTGTTGGTGCACAGTGGATTGCAGCTTGTCGTGTGGTGCATTAGGTGTTGACAGATGGGAGGGAGGGCACGGGACGCTGTGGGGAACCAATGATTTATTGCTGGGTCTGGGACATTTAACGGGGTGTAAGTGCTGAGTCTGGAGGGACCATGATGTGAGGACAATTGGAATAGAGAGGAATAAACAAGGGGGATAACAAAAAAGAATAAGGAGGTACTGCAAATTTACACTGCTCATTAAAGGAAGATTTTGATTAACTTGCATTAAAGCAAGGGGCCAAATTGCTATCATGTGGCTGGCTGTCACAAGGAAACAGTGTGCTTCCCTTAGAATAACATGGAAACCAGTGAGCTCTAGCGCCAATGATGTCAAATGAAGGGAAACAGAAATTATTGATGGGAATTTCGTTCAATGTTATTTGCATTTAAACAACACTCATGTAACCAACTACCTGACTGGAAATAACAAGGAGGAGAGGATGTGAGAGAGAAAGCATGAGAGAGAGAGGAGAGAGAGAGAAAGCAACAAGCATGAAAAAGAGAGAGAGGGAGGGCATAGAGACACGGCAGGCACCAAAGTACTGCGCACGCACAGATAACAGCAGGTCAACATTATAGCTCCGGGTATTGGTGGGTTCTCTCCTTCCACAGCACAAGTGGATGCTCATTATACATCTCTACTGGTGTGCTGCTTGTATTGGTTATACCACCAACCCTGTTGTGATTTAGGTTTGTAATAACAACCTTTTTGATATAATATATATGATATATATGATTAATATACCATTAATCATTAAATTCCAGATATCACCGTACATTTGTGTACCGGTTAGTGTTGTTAAAAGAACAAACTATTGTGTGCCCCAGGTCTTTAAACTTCACATAACAGAAATTCAGTAACTCATCATTTCATTTGTAGTCTTACACTGGGATTAATTAAAAAGAATAATTTGGTAGTGAGAAAAGCATATTTAGAATAGCTCTGGGAAAACATGTTTGTTTCAGAACAGGATTTATCATGTATACCATTTGCATTGTAATGTGAGGTCCAAGCTGGCACAAAAGATTAAGTCTGATTTATTATCAGACTTTATTATCTGGAATTTCCTTTCATATTTGTATAATGGCTGCAAACTTTCATACCAAATTGCTAAATGTCCACTGCTGCATAGAGTTTAGACCAGCAATGCAAGTAGCATGTGGTTCAGCTTGCAAATACCAATGTGTCAAAAGCAAAAAAGTAATAAACAGGATGAAAATTCAAGAGACCAATTATAACTTTTACAAAGTATTGCCAAGTGAAGAGATATACAGAGACATCCTATATATGGGAAGTGTCTGCTGCCTGATTGTGTGGTGTTACTCAACATATTCTTACTGCTGTACCTGCATCATACATCTGATGAAAAGACCCTCTTTGTCATTTAGTTACTGTGCAGTTATAATGCTGGGAAATGAAAATTGTAGGTAATCAGTACATGCTCCTGAAATAAATGCATGCACTTGAGAAAGAAATAGAGAATGAAACTAAAAAACACACCCTTTTCCTTCTTTTACTGTGTGTGTAAGCTTGTAACTCCTCAGGCCTTTGAGTAGTGAGGTGAGGTTGTCTTCGTTTTTATGGTGTGAAAAATGGACGTTGGATTGGCTGGATTTTCGGAAACATGAAAAAAGTAGAACAGACGGGTCATGTAATGAGCTGGGCAGGGTTGGTGGAGAGAAAAAAAAAAAACAGATGGAAAAGTGGCACAGTTCCCTACAGTGTTCACTCTGACACTGTTTACATCCACCATTTTGTTAGAACGGCACAGTAGCAAGAAAACTAGACAACTGATTTGATCAAGCATTACCTCTACATTCTCCATGTGCCACAGCCATGTGTGCTCTATATCTTGTGAGTGTTGTTTTGAGCTATACACTGGATACCATGTTATGCTAGTCATTTGAGGCTAATGCCATGCTAACTATAAACTCATTCTAGCCACAATTATACCATTAACTACTGTTGAGCAATGTGCATTTTAGCACAGTTACTCTAGATTTAAATGCTTGTTATGTACTTATCACTTTCACACACACACACCCAATTAGCCTTAGAAAAAAGAAGGTAAATTCAGCATCCTTGCATCTGTTACAGCTGTGCCCTTCAGCCAGCTTAGGGTGATAGACAGTGGAGCACATCAGAGGAGCTGGGGGACGGAAAAAGTATTGATCAGGTCTTGAGACCAAAAAAAAAAAAAAAAGAGAGAGAGAGGTTAGACTTGTACTTTTCTTTGTGATCAATAAGTCGTAACCAAAAAATACCAAGGCACACAGCTTTGCAAAAATTAAAAAGCCTTTAATAAATGGGCTTAGCACCTACAGTACGTGTTTCAACTCACAGTCTACTTCAGGGCCAAAAGAAGACACTTAGTGTTTTTCTGGTTACGACTTATTGATCACAAAGCAAAGTACAAGTCTAATCTCTCTCTTTTTTTCGGTCTCATGATACTGTATGTACTTGGATCCAAAGAGCACCGTTTTTTGTTTTTTTTTTAATAATTGCATTCATGAAGTAGCACTCCTCAGCCAATCTACTGGCATTTGCTCCTCTCTCTATTGATCAGGTCTGGTTTATTCTATTCTGTTCTTCACATTCAGACTTCAGTGACACTGAGATCATGGTGCACTGTAAACAGAAGAATAATCCACCAAGCAATAGCAGGCCTGTTCTGTGTTTTGTGGCGGTGCCTTGGCAACGTCAGGTTGTGTTAGACAAAATTCTTTTGTGGAGGTTTCTAGACAATAAGAAGAGACAGTGTAGACAACTGTTGGCTCTGTGTGGTTTCTCTGGCCAGACTGATGCTTCCCGTCTGACACTATACAAGATAGTCACAGATGGGAAAACAGCCCCATTCATGACATGATTTTATCTTTAAAAGATCAAATCTGCAGAATTTATGCCAAAACCCAATTAAGAAAACTTTGAGGGGTTCATCACTATTTTCTCTTCTCCAAAACTTTCGTATGTGCAACTCATCACCAAACACAAACAGTGGCAAAAGTAGGAAAGCGGCCACCGTTGTTGGATTGTCAGTTTTGTTAAGCAATAAAAAATAAAATAAAATAAAGACACCATATCCAACAGTTGGAAAGGGGCTTTTCACTGTTCCAGATTGTCCAAACAACACTTCTTTTTAAGCATATAATGGCCGTCAGCCCAGGAGCTCACTATTGATCACTGCCCACACCTTCCCTTCCCTGCACCTGTCAATGTTCAGTGTTCAGCAGCTTTGTCTGGTCTCACTATGTCTCCTTTTCATTCTCTGTCCCAATACTCTCATTCTCACACTTAAGACAATGACATGACAAGAAAGGAGAAGATATGATCTCATGAAGGCACAAGCACAAGCACATAGAGACACACACATTTTACAGTATGTGATCAGTCACCCCAATTGTTGATTGAGCATTCTACGTGGCAACTCCCAGATGAGCTGTGTGAGCAAGAAGGCCATCAGTCTCTCCCTAATGATCATCCTACCTCACAACCCCTGTTTAGTTTTATGTGCCACATCCAGCTAACAGTGAGATAAGTGTGCTCGCTATCGCACTCCCTAAATCCTTCTCCGTGCTGCTCGCAGTCCTGCCGAGTTGCCCCTTTTCACCTGCCGTGGCTTCTGGCTATGGCTATATTCTGCCCAGGCTCCCTTGACCCAAGCTGGTAATGCATTACTCCCCAGATCAATTGATAGATTGGCCCTGTCGTAGCTGCCGTAACTAAATCAGCTGCTCCTGATGATTCAGCACCAGCCAGGGAGCCGGGCCTGCTGTCACCAATCACAGATCACCAGCAGCTGAGACAGGTATGGACATTCTCCTGTCACTTGAACCTAATTTATTGCCAGCTACCACATTGATTAACCTTGTGCTGTGGTTCATGCTTCCTATAAAAATTTGGGTGTTGGTAAGGGGCAGGGGTTTGTGACTGAATGAAGGAGGAAGAAACATAAAGGCATCTGGATGTTTACATTACTACAGTAAACTTTGGACAGAAGGACTTTCACTGTACAGCCAGGAGAGACCTTGTCAAAGTAATGGCTGGTAACATTAAGATAGGGGATTATGTCTCAGAATGTTAACTGTTACGGTAAATAGTGTTTTTAATTACACCTCAGACTGAATGGGAACTATTAGGGGTGGGTGAAAACATCGATTCACATAAGAGTTGCGATTCTTATCTTCTACGATTCTGAATCAATTGACAAATGTCAAAAATTGATTTTCTAAATGTTAGTTAATAACAATATGTTGACGGAACGAAAAGGGCGGAACTCAACTGCAAGGGCAGTGCAGCACCCGGGCAGTCTACAGCGCGCACACGCTAGAGATATCTTAGTAGTTAATATTCAAAAAAAGGCAAGCGAGACAAACATATTGTGAATACTTTCTACACCACCGGCTGACCAGCGCACACTGCAGCATTAAACAACTTAAACCAAATCTGGTTTCACTTCAAAAACCTTGCGCCCGTTCAGCGTCTTGGACAACAATGGCTTTCCCCCAGGGCTAACGGTGCAGCGGGGAGGCTGCTCTCCACTGCTGGAGACATAATGTTTATAACAACACAGCTGAGCAACCTCCCTTTACTCAAAAACACCAACTTCAACACCAGTAAATTCATTCAATTCATTTCGTTAGTCTAATACAGGCAGAATACTGCAAAATGCTTTCAAATTAATTAACTAATGCAATTAAAATCAAAAAGCTGCAGACCATTTATAACTGCCACTTATGTTTTATATTACATTTCAGTGGACCAAGAACACCACTGAATGGTATATTATAGAGGTCAACTTGTTCACAATCTGCCAGTTTAGTCTGTGTCTCTATTCTTGTTAAGATTTCTTAGTAATACAAATGAACATCTGTGGATAACAAACAGATGTCTCTTAAAACAACTCTCAATCTTTGCACACTGTACTGTTACTGAGTATGGAATGTATAGTGTGCAGCATCCACCATACAGAGGCTCTACTCGGGCAGCCCGCCCAGGTAGATTTTTTTTCAACCAAGACACACGATAAGGCTAAACATTAACATGATAAACAGTGGGGCTATGGCTACATGCTGACTGCTTTTTTCTTTGATATATTTTGAAAATGGAAAATTTATTTTAATATGTAAATAGTTATTTATTTCTTAATAGTTAATTATGTTGACATATAGTTATTTATTTTGAGTAGTTATGATTAGTTTATTACTGAAACAGCCCGTCACACACCGCGCCATCACACGCTGCGCCGCCCACCACCACAAGTAAATTCTCAACCTGTGGGAAACACACTTGACATATGTAAATTGTCAGCACAAAGTTTGAATGTTATACTGTATGTGGCACTGCAGTAATGAGATGATTCACAGATCCCACGGTGCTTGAACCCTGCCAATTGACATTTTAATCTAATTTCTATATTTTTGACTTGCAGTAAAACTATATATAGCAAAATCTCAGCCAGGGTCGAGGTACTGCATACCATGAATTATATGATGTGACTGTAAGTCATCCCTGACAAACAGACTGTTTGAGGAGGTCTAAAATGTCTCAGGGGCATTATTTAAAAGAAAAAAGGAAAATGTTGCATTCTTGTTGTGCTCTGCAGTGATCAAAGGCATCACTGTCTAAAACTGTACAACTTATGCTAAAGTAAAAACATAGAGTTAAGGTCATAAACAGTAGCAATTCTTGTTTCTCAGAGAGGGGTTAGACTCAACAAAGCTTCAGTTTTTATGTATTTACAGCTATTTTAAGCATTTGCATTATTTATTAAATAATACACTTTATGAACAGGCTTAGTAATGATATCCTCCATATTCACTCTTGGAATTTGATTTACCCTCACTGGGGATGCTGAGCTGAGAAGTGGAAGCATTTTGTTCTTTGTGTCTCTGTGATTTACTCTGTGTTCCTTGCTAGGACAGCCAGGGGCTGTCAACAATCTCCCAGCTGTAGCCTCTAAAACACAACTCATGGGCCTAATGAACCAAGGCACAATTACTTTAGCAAAAAGCTGCCGTGCCTTAAGAGGGGGAAAGGGCATCTGAGTGTTCATAAACACGCACATGATTTTACTTTTTTTTTAAAGAGTAAGTAAAAGGAGATAATCTCTGTAGATTTAACACCATACTCTGAGCTACACTAAGGATGGCTGCACTGTCTTTGAAGGAAGAACTAAATCTACATTTTATATACGTCGCAAAGTTGCAACAGCCTCTGCTTTGAACAAAAATCCCTTTTATGTTTGTTTATTGATTTTCTAAGCAGATCCTACCAATCCTGCAAAAAACTCTCTCCTATTGGGCTGTCTCACTAAGTGATTATAGAAACAAATGCCCAGATAATGATAATGTTACTATAATTATAATCACAATTAAAAGGTCAGCTTTCCAAGTTACACAAAAGTAAAAAAATACCCGTAGTGGTATCTATACATATAGTTTATTTTTGTCCCTGTGAGGTTTTGGTCTTTCAATGAGACTCTTGCCGCAAGACAGTACAGCAGAGATGATTTTTTTTTGTAAAATAATAATTGTGAGAAGCAGAGACAAGACGCTGCAGTAATCAAGACCAGAAATGTCACGCCACAAGAATAGTTTCATTCTGCAGCTGGCGTCATCAACAAGGCCCGGGATCCCCACTGACACGGACTCTTATCCCGCCCATGACAACTACACATTACGTTAACGTAAAATCTCATTATTTGCACATCTGTAAACCCACCACATCTAATGACACCTTACATTAACACACATTTTGTATAATTATTATTTGCACATTTGCACATAGCGTTTACTGTTTATACTATGAACATTGAACTAAACGACTGTCCATCAAAATGTCGCATGTTTCTGCAAATGCAGGAATAAGTCTAGAACATAAAGCACACTTGCTTTTAAGATGATAAAAGAAGATCAGACATTTTATTCAAAGTTTAAGAAATCTCATGGGCTCCAGTTTAATGGCAAAATTGCAAAGGCCAGCATAAAGAACTAAGTCATATCAGGTCAATAACCGTGTATTCAAAAGCGCCTAGTACTTTTGCTCATTCAATTCAATTTTTTTTTATTTATATAGAGCAGGTCTAGACCGTACTCTCTCTTTTACAGAGACCCAACATTACCCCATGAGCAAGCACTTGCCGACAGCGGCGAGGAAAAACTCCCCTTTAACGAGAAGAAACCTCAAGCAGAACACAGCAACAGTATGCACAAAAGGGTAGGTTGAAGTAGACTTGTGTGATGATTAATCATCGTCTTGGCCAGTTTCTTACCTCTGTTACAGCTGTGCCAATCACAGAGGTGCATGATAAATATAGATCACCAAACAGAGAGGAAAAGTCCAGACTGGCTTCTCCAAGTAGGAAAATACTATTGTTGCAACATGCAAACATATGACATGACAAATATTTAGCCAGAGGCCCATTATGTGCCCTTCTAACTTGAATTTACATTTGTGGAGGTATTGAAAGTCCCTTCATGTCATGTTTTCCATGTGGTTGCCTTTAGTTTGTATTGCTAAAGTGATAAATAATGTTGCATTTCATTAAATTCAACTATGTTTACATGAAACAGTGATTACATACGGTATGTATTCGGCACTATTCTATACTGTAGTTGTTTTATATGTCTGTCAAGTAGTTGCTTTGCATTTAGTGATGGGATCATGAAATTATCAACAGAGTAAGCTGAAAAGAGACCTGGTCCTAGGATATCTATGTTCAGCACACTGAAGAGCTGATTTTCACCAAAGTACCAAGACCTCATCTTGCACTGTCTTCATCTCCACCCACCTTTGCACCTTTGGAACAGATATACTTCTGTTTTAATCAATACAGCTGTCTACACAGGCCATGTAACGGATCGGGTGTCCCTCGTGCAAAAGTGCTTGTGTGTTGGGTTTTGAGCGTTGGGCTCTGAGTATGCGGGTGGCCTTCACTAAACACTGTGCCACATTCTGTGTAGACACACAAACAGACTCGTTGCTGCTGCTTCTCTGCTAATGTGCTGCTCATGCCACGTTTCCTGTGTAGACACGGTGTAACACTCGATGTTTGATGGGAGGTGAAAGTATTAGGAGAGGAAATATTACTTGAAATAGCGGGGAGAGTTGTTTAGTTAGGCAATCCCACAAAAAGAGAGAAAAAGATAAAATACAAAAGTGGCCAGCGAATGTGTTGACCATAGACTGTAAAAAATAATGGATGTAGCCACTGTGGCGTCACCCATTGGTTTGTGGACTCAAGTTCAGCATTCTGACTGTTGCCATCTTGGATTTTTGGAGCCACAAGTGACCATATTTGGACAAGAGGGTGTAGCTGACACAAACGCTAGTTGTTAGCTGCTAGCTTGGTTAGCACGGTGCATTTATGGTCTATGGTTAACTGTATTAATGCTGATGCTAATTTTGGCTAGTGAAAAACAGGCTTAAAACAAAATGTACTTACCAGATAAACTGAACAGCCAACTCATAAGATCTTTTAGTACAACTGAACGCTGAACAAGACTTTTTTAGGTGACCAAAATGTTAAAATTAAATTTCATGAACTAGCTTGAAAGTAGCGATTGAGACCATAAACTCATTAGGTAACAGTTTACTGAGGTAATAAATCAAGTGAGAAGTAGGGTCATTTTCTCACAGACTTCCATACAAATAGACTTCTTTTTGCAACCAGTGGAGTCGCCCCCAGCTGCCCATTAGAAAGAATGCAGGTTTAAGGCAATTCCACATTGGCTTCACTTTTCAGACCCCCAGAGCTACCCACTTGGTATTGACAGAGAAAGTGTAGTCAGGATTAAGTAGAAAAGTGAATACATGAGCAGCACATGTATTTGTTTTCTCAGTGTCTGTGTGTGTGTGTGTGTGTGTGTGTGTGTGTGTGTGTGTTCAAGTAGGTACATGCACAAATCAGCATGCGTGCAGTTGCAACTAGGTAACGGGTATCAAAATTATCAAAGAGGAAACTCACATTGTTCATGTACTCGCTCAACAAGTCTTGGAGGGCCTGTCGAACAGCGTTGCACTCAGCCACAATGCGTTCTCGGCGGTCGTCACGTGTGCAAGAAGAGTCGGCCATTAGTGCGGCGCCACTGATGATGCTCTCCAAGCGCTCCTCCAGAGAGGGCCGGAAACGTGCCTCACTGAATGTCAAAGGGTCCAGGATGATCTTGTTCTGTAAGGCAAAAAGACAAAAAGAAGGTCAGGAATATATTACAGGCCGAACAGATAACCAGTGGAAGATTGAGGAACTGTATCCTATGCAAAATAAAAGCTGTAAATTCAAATGATAGTACAGGCTATGGTTAAATATGTATTATGAAGACTACACTTTGTACTTCATTTTGTTTTCATCGTGAACATGAATTAACTATAAATAGTGACGTAACAATTGATGAATTTAAGTAAATTTGTGACAGAGGACTTTGGCATTTGGCTGTAGGGAGTAATTTCTAAAAGTATATAGCACAGTAAACAGCAGCATCAACTGACCATATACAGTAAACAAAACATGCCAGACCTCTGCTAATCAGACACTGTACTTGTTAAATGGTTAAATGCTAATTAGGGAAGTACAGTGTATCAAATAAATAGGACAATGTGCCTCTTTCTGCAGTCTCTAATTATAAATGTTTCATCCTTAAGGCAGATTTACAGCATATGGAAAAATGACGTTATTTTGATACACATTTAAACAAAATAATTACACGCATGAAAAAAAAATCAAACATAGTATCAAGTAGCATTACAGTTTGCAACCATCTTAGACCTTCACTAACAAAAGAGCTTTGAAATACTGAGTGAGGAATTTCAAGCTGCATTTCTCCCCCCCAAAAGGGATAAAGTGTTTTGTAATAAATCCCTTCAAGGAGAAAATAGAAGTCAAACTCAAAAGCATCTTCTTGTCCAAAGCCCACAACTAAATAACTTTTTTCCCTTGCAACAAATTATAATTACAAATGTGAACATCTGTCTCAGAGGTGCATATACTGTAAATTCATAATAGAGTTATATTTGCTTAAAGAACATCAAATGCTTCCACAGAGTTTTAATACGCTGGCAAACAGCAGTCAAATATTTGCTACAGTTTGTTCATAAATTTATTAAGATGTATGCAAATTGAAGCTCTGAATGAGGCTGAACTGCTACAACAATCAGCGACCATGACTAAGATAGGCAAAACCAGGGTTGCATGAACAAGGTCGAACACTGGGTTGCTTGACTTGGAGATAGTTAATTGATTAAGTGATACTCCATAGAAAATATCTTTGAGTGTAAAACATTCACTTCCTGTTAATTTTGGGGCTGTCTGTTTGAGATAGTAACCAGAGGCAAGGAAAAAAAAGAAGGTGACCTTAATGTTAACTCCACAGCTTTTCTCGCTCTGCTAATTCATGTCTCTCTTCACAGGCATGTTCCCCCTTCTACATAACTTCTATTGTTAGAATTCCCACAAAACATTTCTTGAGAAATCAGAACATAGTGCACATAGATTTGACACAGACATACAGCGAGAGATTGTAATTTTTGGCTTTTCGGCTGCAGTGAGTAATACAAGTTTACAGTGTGTCATGCAAGCAAGCAACTGCTCACGTTGTTGAGATGGAAACTAACACAAAGTGTGTCAAATTTTTAAACATAAATGTGTGTGCTTGTTGTGTTCATTTTGACATAACCTTCCTGACACAGATCCTGTGTGAATATCATTAACATAGTGGTTAACACAAAGATGTGTAAACATGTGTAATACAAACACATTGTGTTAAAACGAAATATTAAAACCAACCAAACGTGTATATATGTAAAGTACTGTGCAAAAGTTTTAGGCACTTTAGATGTTTGGATTCTCATCCATTATGCACTACCATCAGGGAGGCATCTAAATGGTCCCAAATTTATTCTGCAGCTTGACAATGACCCCAAACATACAGTCAGAGTCATAAAGAATTATCTACAGCTACAATGAGAACAAGAAGAACAGATGGTATGGCCTCCACAGAGCCCTGATCTCAACACCATGGAGTCAGTCTGGGATTACATGAAGACACAGAAGCAACTGAGACAACCTGAATCCACAGAAGAACTGTGGCAATTTAGTAGATTAGATTAGATTAGTAGGATTAGAGCTCTTTTAACCCATTAAGACCGGATGCGACATTTGCGTGTACATCATTGACTGTATATAAATATGGACGATACGTCTCCACTTCCTACCCCTATGCAAAAGTGAAGCCATTTAGGTTTTTTCTCTTTACTGAGCTTTGTATGAAGTTAATTGAAAAACTATTCATGACATTATTTTTGAAAGCACCCTCACTTTACTTTTAGTGCCCATAATAGTTGCACAGTACTGTATATATACAGTATATGTATATACTCTCACTGTGCACTTGATTAGGTACACCTGTGCAATCTAATGCAATCCACTACAACAGCGCTGCCATAAATTCTACTTTTACGAGGCTTATACATTTTCAGTTTTTGTTGACTTTGTCAGAAAGGTGATAATTCTACTTTATGTTTATTATTGAGGTCGTAGTGTAGTGCATTATATTGAAAAGTGTGTCTAATATTTTGCCCCCCTCATGTATGTTAATGGAGTGGACTAAATATTATATATATTAGATAAAGTAGAATTATCACCTTTCTGACAATGTCAACAAAAACTAAAAATGTATAAGCCTCGTAAAAGTAGAATTTATGGTAGAGCTGTTGTAGTGGACCGCATGATTGCACAGGTGTTCTTAATAAAGTGCTTGGTGAGTGTAAGTATGCATGTGTGTGTGAGTGTGTGTGTGTCATTTTTTGATGTTTTATTTTAGCCTTTTTATTTTGATAGTGATAGTAGAGATATAGACAGGAAATGTGGGAAGCAAGGGGGAGGGGGGGTATCACATACAACAAAGGTCTGTGACCAGAAAACGAACTGTGCGCCTTAACCATTTGGCCACCAGGGTGCCCCAACGGGTTGTTAGATTTTTTATTTATAAACACAAAATTAGTTCAAGACAATGAATTTATTATCATGAAATATCACAGAACATTTTTCAATTTCCTACATCAAACAACCTACCACCACAGGTAGAATGTTTACAAGCCATGTAACCCTTCTTGGACGAGTCTGGGAAGGAGTAACTGACAGCAAAGCTAGCATTAGCTGACACGCAGATATACACGTACGTTGAGCAGACTAGAATAACACATCTTGTGTTGGGCGGAATTAACAAATACACACACTGTGTTGATGTTAAATATACACATAACGGTGTGTAAAACAGCTAAATTTATACAACACAATTTGATTTAAAATTGGCACGTGTTAAAGAAAGTACTACAGAGTAAATGTGTACATTTTCAACACATTACCTCTATGTTAACCCTGCATACTGTTTAAAAATACTCAGTTGGGTCAAAACACAAGTAGTGGAATATAGCATATCTATATAATAACAACAACAACAATAATAAAATGTTAGATCATATCTTTCCCACCTCACCTAGAGGCAAAATGCTTCTCTACATATGGTTCTAAATGATAGAGTATTATAGAGAGCATAGCTGGACTTATAGGTTTAATCAAATAATGTGCATACTGTGGTAATAAAGCCATTTATTTTAATGTTCCCTTATCTTGTTTTGTTCAATTTGGAGACATAGGAATACCCATGGATCAGTGAATAGAGACACCAATTTATGAAGCAGAACAACAACATGCGCCTTGCAATTTACTGCAAACAGTGTTTTATCATATCTCCCTCCCATCTATACACAGGGGAACACTCACCTAATAGCAATTCATGTTTAGTACTTCCATCCTAAGACTCGATAAAACCAGTTAAATAGAAAGCTTTTTTAGCTACACTGCCCAGCTGGACCAAAGTTGCATTTCAGTGTCATGTAAGCTGTAAACAACTAAACATTCAATGATAACTCTGAGGGGAACAGCCTTAAGATGTGGCTCTGTGGCATACATGACAAGTTACGCAAGTGTTGGGTAATAGTTTGGAGCAAGGGTGCAGTGTTCGGTCTCTCCTCAGCCAGTCTAATCTTGGAGCGGGGTGACAGACTGTCAAATGATGCTTAATAACATACAAGGTAAAAGAGGACTTCACCAAGCATAACCTACTTTTCATCTGCAGCTGGCAGGAAAGTGCATGTAGTAAATACAAAATTCTGCAGTAAAAATTAGATGGGGAAGGAGTAGAGAGTTTGGGGCGAAAAAAATAAATGAAGGAGGTGGAAATAGAAGGGAAGAGAAATGCAGAAGATACAGAGTTGATAGTGGCTCAACATAAAAGACAATCTGACTCACTCGTTACCTTTTTTTCTGTCCTGCTCTTCGCCAGGAGATGGCTCACACTGAGCAACAGCGAGATCCCCAATAGTAAATGATCTTGAAAAAATCATGACCTTCAATTATGCAGTTTTGAAAAATGTTCTTGCAAATTTACTCAAAAATAGAATAGAATAGAACACAAGCCTAAAACAACAATTCATGTGTAATTTATAGCTTTAATGTAAGTTGTTTCATGCAGGTTTTGAATAGTTATGAATTCTGAGAGCGTAGTCTCTGTGTATTGACATTGACACCAAATACAGAAAAGCTGCAGAACACAATGGAAATTAGTTACAAAACAACAGTGTTCTCTGTTTTTGGAGCACATTTCTGTATTTGGTTGCGTTTTCCGTATTTGCAGCGTTTTCTTTTCTAAACGCTGTGCATGTGTTGTCAAACTGATGAAAATGTATTCTTCATTTGCTTGTGTTTGGTCTATTTGCACATGTTTTATTTATTTTTATTTATTCTGCAACAATAAGTTCTAATTGTAAGATTTGGATGTCATAATCACAAAAACATTTTGGGGGAAAAGCAAAACATTTCCATAGGACAAAAATATGTTTGTATTATTTGAAAATGTACAGAAATGCTGTGAGAAAAATCTACCACTGGGATGTCCCTGTTAAGTTGATCCACTTGAAAAAGAATCCCTTGTTGCTTGTTTCATACTTGTTGTGCAATGGCTATCCTTATGTTGACATCTACATCAGAAATTAGAGCTTTAAGATGGAAAAAGGGAACAGAACAAAGCCTGATACACTGAGGATCTCAACATGGAAAGATGCAAAGAAAAGAACATGAAGGGAAACTGAGAACATTCCCTGAGGACTCTACTCGATTGTTATTCAAGCAGGATGTCAGGTTGCAATTATCACTGGGAGTTGGGAATAGGCAGAGTAGAAAGAGTAGCAAATGCTTGGTTGACAAAGGCTGGGAGGTTTTTAAGGTAATTGGCATTGGTTGAAGTCATCCTCCAAGAAGCTCACAAACGTGACCGATAGTATCAGTTCTCTCAATGAGTTTCAGACTTTTTTTGTCTTGGAACCTAATTATCTAGTACTTTGTTGTTAAATAACACATTTTTCTATTGCAAATTTGAAGTCTATACAATTTCAGTCAGCATTATAAGCCTAATATGTCCAGATGCAACCTTGTCTTTCATTACAGCTCCTCATCATGACATTTTCCTCAGCAGATTATTCATTCATAAATGCTCTTCACATACAGTATATTCCATATTGTAAAACTACAACCCTATTTCACTGATCTCCATCAGAATTGTTTTTTTTTCTCACTTCTCACCCCTCTTCAGGATGTTCACAGAGCAAACTCAGCTTCTATTCAGCCTCTCTAGTAATAGGGATTCAGTGTCTTGCTCGAGAATAATTCAGCGGAGAAAATTTGCTGACACTGAACTCTGAAGCCTTTCAATACAGCATGTCAGAATATTAAAGCATTTCAAAATTCCTTGAAGTAAAGAGTAAATTCATCTGAGCATGATGTTCAGTTGGATTTACTCTTTGCTGTTTCTTAATGCTGATATGTACTCTAAAACAATTACACTGTTAAAAAAATATGCAATTTGTTGGGTAATGTTAGGTCACGTTCTAATTTACAGTATGGCTATGTTTCTCTTCAAGGTTTTTCAGATATCCAAATGGTCTGGAAAAAATGCTTGAGTTTTATGATAGGATGTTTGTGCCAAACAGTTAGGCAAAGCGTACCTGCAGGCTGAGGAAAGAGTTAAGTTTTTGTTTTTTCCTCTTTTCTTTCTTTTCCTAGGCCAGGCTTTAAGTCTGTAATACTGTGTGAATGTACCGTTTGGTTTCGACAGTGAATCAGGACCAGAGGCAAGATTATGTTTGCCCCACAAAGGGTGAGGTTATTAGTTTGACCCCACTTTGGGGCATCAACCAGTGAGACAGGGCAAATGTCACATCAGCCTATGTCACATGTGCCTTCAAGGACTTTCCGATATTTGATGACAAGTATATTGTCTAAGAGGGAAGTTGAGCAAAGTCTTGAACATACCACTTTATTGCCTCTGGTGGCCCTATTCCAGGGTTCAAGGGCTGTTTGGTTGTGACTATTACTCTGTTTGACAAAGCTCTGCCCGCACTGGCCCAGGAGCGGAATTAGTCATAACCCACTCTCTGATTGATTAACCTAATGAAGAGCGCCTTACTCGGGGTTAGGGTTCGGCCCTCAATTGCCACAGAATGGAAGGCAACTACACAGCTTTGAAAAGGCCAATGTGCATGGGAGCAGAAAATAACATAAGGTTAGGACACAAACTATTTATCTATCAATTTTTTAAAAAAGTGGACGTGGATTAATTTACACCTGTGATCATATGCCTAACAATATGAAAATAATAAAACTGAAGTTGTAGTTGAAGTACACAACTTGTTTTTTTGACTCTCAACAATGTACCATAATGTCTAAAGGTAAAAAGTAATTTATATACATGAACCCTGATATATGGCTGCAGTGTTCCCCCTATATTCACTCTGCAGCGGCGCACCCTGAATATATGAATGAATTATGAGCTCCGCTGCTAAAATTTCACACGATCATTAATATCAATGGGCTACTAATGATTTTCACTCGAACACTGGGCCAGCATGATAACACCTTACGTTATCGTGGAATTGTTGCGAGTCACCGACTAGTGCATCAAATCCCTGAATCCTCCCTCTCCTCATTCTTTAAAAGGACATCTACTGTACGTGAAAGGCACTGTCATAAGAGTAGCATAGCTCCTTTAGGGCAGTGTGTAATGTGTGTGCGTAGCGAGTGTGTGGTTGAGCGAGTAGAGCGAGTGGCAGGAAAGTGACGGTGAATGCGAGCGGAGCAGAGGAAAAGGTTAGCACTAAGTTGTCGATCTGGCAGTAAATGTACAGTAAAGGCTACAGTGTGTCAGTTAATAAATGCTGCAGCTTCTCAAGACCAAGAAAAAACTTGTCTGTTGTTTCCCCAACTGCGGGAAAAGTGAAGAGGGTTAGCCCTGAAGTTAGCCACAATAGGTTAGCCTAACCTGACCAGGACTGACCTTTAAAGGTGGAGCAGCTATTCTCATTTTAGTGCCCCCCCCCCCCACCCGTTACTCCAAAGGCAGGCAACCTTGGGGGAAATACTGGGCTGTGTCGTAATATTTTCATCCATCCATCCATTCATTCATTCACCTGGTAGATCTCCTGGAGTAAGCTGAATATTTCAAGGGTAAGCTTTTACCATGTCTTTATATTGTAAAGTAAGCTAAACAGGGTAGTGCTGAATCTTTTATACACACAAACAGTAGCCCACCTGAGCACCCAATACATTTGTTCTTTACAGGGCACCACCTACAAAACTGTGCTGAATGTTTAATATACTGTAATACTAAAGAAAAATGAATAGCACATGGATGATGAAAAGTGCTTTCAATAAGCCTCATGGGTCAAGAGACACAATGAGAGAAAAACACAACTGAAAATCTGTGGTTAAGCACTTAAACACAGCAACAGGCACCGGAACAGAAAATTTGAGCTAAAATTGTACAGCTGTATCACTGAGAGGATTCAAATTGTTTTATTTGTGGTAATAATTTTAATCAAACTTAAAGTAGTTTCTTGACTGAAAATTCAAATCAGTATATTTTTCTCAGTAACAGCTGGACGTGATCCACTATATACAGCCGATTTGGGAGCACAACAATCTCTAATATATTTATTGAAGAAAAGACAACTGGTATTTTCCTGAATAACAACAGTATTTTTCTAAATGTGAAAAATAAATGTTTGGTTAATTACAAAATGGGTAATCAAATCAAATACAAATCAAATACAGCCTAAAAATTATTTGAATAATGCAACCATGTGTAATTATGTTCAATCAGAAAGAAGGCCATCATAACTAGATAGCAACCAAACATTGTGAAGAAAAAAAAATATTGTGGAGCCAACTGAACAATCAATTAACTACCAACAGTGTCTTCATGGAGTCCACTGTATTGTTGGTTTAAAAAAAATAAAAAATAAATAAAAAATAAAAACTCATCATAGAACCCTTTAAGATGGAAGCTTCAGAATTCTCAATGGACTCAAACCATCTTAGCAATCACTCTGGAGAGGATTATGTTTTTACTGTAAGTGCATCATCATGTTGATGGTAGAATTAAGTAGTTTCGGAGAGATATATAGCTGCATGAAAAATTATTTAGAAAAATGAAACGTATTCAACCACAAAAAATCTCAGTAAAAGCAGACCAGGTTGTTAAATTATAAACTCAGATTACAAATTTGTTTTCATTGGTATACTGTACAGCAGCTTGACCTCAATAAAAAAAAAAACTGTATAGAGCTTTACTTTTCAAAACTATATTCATGTCTGTAATTGTCTGCCCTTGGCCCTTGGAGGACTATATGAATTATTAAGTTGACTGGATTGTCCTTTTTGTTGCAGCTACATGTTATACTGTAAAAAATACTTTGCTATGGAATGCAGTAAAGTGTCCCCTGAATGGTAAATATACCACACATATCACATCAAAAATCAAAAAGTAAAGCATTCTTAAATAATTAATAAGGCAAAAAACGGGGGCAATTAGAGCAGAGAAAGGAAAAGACACATGAATTAGTAAAACAGTGTAACCAGCAGGAAATGAAGCTAAAAACGCAGTATTCCAAAAATAGTGAGTCCATGCCCCTGTTGAGCTCACTGCGTCCAGTATGAATACATCTTCACCATGCATACAAAAAACGAATATCCCCCATAAAACACATGCTTGTTGAAGCTTAGCTGAAAAATAAACAGGAGTGGGATTACTGTACAAATGTCAGTTAGAACCGCACTTTGAAAAAAGACAAAAGCCCTCCCAACTGCCAACAGGGACATATTTTGTCAACAATCTGAAGCTATCTGATGATAGATGATCCGATATCTATAGTGATGTCCTCAGTGAGCTTGAGTATATGAACAGTATATGAATATTTTGAGCAACGAATGACGTGAAGGATGGGGGACAAATATAGAAAGACAAGACAGGCGAAAACACAAAATAGTTTTCCATTGTAAATGTACCACTTTTGTACACAAATTTAGAAGTGAGACAATTCACAATGGTCAGGACATCTTGATTAATGATTGAAAGTGTACCCCGCTGGTTTAATTATGTAAAGCCTGAATGTGGCCTGCCTCATCTAGGCTATACCGAAGGGGAGATATCAAAGATCTGCATATAATCAACTTGATTAGGGAAAATAAATAACTTTCAGTATAATCAACATTTTTAAATAACATTAAAAAATTTAGTTCTCGGTGGGCAATGCTCCCTTAAAATGTGCCGGAAACTCATATTCAGATGCATGTCGTGTGAATGTTTATATCATTCGAGCTGTCAACACCCCTTCTTTGGTAACACTATCCCTGTCTCATTGCAAGCCTAACTCATTCCCTTGGGTTTGCACTACTTGACATCTCATCGCTTTTCCCCGTTTCTTGTCTTGCCTCGATACATTTGCTCAAAAAATGACACAGTCATAGCAGACAAAATGATGTCCCAATTCACAGCAGTTTCAATGGGGGAGCAGGGATTTTTCTGTTTCCTCTTCCCGGCTCAGACATATCTGCCGTGGCAGGTCTTGAAACAGAACTGAAGGCTGATTTATGGTCGGTCGCGTTTGATAAGCATCGCTCGGCAGAAAAAAAGTTTTGCTTGACACTTTCATGTCACGCACCTGGAGAATTTTGTTATGTCGCGGACACCGTCCTATTTTGTCGCGCAATATGATTGGGTAGTGTTACTAACATTGCCATGGAGACTGTAGTTTTCACTGAACTTCTTTATTGATATTTTGGTCTGTAACTTTGGATAACTTGTAACGTCCTTGTTTAATTAGTGTTGGTTGGGATGATATAATGTAACTAAACGAGGCGACTGGAGGATAGCGTCTGGTTACCATGGAGACAACTGAAACCTTTCGCTGAAGCATAAATTGAAATTTGTCGCAAGACTCCTTAATTTCGGTTGAGTGACACTTATCAAGAGGGTCAAGCGACCTACCATATATCAGCCTTAAGAAAGTTTTTGTCTCATTGTCTGCATCTAGGCTTTGTTACTATGACAACCTCTGAAACAGTGCATCATAAAACAGAAAGATAAAGGCTGTTTTTTATTTTCTTTTGGTTTTTTCTCTTCCTATTTTTGTTCTTTTTTTTCAGGTACACTTAAGTACCAGCTGAAGGTCACCTGTCCTGTAACAAATGAATGGCCTTGCTATATGATAAGTAACACATTGGGCCTGAAAAGGCAATCATCAAAACTATGTACTCGAAACCAATGTGATCCTCAGCAGTGATACTCATGATACTGAAGGTTTGATTTAGCTTGTATTAAAAACTGTGTAGGTTAAATTATGAGTGTGTGCCCAAATGTTTATTAATGTAGCAGATGCACATGGACAGAGTCATAAATCATACAGTACAGTAGCATAATAAGGCCAACAAGGCTCCTCGCCTGCCCAGGTAATGGTAGTTGGAGCAGTGCCCAGTCTCTCTGGCAGTAGACTGTGAATGTGGACCTACAGAAAAGTGCAGCGGAGCATTAGGCGGGGGTGGTTTTGGGTGGGAAACAGGGCTTTGGCTCATGGCAGGATACACTAGAATTTCCAATATTTCACCGTATCGGGTGATGGCTTGGGAATATTGGAGTTTCAACTTTGACCTCCAAAAATATACACATTTAGTCAAAAATGTCAGTGCTGATATATGGATTTGTTTTTTCTGTGTGGTCCTTGGTTTCATGTCTTACATATTTAATCCGAAAAAGACATTTCTGTTTTATTAAATTAAGCACTACATTTTCAGTGTTCCTGTTTTTTTTAAACATTTCCCTCTACTCTGAAATGACAAACTGCTCTTAAGGCGTTTTTTTCTTTCCCCAGAGTTACCCTGGAGTTAAAGCCATTAACACATTAAGACCGGATGCAACATTTGCGTGTATATGAGCAAACTGCATGTCAGATGAAGCTTTTAGTGCAAGTTCAAGCAGCCAGACAATTATCATTCAAATTTTCTAATCACATTGGCTCTCTGCCTCTCAGTTATTATCCACTGAACTCACTGGTTTATGTTCATGAGGCTGTCTGTCAACCAGTGATCATCCTTGCTGAAGGGTATTTAACTACCTTACCTGTTGTATGTCTTTGCTGTTATTTCAATATATGCTGCTTCGCCTCTCCACCACCACCAGTGTCAAGGGCCTATTCATGGCTCCCCGGGGAGATCTCTGAAATGACTGAACTTTAAAAGGCTTTACCTCCATTTGAACTGATTTAATCAGTGAGTCATTGCCAGAGATCTTTTAAACTTGAAATGATTCTCTACATTTTACTCAATTGTGTTTCTCGTGGATTTTATGGATTGTTTTTTTTATAACTTCTTAAGATTGTATAATGAGAAATTAATGTGTTTTTATCATTTTTTAACAGACTGAATTCATTGTTTGAAAAAATGGCCCATGATCAAAATCTTTTTTTTCCAAATTACACAGCTTCATACCATAAATGTCAAAAACATCATGTTGAAGAAAATCATTTAATAGAAAAGTAAAAGCCCTGAAATACTAATATTACTGCTGATACTATCAAACTAATTACTGAACTGCATTAGGATGTCCAGACATCTAGTCTAACAATCCTGTTGACAGTCAAACTGCAGGTAAATAATCACAGGCTCGTTAAATAATATGTCTGTGTGGTGCCAATCACTAGCTTTGTAATGATCCTGCAGATGGTTATTTGACAGCAGTAACCAGTTGTTTAAAAGAGGACACATACTGGGGTCATCAGCAAAGGCACATCTGCCATCTTCCACACTAATCTCATTTGATGTGTTCAGGAGATAGGTGGAATCAATGTTTCTGGAAGTCAGTCTGTTCCGCTGTACCTGGGAGTCCAGTAAATAAGGAGATAATGACGTCTTGGCAAGTTACAGAAAACAAAAACAGATTTCTGCAAAATCATCACAAAAACAGGAGCAACTAGCCAAACTGATGTTTGTCAATGTGAGAAACACAGTTTGATAAATGAGGGTTACTGTGTTAATTAGAAATGCCATAAACCCAAAGTACCCCTCTTCAATAATACACATACAACATAATATGTAAAGAAGTACTATCGATTTGCTGATCGTTTACTAACAGTTGAAATTTACTGTATTTTAAACCCGTAAAGGGTAGCAATTGAATATTGTAATACTGTACGTTATTTTAATTACACTTTAGTAAAACAAAAAGCCACATGGGCATTTACTTGAACCTCTATGAACAACTATTTTGTTACAGCTTATACTGTGAAGATATTATTTCTAAGTCCAGAGTATCACTTTCTGACAGTATTATTTAGTTATAATTGTTTTTTGTTTTTTTTGTTTGTTTTGCTGCTGGCCTGTTTTATCAAAAACCTCCTTCACTAAGCCGGAAATTTTTAAAACATTTCTATGGTTACCAAAGCAGGTAATCACTGGAAGCCTGATGTAAGGGAAAATATATAACTATACCTTTAGAAAACAGCTATTCACTGAGACATTGGTACCAATCTCCAGGTTTTATGTCCCTATGAGGGACTCATTGCTGTAAGTGGTAGTGATTATCTCTGCCTTCCGACAACAAACAAAACTAAAAGCAATGAAGCACAAAGACACCTACACATCAATCAGTCGTCTGAGATTCTTGGAGGCTGCAACAGTGCTCGAGGAGAAGAGACGATTAACTGACCTGTAGCCCAGGTTTAGTGAGTCTGTGTTACCCATAAGATCTTGTTACAGACAGAAATCTCCCCTCGCTCTCAGAATCAGTCTCTAAATACCTGTGACAGTGGCCTTCACAGTTTAGCCGAGGCCAAAATGTCAGTAAGTGAAAGTACTGATAGTCCCATACCGGCCTGCTACCTACTGCGTTCACAAGAAGAGCAGTGGGGAAAAAGAAAAAAAAAAAAAAAAAATGTAATATTGCATTTTCTGTTATCTCATCATTAGGTGTGACAGACCTCTTCTTCTCCACTGGCTCACATTCGCCTGCAGAAGAACACCTGAGTACTCATTTTCTATACTCTTCACATATTAACAATGCATATAAAGTGTTCCTTAGTATTTCTTTCATATGGGAAGATATTCATATTACACACACACAGTCGTTCAGTTACTTGCATGACATTACCCCCTCAGCCAGAGGGCTCCTCTGTGCTGGTATTAACTCCAGGCTTTATCTGTCTACACCATCATGAGTGGAGAATTAGAGGGGATTGCATGATCTTGGAGTGCGGGGGTAGTGGGTGGTAGAATGTCCCCTGCCTCCAGCGGAGCACAACACACGAGACAGGCAGATGTTGAGTTCTTGCACTCTGGTGATGCATATATATAGGCAACCATAGAAAAATAGGAGTGCAGGGGTAGTGGATGACATGGCAGTTTATCCCTGGCTGTGGCCCTGAGACCCTGTGGAGCTGTTGTGACTGCTAAAAGTAATAGCTAAGCTATTGGAACATGTCAGGAAAACTCAAGGAGATCCCATTTTTCAAGGACTACAAAATAGCTGCCACCCCACTTTCACAGTAATAGCAACATCCCACATCACCTATAAGGTAACAAAAGAGAGAAATATGCCTCATGGCTCACCTGCTAATACCCATTCATTAACAACTGTTTACTGCAAGGACAACAAAAAACTAAAGGTAATTAGAAATTACAGAGATATAAAGATGCAATTAACTTTTAAATGTATGTTTCTTTGACCTTCCCTTTGCTCTATAGGGGCTGAGGAGAAATGGGTGGAGGGAAAAGAGGACTTTATTAATTACTCAGCAGGAGCAGGAGTATAGACCCCCTCATACACTCTGTGTTAGTGTGTCAGACTGATGCCCCTGTGTCCTAATGAAGATTAAGACCACTCATAACACTGCAAGGTGTCTGTACTTTCACAGTGACCAGGGGAAATTATGTCGCGCACAGCAGACACACTCTGTCTACATATCCAGAGGTGTTGCCATGACACCGTATATCTCCTGGTGTGCTATCAGGCATGCAGACAAACGGTAACAACAGCATTTACATTCAGTGTAGCTGCCGCAGCACAACTGTGTGCATGTATAACTGATGGACAGTTATGGGATAAGGTATCAAAGATTGATTTATTTCTGTCTATGTCTGACTCTCTGCGGACCTGTGGGTGTAATGCTCATTAGATTACTAGCAACAGAGGTTTCTAGAGGTCAGGAGCTAAAGAAGCTATAATATAAATGTTCACTAAGATTTAAAGATAACTGAATCTAAACGAGTTGCACCACACAAACTACTTCTTACTTAGCATGCACAGGGTACTAGAGTACTAAAACTTTTCCCAGTGTGCTGCTTCACCTGTGGGCTGTCAGTGAGTATAACAACACGAGTAAGAAAAAGATAAAATAATATCCAACGCTGTTTGATTTTTCATCATACAGGTATATGTAACATTTGTCTGTCGCGGGGCCTTTTTTTATTACATCCTGCTAGTGGTCGATAGGCAAAGTACAATAATAAAATATAGCCGCAAGCGGCAATTTGCAGGTTCGAACCTTTTTGCGCTCAACAGAAGGAAACAGCTCAATTGGCAAAATTAAAGCTGCAGCAAAGCAGCAACGAGCGCGTTTTAGGCTTCACAAAGGTGAGCAAAATCACTTCAACTAGTTTAATTCTGTTTAAAGAAGGAGTGAGACCAATCACACACTTGTTTCATCATCACAAAGCCTGCAGCATTTCAATAATTGCGCATGCATCATAGAACACTCTATGTATGAATCATATTTTTTTAAATGTATTATTTATGGACCTGAAGAAGACCCATAGTAGTCGAGACGTTGTCATGCCCATGTGGAATTAAAGAAGATTTGGGAACAACTGTAGTACTCTTTTGTTCTTGTATTTTTTGTTACCCAGCACCTGCAAAAATGTATGGATATCCCTGTGCCCACTAATATTCACATTTATTTATGGAACATAAATCCAAATTTTTCATCTACACTTCCACACATCTACACTGCCCAACAATTCAAATACGTGCCTCTGACTGTCAGGGGAATAACACACAGAATACTTATGATGCTCATCCTTACAAACACATCGGGAGGCCCTGTCCAGTTTCCTTTGCCATGATATAAATATACATAACCCTCATAATTGAAAACAGTGCAGGCGTACGGGGACTTGTCTGCATTTGAATATGAATACAGTTCTCATTTCATTTTCTGCTTTCTCAAATTCCGTCTAGCAAACCCCAGACCCCAGTCACCACCACTCCTTTCACAGAAATCATTCTGCTAGACATTGCCTCTGTCCCACCCAATGACCCAGCCCCTTGTCACTCTGTCCCTTTTTTCCCCCCAAATCAGCTGTGCCCCAAATCAACACATACAATAGCAATGCAATGGCTTCTGGGACTTCATAAAAGCAGTCTCTCTATAAATAAAATCTTGAGGACATGATTATACTGCATATGCAGAGGAAAAGAAAAGAAAATTCAGTTTTTTCCAACCTGGTTTTTATCATCATGGTTTATCATCAAGCTGTAGGTCAGTTTAACTGTGTAGATGAGAGATAGTGAGTACAAATGCTCTGTCCAGTCCAATTTTAACCTAACTATTAAAAACAGATAATTGGATGTTTAAGCAGAAGTGGACCTCCCATGCTATCACCCAAATAATCCATTACAACTGTCTTTCATGCTGCAGAGCCTCTCTTAGGGTTAACCTCCAGCCTGACCTGAATGTCTGACTTTGGTGTGTTTACAGTGGGATGTGGGACATGACCTGGGCAGTGCAACTGAGAGGTTGCTCACAATGACAGTCCACAAAGGAACAACAGGATCTTTTTTGTTATTGTTGAAAGAATTAGTTTAAGGCTTGTATTTCTTGGGGCCTTTTGACCCAAAACTTTTCCAGTAGATCGTCACTAAAATGACAGTGACAGTAGGTAAAATGTTATGCTAACCTGTATCTTTATTATACAAAACTATCACATTAAGATCTCCATACTGTATAGGGTATGTTCCTTTCGCCTGCATTTTGCTATTGGTGTATGTGTTCTCTCCTAACGAATGCTTTCTGTTGCTATGCTCCTTTATACTGTAATGTGGAATTAACCATGTAAATTTTGTGGCTCCCTATGACAAATTCCATTTCATTAGATTAGAGGATGAAAATTAGTCTTCTAACTAACTTTCAAATGTTAACTTTAGAAGAGCTGTCGGATTCATTTACAAATTAAATTACTTTAGACAGAACAGTGAAGAATAAATGTTAAAACAGCACACAGTGAGACAGCCGCACAACATGACACATGGTCATGTCATTTGTACAACCAGATTAAACTACCAGGACTGCCCACTGAACTAGTGTTTAATAGAATTAAGGGTTGATGCAACGGCATCGCAAAAAAACAGGTCTGGCAGTAAATTTGAGAACAATATTCTCTACATCACCCACATTCTCATTTGCAAAGCATGGAAAGCTTTAGGCAAGTAAATTCACACATGCAGATTGCATTTAACTCAATTATTTGTTTGATGTTCAATCGTGTGTTTGGGTTTCACATGATTTCATGATTTCACATGATGAAGACGGGATGTATCAGCCGAGCATGCCCCAAGTGAATTTGCAACTGGGTATTTACCTCTGTGTGGAAAGGCAATGGGGATGGAGAAATGACAGCCAGTGGTCTTGGCTAAGAAGGGTGGATCACTCATAAAAGTTTCTCATTTAACTGGTGCAGCTTTTGCAACATAGTGTACATAAGATGCTCACAACCTTGAGCCATGACTTATTTGCTATTGGATGTCATTGAGGCTGAAAGTGAGAGAACAACTGCACACAATAGCGATGTACACACTGCGGATGCTTTAGTAGGAACCATTACAAGATTTAAAAGACCGGAAAAGGGATAAAGGCAAAAGATGTGGAACTAACAAGATGAAGACATAATGCCGGGAAAGCAAGAATATGAAAGAGAGCAGTCAATTCCACTGCTGCAGAAGAGGTCTTGACAATGAAAGCTATGCTTATGAGAGGAGAGGCATCATCTGGTAAGTTATCATTTAAGGAGTATTTTCTTTTTAACATGAGAGTTGAAAAGAATATACCTCATATTCATTGTGTTAAACACTGAGATTATCAAAACATGAGTTTAATGAGAACTTAAATTTGACATCTTGGTAATGGGAACATTCCTTTCTTCTTAGAGGTTAGGACGTTTTTGTCTGATGAAGCAGACTGCTTTAAACATTGCATTAAAAAGGGTCATACATTCATATAACTAAGAGCAGCTTTCAGTGTCAAAAACTCACTGCCATTTGTTCTTAATAATTGGAAAACAAAATTTGTTCTGTGTAAGAAAAAATAGAAGAGAATTAACTGGCGTTGGTTAGGATTTGGGAGAGCTGGGCTCTGGATCATTGCTGGATGTGGTTGTACTTATTGCCACAGAACACTCCATTATCTCAAAATGACAGCTAAATTGGCCTGTCAACAAAGCAACACTCATCTAAGCAACTTCACTGGTGGTTTAGTGCTTCCTTCAAACATAGATCAGGAACATGAGGCATCGCTTCCATTCTGGAAGCCACAGGGGGAAATCAGAGAGTTTCTGAGTGCTGCACTATTCAAACATACGTGCTTGGCTATTGGCTGGTTGGCCTCTGCAATCTAAATCTTAGCCAGGTGGCTTAAGTATTTTTATGACCTAAAGTTGAGGTGAAAAACAAAATATTAACCCACTGCACTGCATCAAGGAAACAAAGTCCTGCTGACAATTGATGGTATATTACTTCAAAGCCAGTACTTCCTCTGTCTACTTCAACTTAAGCGTCGCTTGTCGCTCCAGTGATTTTTACTGGCTTTTGGTGTTAAGCAGCCACTCTGTCTGCCTTTCTATCCATCTATTCATCCATCTGTTTATGAAGAATTATCAATTATCCTTTAGTTTATCCTTTAGTTTAAACAATTATCCTTTAGTTTCACATAACACACCGCATAATGTATTAGTTTTGTCCTGATCTGACAACGACAATCATAATTATTCACAATGTAAGCAGGTGACTTAAGTCAGCCGACTAAACCCAATCAAAGAATTGAAGTGTTACTGCCTTAACATCCTGTGGATGAAATGTATTTAATGTGTGTCTGGTAAATCCCTATGGCCATGCCACTATCTCCATTCCAGGCTGCGGAGGATTCATCCCCTGAGAGACTGTACACCCCCCTCTACTCCTCACATTTACCAGTCTATAAAAAAACACTGTCTTCTGTAAATTAATGCTTACAGGATACTTACCACTAAACGTCATCAAAAAGGGGTGCTACATGTGTGCTATAACATTTCACAGTTAAATGCTGGATGCATTACATATAGATGTGTCAAATTACAGAAAATTTGGCAGCTATAATCTAGAGGATTTTGATAGTCTATTTACTTTGTTTGAGGTCCTCTTAAATGTTTATACCAGAGAATGTCTGTAGAATTTTGCCTCGAGAAAAGAAGCTACTTTGCATTTCTATACAGTCAGACTTTGAGGCAGGGAGCTTAGCTTAGCAACATGGAGAGTGAAAATCAGACAAGCAGCTCATTTATAATCTTTTGGTTGGGTTTTGTCTCAAATCCACCAGGAGTTCCCTGCCAGATATATCCCTTTGCAGAAAAGATAGCCGCCATAACAGGACTGCTTGTGTGTATGTGTGCGCATGCCCATATTATTGTTCAGAGCACTGCTAGAATATATGTGGGAGAGAATAGTGCATTGCAGAAAGTCATCAAAACCTTGCAAAGTACTGTGGCGTTTTGTGACTAGCAAGGACAGTCAGATTGGCCCAGAGCAGAGGTACTGTCGTGTCTTCTGCTAGCCTGCCTTCTCTGTTTGTACATTTACCTGTAAAACATATGACAAATCTGGCCAGAGGATGGTTCATTCAAAACCTTAGCCCCTGCTCCTATGGGCGAAAATTGGACAATTCATACTGCTTGGTGTTTGTGTGTGTGTGTGTGTCTATGTGCTTGCATACAATACATGTACTGTACGTGCAAGACCCAGCATGCCCCCGCATCCATGAGATTGAATGGAGCTGAGTGGGCAAGCTGGAATGTGAGGCTCTTACAGAGAAGACCTTGACTTGGAGGCAAGATACCTTTAAAAAAAAAAAGTAATTTGCTGCACCCACTCAGAAATCAACTCCCAAGAGTTTTATGCTGAGAGAGGTCTGAAGATGCAGTGAGGTAATTCACTTGCTGTTGCCATTTAATTTAGGGTGGCTGTCCATATATGGAGAGAGCGGTTAGAATATACTCTTACCACTTCATTAATCATTTCTTGCCTTCTAACTGGGGACATGAGCCAAAACACACAGTCTGAATTTTGCTTATAACAACATGCAATACTAACAGAGATAAATTAAAGCCGACCTGGAAAATCAGGATGTACTGTTAAGATAAACCATCTGATGCATTGTGATAAATGTCCTAAGTACTTTCACTACATTGAGACATGTGAATTCAAATTGCCAAAGCGCCTTGGCAGAACATCTGTCAGTCTAATTTAACAAGACCAAATCTATAACTGGAGATAAACAAGAAGAGCTGGGTGATTCCTGAAAGCTGCAAATTGAGCTTCATGGAAGGAGCAGGCAGAGGATAATCACAATGAACCTAGGGGCTATAAGCTCCAACTGTAACTACTATGGATCTCCGAATCCTGTTTACCAATGACCTCGATCTCTTTCTGCTTCCTCCACAGCTCGCCCATGCCTTATTGCCATCAGGACAAGACAGGCAGTGGCTAATTACTGTACAGCAACAAACAAACCAATACTTCTCTATCTCCCTGGTCATGTCCCATTACTTCAGCTTAGTCCCCCTATTCATATTTTTCTTGACAGATGCATCTGTCCATGGAGAATGAGGCAGTGTAATAGGCAGGCAGAGGATGTCGTAATTAAGAGGTGTACCTCTGAGCTAACACGTGGCTCAGCCAAGGTGAAAATGACAGTGGGAGTGGTGTTTTATTGAACACAATGGGGTTCTTGTCAATAACGCTGCCATTTGGCATTGTGTTCGATGCTGTTATTAATGCTTGGGGTTCGTGAGCATCTGTACATGTTTGTGCATCTGTGCAAGTTTATGTCTGACCTTCCCCGGCAAGTATCAATGGGTGCCATGATCAGGATATACTCTTTCCCCTCTGCCAGTTTCTCACAGGTAACTAAGGAATGTGTTGAACACCCACATGTTCAAGCGCTGAATCAATGTGAGTCAAGGAGAGAGAAAAATCGGGGAAGGAAAGACAATGCAGTCAGAGAAAGTGGAAGACTGTGTGTGTGTGTGTGTGTGTGTGTGTGGGTGTGCAAGAGAGGAAAAGAAAAGCGGGAGAGAAATAAGAGAGAGCCTGAAACGAGACAGCAGGGATAGGAGTGCACAGATTGATATAGCAATTACCAAGAAAGCTATCCCTCAGTTAGGAATACATCTACATACATTAGAGCTGGGTTGCTCCCTAGCCAATGTTTCTCTGAGGTTGGCTCAGTGGCGTCTCATACACAAACGAAGCACGCGAAAAGGTCATCGCTGGGCAGTCACGGTGCATACACTGACAATGAAGACCCGATCTATCGGGTATGTTGCTCATACCACCAGAGGAAGAAATCTATCTCATTGGCAAAGGAATAAAGAAAACAAACTCCCAAAAAGAAAAGCAGAAATTTATCTATATCTACAGGTAAATTAGACAAAGAAAAAAAAGAGTTAAGGATGGACAGAAAGAGAATGATAAGCCTCTCCTTACTTGTCGGATGTCGATGACGTTTTATTGCAAATCCCATATTATCTGTAAATCAAGGAGTGTCTCAATGCGTCATCCCATAAACATTAATGTAGCCAATTACCTGTCACTGCACAGATGGACGCATGCAGCGTTCGGAAAGCGACTTACATTTGGAGGCAATGCTTGCCACAGTGAGATTCAAAGGACTGGCTGTCATGCACACTTTCCCTGAGCTAGCAAGTAAATCCGGTTATAGTTAGCCCATAATGTATGCAGAGTGAGGACCAGCATATGCTTGTACAGTGTGGCTACAGGCCCTGCAGTATACGGGAGGGAGTTTTGCATGAAAATACAATGCTGCAACCCAAATGGGCTCAGAGTATGCATGTAAGCACACTAGCATTTCAAACACCTCTGTTGGCTTTAGACACAGACGATGAGAACAAAGAGAGAAAGAGAGAGAGAGAGAGAGAGAGAGAGAGAGAGAGAGGAAGGGAAACAAGGGGGAGTGAGAGAGATGTTTTGTAAATAACCCTTCCAAAAGTGAGAGAGGTAGAGGACAAGCAGATGGAAATAAAAAGCATGGTAAAATGATCCTGTGCGACTTGGATCTCTGCCGCAGGCTCAAAGCAGTGCTCTGCCAGTGCATGCATGTCTGTACTGTGTGTGAATGAAATGCTCGTGCATGAGTGTGTGTGTGTGTGTATACAGCACATCGCAGCAACAGAGCACCAGTCACAGTGTTTTTATGTCAGGTAGCTCTAGGTGACAACAGCACTGGAATGGGAAGGTGATAGCACAGGACTGCTAACTGTGTTGTCCTCTCTTGCATGTGGAAGAGTGAAATGCAGTACTGTTCATTGGATAAGGGCTGAGGGGTCAAATTGGTAAGGCTGTATCTGGTGGTGCTACTGAATTATTTTTGGCAAAGCTCAGTTCAAGGATCGACATACATAAAAACATCTCAGCATCAGAAGATAGCTCCTAATTAATGCCACAAAACCATTAAGGTGATGCAGGCTCTTGCTCTGAGCAGAGCATGAGCCAGACTAAAAATCTCTGTTTCTAAGGACTTGCAGGAAAAAAGGATAAAAATGGAAAAGATAGAGAGAGAGGGTGGGGAATAAGAGAGGGAAAGGACAGACAAGCGATGAAACTAATTAAACACTGCCCTCTGCTGGCAATGGTATGAACATACTGTATGATTGTAGTCTGAAGATAATGCGTTTGAACAGCTGCACCTTTGACCACCTGTTTGCATTGATCCATCCAAAGCAGATGTGACACACAAAGGACACAGCGCTGGCCCAGACTTGACATAATAATGAGAAAAAACTTCCAAATCCAAACAATGCAATAGTATATCCCTGCTCAGAAAGAGGCAAATTTAATTTGCTGGTAGAGAGAGGAGAAGGAGTGCTGAGGACTAGGCAATCATTTTGATGCAATCACAATTATGCTAAAAAACACCATGCCCATCTTTTCCCCACTCCTCTTTGCTCATCTAATCGAAGGCAGCAGCTGCAGAGGAATAAAAGGCATACCTTATATAACTCGTACTAGAGCTGCCAGCATTTTCCTAGCTCAGTTACATGACCTGAGTCATAGTGTACCTTGTATTTCTTCATATTCAAAAAGGTCTCCGTGCGAACTACTTACTTTGTTGCTGTTCACAAGCTGATGCCTTTATGTGACACTTCAAATAAGTGCGGGAGAGCAGGAGAGACCAACAGTGTCAAAATTTTAAAAGGCTGTATCAGGTGTTTCCTGCTTTGACTGTACATAGATAAGGAGGCTCAAAGCAGGAGTAAAGAAAGGGAGACAAAGAGAGATTTTTTTGCATATTAAAATGTGCACAGCAGTTACTAGGTGAGAGGGAGATAGTTGGAGTCTGTTTCCTGCCTGCATATAAATGCACACAGATACTGACCAGTTCTTAGAAACATGTACATGTGATACAAACAGCTTACAAAAGGTAGATATATTACCTACCCGATAAAAGCTCATTGTACATCTGAATATTTCTACAGTGAATTCATAACTCTACTGCTCTGGTACATTATTTTAATAGACTTGCTACACTGTGTATGTGTGCTGTGACCTAAAAATCTATGCCTGTGTGTGCTACAGTGTGTCTTTACCCACATACCCGTAGGGCCTTGACTCCATCTGTCCTCCTCCCACTGAGCTCAGATCCCCAAATAAAGACTTCCATTCCAACATGACAGGGCTTTTCCTGCATAGTGAATTTAAAGGTAGCCATCCTCAAAGTCTGTGCTGCCTTTAGCAAAACCTGGCAATAATAAATCCATTTCAACAGCGTTGTTTTAAAGGCCCTGAAAATATATTTTCTCAAATCAGCTTCTTAGTATGAGCAACGGGTTCTTACATGAACACACAATTTCCTGCCAAAGTTTAGAACAGTTTTGTTTATTTCACATGAGAGATTTCTGTATTTCCTTTTTTTCCCCTCCATGTGCTCTCCTTACTTCTTACTGGTCTGAAGTGGGCGGGGCTCAGTTGGAAAAAGGTGATCACATACTGTACTGGGTGGTATTTGTGTAACAGATGGGTTGGTCTGTAAAAAATCTATATAATAATTATTGTTTAAAGGCCTTTTTTTAAAAGTGCCACCATCATTATCTTTGTCATACAAGTAGTATAATGCTTTCTGTAGGTATTGTAGGCAGATGGGGTAACCATCATTTTCACCATTTTCAACTGTCATTTTCTACAAAAAACTTACATCCATGTCCATTATTAGCCTACTCATTATTTAAATTATCTGAGATACATTTTTCGAAGCAAAAAGTTCACAACATGTTTAAAGCCTTCTGAAAACAAAACCCTTTCAATATATTTGATGAGGATCTTTTAAAGGTAAAAGGTGGAGGCGGGCTGAAGACGCCTCTTCGTTATATGCAAAACAACGCTGTAATTGAGTGAATTTGAACTGATGCTGACCTCCCTTTCCTCTCTTAATAATCTTGTACCTCAGTGTCCTACATTGACTCATTCCAAACGGTGTGTCAGTAAAAAAATAAAAAAGTATAGATGAGGTCATTCCCTCTTTCTTGCCTTATTCATAAGCTGCCCTTTCTCACCAGCTATAGACCTGCATCTGTGCCCAGCATTTGAAAATCTTGTCTAACCTTTGTGTCATAGATTGTACATGTTCAGGAGTGGTTGAGGCAATGTGTTCAACATCCTTGCCATTTTTATTTTAGTGGCATATGATTCAGGATCAACCCTGAGAAACATACAGAGTCCGCAGGATGTTTTTTCCTCTAATTACAGAATCAAAATAGCACGCAATCTATATTTCTCACTGATTTGTCTGTGTTGTCGTGCTGCTTTTACAAATGATTGCACATTCTCGGCATAGAGATAGAGATGAAAGGTACTCTGTGTACTCCAGTCTACCCAAAAAGGAATACTTGTTTACAGTGTGATTAGGATTACTGATTCCCAAGTAAGTGCGAGACTGATATAAATTAAACATAAGAAAAAAAAGTGTCCTTGTTCAGTCATCCAGCAATGCAGCTGAGTGACTAAATGTCCTGTAGTAACTGAGCGAAAGGGGCTGGTGACAGAACCGAGAACAAAAGAGCAGTCAAAACCATTACTCAGGGCAAAATGATGACATCTGTTTGGCAGAGACGACAAGTTGTACATCCACTCATGTCCAGTGCCATCATTACAGCTTTTTAACTAAAATAAAACAAACCAAAAAATGAAAAGTGCTCCAGTATTAAAAGCTTTTTTTTTTTTCCTGGATAGGCTGTGTCTAACTGCGTCAGTGCAGCAGTCAGGTCTGCCATCCATGCATCCAACCATTGCAGAAGAGTCAAAGGATGAGAAACAGATCAAAGCTGACTTAAGACAGGGAGCAGTACTCCAAAACAGATAAAGGCAATCATCCAACTCTGCAGCATCCAGAGGAACTCCATTACCGAAAACAAAACAAGTGTGCTTGTGAGTGTTCATGGGTTTGTGTGGAAGGAAAGAGAAACAGAGAGAAGAGAGAGGGTTTAATATTATTTGGGGGAAAAAAAGTGTACAGCTGCCCCATTTGTATCATTGTATTACAATAACATTCACACTCCATATTTGAGCACTATTGGGTGTATGTGAGCGAGTGTTTGATGCAAGAAACAAATAAAGATACATGTGCACACGCACACAAAATCCTGCTAGCGCCATGCATCATAGCTTACTGTAGTAAATCAGGCCATTACTATTCTGAGAGGATCTGACCGTAGTCTGTGTCTGTGGTAAGTTAGGAATTAAACATGCACCAGCTTCAGGCAAGCACAGAGGGCCAAGCAAAGGGCAATTTGTCTCATTTAACTGTCTGTCTACCCGTCTGCCGAATGGAATCAAATTATGCAGGTCTTTTGCTTTTCTAAAAGCCGTGCTGTTTTACATAAAAACAGTCGATGTGATTACTATAGGCCGCGGCCTCATGGAAAAAAAAAAAAACAAACAAAAAATACAGGATAGCAGGTTCAAAAGAAACTAGAATTGAGTTCTTCTCAAAGGATTCAACCCCTTAGCTCGAGATAGCTTTTAGTTATTCCTCTAATATGTCAGAGTCCATGTTTCATCCTAGAGGTCCAACATCTCTCCTCACAGTCAAATAATGTCTACTTGCAATTTCCAAACATGACCACAAGGGGTCACTCGTATAGTGCAAACTAGTAACATCAGGAGCACTCAAACATTGTAAGAAATTGCCTTTATCTTACTCTGAAAAAACAGGACAATAAGGTTTGTAAATGCACACTGCACAAAACAAGACAGGGAATAGTTTCATGAGCATGTCTGAGTGTGTACATATACTGATGTGATTATAATAAAAGCTTCATTATGCAACTAATGTTGAGGAAATATCTATAAATGTGAGTATAAAGAATTCCTCTGCTCCAAACCAATATACCAAACGTAACAAAAGAGTGCAGAATAAAGGCCATTAATGTGTAAAATACACACTTAATTCTATATTACTTCTTCAATGAGCTCAAAAGTATAGTTTTTGCTTTACATAAAGGAGTACAGGCAATATTCAGTTAAAACAACTGGAAATTATGGTTTGTTTATAAAGAATGGATGAATAAATGACTCTGTTCTTAAAATAATCACAGTCTAGAGATTATGTCACTTACAGTATGTAATCCGTATCACAACACATATGTCTTCACACTAACGAAGGCCACTTATGAAACAAAAGGAACTCTTTCATTTGCAACTACAAATGCAATTAGAAAATTTACTATGGCTGATCTCCTGTTATTTAGAGATCAAGTACCATAACTTCTGTGTCATTATACTTGAAAATTTGCACATCGTCTTTTAGTTCATGCAACAGGTCTGTTGTATCCAGCGAGAGTTCTGTCATCCAGAATTAGTCAATGAAAACATTAAATCTAAAGAATCATGGTTTATTCATCTAATCTAATTTTGACTACAAAAGTTTAAATTGTATTGGATCTATAAATGTGTGTAACATCACACCCCCTGCTGTATGTCCCATATTTAGTGACACTCAAATGTCCTCAAATAGGTTTGCTCCAGTGTAAATACATACGTCAGAAAACTTAAACAGAATATTATTTCGTTGTATCTTCTCTTAATTCTGCATCATTATGGAGGTGGAAATAAAGACTATCTTGCACCTCCAAAATATTAAATATAAGGAGATATATAAAGGAGCAAATTAGCAAAATAGAATTAAGACTATTAAAGTTACAGAACTGGGTAAGGTACTATACAGCTGTGTTCAAGAAGGCAGACTGTGTGACTTCAGTCAATCTTGAGTAACAAGGACTGGGTTTGTAACAAATAGCCAATCAGATTCTGTAGACAGATCCAGATTAGATGAGTAGGGAAAGATAAAACGATCGATCCCTGTGAGGAAATTAGGTAGCTACAGTGTGTAGAAAAGGTAAAAAGAAAGACTGCATCTGCTGCCAAGGCTAGACTAGTGAGGATGGGGCACAATGCAAAATGTGCTATTAAACTAAATGTCACTACATGCAACTAGGGCACACTGAGTATGCTTTCTAATAATACAACACTAGAAAACATACTTTAATACTTTAAAACTGTAAATTGCATTCATTGGTAATAAAGTGAACTATAAGCTGCCTCTGTTTAGTGGATGCTTTATGTCTGAAAAATATGTCTAAAAATAAATACTGTGTGACATAATTGGGAAAAGTACACTGCTTTGTGTATTGCATGCTGCTGTAATGTTGGAAGTCTAAACTGAAAAAGTGCAGCATTCATTTAAAGTTGCTCTGTATGGGTCAGCTAAATGTCTAAAATCTAAATGCAAATTACATCTTGGCCTCATCAGTCATGATGCAAGCTCAAGAGTAAATTATGCATTACAAAATGTGATACATGAATCAAAGTTCCACTTTTAGCCTGAAACAGTGGTTCTCAAACCAGCTCCCTAAGGCCTGGTGAACGGCTGGTTTTCTCTCCTGCCAGCTTTTTAATTGCAGTCACAAGATGTTTCAATAAGGATGGATGTAATAAAAAAAAGAAGGGCTCAGCATCTTGATTCAACATCCAGAGCCACCTCAATGGCCTGACCAGCAGACATGATCACCCGAACTGTGAAAAGCTGAACGTTGTACATGCCAAGAGTTCACTGTCAATGTATAACCACTAGATGGCAGCAGAGAATCATGGCACTGGAGAGACAGTTTTGAGAATCACTATGTTCAGTTTGTTGTGTCACTAATTTAACAGATTTAAATGAACACGAGGCAACTGTCATAGTTCAGGACTACTGCATATTAGTGTGGTCATTTTTCATTGTGTTATTTAAAATTGTACTAATGATGTAGCACTTGAAATTGGTCTCAGTCTTAAAACTGGAAAGATCAAATCTCAGCAATCTTTACTTGGCTTATACCCTGACTGCTACATTATGGTACAGACTTAGTACAGAATTTATTGACATGCATAACTATTACTAGATCTATTACCATGCAGAGTTTAGATATATTATTGTTGATCAAATACTTTTACAAAATACCACTTAAAGCACCATATAACAGTAAGTACATTCACACAGAGACAGAACAATAAGTACTGTAATACGTAAACAAGTTATTGTGACAGTGAAAATTAATGTTTCAGAAAGAAAGACCGGAAGCCTTCACAAAGTAGATGCAGATAAGAACGTCCTCTGATGTACCATGCTGTGTCTCTAATAATGTGTAATGAACACATCCCAGTAGATGGTTGAAATGTTTACATGCACACAATAGATGCACTGTGAAAAATAAGATGAGAGTGACAGTTTGAATTAGATCTTTGGAAGCAGATTTCCCCAAACAACCTGAATGTGTGTGTGTCTCTTTGTTGGCAGTGTCAGTATAGTCAGAAAAGGATATGACAGAATGAGAGCTAGCCATCTTAGATATCAGGCTGGGAAATGTCACATCATATTGATGCACCCACTGTACGCCAAGCTGTACTCTTCTCACTGTTATGTAAAAGTACATGATGCTGTAATGTATCCATGCAGCGCACTTTGCCACTTATGAAATAGTGTGGAAAAAAAAAGTTACAGTTACACAATAAAGATCTAGGTAAGTTCATTAGAACACGGCCTGGTTGTGGTCATTAATGTAAAGTTGGCACATTCAAGAGTCTGAATATACACTCTAGAGGTCGACAGATGGTGGACTGTTAAAGTCGGATATAACGATAGTTTGGAGCAGGAAAAAGCCGACAGCCGATTAATCGTAAATACCTACATAAATAGATCTGGATCACTGAACATCAAACTCAAAGTAATAAATACCTAAAAAAATAAATAAATCTGCAACTGAATATCAAACTAACCATAAAAAATCTAGTATGTAAAAAACGTGTGTGTGTGGGGGCTATTTTTATTCTTTGAGCTATTTTTTTCCCTCAAAGTCAGAAATTCCAGTTGAGAAGCCTGATATGATAATGGAGGAAATGGAACTTGTCTACATTTTCTCCAGAAAGGTGGCTCCTCCGCTTATATTTTATGCAGTTTTAATGTTTGTGGATGTGTTGTACAGCTTCCACCACCAGGTTGTGCCTTTGAGTAAGGTGAGAAAGTTTTGAAGCAGAAGTAGCAGAAGAATAACTTCCTCTGTTGTTGTGTTGTTGTACATTGCAGTAGTTAGCACAAAGCTAGTGGGTTTTAGCAGCAGAGAAAATATGCTGGCAGACTGTAAGCAACATATACTGCTTCATTGGGGCTGCGTAAATAAACTGCAAGTTGTACTAAAGCCCGGCATCGGCTTGAGTCTCTGGCTGTAACATATTTTGGCCATATTTAGCCAAATTCTAATAACCATGCTTGCTAGCAAAACAGAGGCAGGATGCTTTCGGCAGAACAGCAGCAGACGTACACCCCCACGTGACCGGTAGAGGCTGCGCAGCCATCAGCCACTGTTGGAGCCAAGTTCTGCCGATACACATCTTTGTAAAACGTCCTGTCAGCGACCTCTAATACACTCAGTTGCTCAGTTTTTATTAGGTACACCTAGATAAAACTAATTCAGGCTAATGCAACAGCCCTACAATAAATCATACCTTTATCAAGGTGATAATATTCAGTTTTTGTTGAACTTGTTTTACAGAGGTGTTGACTCAACTTTTATTATTGATTATTTTGGAGGCTGTGGTTTGTAGTACTGATGACTTGTATCTGGTTATATACTGAGGTGTTGATATAAATGACATGAAAGATCAGAAACATCTGTCAGTATAAAGGAATACAATTTGACAGCACCACAAACTACAGCCTCCAACATAAAAAATACATTTGAATTGCTACCTTTAGAAAACGATATCAACAAAAGCTGAACATAGTACCTTCTATAGGTGGATGATGTATTGGACTGCATTAGTTTTCGTATGTAAGCAGAGTGTTGTGCAGAGTGCGTATTTGAAAGGAGAACAATATGATGATGGGTGACTCACATCAAATTCATTGAGGGCAGCAGCCAGTTCTCCAATGCCAGCGTGACCATGCTTCTCATCGGTGGGCGAGGTGGCCTGAGCAGCGCTGGAAATGCCTCCAATGGCCTCCTGCACCTGCTTGAACACGTAGTCTCGGTTAGCACGTGTCGCTGCCACATCTGGGTGGCGCAGGAAGGCCTGTGAGGCCGTGTACAGCATGGTGGCGTTTTTCTTAAGGGCCCCGCGTGCAGCTGCCATTTCATCTCGACACTGAGGGTCTTTCAGTTCCTGTGAAGGTGACCAAAGGTTCTCAAGTGAGCACTAATAACCACTAGTAATCAATTGAAAAGAAAAAACAGTGCATACTTAAGAATGAAGAAACTATTGCAATATAAAGGCAATACTGTATATTTCTCACAATGTTGGAGTATTGCTTTAAGAGCATGTTTTTCAGAAAAATGTGGGGAATTCTGATGGCATCATCAGAAGAACAGAGCACAAACTGATCCCAGTTCAAGAAATTTCTGGAAAACATAAGTTCATGTCCCTTCTGATCAACTGCAATTGTTCCAACCACACAACAGTAGGGCAGCGTCAGCATATCAGCTGAACGGGATTCGGTGTTTTACTCTGGGACAGTTCAGCAGGGTGGTAGCTTGCCAAGATAACAATTGTAGGAGAAGTCCTCCAAAAGCTTTCTGTCACACTCGCGGGCCATATTAGAAAAAAATGTTCAAACACTTTCATGTCTTATCCTCCTGGGTCAAATAAGCACTTTTGCTGATTTATTATTTTAAAGTCATTTCAAGTGTCACTGAAAAACAGGAATTTCTAGCATGCACTACTTTCTGTGCAATAAGTTGTTACCTGTTAGTAACAACTACTTAAAAATTCCATAAACATACAAGTAATCCCCAATTGTCTCACTCATTTTGTCTTGATAGATAAGGTCTGCTTTAAATGTGTTGGAATTGTCAATGTAATGTTTATTGAGTCCCACAACTATTAGTGTTATAATTGATTGAAAATATTTCCATTTCCTGCTAAAGTAACCACATTTCCCCTACAGGAAAAAGTTTCTTTTGTGACAGTTGCCTATGTTTAAAAAAAATGTATCGATACTTGGCGCCAGTGTACCAAATACCGTATCGCAATTGGAAATATCGCGACACATTGCAATATCGATTTCTTTGTCCCATCCAGTTACCTGCTGTCTTCGGGCTGCCACATAATTAAGCTTCACCATCTCCTTCCCAAACTCCTTGAAGCGGTTGGCCAGGTCCTGCTCATTGGTCGCATTCTTTACTCCCTCCAGGGCCTCCTCCACCTGCCACACACACACACACACACACACACAGAAATACATACTGGATCTGCCAAAAACTCAGTTGATGAGCCTGAAAAATAGCCTACAGGGCCTTGAGCTATATATTTTCATGAAATAATAAACCTAAAGCCATAAATGTTACAACATACTATGAAGTAAAAAAACAAAAAAACAAAAAAGAAAAAACACTTGTATTTGGTCGAATGAATAAAAATGATATTCCACCACTGTGTAATTACATCCAGATTTAAAGAAGACAATAACCATTAAGTTCTGTAATTTTAATGGGTCTCATTTCAGCAATCTTCATCCATTTTGTGGGTACATTCTGATTCTAAACTCCTTTCTATCCCTAATGAAAGTGTCGCAGAAGATGTAATGAAAAAGAGAGAAGAGAGAGAGATAACTTTTAAGTGGCCTTTGATGGCAGGGCTTATACTGGCTTGAGTTAAGCTCCTCTGTGGGCCTCAAGAATGAAGCTGGAAAAAAGGACTCTGAGTACAGAGAGAGGGGGACAAAGTGAGTGAATGAAGTTGCATGAAGCGTGAGTTTGTTTCAGTTTCTACCAATTGCATATCATTCTTTTAAATGCCCTGTAGTGTGCAGTGTGTAGAATTTAGTGGCATCTAATGGGACAGACTTGGCAGAAATGGAATATAATATTCATAAGTACATTTTAAGTAGTGTATAATCACCTGAAGATAAGAATCGTGTTCTTGTTACCTTACAATGAGCCCTTTATATCTACATAGGGAGCTTGTACTCTTTCACAGAGCCCGCCATGTTTCTACAGTAGCCCAGAACAGACAAAACCAAACACTGGCTCTAGAGAGGGCCTTTTGCGTTTTTCACAAGTTTCACGGCCACTGTAGGTTCTCCTACACGCTTGGAAGGGGAGGGGGTCGGTGCAACCTCACCGTGAGATGCCACTAAATCCTACACACTGGTCCTTTAAGTTCTCTTTCCAAACACTAAGCCACTTTCAAAATGTGGGACAAAGAAACCTAAGTTCTTCAAATGACTCTGCAGTGAGTGAGTGGAGTGGGTCTGTGCACCTAAATCACACCACACAATGGTACCATGATACAGTACAGTACATCGGATGTGTGTTCCCGGGATGCTCCTTCATCTCATTTATATGCTAATGTGAACAGAGGTTGTGATAAAAGCATTAATTACTGCTGTAGACTACACAACACCAGGACGTCCTTTCTTCAACATCTGACCACACCTTTAAGTACACTGTGCATGAAAGTCTAATTAATGCCTTTGATTGTGTCACTGTGCAAAACATGTTAGATATACTAACATATGTGTTAAGGTAGTGAAGTTCCAGCTCACAATTCTGATTGGAAATGTAACTCAAAATAAACAAAACCTGTGACCTCATTACTCTTAATCTAATATCAATCAACAACCACATTGTTGAACATACTTTTTGTTTTTAAAACAGGGTTATGATCGCACTTACAATTTTAAGGTGGGCCAGCAGCCTCATGACATCAGCCATGTCAGCGAGGATGAGCAGGCGGGTGACCGCAGAGAGCAGGGCGCGGGCGGCCCTCACCATGGTGCCACGTTTCACGGAGGAGCACGGGTCATCAGCAAACTCTGAGGAGGCAATACGCATTGTCTCTCCTGCAAGAAGTAATGAAGAAAACAGTAAGTGGAGAAAGTGACATGACTGCATTTACCTCAGAGTACAGAATGTATTATTATCGTGTCTGTATGTGTATGCATTTTTATATACATATTGTTTATCACCTGTAAAGTGAGCTCATGCTGTGGTATAAATATGTTGAGATGATGGCCCACTACTAACTTCCTTCATCTAGTTCATAGCTTATAGAACCATGTTTGTTAAGAAACAGATTAGAATCAGAATTTGGCTTCAAAGAAGTCCCAGTTTGTTCAAACACACACAGTCACAGGGATTTAAGAGATCAGTGGGCTTGTAAACCTACATAAAGTGCTGCAAAGTGGCTTAGTTATTACCTCCCAACCATTTCACCTTTGTTCAAGTAATATTTTAATTCTGCAATGTCTCTGAGCAAAACTCATCAGCAACAGCTCCGACCCTTAAGACAAACTTCACAAAAATGTTTAATTATTGTTTAATGAATTTTTTTCTTAGCTGAAAGCAGCTTTGACAATTCACTGTTTATTTGCAAGCACAAATTCAATGTTGATGCTTATATTCGACTAAATATTGGTGAGAAAATAGGCTAATGGAAGTAGGCTGATGAAAAATGCTTTCCACTGGGTCAGCAGCAAAGTGGCAGCAGGTCAACACTCAAAATTACTGAGCAAACACAGCTGTGTGTCCTGTGGTGATGTTAGCTGTATGAAGCCCTAAAACCTGCAAAAATGTAATCATGTATAAAAAGCTTTTGCCATTTTTAAAATTGTTGTCATCAATATTACACAGCCTCAGTAACTATCACTATATAGCATGCCACAATTACCATGCTAGCATGCTAATGTAAAGTAACGTAAGGTAATATAAGGTTACCATGATAGCATGCTAATGCAGGTATAATGTACCATGTTCACCTTCTTCTTTTAGTGAGTAATTAGCACAAAATACAAAGTACAGCTGATGGGTTTTGCAGGTATTTTGTCATCAACAAAAGTACAGACAGGTAGACATGCTGCTAGCATGGCTAAAACACATACTTAAGCTAACAAGCTCTCTCACACACACACACACACACACACACACACACACACACACACACTACTGCTTGTGGTGCCATTACTCTGTCTGGCTCAGTGATGAGCTTTTGAAGTGTCACAGTACAAAGGGCCTGATTACTGAACGTCTCTGTGGTCTGAAATCAGCATGTATAATTTAATCATGACAAGGTCTGACATGATGAGGTCACAGTGACAAAGGTGTGATGACAGATTTAAGGGTGTTCTACAATCTACAATGACCTTAAATAGGTGGATGATGCCATTTGGCTTTGAACACCTTTAGCTGCTCCTAAAGGTCATATATAAATGAGATGTTCTTTAAGAATCTGCTAAATACGGTCAACATAGCATATTTCAGTGCTCATAATTCTAATGTTATTAATATAAAACTGTTATCCTGGATGACCTAACATGTCATTATATCCAACCCAGCAAAAAAAGTGGAGTTTGAAGTGACACTGAACAGAGGGCCCCATCAGCAGCCCACTTCTGGGTTGAAGAGCTTTAGAGCATCTTTTCATAATGGCAATAAAAGGTTAGGAGAACTGCAATGTTAACTTTAATCTAATATTCTAGTATTGGTCTTTGCTCAACTAGTTTTTTTTCCCTGGGAAAGACAAGGACTGAGTTTGATTTGTTCCCTTTTTAAGAGGGCAGAGCTTAAGCATCAAAAGAATTAGAAAGGTCAGAGTAATCATTAATGAGCTCAAACACAAATGCAAAAATGTGCCACACCAGTTCAAAACAGGCCCTGAAGAGATAAAAGTTGTTTCACAAAGTTTGTTAGTTTTCCTTTGGTATTGACTCACATGCCTAACAAGTAGAAGGATTGCGTTTATCGTTTCTGATGTCAGCTGCGGATATGACCTGTATGGCAACAGTCTATTTCACGCTTCAAAAGAGCTATGTGCGAACACAGTCAAGTCAGTGTTCAACAACACCAGTGGCCAAGTGGAGCTGACAGTGCAGGATGAGGAATACGGGCACAACACAACATATGCTGAGCTCCATTTGCTCTTTCTGCTGATGTAGTTATTGAACAGGGAATCCAATTCCATTCTGGGGACAAACATTTGATTCATATAAAGCCTCATTGACTTGCACTCAGCACAGAAAAGGAACTTTGGCATACTACAAACAACTGTGCCCCTGCCTCACCTCAGTGAGCGCTGACAGAAAGACTGAGCACAATTTGTTGACGTGAAGGGTTTCGTCCTGAAGTTTTAGTATGAACAGACGTCTGAAATGTCTCAATTTTTGCTAATGAGAATGGGCATCTATACTTTCTAAAAATTCTGCAAGGCTACCCACCATCACAGACAGTCGAAGCTTTAACGATGCCTAACTTTAGGGTAAACAACTCCAGAATTAGGCTCATTACATTCCTAAGGCAGCATGCACCAAGCAAAGCCCAAAACTAATGGATAATAATGTCTTATAATGAATTTTCTTTGACACTCTTAACTCTGCATCTTTCTGAAGTTGTGTAGACATTTGACTTGCTCTGATATGCAGAGCACTTGTACTTTCCCTGAACATTACAATATTTAAATCAATTACTCAGAAAAAAAAAAAACAGCAGTGCCAATCATTTCAGCTGAACAGAGCGTTAAATCAGTATTTGCTTGTTGTTCAGTTTGTCCCAAAAACATGTGTATACAGTAAAATCGCTAAAAACAGTAGACAGGAAACTACACTGAAGCTGTAGGATACCTCAACATGAGGCATTAATAGCATTTTACATGATGTGTAAAGCATGCATTTGTTATTATTTCTGCTATGTGTTGATTTTGTTGTTCTACGATTTTGATGAGTCTATTACTCAAATACCAATCATTTATTTTCACTGTAATTCCATCCATAAGTAACACAGTGACAGAATGTAGGACTATTTTGGTCATGGGTTTCATACACTTTCTGTAATTACACATCTAAAAGCAAAAGTCTCTTATCAGATGGGGGTCTGTGGTCTAATTTGTGTCAGTTTAGGGGTCCTTGACCTGAAAAAGTTTGAGAACCACTCTTACAGTCCTGCCCTCAATGTGTGACTGTTCTGTAATATCAGTATTGTACTGACAAAAAAAAAATAGAAAATGTTGCAACTGTTGTGAGATTGATAGTAAGGTATCAATGTTTTATGCCGAAAATGTAGTTTGTGACTTTTATTTTGTTTGGCCCATTTAGGGTTATTTTTAATGTAGTCTATGCTGCCATTTAAGTTAATAAAAATGCTTTAAGCAGAAGTCTCAGATTGGAGTTTTTTTACTTACAAAATTGGATTTGAATAGGATTCATGAAAAACACCAAAAATAAACAAATATTCAAGGGTGCCCTTTCCAAAGTCATATGGGGGGGAAAGAAACAGATAAATCACAATCCCTTTTGGAGTGTGGATGCAGTAAAAGCTTCAAATGGACTGACAACATGTGGGTAACCATTTACTGATGACGAATGATCAGACATTGTCCTACAGAGGAGGAAAAACAACAATATTGCTGGAGGCAAGAAGGAATTACGAGATGTCTGTCTGGTGGCAAAAACAGTTATGACACAGACAGTTATCTGACCAATATCAAAGCAATATTATTACAAAAACGGTAAAAACACAAGTATTGTGTCTCCATGAGAACAAGCTCACCTTGCTTACGAACATCTTCCACAGCAGCAATGAGCTCCTCCTTGAGATCCTGGCTGTCTTTGGCAATCTGCTCACCCTTCTCCAGAAAGTTCTGGGTAGCCTGCTCAACAGACACTGCCAGGACATGGGCCTTCTTGGAGCGCCCCTTCTTCTTACTGGATGGCCCTTTGTTGCTGGTGTTTACCAGGGTAGTCACCTATGGAAAAAAAGGAGAGGGCATTACAGTTGGTTGAGTTAAATACGGCATGTACAAAGCATGTACAGAGGTCACAGATTGCAGAACTGACAGAAACATGTTAAATTGCACATAGCATCAATCAGGCACATTGCTTTGCGTTAGACGGGAACCACTGGAAATATTAATCCCTTAGTTTAAGTGGGAGTGCTATAAAGTACAGTCAGTCCATCAAGCTGTCCTTCTCATCACAAGAAAAACATAACTGGATTGAGCCTCGGGCAATCATTTCCTTGAACTCAGCTCTTTTGGATAGGCTACGCTGCACAGAATCGATAGGATGATGTGTTACTGAATCCTACAAAATGAGTTCTTGATCTAATTGTATTAGTAGGAGTTCAGAACTATGTTTCGCAGGAGAAACGTAATAAGATATGTTCCATTAAGAAAGCTTCTAGAACAGTCAAGAAGCAATTATTGCTTCAGCAGACGGTCAGTCAAGAAGATGACATACTGTACAAAGGCAGAGGCCATGTTTAGTGCAACCATTATGTGTTGGTCCATGTTATTGATGCAATTTTGATGTCTAACGGCCACAACAGAAAAAGCACCCATTTCAGACGAGCACCATGCCTGAAAGAAGTCACGAGGAACAGGCGTCCTCACTAAAAGCTTTTAACTAATCAGCCATCGCATTGTACACTCAAAAACATGAACCAGGCCTCAGGGTTGAAAAAATATATCACTCAAAGAGAGTCAGGACACACGATGAACAACTGTGTTTAGTTTTTCTGCTTCAACAAAAACATTGCGGGGGAAAAATTATATTGCGCTATTACAAATGTGTCATTACCATCAAACCAACATAATCACCTCTCCTGATAGAGAAATGTGACAAGCAATATATTACACTTTGTCTACAGGACAGGCAACAGAGGAACAAATAATCATTGCTGCCTGTCAATAATGTATTAAAGTGTGGAATTCTTTCCATGGCTTGTATGCTGGTGACACTTTTTGCTGAACACAATGACACACGTCTGTCTAAGGCCATTGAGGTAGCATATGGACAGCATTGCTCATTACACACTCCGGTCAGAGTTAGCTTTAGGAGTATCAGTTTGGCAGCAGCTGAACTTGCACAATGTGGTGATATGATTATTTTGTAGAATATATACAATAAGCTTCCACTCTGAAAAGCTGCTAAAAGTAAAGTGATGTCCTGTCTTGGCTGTATTACTTAAGGGCTTCTAGATTAGGAATAAAAACTGAAAACTAAATGATGCATATCCTCCTTCATGATTGATCCAGGAATACAAATGCTGATATGTGATATGTTAACCTTTTCAGTCATTAAGTATTGTATAAAAAGTAATCCATGATTTAATAACAATCTTTTTATAATCTGTATTCATAGCTGCCCTGACTAAACTAACTTTGATACATCTGTTTACCATCAACTTATGTGCTCAACTTCACCTCACACAGCTGAGAGAGTACTCATTATGAAGTGCAATGGTGTGTTTATATAAATCTAAGACTTCTGAATCAACAGCTCATCATTATATTTACACATGAAAGCACACACAAACCTGTGCACTCTAACTCCCTCCTCCTCATACACAAACACACGAGCACTCATATGCTGGCTGCCCACATACTGGCATTACAGCGTAGATCCACCACCACCGACAGACACACAAACTAACCAGTGCAATTAATCCCACACAGACACAGTCACACACAAAAAAATGCAGACTCCTTATTCTTTCAAGTTCTACCAAACTCTATACTGCTTGTGATCATTGTTGAAAGTAAATTGACAGTAAGCTAACATAATAACACAAGCAACTGATTTAAAAGCACCTATTGATGCAGACATGAGATTTCCTTCTGCACAGAGCCTTCATTATTACCACTGCCCGTTCCATATATCTGATTACATTGCTGTTTTATTATGCTTAAACCTGGTGATGAGATCTACTCATGACCAAGAGAAATACTCATTTCTGACTAGCTGACAGATGTCTGTTAAATTCAATGCAAGCGACCGGTCAACAGTTATATCATTGATCTAAATCAGTATGCTAGATATATTACTGTAATACTAATGCTTCACATTATATTAACTGTCACAAAAGAAATTCATTTAAATAATAGCAAAACTAACTTATAAAAAATGACTGAATGTAGCTTAACTTCTAATGTGGTCCATGTTCCCATGAAGGTTCATTGTTAAGAAGTGGTGATAAATGCCATGGAGGGCAACCGACCTCATTCCTACAATATGTTAATGAAAATACAATTTGTTTCACTGTGCATGCTGGCAATAACATCACATGGGAACAGTGTTTGCAGTGCACCTGGTCCTTTGGCATTACATTCTTAAACATTTTTGTATATTCAAGTAGAGCAATAATTGGGGCTAATGACATCCATAAAGTAGCTGCCTATATCATTATACAGTAGATCCACTGCCAGCTGGCAAAAGATACTGTGGATTAAAGGGAGTAATGTAAATATATCCCTAGGAATAGGGATGAAAGATAAGTCATGAAAGCATATTACTGTTTTCAACTGCTTGAGGTTAAGGGTTCATCTCCCTTATACCAGCTCACCAGTAACCTGACATGTAACATGGTGTAACTGGTCATGAATTGTAAGATTTGTGCATTAGTAAATTTTTTTTGAAATACAAAAAAAGTTCAAAATATTTGCCTTCTTTGAAAGTTCAGGTGTTAATTAAATTCTATATAGCCCCAGAGCTTCGCTGACTGCAGTTGTGAAGCAATTATACAGTTATTATATTAAATAATGTAACAGAAGTAAGATGAATTGTAGGCCAAGATGACTACAAACTATGTATGCTGTTTGTTGGAGCTACTCTCATCCTCAGATACTGTATGTTTGCTTAGAGATAGAGAGATAGTGGTCAAGTATATAAATTTCTCTTTTATCTTGGCTGAGTCCTGAAGTTAATGAGATGTTTAGATTCTAAGTAATATATGATGCCGTCTCCAACTCTGCCATGGAACAGAAGATGGGAATATACTGAGCCATGGGTCCGCACGATGCATCTGCACTTCAAACGCTCATTTATTCATTAACACAGGGCTGGGCTGTGGAATACACACAGATAAGGCTACTGCATGAGTCATGTAGCTCTCCACAGGGACTGACTCAGTCGAAGTCAAAGCTTGTTGACGTTTTGTTCTGCAACAGTGACTTAAAAAGCTCGATGTATATTTAATTATAACCACAATAACTTCACAGCGTGCACTGAGGCTCAGTCAATTTATCTACCTTCATACAGATTTAACTGGGCTATTTTTATGAGAACATAATGCTGTCTCTGCACGCAGATGCCTGAATATCCTGAGAATGAGCTTAAAGGAAATATAGAGTATAGACAAAATAACAGTAACACTTCATCAAAATGGATAGATCACCATTTGCAGACAGTTACAAATGTGGGCAATATTAGGCTGCATTACAGTTAAAAGAGCCAGCCCCCTACAGAATATACTGCTGGCCTACAGTATATAGTTAGTTTCAACTAGTGACTGCTGCTCCTTTTTGTTAGTGCATTTTTTCTACATGTGACATATGCTGCCATAATTCTTGCGACTGTTTCCCTTAACATATTAAATACCAACAGCATCTGAAATGTGGGCATCTGAAATGAAACCACACAGCGCTCTGTTAGTTAGCTTTAAAGACTCGCATGTCAACACTGACTGAGCAGTAGCAGTAGCAGTGTTGAGGTCTCAACCCTTATCTGTGCTTTTACCTCGCTAAAACTACTTTCTGCTTTCTGAAGACTGAGAAGTTGAAAGGATGAAAAAAAAAACAGGCTGTGGTGTACTTCCAGAGGCAAAGACAGAACTAATTTGAAGGACCAACATAAATGGGCAACAAAGTTTATACTGATTAGATGAAGCGTGGAAATCAGATTTCATAAACATCCCTGAGAGGGACAAACATTGCAGGAGGAAAGATAGCGCTTTTATTTCAGGCTGAATAACGTCACATTTCGAGGTCCTTAGACACCACCACTCTTATTATGGCTGCTGAGGCATCCAAGTTTAATCGCTGTCGCTTTCACAGAGACACGGCATATGACAAATAGCCTGACTGTTTACCTTTTGGAGCAAATTCAGTACTGACAGCTGTCAAATTCTTACTCAGCCTCAGAAAACAGGGAAAGAATGCTACAACATGATATAAGCCTACAACACTGCAAGTCATGATGTATGTATGAAAGATGATGGCAATACCTCCAACACACAGACACACACTCACAAGCTTAGAAACACAACCAAGATTCTTTAAAAACACTGAATAATGCCAAATATATCAGTAATGTAATATATTACTAAATGTGAGTTAAATTTGTTTTTTTTTTTATAATTTAGACAAAATTTACTTTGAAGTTGACTTTTCTCTGGTTGACTGATTTGAAAATGACATTTATCACATGACATTATGCAACCTATATCATCATAACCTCAGACATAGTGCTCTATTTATTTCCCTCTGTTCTCTTTATTTCTCTTTATCTCTAGCCAGAAGGGAGTGTCTAACCTGTTCAGACCTCATATAGCCACAAGGTGTTGTGCTCTGAAGTCTAATGTTAAATGATGTCATAAAGGTAAGTTGTGCATGGCATGACTTTAACACAAAAAACTCTGAATCCCTTCCATACCTATGGCAAGTACAAAATAAGAACAGAGCACACAGACTAATCAAATGGATTCCTCAGGGAATGAGATAGAAACAACACTAGTTTGCAAAAAGAAATGAAGTGGGCCACAGCAATGTTTGCCTAGTGCATCCAAATGTGGCCTAATACAAAACAAAATAAATTCAGTGTCTAGGCAAGGCAGCCTTGCCCTTTTCTGCCAGCTGGTAATTGGCCCTGGGCAAGCCCATTTATCGTGTGTATTAGCAGCGCTGCCTGGATTTTATGCAAGACCACACTGGGCTTATTTCCATACAGCTACAACTTATGTCATTCTCTCAGCCATTATAGCTCAGACTCTTCAGACACAACAAGCTTTACTATGCAGTCTACAGTCCTGTGTAACCTGTATAGAGTTGTGTTACATATCTTAAGCTTAGAACTAATGACTGTTTCTTGTAGATTTGGTAGAGAATTCAATTTCTTGAGTACTACTGTTTTACCACCCAGCAATCTTGAAAGGCAAAAAGCAAAGGATAGGAGTTTTGAATGAATACCACATGCTTTATGAAAATGTAGGTCTATCAGGTCACATGTGAAATGGTATGTTAAAATGACAGCAGGCAGTGACTCGTGGGAGTACGAATGAGTGAACTGACTTGTCACTATCATTTAAGCCAATTATACAATTGGTTTTCACTAAGCGTATAAAAGTATCAGCCAGCAAGTACAATCTGTACAACAGCATGAAGGCTAAAATATAGAATCATTTGACTGGACACATATTGGTGGTCGAATGAAAATAAGAAGGATGGGGAAATTATATATGTGTGTGGTTCATCAGAACAGATGCAGCAACAAAACGTAAAGTTGTAAAATATTTAATTCTTTGCCAACTAAAGGAGATTTTTGCCCGGTTGTGTGCTGCCTGATGAGGAGAGAATTACAATGTCTTTCTTGGGGGTGAAAAGAGACACACTGAACTGTTTGGCTCATTATGTTGTTATGTGCTGAACCACAGGGTTCCTCCTCACAGTCTTATCAGTAAATGGTGCTTCTGTAACATGCTATATTACATGCTGTGGTTCAATACTCCAGAGACCATATGTAAACATGATAAGTATGCACAAAAAAAACATGTTTATCCCATTTTCCACATCTTAACCAGTACTTATAAAAGGAGAATGTGTGCTCAGGCATATTACAAACTCAGTGCAATATGGTAAAGTGGAAATGGAAATATAGAGACTTATATGTTAATATTGTTTTTGCAGTCTACACACTTGGTATTTTATCTTTATTCTTAATTGTGTATGATAAAAGATGACAATACACACCCTGCACAACCACATAGGTGCTTCAACCTTTTGAGGTTAATTAGACCTCTGCTCAGGCTGAAGTTGGGCAGAGCTGTGCTGTAATTACGAGCCAAAATAGAAAGATGAAGGTGAAACCTCTCCCATCCTAACAGTTGCAACAAAACCAATCAGCGTCACACAGATTCCAATCAAGCACTTCTTAAAACGCCTACACAGTCCTCCAATGAGGTCTAATTAGGCAAATAACTGAAAAACACCTGTGTTGGTGGGCCACAGCTGTGTTGGGCCAACATTGACATTGGCAGTGTATGGTTTCCAACAAAAGATGTAAATTATAACAATAAAAAATTAAAATACAAAATCTTTAACAACTGCCAGCTGAACAGACTCGGTACTGGCAATGTTATCAATTAAAAAATGAATACGTCTGGCCACATGCATATCACCTTGGACAGCTGAGGATCTCAGCAAGTGCCTGGGTCAGTACCCCTCCCCAGGAACATTTCCAGATGTTCACAAAGAATAATTGTTCAAGGAAGGAGATATACATGCACATAGCAATTACCACAGCGAGACATCAAGACACGATCACTGGGCAAGAAAGACACAGGACCACAGAGACTCAATAAGAAAAAATCCACAAATATTGCTGAGCCATACTCAAGCAAACACAACAACACATTTGCACAGGACTCTCAAGCTGATTTGGGTTGGCGGAAAAGCAATGATCTAGAAAAAGGGGAAAAACATGACTACATTGATCGGCTTGTATTTTCATTAGCAGTGCATTATTTGTGGAACCAATGAGATATATTACAGCATTTATTTTTTTATTAATTTTCATTCCATGGGCACTAAAAGTATAAAGCTAGCACCTTTGGACTGGAGATGGTCGGCCATGGCAGACTTACAACTTCCGTTGTCAGGCATCTGTCTGAATTAACACTACATGCTGCTGCAATACTGTAAATTCTTCAAACACATGGTGAACACATGAGAAACAGGCTTAGCTGGGTTCACTGAGTTTGTGGCACCATGTTTTTAGCTGTTTCCCAACCTCAATCCAACCATGTCCAACTCCATTTATTTCTCACACCTTTGTCATCAGCAGTCAGGTCTCTGCCAGAATTCATTAACTTAGCCCCCACTTTTAAATCCTACGTATGCAGGATTTTACACCGCAACTCAGACATGGAAGCTCACTGCTGATTGGATAACAAACATTCACACATCGTTAGACACTGAAATGTGCAAACAAACAACCCATGTCAAGTTGTTACCCTTTGCATACAGATTTTATTAATCTAAAATGGGCATACACTGGAAATTTAGTGTAGTTCTTTTTTTTTTTCTCAAGCAATGAAATGTCAGAGCATTCCCATTGTCCTACATTCTTCAGGTACAGATAGAAACAGTTAAAGGGGACCTATTATGCTAATTTCCAGCCCTATATTTATATTCTGGGACTCCACTAGTGTAGCTTGAAATGATTCACAGTTCAAAAAACTCTATCTTATAGTGGCCATTTATGCGGCTCCTCAGTTCAGCCTCTGTCTCTTAACAGGCAGTCTTAGCTCCCATCTCTTCAAGGCCTGCCAAGCCGTATCAGAGTCATGTTAAGTTACCGCCGATGCAAACCCAACATTTCCTGCTTTACTGCTTCATATTAAAAGCTTTTTCATGACTAAATAACGGGGGACTTTTATTGTGAAGAATTTACAGGAAATGAATGTGTTCCTCACTGAACTAGCAGAGGTTCATTAGCAGAGCTAAAAACTGGTCTACACAACCAGATATGGAGAAATTGGAGGAAAACTGGAGCTATTTGTTCAGCGGATCAGTTAGAAACAGTGCAGGGAGTAATAGTACAGGCAGAAACAGCCACAGTAAGATGTTTAATGAAGAGCTGCAGACGACCAGCACACCTCCAACGGGTAAACAACTTATTTTACTTTGCCTGCTGTGTAATGGAAAAACACTCACAGCATGCCGGCTCAACTCGAGTCATGGCTCAGTGTGACTACTCCCAAAACAAGGGAAAAATTCCATAATGTTAGCAGATCGGAGCAGTGAACTCGAATGCTGTGCGTGGAGCAGATGACCATATAAAGAAATCCGTCATGAGCCGACATCAGTTCAGGCTAAAAGTAGAAATAACCATTGGAAACCAAGCATTCAGAGCTGAAGCTGATGCTTTTTGCTCATAGGGTTTACTTCTACATATGTTTACCTCATTATTTGACACTTTGGCCACATTTAATATGAACATTTGACACTGTAACATCATATACAACTGAAAATAAGGAAAAGCATAATAGGTCTCCTTTAACAGGTAATACATAAGTGATTATGCCGCGGCAGTGGTAAGGGTAACCTTTCCTTCAGGCCTAAGGAATTGCTGTGCCTTGCCCTCCCATTTTATTGCTGATCAATAGTATTAAATGCCATGCGGCCTTTCCTCTCCAGAGCACTGGCCAGCGGACTCTCCGCTCAGTAGTAAATCCCTGTGGGTCTGCACAGCCGTTCAATTTTCCGCCCTCAGCCCCTGCGACTCGCATCCAACGGATGAGTGATGCGCTGTAACTGTTGAACATTAGGGAAGGGTGTGTGCATGGGTGTACATGTGAAGACAACTACACACATGCATGATCACGTACACGCATATAGAGCTCCTGAGCGATGTGGTTAACCTTTTGCACCCTCCTACGGTTAGTGATATACATAACGTTCCCTGTTAAATAATTGATGAGACCATTTATGCCAATGTGTAAAGTGCATAATGTGTGCAAAAGCTCAGGGGACAAAAGCAAGAGGGGGTCCTATACATGTTTCCAACTGTGCAAATCAGTCACTTAGGTATAAGAAGGACAATATAGAATCCTGCTCGCACAAGGTGGGTCGCACAAGGTGGGTGCACACTAGGTTTTCACCAAATGGGTAGCTGTAGAAACAATACATACCACTGACTGCCTATTCTCCAGCAAACTGTACATCTATCCACATATAAACTAACTACAGTCAAGACAAATTAACATACAAATGCAGAGAACTACACAAACTTATATTACTCATTTGCATAAACATGCAAACATATATGCTAAATGGTAAATGGACTGTACTTGTATAGCACCTTTCTAGTCATCCGACCACTCAAAGCGCTTTAACACTACGAGTCAATTCATCCATCCACACACTGATGGCGCAGGTGCAGCAATTTGGGGTTCAGTATCTTGCCCAAAGACACTTCAACATGCGGACTGGAGGAGCCGGGAATCAAACCGCCAATTTTCCGATTAGTGGACGACCCACTCTACCTGAGCCACAGCCGCCCCCCATATATGTCCACACCTATATTTTCCTGGAGATGTGAGCCTTAACTGTTACAAGCACTACAACCCTGCCTGTGAATCCTGCAGAGGTAAATATAAAAACCTATTTTGCTCACTTTGTATCATTCCCTGTTATTTAAAATGTCTTTTTAAGTTAACAAGTGCTGAAGTGCAAAGCAGTGAGGATTAGCAAGCATTAAAATTGGTACCTGAATAGGTTTTTGGGTAGCAAAGAGGAAGGGTCTCAGCAGAAAGTGTCACATTGCAAGGGTGTCAGCCTCTGACATTCTATGAAGTTTGGGTCGCAAACATCCTCATAAAACCTCCTGGAAGTGTGCTTAGTTTAGCAATGTGAAGAACTTTGGAGTGGAGCTGTGTCATACAATGATGGATAAGAACAAAAATTTTGTGGCTGTCAAATATTTTCATATTCTTTTGTTTATTTGTCTTACTTTGATAGATTTTCAGAGTAAATTCAGATATTTATAAATTGTCAGGTTTATATAACTACTTACAGTTTTTCTTCAACTTGTTCTAGCATTTCACACTAACACCACAAGATGTTTCACATTGCTTACTCTAACACACTCACTAAGTTATGAACGCTCACAGTACATAACAAATACTGGAAAGAAAACATGATTGAATAGAAAGTCAGTGGTATGATCTGCAGCAATGATTCTCACGTTTTGCAAGTTGAACTTCTAAAAACAGCGTTTATTCATTCTGGTTTGACTGTGAAATAGACTTTCAGACTCACGATAATCTTTCCTCATTAGTAACCCTCTTAGCCCATGTTTCTATACTCTGTTTGATCCTCCCACTCCTTCATTATTATTCTCACCACACTTTCTTTCCCCTTATCACTGAGGTAACTTCATTCACATTTTTTGATACATTTGATAGGGCACAGAGTGGGTCAATACATTATAGCAGTATTTTTCAGGTGGACATACTTTAAACCTGTTGGTGTTTTTGGAAGGACAATTTTGCACACATTTCAAAATCATCCTACGCCTTCCACTGAGCCCAATGCAGGAGTCAAACACTGGATCCAAATATCTGCTGGGGAACATTGTTCATTGTAGAAAGAATTATCAGAATACCTAAGAAAAAAAGTGAGAAAAAAAAAACAACAACAAAATAAAACTAACTTGTTTGGATGCCAAAAACTACCTAAAAATACCATTCATCTCGTCTGTATGAGAAAAAGCCAATGATTAGTCCTTGGGGAACTAATCTAAGAAAAACAAAACAACAGCAGCACAAGAGAGTGGGATTTGAAATCAATGTGCAACACTGGCCAATTAGAAAATTTCAGCAACAATGCATTTTTTTAACTCTCAAACCTCCCACCTCTACTTACAGATGTGAAAATAAGAAATGACAAAGTTTGTGTTAAAACTGCACATTTCTTCGGTAAAGGTGCCAATGAGTCCTCATTTAACCTGGGTTTAATTTTTTTCATGACATGCCTCCAGGTTTTTTTTTTTTTACATAATCTTCATAACAAATGGCTGAATATATGCCATCAGAAATGCCACTCGCTTCAAAGACAAACCACATAAAAGCTTTCTCAAATCTCATTCTGAAATGGCTGTTTCAAGTGTGAGGTATGGTCACCTAGATCGATGTCAAAGAAATGCAGTGCAGCAATCCACAGAAAAAGTGGCTTCATGGAGTGTGTGAGAATAGCATTATAGCATTAGAGTTAGGATGAGATGATACAGTGTAGTAACAACCGAGGACACACATACCAACAGTATGGATATCCTCTTGGTTTCCCTAGCAGCAGGCCAACTCCTGCAAATTAATTAGGGGAATTAAACTACTGCCATGTTGTTGCCATGCATGCATCTTGTGATCACACAACTCCACGAGCCTCCCACGTCTAGTAATCCAATTATATTTGTGTTTTGCCACTAAACCTCACCCACATCTCCAAAGCATGCCAACATCAAACCTACCCAGAACATGTCCCTTCCAAAATAAATTGTTAATAAAGTGAGATTTAACTTCTGTGAGGAAGGTCAGAGGTGAGCAAAAAAAAAAAAATCACCTGAGCTGTAATCTTTCCAACTACCTTCATCCAAACACTTTCTACAAGCTTGTAAATAGAGAGATGCCCACACCAAATTCTGCTGCTGTCAGAATGAGTACCAAATTTTGTGCCAATCCATGTTTTAGATGTTGAGATATTTCACAGGGAAAGTGAAAAAAACTTGCCTGCTGGTGGCACTAGATGAAAAGTCAGGGAATCACCAACATTAATTGTATTCATCTTCTGGGGACCATGAATGTTTGTACAAAATTTCATGATAATCCATCCAATAGTTATTGAGATATTTCAGTCTGGACCAAAGTGGTGGACTGACCGACCGACACACCAACATTGCCATCCCTAAAAATTCTGATTGTGTTCTGTCCCAAATGGTTGGTAATATCATTTTCACATTAGGGTTTAAGGTAAAGGGGGAATATTTTGAAAATGACCACAGGAGAGCACATATAGTAAACAGACTGCACTTATATAGCAATTTAAAATTTAACAGGAAAAAGCACTTTACAGCACACTGACGACAGCAGAGGAAGGTGGCAGCCTGGCCATTGGGAACAACAATCCTGCTATTAAAGGAAAACCGCCTCTACCTCTTCAGCCACAGTCGCCCCAATCAACTGGCTGATATATTACAGTTAAGTGCTTGTATAAATTTTTGTACAAAAAACTTGACATGCTTCAAATGGGGGGTGACAGCTTGGTATTAAAATGGTTTGTGTGTGTAGATGATAGTTTTACTTCCCAAAATTATTAGAAAAGCACAATTTAAATCGGTTTTTGGGTACCATGACTGACTTGTGTGCACATTATATCTTTACAAATTGATATATACTATGATTTCCAGGCTTCCTTTCTCTGCAAAGGGGTTTAATAATTTAGTTACCACTGTGCACAGATGAGATAATTATAACAATAATGCAACTGATGATGCAACTTCCTACAGAATTTACACAACGATGGAACCATAGCAAAAGTTTTATATTGAACACTAACTCTGCCTCCAAGTAAATACAAAACTCAGCAAAGTAAGAGTGGGATAGCTGCAGACCAAAGCAGTCTAGCAGTTGAGCTTGGTGAGTAAATTATTCATGTAAATAGAAGTGTTTTGTGGTATTTTCCATTGTGTGAAATAATAGGATTGTATACATGAAATTAACCCGGTTTATAGATCATAGGGGGAAATGATGGTTGTCTATGTGAAGTAATGCAGAAAGAATATTTTAAAAGCACAAATACATATAAAAGAATGGATAGAGAAACAACAGGCAGACTTATTTTTGGCTATCCAGACTCATTTAGATTACATCTGTGCTGATCTAGCTCCCAGCCAAATATGCAGACAATCAGAATCTCAGATTATCCATCTACTTCTTTCCCTTTCATCCTCCTCCTCTCTGCCTCTCTCTTACACACATACAGTAGAAGAGGGGAGGTAAGACCATTGCTGGCTCACTGTCAGAGTCCTTTGAAGATCCCAAATGGATCAGCTGTATTCCGCCTGTAGATCTGCTCAGCATCTGTACAGCAAAGGCTGCGGCTGCAGTCCAGTGCACTAGTGTACAAATAAGTGTGTGTTTGTGTTGGGGGGCTTATAACACTATAATTCACAGGTTCACAGACATTGCAAGGCATACAGTACTGTAACACAGGGTTTTCCCTGCCAATCTAACTCAAAGGCGGGCCACCTTTGTATTACTGGCCACCGCCTTTGTTGAAAATTCAGGCATGTGATGTTGATGGAACGAATAAGGCGGAACTCAACTGTGAGGACTCAATGCACAGTGCACAGCGCACACACACTAGACTTATCTTGTAATTTGATTTAATGCCTAAATAATTACCTTTGCGAGACGAACGTGAAGTATGTTGTGAACTTTCTATGCCGTCACTCAGAGACTAACGTTAGCGGAGCAGAGCAGCAATCAGCATTAACAAATGAGACCGGCTGACCAACACACACTGCAGCATTAAACAACTTAACCCAACTCTGAGGTGAAAAAAATAACTTGGTGCTCAGTCTGTTTCACATCAAAAACCCTACGCCCGCTCAGCGTCTTGGAAAACGATGGCTTTCCCTGCAGCTAATGGTGCAGCAGGGAGGCTGCTCTCCACTGCTGGAGACATGACGTTAATAACACAGTGGAGCACTCCTCCTCCCCCTCATTTTTTTATTCTCATACAGGCGGGAGACTGTAAGATGCTTTCAAATGAATTAATTCATTAATTAATGCAGTTAATTTTTTTAAAAGAAAAGGCTGTGGACCACTTATCTTATCTGCCAATTATGTTTCATATTGTATTTCAGTGGCGTAAGGACACAAGTGAGTGGTTTGGCACACAGTATACTGGAACAAGAGACTGAAAATAGCGCTGCCTTTTCTATTCATTCAGTCAAGAATCGGTTTTGAATCGAGAACTGATTCTGAACCCAAGTATCGTGACAGTATCAAATCAGGAAATAAGCATATCGTCCCAGGCCTATAAAATAAACGCTCAATCATCACAACCTTTACTTTTCATGTTTTTGTTCCATCTTGGTATAAAATTTAAATCCCTATGGACACTTTCGTCTGTCAAATCATGATTTTGACACTCTAAAGGTGCGCACACAAACTGCGTACACCGCACCACGCACGTTCTCCAGCCTTTGCCACCTTTGTCTCAAAAAAAATCCAGGGAAAACCCTGTGACAGGATGACCATGAACTCTCCTCTGCTGCTCCCACAGCTCCCAGGCTTGAGAGAGGCAATATTCAATATGATAAATGTAAAAACAGACCACTGTGTGAGTGTGTACGTGTATTGTATTTAAGATACATTTAAAATACAGTTTTTTTTCTTGCAGAAGGAATATGTGCTTTTGACATGGTACATAATATCAAGTAGTATAATGAAAACTACAGCCTTGAAAATGAAGCTGGTAATGGAAAAGGGATAGAGAAGAGAGAAAGAGGAGTGAACAAAACAGAATAAAAGAATGCAACCAACAGTATTAAACGCTTGATGATAACTGAAATTCAACAAGATTCAAAGATTTCAAAACCAAAACATTTTATAGGGTCTTTAGGGATATGAGTGATTAATCTATACAGAACAATCTTTCTTGTAGTATGTGTACAATGTGTATTTTATGAGCAACTGAATACTTTTGTTGAATGAAAAAGACATGGTACTAGAGTTTATTGGTAATATGGTTCTGGCCAATCAAGAACTGGTTCCAATTTAAGACCTGTCCTCGCTACCCAATCAATTAATTAAACATTGAAAAAGTACAGTCCAGTCACATTTACTATGATTGTCAACACTATGAAAATGTATCTGTATGTGGTATAGGGTCTTCAGTAGCTTAGGCCATGAATAATCTTCTCTATTAGCTACTGTCTCATAAAATAACTTTTGTAACTTGTCTCGGTAAAAACATATAGTTTCTACCTAAGTTTGAGCTTATGAAAGTAATGATACACCCAAGGGTTGTGTTTCTGATGCAATCTGTTCTGGTGTGGTGTGTTTTCTATGGCAGAAAAAGCAGGGAGGCAGTGGACAACCAGCATCTGTGCGTGGCTGCTGTTCAGAACCCTGGGGCAAGCCATATGCTGACATAGCAAGGTGTCAGAAGATACAGCCCGAAGACAGATGAAAGTGTGTTTCACAAGATCCAGGAGTGACCCCAAGGCATTGGCAGAAGTAATGAGAAGACAGAAGCTAAGAGGGGCACTCTGCATAATGACACAGCTATCATCCTAATCAAAATACTATTTAAAAATAAAGTATTACTTACTGTCATCACCTTTCTCAGGCCATCAGTTTCAATGTACTGTGTCCTGTATGTGTGTGTTGAGAGTTCGGTGTATACAGAAGGGAAAGAAAGAGAGACAGAATGTAGTCGCTGTATGATCTACAATGAAGAGGTACACAAAATGTGAAAGTAACCGATAAAGAGTGCAAGAGTGTGTGCAAGTAAATCCATGCATTGTACCTGTGTGGGCACGTGTATGTGACTTCAAGGGGGCATGTGTGAATTGAATGGACACAACACTGCATTGATTTTCAATGAAATTGAAATTAATGCACTGACCTCATGCATTATTTTCAATTATGAGGGTATTGTGACCAATACTGATATAGTGTAGGCCTTTCTTTTCCAATACAGCAAAGGTAAAAAGAAGGCTCTGCACGCTGGGGTCTAATGCACTATTCAATGATTGCCAAGCTTTTGGTCTTGGCAAATGTTGGGACAAACCTGACAAAACAGCACCTGTGCTTTTTAATGCAAGCAGACAAGCAAAATGCAGTTGTGTACAGTTGTAGTTCCCAAGGTTCAAGAGAAAATAGCAAACAGACATGAGTCAACTCAGCCAACACTCAAGGAGCCCAAATGTGTCAGAGTTCGTTATATAATGATCCAAAAAAGTGGAATAAAGCACCAACTTAAAATGCTACTTTTTTAGGTGAATGTTATTTACTGTGTCTTTACTGGCAGGGGAAATCAGCTTAGATTTAAGTTCATCCTCAGTAACGTTTTTCTATAATGGTTTAGGATGGATTTCACATTATTGCAAACATGCTTCAGGACCAAGTCAAGCCTATTATGTTATTGTGGAAAACAACATTAACCCACTGGTGTCAAATTATATTTATTCCATACGTTGGCCTTGACAAGATGGCACCATTTTTCCAGCCATCCACTTCATTTCCCTGTTTTGTCCTCTAAACTTAAATGAAGGATTGCCGTCTGTAACGTTGAAAATGTCCGATGGGTAGCATGCCAAGAAGCAGGGGTTCCAGACTGACTTTGAACATCACTGCCTCTCGCAGGATTTAAAGCCTCTCAGAAATACTGTCATCCAAATTCAAACAAGGGATAGAAAAGAGTACAAAGAGAAGAGGCCTTCACATGTCCAAATCCCGTGAGCCTTTTTCCCTTCTTTTTCCGTACTTTGCATTTAGAAATGAAGCGGAAGAAGTGCTAGACCCATTTCTTCAGTGCCTCCAACATCCAGACAGTATTTTATAATAATGAATATGGCTTGTCTGCAATCTGACAGAGGATTATTTTCAAATACAATAAATATGGATGGGCTTCAAAAGTGGATACCTCAATTAGCTCATAGCAGCATAAAGGTTTTTCTGAAACAAACCCAGTCATTAAACAAAATCACATTTTCTAAAATTGTTTTTTTTCCCTAAAAAGTAAGACACTACTGTTGTCAACTAGCTGTCATCGTATTCCTAAAATTATGTCTACTCTCCAAACTTAGTTCATCTTCAGTAGCAGTGCCCAAAATTGCCCAACTTTAAGAGCGACTGTTTCAATGAAAACTCTCATGAGAAGTATAGCATCCCTTCTTTCCCCCGAAAAGTGTCTGTTTGAGGTCCAGACTTCCTCCTTTTCCGCTAGCTTAATGGATTATGACAGTGATGCAGCATGAAGCCTTAATCCCCTTGCCGCCATCGTCTCCCCTCCCTTTATGTTAAGCCCCTTGACTACAGCAGGGGTGTATGTGTGTCAGGTGCCAACCAGTACTCATAGCCAACCCTTGAGTTGGATGACATACAAAAACAAAGGGGGTTAAAGCATCCATTGCTGACAGCCAACTCTACCCTTCAGGTGCACAGCTAGCTCATTATTCGGTTGTGAAGTCAAGTATGCCAATATGCAGAGGAAAAACAGCTTTCAACTTGATGACCCATAAAACAAAAATAAATAGGGATACATCCACAACAATAATTTTTGCTATGTCCCCCAAACAACACTAATTAATGATTCAAGTGAATATTGACAGGCAGCAACACAAACAGTGTCTTCCTCTTGTTTGTCTGTTAATTCACCATGTTCAATAAGCCCACTCTTTCATCTTGAGTTCCTGTCTATCTTCAAAGCAGGACTTCTTCCTAAAGGCCTTCATTATCAAGCCAGTGTTCACCTTTACCCATGTGACAATGAGAGAGAACCAAAGAACAACAGTGGATGCTGAATTGTCAGTGTATACGTGCAGTAATAGTTCAGTAATAGTTCCTGATTAATCAATTATTTACATTTGAAGAAGTTCATACAGTGTTGGACCAGAATCAGCTATGTTTTGTAGCTTATACCACCACCCAGTTGTATTAAGACACAGAGCTAATACATAAGAGATGACCTCTGAGATCAAACATTCATTAAGAGCAGCACACTGCGCTGACAAAGGCTGGAGTGAGTACTCACCATGAATGGATCCATGTTAAGAGTATCAAAAGCAACCAGAGGACTCAGAGGCCCCTGATGAAAGAAACCATAACTAGGAACTGGTTTGATAGCTCTCTCTGATCTGGCAAACCAGACAGTACAGCAGAGAGGCTTTTCTCTATGTCACATGGAGGCAGAATGTCATGTCAACGACCAAAACATCCCAATGGTGGAAATCCCATCCAAGAGGCGGAATTAGGGCGGAGAGATCAGGAGGTAAATCCACTTTTGTTTTGCACAAGTGGTACTCATGTCATGTTTTAACCCTGTAAGGGCTAACACCTTTCGTGTTTGGTTTACCAGGTATGTCTGACCTTTTGATAGAAAAAGGACTGACCAGGAGATAAATAATGTATTAAATACAAAAATTAAACAGGAATCAAAATCCAAACAAGTTGGGCTAAGTTGGCCAAAGAAAGTTGACTTTTGCACTTTTTTCCCCCCAATTTTCTTGTTAAGTATATTCTTTCAACAGGAGATGTGTTTATCATTGTACTCATTTAAAGCACCAAACAGCTGTTCTTAAAAAGAATTGGTAGACTGTAACGGGCCTGATATTAAAGAAATAAGAAGGCAACTCCTACTGAAGAGATAATTAAAAACGTCTGCTAGCTGCCTGTTTGTTGTTGTAAAGAGGATATTTATAGTTGTCCTTGTCAGTTGTTCCTCGAAAGGGAAGACCAATAAGCAAACACAAAAAATAAAGCACGGATAAACAAAGCATTACTTTTGTGTATATTAAAAGTAAAGATGAAATGGAATGGGTGAACAAGAAGTGAGATATGAGAAGATTAAAATAGATTCGGCGTGCATGTCTGACACACACAGAGAGAAAGAAAGGCGAAAGGAAGAAAAACTGTCTTCTCTGACGAAATAGTGTTTGACAGTAGGAATTGCAAGCTTTGATGAAGCCTCTATACACCTCTCACCCTGAATATTTAGGTTGGAGAGTTTTTACCTCATTAGTAGCTCCTGCTGCGAAACGATAACATGAGACACCTTACAACATGTGAGACTTAGAACTGGTATCAGCACACTTGTATTTACCAGAAGTGCAAATCTAAATTTACTGTATCAGCAGGACAAGCGCCAAGACACATTGAATGGTAAGGCTCACTTTTGTTTCATTATCACTGTCAGTACACAATAATGAACTGACATGGAGTCAATATGAGGCTGTAGAGCACCAACCGTTTGTCCCTTTGTAAACTGAATTTAAAATGTCTGGAGACAAATTTCATGTTTGTCATGTCCAATGATGTGTGTTTTTTTAAGAAAATGTCTATTCTGTGATCATTAGAGTGATAGTCCTTTCTTTTTCTTTTTACTAAAATGTAAGATTTTTCAGTCATATTTGGATACAATCATGTGCACAAGTCATGTTAAATAATGCAACAATGACTTCAATTTCCTCATAATTAAACACTGACTTCATTCCAGATTCCCTTGCACTGTATTTAAAGGCATATAATGAAGAGGCTTTGAATACATGTATCATTACCCAAATGTTTGTCTTTAAATTCACTGGCCAGATAGAAATTAATCGATCAGTAATACTGCAGCAAAGATTCATTGAACAGTGGTATCTTCTCCTATCATTAATATAAGAGGCAGAAAGCGAGCACTATAACACATTCCCTTATGATTTAGCAAATTAAATGATGCCTTTTAACAATGCAACAATGCATAAATAAAATGCCTGTCATGAGTCAGTAGCTGACCCCCATTTCCCAAAAGCCAAGAACTATTGCCTGGCTCCAGATCTTTGAATTCGCCCACTCCACTGAGTCAAGTTGACTGATTCTGTTGGTCTGGCATCATGACATGAAACAGCGGTTTCTCGGTTGAAAAAGCGATCGATCCCCAGGGGCACTAACGATTAGCCAATCAGCGCCACAGGCGGGATTAACGCTGTTGTCAAGCTGTTGTCAAGTGTTGTCAAGCTGTGTGCCAGAACCAAAGAGGAGTAAAACTAGGCAGTGCTGATGTTACTGCATTGCCTATTTCTCGCCTCAAATGTTCTCAGAAATGTATTTTAGTGTACTGTTTAGCTGTAATATGAGAAAGTTTGTGACCCGGCCGCCATGTTGAAAACAGACAAGTCAAAACCAAGCACCACCCAACTCGCAGTTCGTCACCCACCACACACTACCAGCCAGAGTGTTTAGTGGTGATCGAATCCCCCACCCCCACGGAAATCGGTTAGAGCGGAGGCAATGTCAGACTGAAGATGGAAATGGTGTAATGGTGTAACGAGTTGACAAGCCTGTCTGATATCAGGCAACAAGAACTATGTCTTGCAAAGTTGAATGAAGGCATTACATTTTTTAACATGTCAAAAACTTTGATCAGCTCCATATTAATATGCATCTTTCGTCATTTTCTGTGGTTGTATTAAAGCCTGCCCACTTTTTACAGCCATGTTTACCATTGTTAGTTCCTGTTCTTGGCTCCCATGTTTCCATACCAAGATACTTCGCATATACTCTGGAATATAATAAATAAAAACAACCCAACTTCTAGTACCTGTTTTTTTTTTTAACCACCTGGCTCTCAAGGCTACTTCCCCATAATTCTTTCGAAAAATATTGCTATCGCCTGCAGTATAAAAATGTTTACTATATCAGAGGCATGTTGACTTCATAAGGAGTGACAAAGTAAGCCCCTCAGTATTATTAGCTATAGACTTGCCCAGGAATCTAGCAGTGGTAAGAGAGGCTTGTTCATGATAAATGAGCCTGCTATCTCAGGCAATGTCAGGGTAAGTCTGTTTGTCTATCCTCCTGAGGCAACCTTTTATTCTATCCAAGCACACTGAATCATCCAAATTGACAGGAAAAACAATCACAGTGTCTCGTTCATATCCGAAAATGCTCCACACTTCCAATGCAATTGCGGAAAAGATGAACTACCATACTTGGCTATTGTGCTTATTCCCAGTGGTGTGCGCATTTTGTCGGAATATCATCTTAGTTGCAGCATATAACTTTTATTGTGCAGTAGAGTAGATGATGAATCATCATTAACTGTAGTATCTATCAATTCAGAGAGGTGGCAATTAGATAGAGGGAGCAAAAAAAAGTTACAGATCATTTAGTAAAAATAGTAATGACAGACAACACAAAATCTCTATTAAATCTGATTATCAAGAAACTGCTAGTAAATATCCACTAGATCATAACAGGTTTCAGCTATTATTATTTTTTGACCATTCTGACAACAGACCTACATCTGAAGTCTTTGTTATTTGGCTCAAATCAATAAGCACTTTGTTAGGGAATACACACACTGACAATGGAGCTGTCTGTATTCATTCAGGGATCACTGCGGCAAAAGTCAATTTCAATAAAAAGAAATGCAGATGTCATGGGAGAGACACATCATTTTCAAAATAAAAAAAAAAAGTTTGGCTGTCAGACACATAATTTGCTGTTAGGGCAGTCAGGCATTGCTAGATAGGAATTAATAATCATCACTATGTGTTCAGAGAGGAAGCTCATCAGCCTTTCATCCTCCTAACATTAAGCAATTACCTACTTGTCACTCTGATGGCCACTCATGAGAACAAACATAGGATGTGACTGACAGGCAATACAAACACAAGATACACTCAATGCAACTCTACATGGAAGCCATCTGGGTTTAAAAACTGTCTACCTGCAGATCATTTCCATTAAAGCCAACCTAAAACTGGAGTATATATTTTTATGTTTTTGTCAGATGGGTGATGCCAGTTGAAAAATGCAGGTCTAGGTCTTTTTCCAAGATGGTGGTTCATTGGAAGTTATAATATAATCCAATTAAAGCAAATTAGCCCAAAACCCATGAAGTTACACAGGTCGGGAGACAGATGGTGATGTCTGATGTCCAACAATTACTCAACCTTAAAAAGTCTATAAAAATAAACAGGAGTAAAACATATTCTCAACTCATGCACATACTCAGGCACCTCTTTCCGAAAGGAATACATAGGATGACTGGGATACAATAAAATCACGTCACCTATTTATTGGTAAACACATTTGGAATTACTGAAAGTCTCTATTGCCATGATTACGCAGTTTCTTTGGCTGCAAATATTATTTTCTCCCTTGACTGTTTGGTATTTTGGTGGCTTGCCATGAACTTGACTCTGCCCATGAGAGAGGAGAAGAACAATGGGAGTTGTTCCAGGAATAATCAATCAGTGTAGTAAAGTTTTTGTTGCAATGATAATCAGAATCTGCACTTATGTTGCAACGTCTGTTCAGTGGTTAAAAATATGCAGGGCCACATGCTGTGACGTTCTGTGCTCTTTTTGTGTTCAACAAGTGATGTTTACTTGCACAGATCATATTCAAAAGCTTCCCAACTCTTTTTATGGTTACGGTTGCCCATTTGACATCGTACATCGAGTATAGTAACATTTATCACCAAACAAAAAAACAAGAAAATTCAATGAGAAGCTTGGACTTGAGATCCAAGCTTCATATGACTTGAACCTGAGTCAGACTTAAGTCACAGAATTTACAATTTCAATACTACTTGATAATATCAAAAAGGGTTGCAACTCAGCTTGGACTTTGAAGACTAATGATCTGTGACTTTATTTGGATTTGAGCCATATAACTTCAAAAACCCTCCCAAACCACAGCGTGAAGGATTTTTTACTGATGCCATCATACATTATATTCTCTATTAAAACAGGTATGTGCTTCTATGAAATGATAGTTTGCAAAGACATTCTATTTCATCAGAATACGACAAGATTCTCTTATTTTCAAAACAGCCTACACCTCATTTCATCATCTTCACAACAGCTTTTTTGTATTTTTTTTGTTTAGTGTCTTAAGGCTATCCATGTACTACCATGGAAGTTTGAAAAAGAAATACAGCATTCATGTGCTACTCTTATTTCATAAACTTGTAACAATTACCCTGTTGGTGCTTAAATTTAATTCGGTGAAGAATGCATTATGACTTGTTTAGGACTTTGGACTTGAATGTAAAGACTTGAGACTAAACAATTTTTGTGTGTAAGTTCAGATAAATCCAGACACTATGAGTTCCTTGTATCCGACAGTAAGCGAACATAAAAAGTTGGCAACAGGAGATAAAAGGGCTTTGTATTGCTGCTGCAACAGGTGAAGCTGGCAAAAACTCTACAATCAATACTTAAACATTCTCTAGGGTACCAAAGAGTAAACAGGCTTGATTCTGAGTTCCAAATCCAATATCCGCAACCATCAGTAGGTCAACCATACTTGCAATGAGGCAGCTTTATTTAGGTATACTGGAGAAATAGGGTAGTTGCCAGTCTGTCTGGAATAAATAGGTACAGTCCCACCTGGAGTCTATGTTAATTTTGCAATTACTATGCATCTGCTTGATTTCGTAGTGGGTTTCTGGAAAAATGAGGGCAAGATGCACTGGTGTGTTCTGTTATTCTATTACTGTGCTAACACTTGCATCAGAATGTGAAAATTCACACTAAGTAAAATGGAGTCTGGGCAGTTTTGTTGGTTTATAAATCCAATTAACCTCAATACACAAAGATTCAGTTAAATGTACTGCACATACTTGAGTGTGGATGGAAGCACACATCGCCAACACTGATGGAAAACTGATTTCTCAGTGACTTCTGTAGTTATTGTTAGGGGACAAACTCTAGTATTGCAGTTAAGGCTTTGGTTTAGTCGGCAACAGCACTCAGCATGTCATTACATGTTTAACAATCTCCAGATCTGGCCCACAATTGTTGGAACAGCTTGTCAGGAGTCAGGAGAATTCTCATACAACTGTGGCATTTCTCTCTCAAAGCCGTGGATTCTGTCTTTGCACGGACACAGGCTGAAAATTCTGTTGTCAGACCGGGACTGGGTCTCACAGCAAGAGCTTTTGACTTGTCATAGTAAGAAAAGCAAAGGTGTTACTAATAACATTTTCAATGGCTCCATTCTATTAATGTGTCCCAGTAAGCCATGACAGTATGACAGTGAGCCAGTGTGCACAATACCAGAACCCTGAAAACATAGCAGAATGACAGAATAACTTGGACTTAAAGAAAGCACAAGAAGAAATGTAGAAATTGAGGTAATACACAATGTCACTAAAAACATACTGTTCTGTAGGAGCAGTAAAAGAATTACAGCTCCACCAAAAGCTGACATCACAGAGAGGATGACTGCCATCACAGCACTGAGGTAACCATGCATTAAGTTAAAAGAAGAGGGGTTGATTAAAAAATGTTCCACAAAAAGTACACTGCAGCCAGCAAAAGAACATCAGACCACAGGAGGCGGCTGCTGGTACGCTCAGTGATCACATCAGTGGCATCACTGGGGATGCGTCTGCCTCTGGTATTACTCCAGATGGGGACAGTGACATCATGGCCAGGAGTTAAAATTCCTGCCAGCGATTGTGTCAAGGGAACAGACTTACATCCATACTGACTATTTCCCAAAGCAGACAAAATATTTTAAGTTTTCTCAATGTATGTTCTTCCTAGAGTATATTTCAGGCAGACAGTAGTTTCTGTTCATGTCAGCACAGTATGAAAATAAACCAGCAGAGATTGAAAGTTGCTTGAGATATGGTGTGAACACCACCTCATGCCAGAAAACAGAACATTACAGACCGTGCAAGCTAGTTGTGGGAGCATGCCTCAACCATCCTGCAGTTAATGTGCTCCTTTATGTAATTTGATAGAGGCAACACCAACTTTAAAGTCTTGTAGAATTCAACTGAATATAGTCAACTCTACAAATATTGTCATTATACAAACAAATTACAGACAAATTACTGTTTATACGGACCCAAATTCTGACGACATGTAAAACATACATTGGAAATAAAGTGCATTTTATTCAAATAATATGACAATAATCTGAACCAGGATTCTGGCAAAATCAGATTCAAATAACAAATACAGAATCTCAATCTGAATCTTCAAAATCTAAACGATATCCAACCCTTATCAGACTCAATAAGCCAGGGTGACTAAAGTCATGTTCAGCCATCTGTTCAGTTTGGAAGCCACACAAAGTCAGTGGCGATGAGCCAAAGTTCTTGGCTGTAACCCAGTACAGTTTAACATCTTTTTAACAAGTGATCCAGCCAAGCAGTAACCAGAAAGTAACCCATTTTACTCTCATACTAAGCTATAACAAGCTACCTTTGTGTATTAGTCGATTACAATTGATGCTACCGTCTTTAAACACTTCAGTAGCAGAAACCATCAGCTTGGATTTTGTTCTTTCTCTTTTTGTTAACATAACTACCTGTGTGACCAGGGGCTCCAGAAGCCTCTCCACAGTCAGGGTGCGGATTTCAAGACTCTTGGGGTCCCATTTCAACAAGATGGGGGAGGTGGCGGTCGTCATGGTCTCTGTTGGAAAGAAAAGCAAATCAATACTTAGAAGAATGTTCAGCAATGAAAAGCGTTTGGCTCATTAACACATACAACAGTTGGAGAGTTTACGTCGCACAGTATGTCTTCCTAAGAGGACAGGCTGTTCGGAGCTGTTTACAAAGTTTGGAGGCAGTGTTCAGCTGCCCTTAAAATAACTTTCTGAAACAAGGTGTGCAGGTGTAAATATTAATGTTAGGGCTGGGAAATTGAATGAAAAGTTAACAAAACTGACATTATGACTCTAACTGAGGTAACTTCAGTGACATTGGTTTGTTTGATACATTAACTCCTTCATACAGGGTGCCGTCCACCCATTAAAAGCACAATAAAAAATAAAAAAATCACAATAATGAATCTAACAAATTAGGCCTAAGTACACAATCATAAGTGGAGTCGGCATTGTTCCACCTGGCAATTAGAAGTAACTGCCACAACAATTATCCAGTGTCTGGTCTAATTTTAACAGACAAAACAACTGGAGAAAAACAGACGAGGTCAGGTTCAGATAGACCAAAAGATGTCATGTCAGTCATGTGGGTAAAATCTGGCTTCAGTCAACACAATACAGAACAGAACTAAGCTAAAAGTAGACATAAAACAACTACTTTAGGAGCACTCAGTGCGGTGTGTGGAGATGGTGAGTCCACCCAGGACTGGCAGGTGTGCTGACCATCAGAATGGAGTCAGGTCAACGGTAAACCATGACAGTAACAGTAAATGTTTAGTATGAGCTACAATTTGTCAGAAAATAAATGTTACAGCTTCTCAAGAGTTCCTGAATTTTGATTACCAGCAACTCAGTAAGGTGATGGAGGTTAAATGACAACTTCACCCTGGAGCAGTAAGTAGTCTCCCCCCCTATGCTCCCAGACTACAGACTGAAGAAGGTTGTTTTAGACACAGCAGTGTATTACACAAGCATTAAAATACCGTCACTCCATACCCAAAAACATCCCACTGATGGACTAATGAGAGAACAGAAGCCATAAATGTGTTGTTCAAATCTATTTATAGTATGACTTATTTTGATAGTCACACTAACAAGAGATGTCATCCTCCCTCTCCTCCTTCTTTAAAGGACATCTATGTGAAAGGTAGAAGGTAGGTAGGAAGAGTAGCGTAGCTCTGTTAAGGAATAGGGCAGTGCGTAATGTGTGTGTGTAGCGAGTGTGTGGTTGAGCGAGCGGCAGAAAAGTGACCGTGAATGCGAGCGGAGCAGAGGAAAAGGTTAGCAGTAAGTTGTCAATCTGGCAGTAAATGTACAATACAGGCTACAGTGTGTCAGTTAATAAACGCTGCAGTTTCTCAAGACCAAGAAAAGACTAATCTATTGAAGGGGGTTAGCCCAAAAGTTAGCGACAATGCGTTAGCCTAACATGACCAGGCTCACTTCAGGTGGACTGACCTTTAAGGTGGACCAGCAAGTCTCATTTTAGTGTCAATCTCAGCCGCTCTCAAACAGAGAACGGAGAAATGTCTGGCTGCTGAGTGTCTTCTGAGTTTTTGCTCTACCCCCCCCCAAAGTACTGGTCACAAAGTTCAGGCACCAGTTGCCCAATGCTGTATTGAGGCCCAGGTTATGCAGTTCTGAGACATCAACTTGTTAAAACATAATGTTTATTGAAAGGCTTGACAAAGTGTCCACACATTTCCATTTAAAGACAATGTTGTCCCAAATTTGGCCATGGTATGTACAGGATAAACCACTGCCGTTATGAAAATAGAGCCCTTGCAAAGGCAATTCCTCTCTTTAGTCATTAGCTGTCATGTCATAAGTAATTTATTTAAACAAGCACAGACACTGTCATGGATTACTTTGTTTGTGCCAACACTCTATTGTCATAGATATTTCAGCAAAATTCCACAAAATATAATGTGGCTTGGACCAAAATTACCGGCCCCAAAACAAGGTTTTCATGGATGTCTGGTAACTGTTTACAGTAATCAAATTCCAGCTCTGCACATCAGAATCAGATTTATTACCAAGTAAGTTTTCATATAGAAGGAGTTTGTCTTGGTGTATCTCTGCATAACAATCAACAAATAGAAGGTAAGAGAAAAAACAAGTGAGAAAAACTACCACAAAAGACAGGTGGTATAAATATATAAATAAAATGTTATGATAAAGAATAAGTAAAAAATAAGTTCTAAGTGAAGAGAGCTGTACAGTTTAAAAAATTATAATGCACAAGATATTGACTGGGAATGTGCAAATGTGTGTCGGGAAGAAACTGTTCTTGTGGCATCGGTCAAGATAGACCTCAGCCTCTTGCCAGAGGGGAGTGTTCAAAAAAGTTTATGTCCAGGGTGAGAGGGGTCAGCCATGATCTTTCCTGCTTGCCTCAGTGTCCTGGAGGCGTGCAGGTCCTGGAGGGACGCCAGGTTGCAGCCAATCACCCTCTCAGCAGAGCGAATGATACGCTGCAGTCTGCCCTTGTCCTTGGCAGTGGCAGCAGTGTACCAGATGGTGATGGAGGAGGTGAGGATGAACTCGATGGTGGTGTATTAGTGTACCATCATTGGCTTTGGCAGGTTGAACTTCTTTAGCTGCCGCAGGAAGTACATCCTCTGCTGTGCCTTCTTGTTGAGGGGGCTGATGTTCTGCTGCCACTTGAGGTCCTGGGTGATGATGGTGCCCAGGAAGCGGAAAGATTCCACAGTGTTGACTGGGAAGTCACACAGAGTGACAGGGACGGGTGAGGCTGGGTTCTTTCCTAAGTCCACAACCATCTCCACTGTCTTTAGAACATTGAACTCCAAGTTGTTTTGTCCGCACCAAGTCACCAGATGGTCAATCTCCCACCTGTAGGGAGTCTCATCCCCACCAGACTTGAGCCCAATGGGGGTGGTGTCGTCCGCGAACTTCAGGAGCTTGACTGACTGGTGACTGCAGGAGCAGCTGTTTGTATACAGGGGGAAGAGTAGAGGGGGACGGACACAGCCTTGAGGGGAATCGGTGCTGATGGTCCAGGAATCAGAGACGTGTTTTCCCAGCCTGGAGAGCTTGTCCTGCAGCAGAGCCTGGATGACTGTGTTAAAGGCGGAGCTGAAGTCCACAAACAAGATCCTGGCGTAGGTTCCTGCAGAGTCCAGGTGCTGGAGGCCATGGACTGTGATCACAGCGCAGGGCCATGTTTACAGCATCGTCCATAAACCTGTTGGCTTTGTAGGCAAACTGCAGGGGGTCCAGGAGTGGGTCTGTGATGAATTTAAGGTGGGACAGCACAAGGCACTCAAAGGGCTTTATCACCACAGAGGTCAGGGCGACGAGTCTGTAGCCTTTTAGTTCTGTATACCTTGTTTTTTTGGGGACAGGGATGATGATGGAGGATTTGAAGCTGGCTGGCACGTGGCATGTCTCCAGTGAGGTGATAAAGATGTCTGTGAACACTGGAGACAGCTGGTCAGCAGCAACACTTCAGGGTGGAGGGAGAGACAGAGTCTGGTCCAGCTGCTTTGCAGGGGTTCAGTGTCTTGCACAGCCTGTTAACATCCCTCTCCAGGATGGAGAGAGTCATTGTTGTGGTTGGGGAGGAGAGGAATGGCTCCAAGGTGAACAGTTGTGCAGCAGCCCAGCCCCCTGCTGAGGTGGGGGAGCTGGAGATGATAGCTAGAGTCAGGGGGGATGTGTCAGGACTGTCCTTTTGTCTTTCAAATGGACAGTAGAACTCATTCAGGTTGTTGGCTAGGAGTAAGTCGTTAGTGGAGTGGGGGGCTTCCGGTTTGAAGTTGGTGATCTGTCTGAGGCCCATCCAGACAGAGGCCAAGTTGTTTTCTGAGAACTGCTGTTGAAGTTTCTCAGAGTACAGTCGTTTAGCATCTCTCACCGCCTTGCTAGACCTGTATTTAGACTCTTTAACTGGTCCTTGTCCCCACTCCTAAACACTTCTTCCTTTTCCAATCTTAGCTGTCTGAATTTGGCTGTAAACCAGGGTCTGTCATTGTTGTAACTAACCCTGGTGCGTGATGGTACACAGCTGTCCTCACAGAAGCTGATGTATGATGTCACAGCCTCTGTGTACACATACAGACTGTTGGTAGCAGTCCTGAAAACATCCCAGTCAGTACAGTCCAAACTGGTCCACTTGTCCTCACAACAGGTTTAGACATCAAATAAAGCAAAGCACAGTCAAAAATTCCAGCAAACCATAAATTACCGGCTGGCTACCCCCCTAACCTTAATATTCCATAACTAACTATCTTAATTAACTCCACCATTACAGTATATTTTTCCAAAGCTGGAACTTATTAGGTTAGGTTGCAGTAAATTCAGGGAGAATTGTTTAGTTTTTCTTCATTTGTATAGCTGGTTATCAGCTGCAGTTACGGTCCAGATTTGTTCACAATGCTTTCGAGAGTCTGAGCAGCATTCTGATTACTTAAAATGATTCAGGTACAAACATTACATTATACTGTAGCATTGTACAATAAGAGCATTCAAGAAAAACAGGAAAGAAAGGAGACAAAAGGACAGAAAAAACAGGAGAAAAATTCCAGATAAAATTAACCTAATGTTCAACTCATTAAGCTAATCCAACTACATTCTGAAGAGCTTCATCTCTGCAGAAAATGCCAAAACCAGAAGTCACATAACTAAAAAATAAAAACAGGTGAGCTCTATAAATTGAGTCTCAATTGTACAGTTCTTTAGACAATCTGCTGCTCTTTAACTTTGAATATTTTTTCATTACAGTATTTTTTAAAACCCTTAAGCTCAGAGGGGTTATATTAGGTGAATGTGAGGACTAAACAGCTGGCATGGGGGTAGCAGTCTGTTGTTACTGTGGGGATGTGTTTCTACAGTAAGCAATTTTAGAATGGGCCAGCTGGGACCAGCCCAGTCTACTGCCAATGTCAATGAGGCAGAAGGGACTAAAGAATGTGAATAAGAATGACAGATCTGGGCCAGAGGCCCCTTATACTACACACAGTGGGTTAAGATGGATGAACAGTAGAAAATCTGGCAATTTGGCACCAATAATGAAACTACAACTCAGACATTACCTGTACAGTTAAGCATTGGCCTCTATATTTTTAAAAAAAATGCACTTCACTTTTGTTGGCATCATTAGATTTCCGTCCCCCACAAGGAAATCTGGGGAGGGGCAATAAATCAGACCTCATGTGTCTGTCATCTCATCAATCAATCATGCACAGTAGTTTCACAAAACCTCAGGGAATGATGCATGCGATTTCTCAGTCTGTTCTGAGTTTTTTACAGTCATATGAATATTGGTTTGAGGGGTAGTAAAGTTATTTAGTTCCTCAACCTCAAACCTCAACACTTGCACTATGCATGTGATAGGAAATGTTCACACATCACAAATTATACATTCACAAGCTCACATTTGTGCTAAAATGTCTGCAACGAATGTAACGCAAAACATATTTATAGAGAAAATGTTTACATTCAGGGAAAGTTGTGGCTATTGTCTGATAAATGCACTCTTCTAGCCAGTGTGTGGTTAATTTATGTTGTCACATACAGCTGTAACAGTTTCCCAGAGAAAGAAAGTCCATTCAAGTCATTTTGGAATTTGTTGTTGGCATTTGACAGTGGACTGTGTCTTTTTGCTGTTCAGAAAGACCAGCAAAGCAGTCAGCAGGGATTAAAGCAAGAAAAGATTTGTGAGCCTGAAAAGTTATCCAGGAGGAAATGTGTACAATGTATTGAATTAAATATTATATGAAATTAAAACTGCTCTATGCCTGAAATCAGGCATGGTGCCTGAGAATTTTAACCCCTGAGTCAGTCTTTATATGCTAACAGTCTAGCTGACGTAAATTTCAGACAGCTTACATTAGTAACCAGCTAGTTAGGTACTAGTTGAGCGTAACTTGGTGACTATGAAAGCCTCTCTTTTTATGGACTAATTGGATAGCTTTCCTGATAATAATGGTTTCCAGGCAGAGCGTAATAAATAGGGTGAAAAGCGGGAGTGATGCAAATGCTTTGGGCAGAAGAAAATGTCACAAACAGCAGTGCCATGAAAAATTACAGAATGCCACTATAATGTAATAAACAGAGTTTACTGGTATATGACAGTGTAACTTGTCAAACACCAGGGTTGAAACTATTCTTGACACATTATGTAACTAAAACAATAATAGAAAGCGGTTCGTCAAGAAATTGGCAGTAAGTGATAAGTTATTGTAGGTGTGCTGGTTATAAGTAAACTGGAAATGTCTGAAAGTTGAAAGAAACTGCAACTGCCTGCACTAACCTACAGTGCACGATTACCATATTATACAAATAATGCTTCTTGTCACTAATCAGTAATAAAAGGACTGAACATCTGTTAAAATTTATGCTGATAATGATGCAGGTTAGCATATCTGTAAAGAGTCTAAATATAGAATATGCATATCCTAAGGAGAAAAGTAAAGGAGACATGACTCTCCCAATAAAATATAAATGCTTTCATTACAATGGAGGCTCATCCGAAAGATAGTAGACTGCAAGTAAAGCGTGAAAATCACAGCATACCATTCTATTATATTACTGCCGCTCAAAGCAAATGTTCTGATGACTCATGTGATGGGTTTATTGTTGGTGGAGATCTCTGTAAATGTCACGACCCTGTCAATGAATGTGCGTCACGACTGCATCTTTTATTTGTAAATTTGGGTATTTTCTCACTACACAAGTTCACTGTCACACAATGCATTTGTAATGTAGTATATCAGGGATACGGATGATAAGCAGGGAAGCAAAATAAAATTAAGTCAAGTGTTTTTACTTTAGATCTAAATCAGCTGAGAGACCATCAGCTGTCAAAGACACTGTCAACTGTAATGTCAGTATTCAGCACATTCAGCATCGTTTCACATCAGATGTGATGATACAGAGTGATCTCTGGGGATGCTTTTCTAAAAATGGATTTAAAAAACCTCTCCCCCATGAGAACACACCCACTGGTCTAATAGAATAGTCAAATTTTACTATCTCACGTGACTATTTCACAAATAAATACAAGTGCAACACATTAGACATGAGCCCATAGCTATTTCTTATACTTTACAGAATGAAGTAGATAACATGCTCCATTTGAGCAACCAAGACCGCACCGTCAAACATGCACACCCCGACTTCCTCACACATCTTAATCACATCACTGTTGCCCAGAAATTTAGAAAAATAAACAAAATATGATCTGTTAGTTTGCTGAGCATTATGCGTTCTGTCCCACAGTTTTGACGAGCTGGCCTCACACCAGCCAGCATTGGAAAAAGGAAAAAACACACAAAAGTAAAAGTAAAAGATTCACTGATTCCAAAGCAATCTGACACAAATCCAAAGAACATCATCCTAGACAGCAGTTAACTCAAGTAAAGTAAAAGTAAACAAGCAATGTGGGGAGGTGTTCAGATTACTTGTGTGTTCAGTTGTTCATCCTCCTTTGTCAACTTGTCACTGTGGCTCCATATTCCTTACACACAGGGGTCTAAATGATCTCAACTCTATCCTTTATACAGATTCCAACACCAACAAGTGAGCATTTTTTGAGAGAGTATAAAATCTCTCTTCCCTCAGATCTGTTTTGTTCGACAAACATGTTTTGGTGAAGAGCATGAGTCACATTTCAGTTGCTGTAATTTGTTAGATGTCCCGCCATCTGTTGTGTACAACTGTGTGTGACTGATGCATGAGAGGAGCAAAAGAAGACAGAGCAGAAAATGATTTATTTAATGCATGAGCAAAATTAAATTTAAATACTGATAAAGCCAGTCCAGATGTTTTTACATATGCAACAGGCAGGCAACACAGGAATTTTGGGTTTTTTTGTTTTGTTTTTGTATAGCATTGTAACTAGAAAATCCCAATATTATTGGTATGGGCACTTCTACTTGGTTGTGTGCATGTTTTAAACAGGAGTTTTGTGTGTTTTTGCATGTACATGTACTGTACAGTTGATGCAGTTGTTGTTTACTGTTCCTATCATTATTTTCTGAATAAATCTAATGACTGTTTCCTGCTGTCCCAGGACAGGTTTCTGGGGAAGGATGGCAATGTTTCAAAGGGTTTAGAATAAGACAATGCACATGGAGGAAAATAGGCCATCTGCTAGAGTTTTTAGGATTTTTTGGAGAAGAAAGCATGGCACAAGCATTCACATTTACACTACTCCTCTAGGTTATAAACTGATATATAGACATAAATCCAAGCAGTTTTGAAATAAAGTGCACCACTGTAGAGTATATTTTACTGTTTTCAGCATCTATTTCTATTATTATTTTATCAAGGATAATAGTGTAAATTATTCTATTATCATTAACAAAGTATGTATTTGAATGCTGAAAGTACTATTCCATAACTGAAGTGATGTCTAGAGAAGAGTAAAATCGACTGTTATGTTTTTAGGTTTGGTCTCTTTGGGGACTTTCTAGCTTGAATTGGGAGGTGTGATCCTGACTGCAAGATTAGCCTGCATACTAGTGCCAGGCGAGTTGAGTCAGTAAATTAAGCCTCCTCGTCCGAGTCCAACAACAGCTCTTTCTTGCTGCTTGCACTCATGGCTTCTGTACATTACCAAGCTAACCACTTACTAAGTATTCATAATAGATGCATTACAGCCTTGATTTAGTATAGAGTCCTTTTATATCGTGTGAGTTACTGTGACAAAGTGCATCATGGAATTATATTGAAAGGTGTTTCTAATATTCTGCCCCCCTCATGTATGTAAAGTGAAACACCTCTGCAACCTATACAACTACCTACCATTTCACAGGTGCACAGTGAATGGTTTAGGTGCTGGAAAGCAGCATAGCACTGCTCGATTCATCACAGCCGGCAGATACTGTGCCTACTGTGTTTGGCGAGGCATGCTCGCCAAATTATCGCTTTGTTTTTAATTAGGTTTCTTGTTTTGTGTGTTAATACTTCAAATACTACAAAATTCTCTAGTGTTTTTATATTTTTCTCTATTTACTGGAAGAAAGACATAATGAAAAAACGTGCAATCAATGCAATTTTAAAACATGAAGAAATAACACTCCATAATTAGCAAGATAAAAGACACAGATAAAAGTATTGTGCTGTATGATAATGAACATTAATCAACAAACAATAATGAAAAATAATGAAATATTTACCTGCCTTACTTCCTATTAGCAAAAGATAGTACATCATGTAGTTGACTAAAAGGTGCCACAACACTCAAACACCCAAATCTTTTCAAGTGCAAGGGATTTATAGGTACTAACAATTGTACATACAATTTAACAAGTGATTAGAAATTCCTGGGATTATAAAGTACTGTATGCTGTATGTTATAAACCTCATAGAGTACCCATCATAAGACTCTTCCTTTGTTTCTCAGGTTTTCTCCAGAGCAAGTAAAATATGCACATACAATAAAAACATCTTGATTAAGGCCATGATACTGTTGCTGATATGAATTATTGCTTGGAAACACTTTCTAAGGGAATAACCACACAGATGGGCAGCACAGATGCTTGGTGTATAGCACTGCAGGCCTGTGTGCCATGTCCATATCTCTCCCTTAAACAAGTGGGTTTAGTTCAAGTGCTTCTGTTTTCCCCACAGCCTGTAGCTATACACTGTGGTTTAGGTTGACTGGAGATTCTAAATTGGCTCTCTAAATACTATATGAATATGTGAATATGTGAGTCTGTGAGTTAGCTCTGAAACAAACTGTCTAGTCCAGCATGTTTACCTTCAATTTGTCCGATGATGGGTGAACATAAAATGTAGACTGGTTGTGTTTTAGATGCACTTTGAAAGCAAAATACAAAAACATACTCAGAAATGGTCTTAAGCAACAAACTAAGTGCTGAGGAACCATATAACCTTGTATGTTGCATTAGAGAAATAATCTTTCTCTTATACTTATCTTGCTTCAAACACATTTTGCCAAATTAGCAACTTCAAAGCTGCATTGCTGTTCTGCCCTCTCTGACCTAGCACTGGTGTTGAATTTTGCACAACTGTGATAAAGTATGTAAGCAAGTCACTGCTAAGAGTTGAGAAGGGTGAAATATTAAACTTTTTAACCACCGCATTTCACAACCATCCACACACAACCACACACATCTCTTGTTGCTGTGCTGGCTTCCAGTGACTTTGATTCTGTTTCTACAAAACTAAATTTATCTAAATATCTAAATAAATAAATGAATATCTAAATGTATCAAAATATCCATTAAGGGATTTGAATGCTGGCAAGAGATAGTATTAGCCTGGGGCACCAGGACAAAAAAAATAACATCCTGCCACTGCTAAATGAATGACATACTGTATGTTTCATAATCAGAACTGTAAGGGTGCTGGGTGCAGCACCCCCGCTTCCAGGTGGCTGGCAACCTATAGGCCCAATTGCGTTGCAATAATTTCTTTTTTTTCTGTCGTATGCGAGCCGGTCCGGCAAAAATAAACCCTGTGTGTAAAGATAGTGGAGTGGGGAAAAGAACATGAACCCTTGTTGACACATGCCGGTTAGAATGGTCTCCGGCAGCCCGACAAAGCCGGGAACGCGACACAGCCGCTTACTGTGGATATTACACTCCACCTCTACCGGCCCCTGTAGGCTATATTGCTTTTTAAATTATGTCGAGCAGCGCGAGCTTTCCAGGTGATTTCTTCAGTGTATTGTATTGATGTATGAGTGATTTTTTTCAACAATTTACTTTAAAGATTACAGAGGCTGCTTTCAGTAATTGTAGCCTAAAGGTTTCCATGCGCGCAACTAAAAACTGTAGTTATACACTTGACAGGACAGAGGAAACTCTCTAGAGGAAACAGAATGAAACTTTTAGCTTCTGAAATAAAACTTTTTAGACAGCTCTGATAGAGCTCAGGATTTATCAGGATGACAGCTGCTTTACTCCAAACAATTTCACTGTATGAACCTGGAGTACATGTGTGTAACAGCTGACCTTTTGGATGTGTAGAAAAACTCCTGTTTCCACGGCTATGATGGCAACAGTGTAGGTGTGATATCAATGGCATCTGTAGCGAGCTCACCACATGCTGCCATTTCATATAAGTCAGCTCATTTGTCACTTAGTAAGTAATAAACTCAAAGATTTTCATTTAAACAGGTTTCTGTTAAGTCACTATCTATCGGCGAATGAGGTAACACAATGGTGATTGAGCCTATGGCCCACTGTGGCTCACTCTTCAACTCACTTGTGTGTGAAGCGGCGAAATGTTTTTTCTGGTCTCTGCTAGCGTTGCGAGTAAACAGTTAGTGACATCATACAGGTGACACTGCTTGGAGCTCTGGGAAGTGAGGTCCAAAAACACACCTGCAATTACAGCTTATCGCCATAGGTGCCGCCAAAGAGAACAAAACAGAGATCTTCAAGATTGTTACTTTAATGTAGGGTCTTCTTGATACTGTTTATTTTTTATTGCCCATTAAACAATATTATTACCTTAGGTTCTGCTAATGTCAGCGCTTCCCTGAAATGCTGATGACATGGCACAGAGGCAACTGCTAACGGATGCAAAGTAATTACCTGAGTCGACCAGGTGTTCACTGAGCTTAGTGTGTGTGTGTGAGTTTTTGTATTAGTGCTGCTACTGTCATATCTCCTTATGGTTTTGTTACAGTCAGAGCTTAGAAAACACTTTAAATGACAAGGTTCTAGACATCCTTTTATACACTGAGACTAAGAATGATTTAGGACCACTGGAATTGTGCACCGCAATTTTCTATTTTACCAGAGAAATAGTGTACACAATTAGCCAGAGTGATAGCTCCTTCTAATTTGGATTCTACTTTGTAACCACCTGTTTGGACTGCTGGAGTTCAAAAGCACATTCAAGTGTCCAAGATCACCATAGTTGATTACTCTACATGGATTTACCTTACTGATCTGAGCAGGTTCACGGCAGCATTTCCATTCACATGAATTGAACTGTCATGAATGCTAATGTTGCTATGCCCTGTGGTATCCAATCCAGCATGAGCTTCCACAAACTCGACATTAGATTTTGATGCTTTAATATCTAGAACTGAAGATCTAATTAAGAAAGTGGCCGGGCCAAATTCAACTGCACTAATAACAAGTAGCACAGACAGATGCAGGCGATCTCTGACAGTTCATTAACATGCCCTTTCAGACTACACTGAACACCAGCAACATCTCAATGACTCATGGATTAAGTTTTCTCAGTTACAGATTCATTCACACTTAAGTGACATTTTCATTAATGTCATATCAAATGATACATGTTACACACCTGAGGGACATCTTGCAGATAATCAAACAGGAAAATCCTATCATCAACCTAATATAAGTGCTCTGACAAAGAAATTGGGTACAGGCTACATCCTGGAAAGGGGTACTGTAACACCACACCTCAAGAGATTTGTGTCTCTTCTGGCTATGGTTGAGTGGTGGTACCAGGGTTACCTTCTTGACATTATCTGCCCCCTTGAGTGAACTCATTGCTGAGTACAAATCCAAAATCTCCAGGGGGAAAGATGGGCTTTTAAGACCACAAAGAGCATTTCTGCTAAGAACCAGTAATCCAGAAATTGGATTTCCATGAATATTGAAAAGAAAACTATGACATCTAAGAAGTCCAAGTCTTGTGAACATTAATTCCCCACATTAGAGATTCAGAGAGTGACAAAAATCACAAATTTGAAATTGCATTTCAGTTCTACAGTCTACATTCTATGTTCCTTGTCATTTCTCACTTGGGGGATATTTTTGCATATTTCATGATTATATAGCCACCTACTGTGTTCCTGACACATCATGTGCTGCCAAAAGTTCCTTTTCAGCTAGGTTACTTACTATATTCAGATTTTTAAAATAAACAATGTGACGCTTGGATCTTACTTCTGTGATTGGAACTGAGCTTGGGTAAATCCATTTTAGATTGCTTACACTGTTGTTGCTCCCATTTGCATCGTTTTGTCAAAAATGAGTGATGCATGGTGCATATAGTCTTAGTGGAGGTAAATAAAAACAATCTCAACACCCTCTCTCCTTCACATACAGTACTTTGGTGTTGAAGACACCCAACTGCTGAAAGCCGTGGCAGGATGATCAGTGCATCTAGACAAAGCAGGCAAACACAACGGTGACAGTTAAGACAGATAGTCTGCTGAGTCAGAGCTCTGTTCCTGTGTGTGTATTGATTAAGCACCTCTCATACAGAGCTACTCTATCCAAAAGGTCTATTGGCAATACCAAAGAAAACAGATGGCAGTGACTAGTACTCTTCAACACTGTTGGCCATGCTAAAACAAACAGAAATCCCCTGCTGTCCTTGCCTCATGTGATGCCTGTGGTTTTGGTGTTGTCTTTTTTTGAAAAATATCATCAGTCATAAAGGGTCCCATATGACTTGCTGTGGAATTAGCAATAAAGGAATAGAGAGAGTTTTGTATCCTGATGAGTCTTCCTGTGTGTTTAAATTCAAAAATATTTCACACTAATGTGTTATTCATTTGATCTCCAGTTTTGTTTAATTAACTGGGGCAGTATACATTGGAATAATGTATTCATATTAATTTGCATTTGTCTACCTGAGTGCAGCCACACTAGGGTTAGAGTTAGTGCTCAAGTAATGCAAACAAATGTATGCACTGACATTCTGAATACAGTATGTTCCTTCAATGATGTAAATAATGCAAAACACATTTAATGGAGTTTATGCTAAAAATCAAAAGACTTAAACAATTAAATATTTGTAATTGTTTGTCTTATCAGAGCACCACCACACCATAAAAGTCCATTAAGCTGCAAGATGAGTCTCTCTTCCATCTGCTAACTCGAAAACATACTCTGTTGCACCCTACCGAATGCTCCTCGCATGGAGAAGCCTGTCCTCTGCCACTGCTCCATCTGCGACTTTACCATGCTCACAGTTGCTAACAGGAAGTCAGATACACATAGTTTCAAAGGTCAGCGGATTTTCCAATTCTAACCTGACAGAGCTTAACTCACATCTTCTCGCATGAAAAGCTTTCATTAAAGTACACAACCATGAAAACCACTTCGACTTTTGTTTGCTCCCACAGTCCAAAGACATGCAGGTGAGGTGAACTGGAAACTCTAAACTCCCTGTACGTGTGTGTGCCTGTGGCTGTCTGTGTGTTTTAACCCTGACAGGTTTTTACCTGACCTGTCCAGGCTGTACCCTGCCTCTCACAACCACTGCATGCTGGGTTGGTCTCCAGCACACTCCCACACACAACCATGGATAGGAAAGGACAATCAGATAAAAATGGATGAGTGCATAGATGGATTTGTACAGGAATTTATCACATGCCATTAACTATAGAGCCATCATTACCTCTGTCAAAGGGGTTATGTATGTGGTCTTTTATGTTTGTCTGTTACTTAGTAGCTATCTAAAAAATGTGTCACAGTGATATTTAGTGGAAATTCAGTGTAATGTTGATGGACCAAAGAACTGTGAATAAAGTTCTTTGGTTCAAGACCTTATTTTCAACAGTAACACATCCCACTCAATAAATATCTTTCATTAAATATTACAAATTCTGTGATAACCAAATCAGCTGCTATAGCGTTATAGGCCTTGATGGGGCTCTAATTTGGATGCTCTGGACAAAAGGTTTTAATTTGTTTTGTTAGACATGTCATACCATTATAATTGTTTGGCAAATGTTTCTAGGTGTGGCCTATTTTATATTAACCTGACATGCCAGATGGTTTGTTACACAGAACCATCTGAGAAGTCGTCCTTGGAAACTGTTTAGAAAAGGGCAGGCACGTTCAAAAAAATTCTTGGCAGGTGATTGGATGAACCATCTGGTGGTTCAGACACAAGCGCATAACTTGAAGCCTGACAAGATGGAGTCTTGCGTGATCTCGTGATGTCGTGATCTCGCGAATCCAGCTGCCTCGCAAGGTAAATTTTATATTACCTGCCATAACTCTTGAATGCATTGTGTATTTGCAATCAACTTTAGGTAAACAATGAGCATAATAGCTCTGAGCAATCCTGAAAAATACATTTTTCCTTTAGATGAGACTACAAAATTATAAATTTAAATGACCATAACTCAGCAGCCATTAGTGTGACTGGCTTAAAAATGTGTACAAGACATCCTTGTACAACGCCCTGACGCTATGGATAGATTTTAGGTATTCTAAAAACATGGAGTAGATTGTTTGCATATTTAAGGCTCAGTAAGACTACTACAGTATTATTTCATTTCACTTCTTTGGGGTCACATCCTGAGGTCTGAAAGGCAGAAACAAAATAAGACTCCTCCCTCTGTGAGTCCACGTTGACATGGATTAACTTTACTGCCATGAATGTATTAACAAATGAGGTTAATACATGATAAGCATTCAGGGAGCAAAGAAATAAGGTCAAATCAAGTTCTAAAACAACCAGGGTTTATTACTTTTAGTACCATTTGGACAATAAGGAGAACAAAGTTGCAATTACGAGGGTAATGGTAAAACATACTATTTGTGTCATCGAACAGAAAAAGCCCATAAAATACACAAAAAAGTAGCTTTAAGATTGGGGCACATGGTGTTCTTATGAAAACCTTGTGTTGATAAGGGAAGCAGTGTCATCATAGAACAGTTCTGAACAAAAAACAAGAGTTTTTAAAAAATATATTTTTTAATGCCAGAAATTCTAAGCAGAGCAAGACAGGCCTTGAGAGTATTGTATGTAATATTTGTTAATATTTTTGACTTTCAACACTTAAATGGAAAACCTATTCACCCTCATGGATACAAACATGGGCAGACTGCTGCAACATAAGATGCCAGAAGAGACTATCAATGAAGATACAGTATGTTAAGCTGATTCTCTGTCTCACTACAGCGTGAGGCTAAAATGCTTTCAAAATCGTGGGTTCTCAGAAAGAAATAATTCTTTTTTTAAGAATATTTCTAGCCCTGGAGTTTTGCAAATACATGCGTATTTGTCACAGATAAAAATATTCTAAAGTTTAAACTTTGCTAGCACTGCATAAAATGGGCATCAGAGCTTCTTCACCATATGACACTAACGTTGTGACTACAATCCCTGTCATTTGTCATTATGGAAAGCTAATATGCCGACACTGCACTGACCCAGATTCAGAGCAGAGTTAAGCACATACACACACTTGCGTGGAGCAGTGGGGGACTCTCTAAAAGCAGAAGTCAAGACTCAACCTGTCATATCGCTGTTCTCCAGAGCCCTGTTCTCAGAGCGGCCAAAATAGGCTGATCAAAGTAGAGCACAACCTGTGAAATTCTCAGCAGTCATGTTCTCCCAGGAATACAAAACCCTTCTTTAAAAACATAATGCACTCACTGCAAAGTTGAATAAACGCTCTGAAAACACCACTGAAAATACCAGCCCCTGATTGGCTGGAAAGTGACCATAAAAATCCTATATTAGGACACCTCATTGTCTGTCAGATCATGTGTTTTGACAGTCTTTTAAAAACGCTGGTCCTAATCTTCCTTCATCCAATGGATACAGCCAATCTTAGTACATAGGTAACTATTGATTTCTTACTATAAATGATAGGCCTGAGTTAAGTATAACATACTCATCAGGTTCTGTGAAAAAGACAAGCCTCAGCACTAGTGAACATTACCTGAAAGGAAACTGAGAAAGGAAGACGCACGCTGCTTCACACATCTGAAACTTTAGTGTCAGTTATTGAACAGCATTTTCTCCACACTATATTCACTTGCAACATGTTTCTCTATTTGTAACTTTGTGAACTATGTAGACAAATGACATTCATTGGAAAAGAGGCATAATGAATTAATTTCCTATGTTGTCATCAAAAGATATTTAAAACATTTAGTCATGCTGGAGCCTCAATGAGTTGTGGATTAATTATGAAATTGTGTTAATAAACAGCAAGCCTAACATGAAATTGGTTGGTGGAGTGTTCTGGTTGCAATCAAAGCATACACTTGGGTACCTCCCAACTAATTCCCAAGATGAACTCTTAAATGCATGGCTATGCACTGTCAGAGCAAATACCAGTCGAACTTCCCTTTGGAGAGCTATTAAAGGTAAATCCCTCTTGTACAGGAACTATACAGTAATGTATTTGTGTCAAGATAAAATGCCAAAGAGGAAGGAAGGAATGCTTTCCACTGTAATCACATTTTTGTGCCAAACTGATCAGGTTTAAAATAATTGTGTTAATTACTTAGGCAAGACAAATTTCCCAACCTAGCAGGAATCTTATCAAATGTTATCCCGCTCTTATTTTACATGTCCACCTAGAGATCAAGAGCAGGAACAAGGTGTTAAAGGTTCCCTGTGGAATTTTTAACCACTCTATGGAGAGCTATGGAGCAATGTTTTTACAGGTGGGTTCTCATTTTATATGTATAGTGCAAGCATACAAGGATACACATATGTACACCATTCTACTGATTAGGGATGCCACGATGAGAAAATTTTCCTACCGGTTAATAAACTTGTGACAACATTGGTGTTACCAGTTACACTGGACATTTTACAAGATAAGATATTCGACAATTACTATCAATATCTGTAGAGCACTTACTTTGCTCTTTAATGCTAGATTTATAGTTTAACTCTTCCCCTTACTTAAGAGTTAGTGACAGCAGGCTTCAGGCTGCTGCCAGCGGGTCATCCTCTGTGTACAAACGGGCCGTGGCGCACACAGATGCAGGGACGAGCCAGAGGACGGCCGCTGCTTAGAACCAGAACCGGAGCAGGTTGAGCAGGCAGAGAGTGGGAGAGTTTCTGCCAAAAACAAGCACCGAGACTCGGGGAGACACAAGAGCAGCTGCTCGCTAACAGCTACGTGTGTTTACAACAGAGAGCAGAAGGGAGGACAGACGTCTTCCTCCACAACTCTGTGCTGCGACTCTGCTGCTACAGATGGTCACGGAGCAGACACTTTCAGTTTATAATTGTAGTGTCCGTCGTCCAACTAAGTATTGATAACACGCTTTGTATTTCACAAATTAGAATTTTTATTTGATGAACGTGGGTGCGAAAATGAACTAAATGGATTTTATTTCTATAAAAACAAGCAAAACAACAGTATAGGCGTTGGGCAAGTAATGTAAGCGGTGTCTGCCCCAACACCGTTTAACACCAGTAACACTGACTACCGCAGCAAGCAGTCAACTGATCAACAGATAGTAGCAGTAACATGCCAACAAATGTAGCAATGTGCCAACAAAGGCAAGCAAGAAGATTGCTAACTAGTAAACATGTATGTAAACAATACAGGATTTAAATATTTAAAAATTACCCTTGCAAATATTTTATGACAAAGGACCTCAATGATACACACAATGTGTTTTGGTGAGAAACAGTGAATGTGTTTGTATATTTACAAGAAAATTCAACACTTTACTCATGTCATGTTGGTGTCTTAAGAAAAATCATCACGTTGTAAAAATAACTCTGTCTAATTGAGTTTTACTAATAAATGAATTTGTTATCTTCCTGCCTTGCAGGCAAGAATTTGTTTTCCTCATCATTCAAAGTATTCCCTTTCAAGTACCAGTTTAACATCTGTTTGTTAAACATTATTGGTATACTGAATTTAAAAACGTTGCATTCTCACCTATGGCAGCTGCAACCTTCTTTTTTACATTTTGTTAAATCAAAGAGCTTCTAATAGCCATTCCACACAAATGTAGTGACAGGATATTAATGAATGACTGGGATGATGAGTGTCATCTGACCTAGCTCTGCAGCCCTGCTCTAAGCCAGATTTTAACCCAATGCTCAGTTTTGATTTAAGTGACCACAGGTTTGTTTAATAACTATACAATTAGTCACACTAGAATGATTATAGGATTGCTAGTCTTATAGTGGATACTGACAGTGACTTATAACCCTCTTAACCATAAATTCTGTTCTTCTAAATCTCACAGATAATTGGATATGATTGTAGAGAACACGCTGTTGCATTAAATTTCCATAAGGTGACCAAGAAAAGAAACAGTATGAAATTACACCACTTAGCTCACTCATCTGCCATATTAAATCTCCACTGTAAACAATCACTGCAGGAAGCACATACAAGGAAATGAATTTCTGCTGTTTTGCAAATATATCTAAGGCCTGAGATAATCACTTTGAGATTCACTGTGAATGAAAGTGCAGTACAAATGCATTATTATCATTATTATAATTATAATAATAATTATCGTCATTATTATCATCATCATCATCAATAATAATAATAATAATAATGTGGTTTATACTGTAAGTAAGCCAAAAAATGTGTATGAAACTATATTTCCAAGCTTGGGTTTTATCACTGAATATTGTCATGGGAGTAACCCGTGACAGTATAATAATGAGTTAAACACACTAGTGTCCTGGGATTAACCCATGACTGTAGTCTAAAATAAATGGGTCAAGCAAAGGTTGAATACATGTTTATAATCCCACATCAGACACAGGGATTTGTGTGTTAAAGGGGCGTACGGTTATATGGTATAAAGGACGTACACAAACACGCATAGACACACAAAAATCAGAGGCATTCATAGGTCTGTCAAATACATATATTTCTGACAGAATGTCTCTGTTCCCATTCATGGATATACAAAATGTAAAGCCCTCTCATGTAAATTTGTTATTTTGGGCTATATAAAAAGCTTAACTCCTTTTGTTGCCACTTGTGGTTGCTACAGAAAATCAGAGCAGCCATCTGCTGCCTTGTAGCATGTACTGTATTTCAAACATGAACATCAACATGAAAAAAATATGTACTACAGCTGTGTTGTGTGCCTTTTGGGAGGTAAATTCAAATCACAGAAAAAGATGAAATGTCTGATAATTTTTAAATTTAACAAGTGCTATACTGAATTCATTATGTTCTCTCAAAACCAGCTTCAAGACCAGCTTCATAAAATGGCATGGGTTTTTGACTAAGATAGAAGCCTGTAGCTGTAACTACAGAAGACATGTTTACAGAGCAAATTTACAAGATGTGAGTAGACACAAATTTGACAGGGACTCCGCAAATTGACGTACCAGTTCAACCCTGGGTAAAAATGTGCACATATCCCATCAAGTCAGAGACTGTGCTGAACACAAACACACAGGCAAACTCTAACAGCCATGGTCAGTGCATCTGTTGCTAGCTAGCTTACATCTAACATCTGTACAGTTGGAACATTTGCTGTTTGGGGTGAATAAACACAGTCCAGCGGTTACATTCACACAAATCACACAAGGTGAAAATTCGCTTCACTTTCTCTCTGAACACACCTGAAGAGACAGAAGCAACTGAACCAATAAATGTCTCTCATGGATGTTTAACATGTCCTGGGCATGTCCTCATTCCATGGATGTCTTTAGCACAGCCCCACACATTGTAGTAGTGTACATTCTAAGGGCAGTGTGTGTTGGCTTAAGGAAAACAAAGGTGGAAAGGTGATTATAAACAGCTTATTGGGGACCAAGGTACCAATAAGCTAACTTTTCATTGGTCAGCATGGAGTCACTAAGTTTTACAGCTGGCTAATCACTCCATGAGGCACAATACAACCGTCATAATTTCATAATTTCAGGCACAAGATAGATTAATCTTGAACATTTTCCTGAGATAGATTGTAAGAATATAGAATGAAAACATTTTGTAAATCATTGTTAACTATTACTAGCAACAATGGGGAGTTAGGGATCCATGATGAAAAGTGGTTACTGCTAGCTTGGTCCAGACTTTTGAATTGCTGCACACATCTTCAGGGTTTTCCACAAGGATATGGAGCAGCCAGCCAGTAGGAAAAAGAGCCAACTGGGGGGGTCCAGGGGCATGCCCCCTGGAGAAAAAATTTGGTCATAAAAGCTCAACTTTGGTGGCCTCTGGCACATTCTAATGCCACTATTCCATCATATACACTGATCTTAATTATTGCATATTTTAATGAGTTTGCTAGCTTCCTTTAGGGTGGCATCTTCCCTCTCCCTTTTCTACTCTATTGATGTACTCCACACCCATGGGCAGTAAGCAGGTATGTTTTAAGAATTAACATTCACTCATTCATTGTTACACACAAAGCAGGAGAAAATTACTCAATGACAGGATTAACAAAAATGTAAACCATGGATAAAATGTATGATGTGGAAAAACATTATATTACTGCAGAAAGTTCCATTACATCATATTTTATCTTTAAAACATGGTTTGGGGCACCTGACATTAATTTGCATAATTGGTAAATGGCAAAAAATACAAAAGGGTTCTAGGACTTTTTTAACTATAAAATTACAGTGTGAGGCTGAGGCATAGCCTACATTTTCCTCATTCGACATAGGCCTGTTGCTTTGAAAACATTGTCTGTTTTAGTGTTTGTTTGCAATGCATCTTAGAGACGGCTCTGCTGTAAAGATAATTCACTCATTCATTCATTCATTAAGCCTATAAATGTCTGTGTGGCGTATATGGAAAATGAAGCACTTTCAGTGGACTAATACTTACTGTGCAATCATCAAGTTGCTGCCACCGGTGTTTTCTGAACTAGCCCGTCTAATGAGGATGTCCTCTGTCTGTGCAATCGATGCAATTCTTAATGTGTTTTGACATCAATTATTTTGCTGATATTTGTCAAACACACACAACCTCTCAGCTGAGCGCGCGCACACAAACATTCATATAGAGCATACGGAGACAGAACTGATACACACATGCTCGCATTGTTTTGAAGCGGAGGCTAGTGGTCGTAAATGTACACACATAGTGAATCGCAACTTGTTAATTAAAACTACCTTATTAGAATCAAAGATTACTGTAATAAAGTAGCTGGCTGGACTTAAATGAGTAGTCGGCTGTTTGGCCGGCAGCCGGCGCCTATGGAAAGCTCTGCATCTTCGATTTTTTTCAGTGACTCAAGTATGTCTGATGTTGTGCTCATTGACAGCTGTTTGCCCCGCTGAAGAAGCAACCTAAGCAATACATTTAGATAGAAAGGGAGAATACAGAATATGAGAAGGTACATGACACAAACATATGTGGATAATTTGTGAGAAAGTGGTTAAAGACACTGAAAAATGGATGCACTCATTGCACTGCCAGGCATTCCTGGGAAAAGCACTAAGCAGCTGGCACATACTAAGCCTTTAACACCCCAGTTTTTGGTTTATTTATAGAAAAGATCTATCTTATCTTGACTCAAGAGGTTCATTTTAAATTGTACGAATTGTATGTATATAACTTTTGAATAAAAAAAAAAAAAAAAGCCCTGAAAGAATATGTCCCCAGCCCCCACTCCACACTTCTAGACTAAGCCCCGCATGTCAAATCCTCGAATCGCCCCTGGTCAGTATATAGATTTTCTGTAAGAGGAGAGAAGAAAAGCAGTCACCTAACAATAGAAAAGTTAATGCACCAAGACAGAGCACACACACTGTGGGGGAGGGGCTGGGATAGTACTTGGGGCCCATACTGGTCCCAGATGTAGCCTATGGTGGGGGTGACGAGAGACGGAGTATGGGAGAGACAAATGAGGCTTCAGGAAGACAGAACAACTGAGATGAAGAGAGACTTGAATGCGCTCTAGCAAGACTCTCTGCACAGATTTGTTTTTGATGGAATCACAACAATAATAGAGGATAAAGAACACAGCAGAAGCAGAGAGAAAATGGTCTACTGCCAGGAGTGTGTTAACATGACCTCTCATTGCTAGAGAAACAATGGCTGTGCAAGTGATGACCCTGAATGTTTGCACACAAATTACACACAGTTCACCAAACTGCATTGTTAGTGCCCATTCATTAATGCCTACATGCTACATCTACAAAATTCACCAAATGCCTGTTTCTATTGAAGTGAGTCCTTGCTGTTGAGGCAGACATAAACTAGTTTATGAGCTATGGCCTTGTTCAGTTTTACACCGTGGTTGACGATCTGCACCAACACTTACTCTCTTTCTAACTTTATTAACATCTAAAAAAATGTATAATCTATTTTGTAGTAAATGGGGATCAAAACAGGCACATTTTTCATATCACAATCACAATTATCCCAGAATAATATTGAGTCCTGAGTAATTTACACACATCTAAACTCACTAATATAGGTTTACCATAATATCAGTTTCATTTAAAATACAATGTTATGTATAAGTTAAACATAATATTTGAGTATCCTGAAAAGGGTGTATTGGTGTTGAGGCAGATGTTACAGCATTGATGTGAGCATTCATGACTTATTTTACTTTGATGTTTTTACTGTAGACTGGAATTTCTGTTGCTATGTAACAGACAATAAAGCTTCTTGAATCTTGAATAAAATTAGTAAAAACAAGGTTTGATTATGAAAGCTGACAATGACGATGTCTCATCATACTGGACCACTAACAAACCCCAAAGGGAGTTCGTGTCTTACCATGACTACCATATTTAAAAAGAGACTTGGACATGCAACTCCAACTTTAAAAGATCCCCCTATAAAAGGTGATGAACTGATCCACATCAGCTGGATAAATTCTGGGAATTAGCCAAGGTGCTTCTGCCTGTACTAGTGAACAAAGGCTGTGCTGACACTTCAGACAGTAAGAACTAATAGGGCTACTAACAAACAGGAGAAAAATACTATTAACAATTCAATCTTGTCAAAATCAGTAACTTTTCCCCAGAGAGTATGACATCTGTGGGAGGCTGCAGAAGCATCATTAAAACAGTAGTGAAAAATCTTGGCAGTGGCACATCAGTTACAACATCTCACTGAGAAAAGGTGCTGCCTGCTCGCTGACAAATTCTACTCTCTCCATTCTGAACTCCTTCTGCTCTCTCTCTGTACATGTTTTCCACTGATAAGACTCAAACTTCACCCAAGGTAATTTCTCCCCTTAATTAAAGTTGTTATCAAAGAACAACTTTAATTTTGTAAAGGGAGGTTCTTGGTTTGCATGCTTTGCTATGTTAAAAGATTTCCAACAATAAATGATCAACAAGAATCTCCAAGTTAAATAAGGGAGTGCAGCTACTGCCATATGTCCTAAAGATCCTATTTTCCCTTAACATAAATAAATGTCCATGCCTCTACTATATTAACCAAAGTGAATAATCTGACCAATTTAACTATATAGGACCCTCTATAATCATAAACCCTTGACCCATACCCATACCCTCATCTGATCCTAACCTTAACCCTGGTAACATAGGACCTAGGAAAGTTATGTGGAGCAGCTTATAAAAAAGGGACACTTGAATATGGGTTGACCGATTATCGGCCTTGCCGATTATCTGATCCAATATTCAGCATTTTACAATTATCTTGGCTCTGATGCAGTCGCCTCCCTCTGTCTGTAGTCACCACTCTGTGGTCCCAAGCAATGTCCCGCCCAAAGCACTATCTGGTTGGTTACACGTCACGAGTAAATAGCCTTTCAACACTGACGGCTGTACATGCTGCTGTGCCACAGACAACACACAGAAGCATCTGCAGACTGGAGCAGCTGGAGCAACATCACAATCCTCTACGCTGAAGTTTTAAAAACACCACAATCTTGTGGTGTTTTTCTTGCACATCATTTACCAGGGCCAGTTATACTCTCAGTCTCAACATACATCTAATAGTAACGTTACTGAAGTGTGTCCTGAAGCTGTCTCTGACTCTGTTTCTTGTAACTGTTAGAGAGGTACAGGGTTGTTGTTAGAGACTTTAGATGTAATGGAACTGCATCTAAGGCCTGTGTTAATCCGTACATGGACTACATAGATGGTGTACAGTTGTCAGAGTTGAATAGTCACTTCTATTGCTATTGTACATATTCAGCTATAGTAATCATTAGTAATGAAGTAGGCTAGTTTTGAATGACATGTTCCCTGCTATCACATATTGTTAATATGTAACATTTAAACTGTGGTGGAAGAAGTACTCAGATCCTTTACTTAAGTAAAAGTATCAATACCACAATGTAAAAATACTCCATTACAAGTAAAAGTCCTGCATTTAAAATCCTACTTAAGTAAAAGTATAAGTATTACCAGCTAAATTTATTTAAAGTATTAAAGTAAAAGTACACATTTTGCAGAAAATCAGGCTGTGACATATATATTAAATACATTTAACAAACATTATTAATACTGATAAGTCGATGCATAAACAGCATTTTATTGTTGTAGCTGCCCGAGGGGGAGTTAGTTTGAACTTATTTGTAAGGTTCATGAGATAAATCTGAGGGGCCTTGAGATGATAGATTGGGTAGGAAAGAAAAAAAATAACATAGTTCTGCTACATAAAATTGAATTTGGATTCATTGTTCAGAACCTTTCTTTAATCTTTAATCAGTTATTTATTTGAAACCATGTAAGGGGAAATGTCTCTTTGGTGCAACTGCAAACAACTCAAAGACATCTGAAACATGACAAAGAGACACAAATACACACTGATTTTTTTGTAAAGGGCCATAAGGTTTAATCTTTAACATTGTATTGTAATTTATAAGCTCATCATTATGTTATTTTCTGTAAAATTTTAATCTGAAGTAAGTAGTAATAAGTAACTAGTAATTAAAGCTGTCAAATAAATGTAGTGGAGTAGAAAGTACAATATTTCCATCTGAAATGTGGTGGAGTGGAAGTATAAAGTAACATAAAATGAAAATACTCAAGTAAAGTACAAGTACCTTAAAATTGTACTTAAGTACAGTACTTGAGTAAATGTACTTAGTTACTTTCCACCACTGCATTTAAATAATTGAAACCAACTAAAGGCTTTCCAAAGCTGTAAATGAAGCATAATCGCGTATTAAAATCATGCGTTCTAAATTTTGACACCAAGATTTTCATTTTTACTGCAAATGTATATTGTTCTTAATATCAGTTATTGGTCTCCTTTATTACTAATAATCTGTAAAACCATAACCATAACCCTGAAAAAACCTTATCCGGTGGCCCCTACTTTTAAAGTAGGAATGGTAACATTTGAACAGCTAGCTTTCAAAACCCTCCCTGCAGATAAATATTTAATAATAAAACTAAATGTATATGCACAAACATGTCAAGAATAATGTTTTCACCTAGGACCTAGACCTAGGAAAGTCAACCTAAGTCACTAGGGTACACAGTGAGGTAAGGGACTATATGTCTATTTGTGATAAAATACTTCCCACAAAATTTCTTCAGATTCCACCCTTACTGTGGATGAGTTCAAAAGGGTAGATTTTATAGGGCTGCTGCAAATTAAAGGTTTGCTTTATCTTCTCTACTTCTCTGAGGGAGTGAGACAAAACATCTGGCCACCAAGAGTTTTTCTCGTTTTATCCAGTTCAACCATCAAATGAAACTGACCACCTTGTTTCGAGGTACTGGCTACAGACCAAGCTATATAATATGACAACACTAACTAAACCATAAATAAATGCAGTGCAGATAACTACAGGTAGCTACATGACAACAATCAAACACATATAGAGGATCAGTGTGGCTTGATGTCACATCCAGTATGATCAAGTGAACCTCACATTCCAATTTGAATCCACCCTACATCACAAAATCTGTCAATTATCAGCATTTGTTGGCCAAAAGGGCAGAATTTCTGCAGTTATGAAGTGCTGTTAAAAATTTAGCTGTAACCTGAATATAAGATCAGCAGCATAAGATATTAAATTTTGATTACATTTTTCCAGAGAAGTCAAGTTGTGACACAAAGGGGTACACATACTTTTTTTTTTACACACCCTACTTTTAATGTATTTATATTTTATTAACTTCATAAAAACAGACAATATAATATCAGCCTGACTTCTGATGCCTTTCAATGCTTTGTGAGCACAGTGTTGCTGAAATGTTTTTCAACCACACCCATCCACACAGAGTAATGGATGGATGGGTTGATGGATTGATTTTTTAATGATAGTCCTGTAGAGAATAAAGCGAGGCTTTGACAATATAAACTTAAACAGCCTTTTTGCTAAGCATTGTGGGCGTGGTTTTGGTCTTAGGCAGACTTACAGACATGAAAAGGATCTTAACAATATAACCTCATTCTTTCTAGCTGCACCGATCCACTGCTGACACTATACTTTCAAGCATTGCTGGATCATCTACTTTATTGTCCCCCTCGAAACAATAAAGTGCTCTTTTCTTTTTTTCTTAATAGTCCAATGTGGACTACATAAACAGTTAAGGAAACAGCATATTAATCTAGCAAATGTAACACATGACTATGTCACATGCTGTCCTCACATACAGACAAATAATATTATAAAAACACACAATATATTGCTTTAAAAAAACATTAGGAAACACTCAGTTTGCTGTCAGTTCAATGCAGTTCCCCATTGCAGCATAGGGTAATACAAACCCTGAGGTTAGGAGAGTTAAAATTGATGTGGTAGACAAGCGTGGCACAACTATTGATTGTTCTGTGTTGTTTCTATCGCCTCATCTCTCATCTCTTAAGCAGTATCAAACATTTGTGCAAGGGCTGGAGTGAGAGAAGGCCTAAGAGAAGAGGCAATCCTGTTCCAGTTAGCGGGGGTACCATGACTACCTTAAAGCTCTGCTCTGTACAACAACAGGGGGGTTCCATGGTGTTCAGCCAATATCGCTTCCTCTCCCAGGAGACGGGGAACACAATGCACTCCTGACTGCCATTGATTGCATAGTCTCACCCATGAATTATGGCTCTCCCTTATCCTCAGTAACACAAACAGGCTTTATACTGCAAATGACATACAGTAACTGAGCCCAAACATTCAGATTATTGCATACAGGTGGCTGTCAAACCCTGTAATCTGGTCATCTGAAATGGAGAATGAGGAACAAGAGATGTGCTACATACTGTATGAGCTGAAAATAAGAAAGGACTGGCTCAAACCGAGCTGATTTTACAATCAGTGAAGAAAGTGGGTATTCACATTTTCAGTCAGGCTGACAACAATATGCACAAAGCTCAATAAGGGGATGTAGTGTACTGTATAATGACAGAAAAATTATCCTAAAGGTTAACAAATCAGCCTTGAATAAAAGATTGTCTTAAGCAGATGGTTAGACAGCGATACACATATGCAGTTATCTCCCAAAGGGCAGAAGAGTCTGTCCATGCTTGGCAGCCTGGAATCACAGCTCTTGCCTTGTCTTTGTCTAGTCAGAAATAGCCATGATGTTTGTAATATATAGAGTTTTTATCAAGCAAAATTACAAACATAAAATTTCTTACTAATCATGCTATTTTTTCCGCTAAGTCAAAGATGAGAAATAGGGAAAAAATAATCTATTAATCAATTAGACAATCAACAGGAAATTGAGTAACAACAATTCTGATAATCAATTAATCCTTTAAGTCGTTTTACAAGCAAAAATGCCAAAAATAGCTGGTTCAAGCTCCTCAAATGTGACAAATTTCTTATTTTCTCCGTTGTATGTAATTGTAAATTTAATATCTTTGAGTTTTAGATGACTGGTTGGACAAATGGAAAATTAAAGGCATCACCTTGGGCCATGGGAAATTGTGATGGTAACATTTTTTATACTAAACGATTGATCTATTAATGATCAACAGATTAATCAAATATACAAATAATCATTAGTTGCAGCCTTAAGCAGAACTTTTTTCATTGTTTAGTAATGGATGTTGAGTGATATTACTGTATAGCCGTGTAGCACACAACAGGAGATTGTCCGTGTCAGACGCGTTCTCAACTACTGGAAATACTGGTTGTTTTAGGCTCGGTCAGGCCCGGTCAATACAATGCAGCTTAGCTGACCTGCTGCGTTTATCCAGTGCCAGCCGCATGTGTAAAATAGCGGCTGTGGATGAGAGGGCTGCAGTTGACTGCTGGAAGTCAAAGACGTCCTATTTAAGTTTATGTTCTGCTTGTTCAACAGTTGTTTGATAAATTGCTCGTACCATCTCCCTTACTGCTGGATTTTGTTGCGCTTACGGCAGCGAGCTGTTGGAGAATCCACTGTTGTGTTCACACATGGGCTCAATCGGACATAACACGGACTGTGTACTAGGAAACTGGCAGGGTAAAGTCTGTTTAATGTCCGGTCCAACTGATTTGGACATTTGTGTTCACACATACATCTCCTCAGGGTATGTCCGGAAAATTTCAGGGTTGCAGTGAATGTGTGAAGGGGGCTTATGACTGAAAGCAAATAACATCTGTTGTTGTCTTGGGGGAGCTCACCCATATTATATTTCTTTGTGATTGCTTTACTAAAATAATTCTTCTCTAAAACTCAAAAGCCCAAAGGTACAGCACACAAGACACCAAGATAAAATCATATTTTTTCCACTAAAACGATGTCTCATCTGTTGCAGGCTGTGCATTCTGCCTAATGAAAGGACAAGGGAAACATATGGCACAAAAGACAGACAGCCACACAGCTGATGTCAGTGAGTCTGAACATGCCCCCTTGCCAATCAAAAGTTCAGATTCTAAATACAGCCACTATGTGACCCCTACAGGCCTCTGGGATACATATCTTACATACATTACATATCTCCAGTTACAAGGAGGGAGTGTGGCAAACTGCACTGGGTCACAAACGCTTTGGTCCGACTCCTGCCTTAGAGTATGCAGAGTAGCCTGAATGATGCACGTATGCAAACAAGCCCACTTAGTCCACTACAACACACACGCGAACTGTATTGATCACTTACAATTCTGCAGCAGCTAATGAATAGGGGGAGCATGTTAATCATAAGCCAAACGAACCGAGAGTAAGCTGCAGGGCGTAATATACAAGATACTCACCTAGGCTATGGATGAGCAACTGGCCAGGTTTTAGCTGATTATGCTCTGAATCCACTTTTTTTTTTTAAATCGTGATGGCGCAGCAGATATAATTGTTAAGCTTGTGTTGTTTTACGCAGCCTGCCAGTTTACTTAAACTAATTGCTCTCATTGTTAAACGAGCTAATAGATACTTTACTATAAAGTATCGTTGCACTTACAGGGTGAGGCAAGGCAGTGCTGTGTAGTTCGCTATTTAAAAAAAAAAACAAGTTAAGCAAGAAGATGTATTTACGAAATCCTCCTCATTAGCAGAAGAATAATAACCGGCAGAAAACGAGTTGGGAGTTTACTTGAACCGTTCGTAAGAGTGACAATTAAACAAAGAGGCAAAATTACCACACAAAGAAATTTAAGAGCGCTGCAAATATGCGAAGAGACGGCGCTTAGCGGTCCTTACATTAGTGAAAACATTTCAGCTTTACTACCGAGCCCATGAATGTTTGAACTGCCGTTAATGCAGATGTGTGACCGTTATTTTTACTAGCATAGAAGTGGCCGGTGTCAGTTAGCTTAGCCCCTACTCTAGCATAGCAGCCTAGCTTGTCTCTGCCCGAGAGCCTCATGTTAAGTCGGTCGGAGAAGGCTTTCAGCACCGGGCTCACTGGATAGCAGGGCTCGGTGTGCGGTTAACATAACGTTAGCAAAGTGGGCGACACTGAGATTTTAACTATCGAGAGTAGCCCTGCTCAGAAAATAAACGCTGTGGACGCCTGTTGTGGTGAAATGACTGTAAAGTGTTTCGGTGCACGGGTTTTTTTTTTTTATTTTAAGCTAAAGCACAATGATGAATGAAACGCTGGACCTCGCCTAAGCTAATGTTAGCAGCACAGCGGTGTCAGTCAGTGCAGCAAGTGTAAATGCTACCAGGCTGCTAGCAAAAAAACACATCACCCAGATGACAAACCACAGCATCCAACTAAACTAACGTTACGCACCTTTAAACCGTTGGAGTTGACACCTCTTGCAGGTCCACAAAGTGTGTGTTCAGCGCTTGGCTTAACTGTGTATTCCCCCCAAAAAATGGTGTCCCTCCTCTTTAGTTAACCCACAGTGAACAGTGAAAATCGCCTCAATCCGGACGCTTTCCTCAATCCTGTGGTGCTGAATCTGAGGCTACACGCTTTTCTGTCGGTGTCTCGGAAATGCCTCCTCCTCCTCCTCCTCCCACAGTTCCCCCTGCGAAATAATGACCCCTCCCAGCGCTCCAACCACAACAACAGAGTAAGCAGGTGCAGACGATGGTGCGCTAGTGACGGGAAAGCCTTGCGATATAGTGGGCTGTGTGGTGGATGCCAGGGTTGTCAAATCAGAGCGTCTCCGGCGTTTGACGCATGCGTGATTCCTGGTCGGAGGATGCGCCCTGCCAGTGAACACATTGTAAGGAGGATTTCTGAGCTTTGCCATATTTTTTCACAAAGAGAGTATATTACAGCAAAGCTACAGTCACGAGAACTGTATTTGCTGTAGATATAAAACTAGGTTTATTTAGCCAAGTGTGAAGAGGACAGAATATAAAGTTACAGTTGAATATCACAGAGGTGATTGGTGCAAATTTGGTATGCCAGCTATTTGGTATGAGGTGGACCAACATTGGATGTTGATGCATAAAGTGGTGGTGTTTTTGTTTGTTTTTAATATTATAAAGAGAGCATACTATACAATAAAAACAATACTTGGTAAAAGTATTTCAATCGATATATGAATCTGATTTTAAAAATCAAATTATAATGTCTTCTTTGGAGTCAGTGCAGAGATGTATTCTGTGTAAGTTGAAAAGAAGTCTATCTATCACTGGAAAAACTACTGAGATGATAATTTTCTCTGCTGCATACTTGACAAAATGTTGTCAAATGTTGTAACAAAGAAAAGCAACATTGATCAGTTTAAGCAATTAAGTAAAAGCCCCAATTCTTGCCGAACATGGTGTCTCTAACTGGATTACATTCTAATAATATTTATCACATTTATTATCCCAAAAGTTTACAAGAAAAATACATAAGTATCATTATTTTAAAAAAAGATAGGAGTAGAAAGTCATGAGCATGAGAAGCTTTCTGCCAATAGGCCTTTTTGACAGCAGATGTTTACTTGAGTATGGGTGGAAGTACACACCAGCAGCATTAATGGAAAATGCTTTTCTCAGCAACTTCTGCAGTCCTAGTAGCAAACAAACAAACTGGAGTATTAAGGGACAGAAAAAGGTATTGGTTTAGCTGGCAACAACACTCAGCATGTCATTACATGTGTTACATTCTCTATATCTGTGTTGGTTGGAACAGCTTGTCAGGAGTCAAGATAAATCTGATTTATCTAATGGAACAGTGGCATTTATCTCTTGGAAAACTTGAGAGTCGGGTAGGATTGCTCTAAAACAGTGTCTTCAGACAGGTTCAGGCTGGAAATTTTGTTAGCTGTCAGGTCTGGACTGAATGAATATGTCGGCAGACATTTTGACTTTGACTATAAGCCATGGCAGTGTGACAGCGAGTCTGAAACCGAAGCAGCCAAATGGAATTCAGCCATTATTCATTTTATTGTTTTCAGTTGTGCTTCCTCTACTTTGATATGTCAAAATGCTGTCTGTGAGAAGACCTATTGCAAGGGTCAAAACAAAGAATTTGAGATGAGCCTGATGGGTATGGGATTCCCTACTCCTTCTATTCTTCCTGACAAACAAATTAAAAGTTGATAATCAATCATTTACTCCACAATACTACTGCAAACAGATCCCTAAGAATTCTACAAGTTAAAATAAATAAACTCTATATGAAGATAAATATGTATCCATTAACTGTAATTAAACCTACTCGCCCATCATCTGATCAAGCCCACAGTTTCACAGTCTGCATGTTTTGGGGGTCCCCTGCTACCTCGGTTAGGCTAATGTGCTTTGTTACTTTTACTTTTAGGCATTGTTTTGAAGGCAAAAATAATGATACTGAACGATACTGCAGGAATAATAATGGTCATCTTCTCTGAGCCAAAAGACACTTCTCTGCGCGGCTTAATTAGCAACAGAGAAAGCCTTTCAATCACACAAGTAACTGATGTAGCAATCCTGAGAAAGACGAGCACACAGCTGCTGTTGTCTGCTGACTGTGTGAGGTGTGAGACAACATAGGGAACTGGACAAGAGCAGCAGGTATACAGCTCCTACTCTGTCAGATCAAACAGCACAGTGCAGTGACAAGGTCTATCTACTCAACTCGGACATCAACGTGCTTCCCATTAAGCATGTTTGTTTTTTTATTACCTACGCTTATAAAACATGACTTGGTAAGTGAAGCAAAAAACAAGTTTGAATTCTCTTCTCTGTAATAAAACTAACTGTGAGGAGAGAAAAATTACACTAGGTAATTAGTGCCCCTTTTGCACCAATGATCACAGACTTACTACTCCTACAAGCACAATGATTTTATATGAGGAAATTAATGGTATTTATTGACTGGAAGCCTTGCTTATAATCACAAAGAAAGTTCTAAAAACATATTATTTGTTTTTCTAACCTGCGGTAGTCCTGAGTTTTGCATTACTTCCTATATAAACACATAAAAGAATATACAATTAATGCTGTTATATGTACAAGTTTCACTTGAACCAGACCTCCCATCTTGCTGCAGATACAGTTCTTGCAGGCACCTTATACCACCACAAGCTGTCTCAGGAACATTACAAACTACACTTAGAAAAACTGTAGGACCACGAGACAATTGCACCAAATTCATCTGGGTCTGGGTCACAGCGGCAGCAGGCTGTGCAAGGTAGTCCGCCACATCCTCCAGCTCTTCCTGAGGAGTCCCAAGGCTTTATACAGTATGTCAGATGGGATATGTAGTAAATCCTGCATGTTTTGGGTCTGCCCCAGGATTTTCTCCTAATTGGGCATGCCCAGAATATGTCTACAGGGAAGTATCCTAATCAGATGTCTGAATAACCTCAACTGGGCCCTTTTAATGAGAAAGAGGTACAGGTCAGCTTCATATCTGAGCTGCTCACCCTGTCCCTAAGGGCGAGCCTATGAAGGGCACTATGAAGAAAACTAATTTCGGCCGCTGCCCTGAGCTCATGACCATAAGTAATGTTTGGACTGATATAATCATGAAGTTTGCCTTTAGGTTCAGCTCCCTCCTCACCTTGATATTCCAGTACAGCGCCTGCATGATGACCATGGATGCTAAACCAATCCACCTGTCAATCTCCTGCTCCATCTTTACCTCACTTCTGCACAAGACCCTGTAATACTTGAACTCACCTCGCTACCAACCCTGTGACACCATGCTGTTTATGTCTCCGTTCCTTAGGAAAAGTGGAGGCTTGGTGAATGGGTCTTAAGAGGAAACTCTTACTGCTAGCTTTTTTGAGAATATTGTCCCTGAGCTATAGAGCTCAGATCACTGATTAAAGGCTAAAGAAGAAAATAGTATAGCTGAAATCACAAGAACATTTCCTAGTACTGTATACCTGACTGACATGTGAGTAAATGGTCATGTGTGAAATGTTTAAGCATGGTGTAAGCCCTGCTGTAATACAACTACTCAAGGCTAATTATATGAAGAGACACCTACTATAAATGGTTTAAAATATTTTGTACAACCAAGAGAAAAGCTACATTCCTCCTTACAGAAATGCATAAATGTAATTTTTCCGTGTTACACAACGACTTAAAGAATTTCTCACCTTTTATACAGTACATTATCACCATATTCCTATTAAAACCACCTAATCAAACCATTACATGGAGCTACAATCACTATAATACAATCACTATAATAATCACTTAATTGTGGCAGAGAACCCTGTTAATTACTCCTACATATATCACTATATCAGCTAACACGACAGGCTTAGAGAGGAGACACATTAAGTTATTTTCAGGATCAGTCTGTTGAACTTCAAGACAATGACAGAGTCTGAAATGAGTAGGTAATCACTGAAAGCCAGAAGTTATGTCTCCCAAGGAAATTGGATTACACGGCGTTCCTGCCAACACATTAGGTCAGTAAGACACTGCTGAATTAGATGGACCTTTGATGCTATGCAGCTGTGGCAGATGAACTCTTGCTAAGCATTAACACACTTGGAGCGAAACAGTCACATTAACAATATTACAACACTATCTCCAATTCAAGATTACATGAAAGAGACGTAGACCTTTTAATGTGAAGACTTTTTGATAAGAGCAAAAAGTGAAACCAGGGCAGGCTGAAAGTGATGGCCACTAATGATGAATCATTTCTCCATGAGTAAACATTGTGATAGCCGGTTGTTTCCATTGTCTTTTTAGCCCCGTTTCTTTGTCTTGGGAGAAGAAAAGGGCATGCAGGAACAGCCGCCTATTGTCTCCCATCTGCTTGTGTTTTTAGTGCATGGCAGCAACCCAGCCCAACACGTTAGCAAGTCAGATGGAGGACCGTGACTCTGGAGTTACTGTTGAGTTGTCTTGCAGTGTATCCCAGCCTTTCACTAACTGGTTCATTGGCTTGATCCATCTGGAGCAAAGCTACACTGGGAATAAACCTATCTTTGAGTTTGAGGAGTTGTCAGCTACTTTATTATATTTAGATCAAGGCGAGCGCTATAAAGCAGTACATGATGACAAGCTCATTTTTGCTCATAAAGCCCCACAACTTCACACTGAGATTTCCTGTGAGATTTTACCATACTGCTGTTCATCCAGTGTGTACGAAACTACGCTATATGTGCGTATACACATACGTCTTCTCCATACGCTTGGCTTACATAACACCCCATCTGTTTAAAACACAAATTCACATTGCATCTCAGTGTCCAGCTGGGCCCTCCCCTCCACCCAGAGGCCAGGCACTCCAGGGACAGCAATCAGAAAATGTCCCTGGACTGAGTTCTACCGCTCTCTTAACATAATGAGGTCATCAGTACACCCAACCCACTGTACTTTGGGACAGAATAATAAAATTTTGTAGTCTCTTGGCTCACTAAACCCCGAGCTTTATCCTGTGAGTCAAACATATGAGAATGCAGCGGACAGGAAAGAGGGGATGGGACTGCAGAAGTTAATATTCTCATGAGGAGAATAGCCTTGTTTTTCCTTTTTTTTTTAAAAAAAATAATCCCTCTTTTGTGACATAAGGGTCATTCACATCTGTTGAGAACAGAACAGCAGTCAAGGAGCCATTTCATTTTCAAATGCCAGAGTCATGAATGACCATGGACAGAGTAAGTCTGAATGGGCTTTGCAAACACCTTTTTGACTCTGTAAGCTGGGCCAGAAGAGTGTCAAGGACATTGCCTCTACTAGTGATAAAGAGAAAACCATTCACAGATTTGTGCAAATAAGTCACATAACTAACATTTAAATAACATTTATTTAAAAAGTAAAAGCTATAACAATTTTTTATGCATAATGACTTAACCAGTTAATTACACAGTAAAATTATCTTACAAAGGCGGCTCAAAGATATATTTTAAGATATATTAGCGAAGCTCTGTAAACGGTAGTTTTTGGTAGTCTACGGCACAGAGGAATGAGATATATCGGGCTTTGGATACACACACTTGTAAGTGGGATCACTTCATTGTTGGTTTGGCTCTGCACATGAGATTTGTTGACAATAAGAAAAATAAGAATAAGAAAAAAAAAGATCATCAAAATGCGCTGTCATGACCAGTCATGAGTACCATAGCACTTCACAGACTGTATGTCAATTTTAGGGTATCCCAGTCATACTCAGATTTATTGTCTATTCAGTGGGTTCAGTGAACCCGGACCAGGATTTGCCTTTTGATTGTTTTATGAGCCAAGACAAGTTTTCCTTCTGTTGATTCTAGTCCTGGAAGAGACTTGTCGTCATTACTGCTAACTTGTTCAGTCATCTTTTCATCCAGTGCGATATAATCACAGTAGCAATCACCATATCATTTCTTTTGACTCCATTCTCTTCATCCTGCTCGTTATCATTATCCCCACATCAACACAAATGTACTTACTTGGTGTGGGGGGTATTATTCAAACTGTTCGCCCTCTATCTAAATAGATTTTAGAGGGGGAGAAAAATCTTGTTCAATGTGACAATCAGATATGCTATCTAAAAACGGGTTGTGTCAGATTGCCTTTCAAATGCAGAGCACAAGATTGAGAATGATTACATTTAAATGAGCACCCCACTTCACATGATGATTTTTGTGAGGATATGCTCACAATTACTTCAGCGATTTCAATCAGGGACACTAAAAATAGGAGAATTATTTTGGAGGTAAACATCTTATTGGAAATGACGTCTAACCTTGTTGTCTTGTTAACCCGATCAGGGCCTGATCTGCTGGTTTGGAAACCTTCTTACACATTGGTTGGTTTTCTTGCAGCTGCTTTGATACATAACAAGGAAAAGTATTCCTTAGAAGTCAAACATAATGTGCTCTATTTTTTGCTGTTAGCCTCTGTAGCATCCTGAGTCATGAATTAAAGATTGTTCATGATTTAATACATGAGATGAAATTAATCATTTAGACTCCTGTCAGACATGATATATTATTGGGTATGATTTAATGGCTATCTTTAATCCTTTGGAGAACATGTGAAATCATTTCATAGTAAATGTTCCAAGGTCTGTGGATCATGAATGAGTGGAATATTTACTGCAACAACCCACCGTTACCTTCCTTCACTGCTGATATCACTCTTTGACTGTTGACAATGATGCCCTGGCAAATGGATTGCATTATCTATAATATATGTAATATGTTTTTTTTACCTCTTATGTTGCTGCTGAAATACTCATCTGCTGAGGGTCAGCATGCTCAAGGACATGATGGTTGTACAGTCTGTGGATGTGCATATATTCATGATTTCAAGGGCTGAAATATAAGCATATAATAATGTTAGATCTTTTTTTTTTACTTACTTTACTGTGCCCCTCCACCAATCCAATAAAATGCTTGAAGGGAGAGTTTCTACTCCAGTAAAAAAAGCAGTTATGTTTGTGAAACTCACTGTGGATTATTATGCACTCGGGGAGGAGGTGGCATATTTGTGATCATGTTGCCATTTCCCCGTCGCCCAGCGGCTTGCTTTGTTAGCATCCAAGGTTGTTAGGAGTGTGCTGACTAGATAAGCTTGTGTGGCATCTCGCAGTGATGCACACATTACAATGGGATTTAATGTGAGAATGAAAAAGCATCTGCCTGTCATTTTGTCTGTCTGCGTGTTTGTGAATCCAAGGCTTCCATCCCAAACATAACCCTCAGAGAACCCAGTTATGCCAATTTATACAAGAATGTATTGTGAATTTCAAGACAGAATAGGAATGTTCTGGTAGCGATTCGGAAAATAATTTTTGCAGACAGGAAGTATAAACCAAAGCATTTCAAAAGGTGAGCAGGGTTTAACTTCTAAATCTGAACGCAAAACCTTCATACAGTATATTCAGGCATTTCTTATCTTCAAGGCTGAGGGGTTGTCAATTAGTGGCACTGCAGTACTGGCTCCTTTGTAAGTTCTGTACCAATAAACAGCCTTCAAGGGAGGTTCCCAGCTCTCTTTAGCATTTCTGTTTCCAGCTTCAGCACATCTGTAAGCTCCCTATAAATGAAAAAAAGACCCCCTTTAAAGCAAAGCATTATTGTGTTTAATGTTCTACCAGTCTTATCAAATAATATTCAACCAACAATCTCAAATAATGTAAAAAAATAAGTTTAGTAATGAATCCTTAATGTTCTTTCTGTTGTGATATTGCATTTACAGAGAGATAACAACCAGATAAAAACACAACCATAATAATGAAAATCAATAAGTACATTCATAAAAGCATAAGAATTAATCATTTTGGACACTGTTATTAAAACACAACAGGCTTATTGCACCAGTAAATAATAAAAAAAGTGTGACCAGTCAGGTCTGAATAATGACAATTAGAAAACTAAATAGCTTGATTAAACACCCTGTTGGCAAATACTGTATATAGCATATAGTATATATTTAAACCAATATTATCTATTCTGTTCATCAGCCTGCAGCATTTGTTTTATTGTATATCACCAATACTTTTTATAGTGACTGAAACAGGGTCTCTTCACCAAGTGTCACTGTCATATATTGGCAATCATGTTGGTCGATTTGTTTATATTATTGCCTCTGTTTTGGATGGTCACCCTAGCATTCATATTCTGTAAGATCTGTTTGTCTTCCATGTTGTTATGAATGTTTAATTTTTTTTTCTCTCAGCAACAACCTGCGCAGAAGTGGGATCCTTCTCTGAAGAGAGTAACGGTAGGAGTTGTGGTCCTCTAAACAGGTGAGAGAGCATCAGTGTAAGAAACGCAGCGGTGTGAAAGGTCATTGAAGTCTTTTAAATTTAAGTTTAACCATCGCTTTCACTGCAAGTCTCATCATCACATTACGTACAGTACAAACGCACGTGTTTCTGAAGCTGCCGAAGCTGTGTGCGAACACACATGCGGAGCTGTTGTAGCATGAATGATTCATGTTTTGTCATTGCTCCAGTTCCCTGAAAAGCTGCATGATGATGTCATACAGGATCTTTTACAGACAGAAAGTCCCTCCAAAGTACTGGAGACCCTTAGCGTCCACGGAAGAAGATGTGATGCACTTTGTACTCAAAAATGTTATGACCTTTCACGAGAAAGGCAAGAACAACCATCATACAGACTACCTTGGTTCCTCACAGCTGTCGGTAACTAGAGAAGACTGCAGAGCACAACGACTGAGGGAATGAAGGGAAAAGGGACAGTAAAAGACAAAGAGGCATCAATTATTCATACTTCCTGTGTATGTGTTTGGAGAATGCGACAGTATATTCAAAATAGGAATAAGCCTTAGTAAATGTTGGGCGTTTCTAGGTACAGGTTTATTTCCACAGAGAATTTTTACTTTTCAGATGTAAAAATTCATCCTACAGTACTTTGAGTGAATGTACCAACAAGACCTTAAGGGGAGGTGGGGGGGGGGGGGGGGGGGTAATTACTTCTCTGGCTTTTGTCCAGGAAATACAGCTAATTTTCATTGTGGAAGCCCTGAAATAGGAGGAAAGGCAGAATTGTCTCCAGCCATTTAATCAATACACAGCAAAACACAAGCATTTGTCCATTTTACTTACATTAGGAAATCACAGGCTACAAATGTGCCTCACCTAAATATAAATATAACTATCAATGCAGGTTTGGTACACCATTCATCATAACATTATTGGAAATAGTTATTTCATTTTTTTTCATGTTTTATGTTACATATATTATATTACATATTAGAGTAGTGTATATAACTGATACAGAGGGTGCAAAGTCCATATAAGCCCAGAAACTGTGAAATTTATCATACTGTTTTCTTTCCAGCTTTTAGGAGTGACAATGACAGATTTGTCACATAGTTGTTTGAGGATTTTTTCTAACACTATACTACACTTTACATGAAAGTAATCTATACATCAGCAATTGTTTTATAAAGTATAGACACTCTCATGTCTCTCTTTTGGTCCATTTTGTCATGAAAGAATCCTATTTTACTGGCAAAAATAAAGTGATCACAATTATTCCTAAAAACTTTCTGTAACACATTACAACTTCACCTAAAGCATCGTTTCATTGCAGTGGAATGGTCTTAAATTAATGATGCAACCATGTGTGCAGCAATACTGTGATTCAACAGAGGGTGAAAAGCCCCCCCGCTGAGAGGATGATTGTATTACATGATTGCACTGTATATGCACTGTTCCCCACGCTGCAGGTGGGCTACGGAGGAGATAATGCAAACCAAAAAATCTTGTTTACTTTTAAAATGAAATTGAGAATTGCACTTGACATGAAAAAAAAAAAAAAAAAAAACTTTTTACAGCAGGTATTTCTGTAACAGCAGTTGTCATGAACAAGCTTGAGTGTGTTCAACTCAGCAGTGCGCTTTCTACTGCAGGCTAGAAGACTTTATATATATATGTAGAGAGATTTTTAAGGAATACAGTTTCTTTCTAGAAAACAGTTGCAACAATATAAATGTCTATAAAGATAATAATAAAATAACACTAATTTAATTTTATGACATCAGTTGAAAAGTTAATTCTTAAGCACATGATTACTCGCTACAATACCTGTAGAATTATCAGCATGACATTATGCTTGTCCACCTGCCTTCCAGTGAGTAACTCTAAACATAAACTGGCAATAAAAGCTCCATTTGACAGTCCCTGTAAGCATCAATCACAATTGTCTTTACTCAGGGTTCCTGGGTGGCTGAAACGATGAGAGGCAGATGCATTCACTAGGTGCTGCCAACTTGCCAGTCTGACAGTAGTTCAAGACAACAAGGACCCTCTGGGAGACAGCTATCCTCAATTGATGATGTTGCACTGGTCATCATTTGTCTTTGGCGGAGCATCTCCAACAATATGGGGAGAAGATTAGCTACATGACCTCACAATCTTGATTTATAGAAGTCATTTGCCTCACACAGTCAATCTCAGGCTTACTGAGCCACCTCAAAACCATTAAGAAGAGGCACCGGCCACTTACTTTGTGAAAGGCTTTAACACGTCGATGAACAATTTCTGAAAGTGTGTCTACATGTTATAAATATGTTTCTTTGGCAGGTTTATATAGAGTTTAGGTTAAAAAAAAAAAAAATCAGGGTCACCTTTAAAAAAAGACCTCTTAAAACACATTTGCAAATCACCATAAAACTTATGATTCTCATATTTTTACTCTTTCAGCATTTAACATGGTTATTTTTTACTTATCTCATTTGCCTGTTTGAAAAGAAGAACATACTGCCTTCAGGCTTACTCAGGTTAAAGAAGAGTTGAAGTCTGCATTTGATGGAATGATAAATTTAAAGCACAAGATCGATAATAAGATGTAACATATCCATGACTGAAACTGAGCCATAGCTGAGCACATTTCCATTAGATTAAATGTCAAGCATTTCATACCATGCTTGTATCGCTTAGGTTTTTGCTGCACTGCCTAATAAAACCAGAGGCAAATAAAAGCTGAAGGACGAAGACTATGCAAGCAGACAGCCAACCAGCTACACAGCCTTGAGTACTGGCTGTTTTATGGTGTGTGTTCTGTCATAGGATCTGAAATATACACTTGTTACCAAGTCCTGTTCAATGACTCTTATCCATTTATAAACAGATCTCCAGGGAGGTCTCAAAGCAAATGTTTCACCCAGAGTGCAGCCTCGCTGGTTTATAATGAAACTCCAGACAGTTTAACTGCTAACCAGAGGGCCTCTGTGCTTCCCTTGCAAAAGAATACTGCAGTGCTGTTACTATATGAGAACAATAAATGTCTTTGGAGGAAGATGCATTTTGCTCCGTGAGATTGTAAAGCGTATACGTTAATGAGCACGGAACAGAGCCGAAAATGGAAAATTCCTTGAATCCCTCATTCTTGATGTTCTTATGCGGAAAGGCTCAGAAATTATAAACAGTACCTCCTCCTGATAACACCAGCGGAACAAGGTAAAGCTTTATGTTTTTTTTGCTTCCATCACTATAAAGCAAGAGGGAGATTATTCAGGAAGATAAATCCTCTACCTTGATGTATTTTTCTCTTTTCAGTCAACAATACAGTTATATACAAATGCAGATAGATTATGCTGCAGCAACACTGAATGGCAGAACTCTTGATCACTGTCTTGGAGAAACAGCAAGAGATGACATGTTTGAAATATTACTGGAAAAACAGCACACTATGCGATAGATGCATTTCCTCTCCCCTGGGGAAGATATACTTTTCACCAGTACAAAAACTGCTAACAAAACCTGTTCAGTTTGCTCAGACAGACAGACAGACAGACAGATACCGACTGACCGACCGACCGACCTTGCTGCTCAGGCTCCTACAAAAAGTACAGTTAAGACAAAAACCCCATCAAAAGGGACAAAAAAAAAAAAATCCAAAATGATGATGCGCTGAAACAAAACCAAAAAGGTAAAAGCTGAAGGAGAGAAAGGGAAATGTTGTTATGCTGAATATCCTCTGTTTTAACCAAGCACTGTGAAAGTTCAAGGATGATTTACAACAACTGGGGGGAAGCCAAATAAAAAGTCAGGTGGCATATCTGTGGCTTCAGAGAGACAAAGAAAAGGGGACAGAGGCTAAAGCAAAGATCAGGAGGACATTTGCTTAACAAAGTTGGAAAAAAAAACCAAAGAAAACACACACACACAAATCCTATTATACACCCAAACATCACTGAACACATACTGTAGGAGGTTGTATTTGTCTTACAACTGGCTTGCAGAGGATGATGAAGCTTCCATTTCAGCCATTTTGGCTGTCATGAGTAAGAGGTGAGTGGTCAGTTTAGTGCTGGTAAAACAATGGCCTCCATTATTTATCAGAGAACGCGGTTGTATGTTACTGTTGGCAGGATACCCAACACTATAAATCAGGAATGAATCATTATTCTTCACTGAAACAGAAAAAAATGGAAGCAACCTGCCATAATTCAGTGCTGCAGAAGGAGGGTTGTTTCTGTGTGTATGTGAGAGAGAAGACGATTATAGATATTTAAGAGCAGTCCAGAAGTACACATCACTTTGTCCAATTGATTTGTCAACTTGACATAGGCTTAATGTATGTTTGAAACTAAAGCACTGAGTCGTTGTTGTTGAATGTGTTTTGGCAACCAAGATACCTAATCTCTCTAGTCCCTTATGGTTCAGTCATCAGGACTTGTTTTTACCCCGATCTTCTGGCTTCAGGTCCCACCATCGTAAAATGATCAGAATGAACAACTGAAGTTTTCCGCAAATTACCTCAAAGTGTTTCTATGTGACCACCTTCCAAAAGTGGATGAAATTCCTGGGTTTTTTTGATGTTGAGATCAAGCACATCATCACAGAGGAGTCTTGGGAATTTCTTGTTAGTTCAATACCTAACAAAGATCTTCTCATTCTGTCCGCGATTTCTGGTTTTCACAGAGATGGACTATTATAGATCCCTAGTTAGGGGAAAAAAGTTCTACTGAGCACTTTGGGATGTGATGTTAAATGTAAAAAGAGCCTTTAAACTCCTTCCCCTTTTATACGAATATGTATACATTCATAAAACAATAATAGTGAATTATTAATACACTTGTAAGTACAGCACAAACACACTGTGATAACAATTTATTTATACTATACTAATTTAGTAGCCAAAAGTATCCCAAAACACATAAAAAGTATAGTTTCAATATATTCAAGTACAACTTTAATACATTAGTACATGTTAAGTGGCCTCAATTTATTTAACACAACTTTAGTACATAAAGTATGGTATGCATATAGAGGTATACCTTCTATATACAAAGTATCCTCTAAAATTGTACTTGAGAATGCTTTTTAATACTTGGGATGCTGATTTTCATTTGCAGCGGGGGTGTTGAGCGATGTGTGAAATAACTTGATTCTTTTGGGGCGGTGCAGCAGTAGAGAGCTGACTGAAGAGCAGTTAATTTGATTCATCTTTGTAAAAATGAAATAAATGAATGAGCCTGAGAATAAAAAATCTTAAACTAAATGAGTTTTGACAGCCCCTCCGTCCACACGGCTGAATTGTTTTGTTTATTGAAGACACAACAAATGAGCTATAAAATCATACACCAGCAACAGACCTGCTGAGAAAAGGCAGAAAACGCTGACAAGTACACCGTTTTTTGAGCTAAATCTGGTACTGCTTATACAACCGAGGGGTTTGTGTAGTCCAAAAGAGAAGGCATTAATAAAAATCAGTAGGAAGACTCATTTTTCTCCTTCATTTTCAGTATGGATGTTTTCATTTGGCAATACAAAACATCTGAAACAGCAATGACTTAAATTCAATAGAGCAAGTGCATATGTGTATAAGATCTGGCTGGAAAAACAGTATGCAGGACATACAGTAATGCTCTACTTTGAGAAGCCTTTCCACACCCCAGCAAGAAAATCCACTCAACCAATCAATTATTTACATCTTTCCTTGGTCATGCCGGGAAATTCCTGTGAGCATATAAAATAAATAAAGCGTGGAAAGAGAGACAGGTGAGGGGTTTGTGTGTACGTGTGTTTGAGGTCAGAAGCTAAGAAGGTAAATTAGGAACACAGTTATCCAAGACTGCTGCTAAGTGATATCTTTAGTTTGTCGAAGCCAATGTTTCTGGAAAGCACTGATCTTTGTTCTCATAACGGTGTCTGCAAAAGCTGTCTTTGCTGCCTCAAACAGCTTGAAGAAACTCAAAAATAGTTCAGACATGAAACTGAAAGAAGACGGAGAAGGTTAAAAACACTGACATGGAAAACAAAAACAAGTAAAGACTTGCTCAGGTGGCATTTAGACAACCGTGACTGCTGTTGCTTGTAAAATATCCTATATTGTTTTTTTTTTTGTGGTTGTTACTGCTCTATCAGATTACATCCTTTAACTGTGGACTTGTCATCTCTGCCCTCGAAGACACAGCAGCTGCCTCCTTTGCAGCACCTTCACATCACACAGCATCAGCACAAGGTGAGAAAAGAAAAAAGCTGTTAAGTCCTTAAAACTGATTCACTTCTGTAACAGTGAACCACTGTCTTAATATGGATGTGTTTTATTAGTATTCCTACAATGACGCCACACTCACATGGAGCCATTTGCATAAGAAATACTTGAGCGGCCGAGGGAAAACCTGTTTGTGTCCAGAGCAATTTTCTGAGCTTGTCGAGTGCCACCTTGTCCTGTTGTCATGGTGATGTTGTCACCCAGTATGTTAGAGGAAGATATGCACAGACACGGGGATGTTTTGTCTAATTATTGCTCAAAGACAGGTTACTGTGGAAACCAAAATGTCACCAATAAGGTGGGCTTTTGTGGAATGTGTTTTTTTTTTTTTTTTTTAATGGATTTGCATATAAATTGAAGAATAACAAATATACAGTACAGGCAAACCTCACATCAGTCGGGGTTTGGATGTCAATATAACATAAAATAAAATAGGCAGCACAGTGTAATAATGCTGTGTGAGCTGTTCGGAGTGAATCTATGGTCATTCTATGACATCCTGGCCACAAGCCTGCTGTTTTGTCAAGAAGGGGGGGGGGGGGGGGTAAAGTAGCAAGTAACTTACTTGAAGTTACAATACAGTATTTTACAAACTTCTCCAATGTTCTGACTGATAATGAGGGTAAGAAGGTAATGGTGTTGTACGTCTTTAAGGGCTTCTTTAAGGGTGTTTCACTGCTTTTCACCCTGTGCATGCTGGGATAGGCTCCAGTCTCTAGTGACACTGAATGGAATTAAGCAGTAATTGAGAGCAGATGGATGGTTGAATCCATGCAGAGTCAGTTTTATGATAATTGTTGCATAAATGCACCTTTGCAAAGACATGTCTTTATGCGTCCCATATTCCTTCAGTAAATAGAAATAGAGAGTCCACACACACACACAACAAAAACATAACATATATAACAAGACATATAACAACTCTCAATAAAAACATGTTCAAGACAAGGAAAGGTCAAGTAAAAAAATTAATCACAACACATCAATTTATATTCCATTGTGGTTGTTCAGGTCGGTTAATTAACATTAGGGTTATTGTTAATTTTTTTTTTTAGTAGTTTCTCAAAACTTGCCTTACTGGGTGCTTCAATGGTCACAGGTGGTAACTTGTTCCACATTGTGATGACCCAGTACATTACAGATCTGCACACTGCCTCTGTTCTGGGTTTTGGATTAACGAGATAACTCCTAGTAGCCTGCCTGGTAGTGTGATTATGTTAATCTCTCACATAATTTATTTGAGTACAGACAATTTGGTTGTTTACTATAACAGATATTCCTAAAGAAACCCATTAGACTGCATGCCAACCTCTCCTCTACTCTGAGCCATGAGAGACTGGCATGCACTCTGTACTCTGCCTCACACCTGTCGCATGGACAGGGCAGTGCGAGCTTTGCAGCTTTATTCTGAGCTATTTGGAGCTTAGACAGATCTTTGTTGGCTGCACCCAATCAGACTGCTGAGCAGTAATCAAGGTGAGATAAAACTAGTGCCTGTGTCACTAGCACTGTAGAGGCAGGGGTAAGAAAAGAGGAACATCTTCTTCCATGATATTCCTCTACCCATTTTCTCAACAATATTTTTGAACCTGTTCAATATCCGAGCCTTTGAGTGATTATCATTATTAGTGGCATGTTTGGCCCTGAACATCGTACTTTTGGTTTTCGCTACATTCACAACAAGTCTATTCTCACATATCCAGTCAAGTAATAATTGCAGGTCAGATTGAAATGTGTTCCCTAACTTAGTTGTGTTATTTGATGCAAAATATATAGTTGTATCATCTGAAAATAGAGCAGCACTGCACTTATCCAAAACATAAGGCACGTCATTGGTAAATATTGAAAAGAGTAGAGGCCCAAGGCAACTGCCCTGGGGCACACCGCACTGTAAGCATTTAGGGGAGGACACAGACTGCATCCTATTGGATAAGTAGCTATTCATCCAACTGAATGCTGTTGGACTAAACCCATATGCAGTTAGTTTTGTTAATAATAACAACCTATGGTCTGCAATATCAAATGCTGCGTTAAAGTCAAATAATACAGTTCCAGCCGTTTCCTTGTCAGTATAAGATAACCATTTGTCAGTGCTGCACACATAGAGTGATCTGCCTTATAGGCATGCTGGAAATCAGAGTTTAATTCATTAAGTGAAAAATAGTGTAGTATGTGTTCAAGAACAACTTTTTCCATTAGCTTGCTCAAAACTGGAAGAATACTAATGGGTCTGCTCTTGGCAGCTGAGAAACTCTCTTGTTTGTTTTTCGGAAGTGGTACAACCTTGGCAGATTTCCAAACCCAGAGGATTAACCCCTTCTTCAGACTCAAGTAGAAAATATGACATATTGGCAATGAAATTGTATTCGAAACAACTTTAAGTAACCGTCCATCCAGATTATCCATACCAGCAGGATTATCATGATTTAGCCCAGCAAGTAGTTTTTCCACCTTTCCAATTTCTATAGGTTGAAACCCAAAAACACATTGTTTGTTTCTCATGATAGAATCAGTTATTATTTGAAACAACATACCACCCCCACTAGGGGAGCCCATTTCCTTTCTTAGCTCATCAACTTTGTCTGCAAAATGATCATTGAAATGGTTTGCAATGTCCTTTGCTTTTGTTAAGAAAATTCCATTAACCTCGATGAAAGAAGGTGCATTATTCTTGCCTCTACCCATTATTTCATTCAGGGTTTTCCAAAGTTTCTTACCATCATCCTTCCTCTCCTGAATTTTGTTTTGATAAGATGCTTCTTTCATCTTTCTGTTTAAATTTGTAACATTATTTCTCATTACACAGTACATTTGCCACTTTCCAGTTCCTTTAGAATCTATTGCAGCTTTTTTCAGCTTGTCTCTTTTACGCACACACTCCATAAGTTCTTCATCAATCCATGATGCTTTATTAGATCTTACTGTACATTTTCTTTATGGGACATGTTGATCCGCCACATAGACAAATATTAAATAACTTGAGGGCTTTTTCCACCTCATTTAATGCCAAACTTTTGGTTCCACTCAACATTCTCTATATCTCTAGGAAAATCATTTTCACAAAACATTCTATATGACCTCTTATACAGTACTTTAGGTGCAGCTTTGGTAGTTATTGTTTTTCTTACTATAGCCACAATATTATGATCACTAAACCCCACAGGGACAGATACTGCTTTAGAGCATAATTTGCTGTAATTAGTAAATATGTGGTCAATACAGGTTGCAGATGTTTGCCCAGCATAATTGCAATACACTCTAGTTGACTTGTACACCATCTGAGTTAAATTACAAATGAGTGCAACTTTTTTCCTCAATGGGCATGAATCTGACAGCCAATCTATATAAAAGTCACCAAGGACAAATATTTCTTTACTGATATCTGTTACCTTCATCAGCACAGAATATAAGTCTTCCACATATTGCACACTTGCACAAAAATCAGTTTACAGTGAACAAGATGGACCTCCAACCAAAGAGCCTCAATACTAGGAACCGTCAGGTCTGATCTAACCTCGCTGGGAATATGGCTCTGTATATATATTGCTAAGCCTCCCCCAAAAATATTCCTATAATTGCTAACAATGTTATAGCCTGGTATGGCTACCCCCATGTCTGGTATTGAGTGGTCTAAATGTGTACATTGATATTTTCATGATTAATTAATCGAGATATTTCATCAACTTTATTTCTTAAACTCCTGACATTAATATGAGCAAGTCTTAACCCTTTTATTGGTAGGTTCAGTACCATGCTTTTCCAGTTCATATCAACCAATGATCCAACACGGTTTATATTGTTGACTGGGGGCCTTCTCTCTGCTCAGTCACTGTTCCTTGGCCTCACAATTAGGTGGTTGTAGCTGATGATAGCATAATCTCCTCTTCCTCTCGCCTCCTTCATTGCAGGTAATAGCTCAGCTCTTCTCTTCCTCACTCGTTCAGAAAAGTCCTCACTGATGTAAACGGAGGTGTTCAGGTTAGATCTCACCCTGGCCAGGATTAGCTGTTTGTCCTTAAAACGCAACAGCTTGGTCACCACTGATCTCGGCCTTTCACTGTCACCTCTGAACTTTTTATTCCCGTGAGCTCTCTCAATTTCCACAAAGACATTCAGCTTAGGTTTTGTGGTGAACAGTTTTTGTAGTTTGGACTCCGTTTCAACTCAGATTTCATCAGCTTTATCCAGTCCAAGTCCATTAATCACAAGATTATTTCTCCCAAACTGATTCTCTAGGTAATCCATCTGCTCATACTGTCCCCTTCACAGCGTGTCCTGATTTCAGTTCATTAACCTGCTTGGATATGTCCTTAGACTCACTTTGTTGGGCCTTTTGGTGTTTCTTCAGATCATCAATGTCATTTTGAGAGTAATTCAGAATCACCTTGAGTTCTTGTAACTCGCCCAACACTGAGTCCACTCTTTTGTTGGCTGAGTCCAGGATCATTTCAGAAAAACTGCGAAATGCAATCTCCTACCTCTTCAACAGATCCTCATAAAAGCTCTTCTGCTGATCCAGTAATTCCTTAAGAGTGTCCATCGTCACATACTCAGGATCATCATTCAGGGTTGCTTTGTTTGCATTTCTGTTGCGACCCGCCATGATGTAGCAGTTCCAAATCTTTCCAAATCCTCCAACCCATTGTGGAAATTAATGCAGCAGATTTTCTTACCAAGATGTAAAAGTGTGTTGGTTGTTTGCAGGGCTCACCCAGCTACTGCTGTGGAATAGGCCGAAACCAATCCTTCCAATATCCCTGAATATAGAAACCATCCACAATGATTGACTGTATGGTAGTAAGTCTACTCAAACACACTACCAATGTCATGCAAAATGTTCGTTGATTCCTTGCCAGAAATCAAAGAAACATTCATTTTACATATGTCAAACAAACAGTGTCAAAGCTTCAGCAGCCATCTTGGATTATTATGGGTGATCATCTCATCATCATCATCATTATCATCATATCTGGTCAGCAAGAGCAGACAAGGAGTCTGTGGTGTATAGAGCTGCAATGATTACTCAATTTCTTAAACTCTTCTTAAATGTGACTATTTTCTTGTTGCTTTCGTCTTCTGTGATATTAAACTAAATATCTGTGGACTGTTTGTCGGGACAAAACATGACATTTTAGGTCGTCACCTTGGGCTTTGGGAAACAGTGATCCACATTTTTCACCATTTTCTGAAACTTTATAGACCAAACAAGTAATTGATTAATCAAGAAAACAAATCAGCAGATTAATCAATAATGAAAGTAATCGCTAGTTGCAGCCCTAGTGGTGTGTACTATTGTATTGTTATGGCACAGGCCGTACTGATAAAATTATTTGTTGTTAGGTCTAGGGGATTTAATTATCACTAAGCTTTCTGGCTGTGCAGCTACTAACAGGCCACAACATAAACTGAACGCCTTCAGTTTCCAACAACAAAAAAAAGGATGCTTACCTGAACACTGGTCCACCAACTGTGGACTGACCTCGTGTTTGGTTATCATTTAGGTTAACAAATAGATGCAGACAGAAACTAAATCAAAATGCTCCTATGCCAATCACATTTGTCCATATCTCTATTCTCCTTGAGGAGGCTGCCATTCACAGGATCATATTAGATAAGCTCCGCTCAATTGAAACTTGGAAACCAATCAAAAATGACACACCTGAACGACAGTTTGGTTCTTTTTGCTGTTGCGCTGTGGTTTGTAGTAGGCTTGTCACCAATTAGCTCAGAGGGAGTTAATACGTGTGGAGATGGTTTTACTTAACAATCAGAGTCTTAGCCATTCATTAATCACAGCTTAAAAGGAAAGGCTTAAAGGATTTTTAGTAAGTGAGGAATGCTGAATTTATGGTATAAATAAGATTACAAACACACAACTCAGGTTGCTCTGTCATGGCGCCTTTATGATTTTAAGATCATTTCTTAAATAGAAATAAAGAGAGTTTGGATTGGTAGGTTTTGACAAGGTCAGCAATAATTACATTTTTTTAATATACATGAACATGGCATACTGTAGGATACTAGCATCACTCAGTAAAGATGAGACTGTCCTCCCAATTAGTTGTTTCAGCACATGCCCCACAACGAGTGACAAAAGTGACAAAGCCCTAGCAGCCGGTGACACTTATCTGTCGGGACCATGATGTTTCCCCTACCTTAACAAAGTACTTATTTTAACCCAAACTTCTTTCCCTAAGCTTAAAACGTATTTGTTTTTCATCAGTGATAAGTAATGGTAATTGTAATGATTTTGGAAGACACAGACAAATAACATCATTCCCCTAATAGGGCAGTCAAAGATCAGAAATGCTTCAATTACCTTTTTAAGGAGCAGTTACAAACAACGTATTTTGTTGCTTAATCTAGGAGGTCTCTACCTGTCTGTACTGCTCTTCATTGAGTACATGTGGCAATAATGTGTTTCATTTATGTGTCCAAATGATTTGAAACCAGAAGGATTTCAGATGCACTTGAAATAAACCTTATCTTGACTTGATTTTTGTCTTGAATGTACGACTTTTATGTTGTGTTGCCAAATCCACTTTACATGACAACTGTGAGAAGTGCAGACTTTAGGGAGTTTATTATGCTAAAGGCTATGAGGGGGGGAATTTGTGAGCGGGAAAAACTGTGTCACACTGTGTTGTTTTGGAGTGTGTGATTGAAAATTATTTCAGTATTTGGATCATTAGCTTAATACATGTAAGCGGATTTCAAAAGAGCCTGGGAAGATAGGCTAATTCCACCTGGAGAGGTTTCTAACTGTCTGAGTGAAATGACTTCTCCATTAGCATGAACCTCGCTGCTAATCCTGTAGCTCATTAGGTAGAGTTATAATTGCAGGCATCCTCTCCGTGAAGTATTAACCCCCCCCCCCCCAAAAAAAAGTTGCTTGCAAGTCCAGATTCCCCGTATCTCATCGGTTAAACAACAATAAGCGTGATGCGCTTCTGCAACAACTTTCAGTCAGCTCATGAGCTGTTTTCTTCCGTCAGCTCTCTCGGTTCTTTTTTTGTCACTGCAGCTCACGGGAGCCAACTCTTCCGAGAGTATATGATGACGCAGGAAAATGCAAAATCTCTGTTGCTCATATGCAATATAAATACAGCAACACTGCAAACATCTCAACTCTATAGGAAAAGCATATTTGAAAATGATTAATTTATGGCCTGGGATGTATGTACGGATGGGGACGTGGAATATGATCAGAGAAACTGAAATGTATCAGTGAAGAACAGCAGCGCCCATGCACAGCCTTGTGGGAGGAACGAGCCAATCCTATCTGCTCTACACACACACACGCACACACACACGCACGCACACGCACACGCATACATATATGCTCTCTCTGTCTCTCTCTCTCTCTCACACACACACACATACACACAGAGTTGTTCAAAAATACCAAGAGACTTGTGCTGATGTTATTTGTCATTGGTGTGCCTGCCAGCACAAACACTCACATGTGCTGGTATGTGTTTGAGATCCAAAAAGAAAATGATGCAACTTATGCAGCGAGTTTAATCTACAGTGGAGTTAAAATCTCTTGCATCATGAAATGTTTTATGTGTTATCGTTTAGATTGTGTCCTTTCATAAATAATAAGTAGTTATAATGAGGAAACCAATGTGTAGGATATTTGATATTTTTTGTTATAAATGATTGCATCTTTTTGCGTTACCATGTAATATTTTGTCACTATTATAGAAAAGTTACATTTTTTGTAATGCTTTATCTTTTTGATTGAATATTTCTAGAACAGTGTAAGATAGAAAATGTGTGTAAATCACTTGCTAAAATCTAGCAACATGTTTTTTTTGTACATATGTTTTTTTTCTTTCTTTTTACTACAGCTATATTAAAAATGCAATTTATTCCTTCTGTTATTATGATATATCAGTGTTTCACCCTGAATATTATGGCAGAAACCTGTCATTGTGTAGCTGTGATGTCACTGAGGTGAAGAAGAATTTGGTGTGAAACAGCCTGTAATTTGCTTTAAGCCTGGCTGAAGTGTTTTTTGTTGTTGTTGTTGTTGTTGTGAGAAACAACATCCATTTGACTCTAGGGGTATATAGTTTGCCTGGCACATGAAGCAGTAACCTTTGAAAATGTCTGTTATTTTGTTCCAGGTATCTGTTTTGGCCTGTGGAGAAGCTGCATAAATACCCTCGCAGCTCAGGTGAAAAGCTCCCCTCACTCACCCACAACTCCCATGATTCCCACATTTTGTCCTAGATTTTCTTCCTGTATTTTTGTCGTAATAATAAGGCTCCAATGTAACCGATTTCTTAACAGGGTTTGCTGTAGGAAATCTGTTAATTTTTCTGATGACAAGTGAGGGCGAAAAAAAAGCTTTGCAACATTCCTGAGAACAGATGGTGTTTGTTTATTTAATACTTGCTACTGCTATTATTATTATGTTTTAACAGAGAGTTTACTTCTTAAACTTACAGAGTGCCAGCTGAGAATAAAAACAGACTGGGACCAATATTGTCTATAAGCACTAGTGCTTTCCTGTCATATTGGTGGCAGATTTTAACCCTCACCTGCGAAACGTGTGGATAAACAGTCTTTGAACAAACTTTACTGCCTGGAAATGGAAATGTTTTGGGGAAAGCTTTACAGAACAAAGACCCTTTTGAGTGATGTTATATATAGATCCCTTTGTGGGTATTTTCCCCAAATCATAGAACCTCCTGATTTCTGGACTATTACTGCAATACACAGAGTGACTGAAGGATGTAAAATGTTGACACCACACTTTGAAAGATTTAGATTTAGCCTTTTCCTTTAGCCCAGAAAATAAGGTGTAATTTCCAAATTTCAGTGTTGTGATCATTCTGAAAATAACAGAACAGGTGACCAGATCAGAAACTTTGTTCAGTTATTGTTAGTGTTTAATTATAGTGCTAGAGCCTCCCTTATACCTGTTCTCCTATTCGTATTAGCAGTGGAAACCACAATATATGCTGCAGTGTTACCGAGGCCAACAGTATGTAAAGCTACACAACATAGTTTAGGTAATTCCTCAGTAAACCAGCCTCGTTGGTCATGACTGTGATTGTAAGTTAATGTCATTGTTTAAAAGTGTGTGTGTGTGAAATGTTCTGCAGCATCACTGAAATCTTCCTTTAGTCATCTGCTGTAGTAATCACATGGTGTGTATCTTAGAGCAGATAAAGCGGCAATAACATTATGAGAAAAAAAGCCAGAAGAAAGATGTCATAAGAAAGTGTAAAGTAAGTAAGTAAGTGAGTAAATAAACCTCTATGAGATCAGTCAGAGTTTTAGAAATGCATAATCTGTTGACTGATGACTAAATAAATGTAATGATGAGAGTTGATAGTATTCAGGAAGACAGGAAACACAAATGTGTGACATTATATCAGTTGTATCTTTTAAAAAAATGACTATATTAGTGATTTATTGAAACTATGTTAATCAAAACTAAGAAAAAGGAACAGTATTTTTATGATAAGAGGTGACATTTTAGTTGGACAAAGAGTCCGTATCTCTCCACTGATACACATTCTGATTGCTGACTTCAGATGAGAAAAGACTGGAGCACACTCACTGATTTGCAGCCTTTAGTAGTGCAAACAGACCAGCGTTTTGACATAACCGTGTCTTCATTAGAGTTCACAAATATCAGCTGACTTAGTACGTGAACAATATTGACATCATTGTGAGTGATCTCAAAATGTATGTAAAGTTGTTCCTAATTCAGAATTTGAGAATGGATAAAGTACCTCCTCCGTGAAGCAGGACATTGAGTTTGACAACCAGGACGTTATAAACTTCATGACCTCCCTGAGATTAACAGCCAAATCATTCACTTGACAGAAGTGTCTCATTAATAGGGAGTGGCTGAGTAATAAAGAAAGAAAAACTGTGTCTGTGTATAGTACGTCTATAAACTGAGTGCTTGGTTGGCTGTTCTTTAATTTGTTTGCTTTACTTTGTGTTGGTTGCTCTTGGACTACCTGCAGCACATTGTATAGGCACGTGTTTGAGGAGAGCGACAGCAAGCCTGAGAATAAAGCCAACGAGCAGATAAACAGAATAACACTTCAGACTCTCCCCTGACCAAATTATAGATAGACCGGTTGCCTTGGGGATGCTTTTAATTGCATTTCACTTCGCAGTACAGAGGTATTTTGGTGTTTCGATTTTTATTAATGCAAGTCTCTGACAGCGTTCAGGCTCAGGAACACAGTTACAGATGTCATGACAGAGGCTTAAAATATCCAAAGAAAATGAAAGGAAAACAAAGCAAGTAGAATTTAATTTCTTCTAACTGCGGTGTCCTGATAGCTGAATGGTTTAGGTGCATAACATAGCTGCAATGGGACCTTTGTTACGTGTCATACCCTCTCTCTCCCCTTGGTGGCTCTATACTGTCCTATCCAATAAAGGCAAAAATGCTACAAAAAAATCTTTAATTTCTTCTATTTACAGACAACAGTATAAGCCACTTCTCAATTAGGTCCCTCCATCATAACAGTGATGTTTAGATAACTAACAGTGTAGAATGATAATGATGATACACATCAGGGGAAAATCAGTCAATACATAATTCAGTGTTCACCAAACAGAAGATGTTTATTACTGTATTTTCACCAACAAAATGAAAATTAAGACAGACAATTTTTTTTCATAATAAGAAGCAATATAAAGGTAAATACTTGATGTCGGATACAAATAGAGGAGAAATTTCACACCATTTAATAACTCGATATACCCTCTGGTGTACAGGCTGTGTATAGAAACTGTTACATTAAGTCATCAGGTATATTTTCATATAGGAAATACATTATTTTCTTTGCACAAGTAGTGTAAATATTATCCAACTACACAGAAGTGTGAAGTTATTCTACATAGGGGATATCAGAAAATATTATTCTAACAAGCATTAAAATGTCTTCCTATATGTAACTGCAATCTGTTATCATGAGAAAAACTTCATTATCAAGCCCATAATGAGACCCCTTCCTGTACACTCACATATGACTCTGAATCTGTGTAGGTCTGCACTATTGCCACTAGGTGGTAGACTATAATCACAAACTTTACCACTGTTGAACATCACCTGACATTGCATTCGCCACTTTGTACACTCCTTGAAAACAGTCTGTTGACATAAAATAATTGTAAAATTCATTCTTATTGATTTTAGAATGCCTGCTTGGTGTAACATGAACTTAAAATTCAAATCCTGACTGTGGAGTATGGTACACTTACATTTATCACACACAAAACGTATAATATAAGAACATTTTGTCTGAAACTTCTGTTGTAATCTAACATTTTACTGAATTCAACAGCAGCCACATATAGCTGGAGTCTTAAAGTGTGACAAGAAGGGCTTTACCCTTCCAGCAATTTATTGATCTCCAGACCAGTCTTCATTACATACGTCAATGGGTTTGGTCTTGACTCGGACTGAAATTGATTTGGTCTTATCTTGGACTGAAGTCCTTTGTAATGAGTAATCATTACCTCATCATCACCACCTGAATGGTGACCATCTTGAGGTTGAGCATGACGAATTAAGCAACCAAGAGGATGATACAGTTTTACATCATGTGTATTACACAAGGGGGCAGGAGAGCTTTACCAAAGAGTACATGGTGGCAAATGAGGGAATATGAAAGGGGATATAATTAGGAAGTGTGCTTTCCTCTGGAGAGGAAATGTGTATGTGTAATCGTATTTCATTAATATGAAACAGATTTGTACTAACTATGTTGTTAGTAAAAGAACACAATTTTACCACATACCACATGCATACATTATGTAACTATAATACGAAGAATTTTTGCAAGCCATCTTTCAAAATGACATCAGAATGACATCAGAGGTTAGTCATCTTCTTCAGTATTTTAGGATGTGGTTTTAACAAACCAAAGAATGACAGAAAGACGACAGCTGTGATACGTTTGACAGAATTTCCGAGTCTGCATCTTGTGTTGTTGCATTGATCTGCAATATGGCCGACAAACAAGTACAACATCCACACTTTGGACAACAATGAATCCTCTTTCGTCTTTTAACATTATACCTAACTGCTGAATGTGTACTGGTGCCTATGAGAAATAAAGAAATGAGCCTGTCCTCCCAAGAAAAACGACACTATAGGGCATAATGTCAGTCAGCAAAAACGACCTATAGTTACGTTTGAGTGACAGACGCCATCTAGCAGCTGTAGTTATTATGACCCAGAGAAATGACGCAGTTCAGATGACGTCTATATAAAGTGGCAAATTTCCATGTTTGGAGGTGGTGGCTGGTTAGATCCTAACCTGCGAAAAACTGGACTTTGGACTTTGCTGCAGGAGACTGTTTGCTTGATCATTTTAAGTGATCATTTTAACCCAAACCATGATCTTTCCCTAACTCCAACCAAGTGGTTTTTGTGCCTCAACCTAGTGATTTTAACAGTGATTTGTAACGGTTTTGGAAAGCTGCCGATAGAGGCGGCGTATTAGAAAATGTTCCTATGTGTTGTTCTGGAGTGCATGGTCAAATGACATATTTGGTCTTTTAATATGGAGGACTTGTTGAAAGAAATTCAGCTTTCATCTAAAGTCAAGTGAAAGGAGCCAAATAAACAGAGTTACCCTCAGATGACTCCTCCACTCAGACACACAGCTGATGTTGCACTTGCTTGTTTGATAAAATGATTCATGACAAGGAGTAAAGGAGAAGGATAAAACAACTTGTGCACCCAGTAGCAATCTTTCTAATGTTAAATACACATACCCATGTTACTTATGTAAAGTGAGTCCTGTGTCTGTGCTGCAGCAAGTTAAAGAGAGATGTTCTTTGTAGACGACATCCTAATCACTGACGATCAGATTCCGTCTTTATTGTTAGAATAGACAGACTTTAATAAAGTATCCCACTGAGATTTTACCCTGGACTTAAAATACCACCTTTCATTAGCAAATGTTTTTCCAGCAAATGTTCCCACATAGTTTTAATATGTACGATATCAAACCTGCCATGTGTGATACATGAAATAAAAAGAAATCAGCGAATGTACGCTGGCTAGAATCGTTTCTCATAAGAATTACATTCAGATGTAACTATTTTATCAACAAAAAAATGACAGGGTATTGAAAGGCAACTAGAAATGCTGCCTCGCGGTTGTACGCCTCCGCCAAACAAGTCAAGTTGCATTTTACATCCATGTCTGTCCAGACTCATGTAATATTTGTAGTGAAGACTTTGAAGGAATTTAATAAAAGGTATTAAATGTATTTTCCTTGCATGTGTTCACATGTTTGGCCAACAAAGCGGATTCTGACAGAACACAAAGCTGTAGACGTGACAGTAGACGATGCTTCAGAAATGGATGTTGCCGCAAAGAAGCTACAAATTCTAAAAGGTGGATGCTTCACACACATCTTCAACACGGCAGCACAGAAGATCTTTACAATCACCACAGCTTCAAGGTGGACACCAAGATTAGTGTCACCAGTTCAATATCCGGCCAAATGTGAAATATGGTCACAATCTCCCCTTCTGTTCCTGAGTTATGGTGTTGAATAATGGCCAGAAGAGTGTTTTTGCAGAACATTATAATGTCATAGTGAAGTTGATCTTTGACCTTTTGCATATAAAATGTCATCACTTCATCATTTTATCTTATTAGATATGTGTGAAACGTAGTCATAATTAGCCTATGAATTTTTAAACTAGGCCCAAAAATGTGTTTTATGGTCACAGTGACCTTTGACCTTTGACCACCAAAATCTAATTAGTTCATCCTTGAGTCCCAGTTTGATGTTTGTGCTAAAATAAATTCCCTCAAGGCGTTCCTGAGATATTGCGTTTCACAAGAATGGGATGGATGGACGGACATTCATTGTCAGTGTTTTTGGTAAAACTTTAAGTGTTTATGTATGTATTTGTCAAAAACTGTAACTCCTCCTGTGGGCATCCATCAATGGAGTTGTAGTAAAATACAGTTGTAATAATATAAAATATTTGTTGATAAATACTGTACATTAATAAAACACTTAAAAACACCCTTAAATCTGCTTATAACCAGGGTTGGGAGGGTTACTTTAAAAATGTATTCCAATACAATTACTAATTACCTAGAAAATTAGAAAATGTAGTCAGTAACCTAATCCGAGTATCACAATATTAAAATCATGTAACTTGATTACTTTGTTTTTGGATTACCTAAATAGCAAATATGCAAATAAAGGCAAGAGAAAAGAAATATCAATAAGATGACTCCTACTTGACTGTATTCTGTAAGACAACAGAACAATGTAACCTTAGAAAAGAAAACAGGGAAACCAAGATTTTTAGCATCAAAAATGTTTCCTCTGCTGTGTATTTTTAAAGAAAAACCTGCCCAGCACATGATGTGCATTACAGAGAACATTCTCAGGGAAAGCCTCTGATAAAACAGCACTTGGCCCACTGGCTGTGTGAAGCTATCACACAGGCATACTGTACCTCGCAGCGGGGGAAGACCCCCCGCTGGGTATTCGTGCCTACTCTACAAGAGCTTTGTCCTCCTCCACAGCTCTTCTCAGAGGAATGGCAGCGGCAGACACATGTGAAGCAGCATCACGGGCTTCGCCGTGTCCTTTTACTCGGTTCTATCTGCGTGATACATCTGACTTTTCTCTAACTCATTCAGTATTGAACATGCTCGACGATCAGTGACACACTGGCAGCTCTGGGCACGCACACACAGTCATCTCGGTGGTGAGCCGTTATGTGCGCTACAAGCTGGCATATACTCAAGCTCTCTTTTAGCTTGAGTCTTTGGGACTGCCACAGTGCGTAAAAACCGTCCCTGCATACTATTAAATTCACTGTGTGTGTGAAGTGTGTTTATGTGCGCCGGCTGTGCGCACCTGGTATCATCCTCTACTCACACCATCGTTGATCATTTAGCCCTCTCGTTCCTGCTCTGCTTACATTTGGGAGATTTACACTGCATGGTAGTATATCCTTCTTTATTTTTAAATTTATTTTAAAATTATAATCCTGCTAATAATCCCCATTTTTACTAAATGTATCTGTAATCTGATTAGGTCTTTTTTCCTGTTTCTGTAACTTTAACAGAATACAGGTACCTTTTTTTAAAAAAACATTTTTTTAGGGAAAGCACCCACTGTTGATATTTTTCAAAACAACCTTCACCCCGCCGTGGCAAGACAGACCTCATAAGCCAGGAGCGCAGAATCACTGTGACCCCCCTCAGAATCAGCGGCTCCCATCAGACAGCAGAGGAACACAAAAGATATCTGTTATAACCAGCCTGTGTTATATGGGGCTGCACAGTTGTGACTTTTGCAACCAGACTTTCACAGATAATAGAAAGCAAAACTCCTATCTGAGGATAAACAAGTTTGTTTTGTCAATTCTGTGACTGAATTAAGGATAATGGGACATCAAATCATTACCGAATGGAAAAGGCAGGTGTAAAAGTTAGAGTCTACAATTCCCCTTCAAATTCAACTCAGGACGTTTTAGCCCTTTGCCTAAAGGAGTTATTACAGAAAAAAATTGAACTCTTAACAACCTCTTTTCAAAAACAGCCAGGCAATCTCTTATTATATAACCTAAGTATGAAAACAGCTAGGCCTGACAACACGCGACAACAAAATAATCATTCCTCTAATATTAGTCTTAGTCATTGATTGATTGATAAAGCCTGCTCCTATGATGTAGCCTGAATTACAGTACTCTCTGCACCCAAATGTCTCAGACAATCATGCCAAAAATTGTCTTGTCTTAAAACTGTGAGACAAAGGAACATTTAAAATAAGTATAATTTAAAATCAAATGTGTTCTTCTCACTCTACTGTGCTTTTAAAAGCTGGAGGAACCATACAGCTACTATTACATAGCATTGTTACTGCTGCTCCTAATATAGTGTCGTGTGCATCATTCCTCTCATGTTCAAGTGGCTGCTCACACAACACTAGTCAGAAGACTTATGCTTGAACTGACTCTTGCCAGGAGCTCTCAGCCGGTCTGTGTTTACATATGAACTGATGATTTAATGCTCACTTAAAATGGTATCTGGTGGAATGAGAAATTACAAGAAAAAAGCATGTTTCCAAATTATCTTCTCTGCGCTCAGGACTTTCTTTTGGCCTAACCGCCTGTGTATTGTAACTAAGTCTTCTTATTTTTCATGCTGAGTGTCTCTCAGTGGGCCAGTAATCTGGTCTGATAATATCCTGCCCTCACTTCTCATCGGAAAATACTTTATTATAGTAGATATGATAAAATACACAATTATTTTGTTTCTCAATCCAGAATTTCTTGTCAGAATTAATTTTCCATGTAAACTGCAGAAAGGCTCAATTTGGGTTCTGCTGCTTTTCAGTCTTTATACCAACAGGGGTAATCATCAGCAAACACAATGACGTTTCTAACTGTTAAATAAACAGCTTACTCCAAACCTTATATAGCAGTTATTCCAGAAATTCTTTGCTGTCTGATTGACTGAAGAATTGCATTTAATATGGCTGACACAACATGCTCTCCCCATTATCCACACAAAGGTTCCTCTAATTTGTTCCAAACAACAACAAAAAAAGGGAACTCATGACTAATACAATATTACAGCATATTACAAATTAGGATAATTAGTATAATCTGCAGAGCACACTGTTGAACCACTTTACTGAAGAAATAGGCCCTAGAAGAAAACTGTGGCCAGTGACGTCTTTGGATTTTCAAAAAGAATCAGAACAATGTTTATGAAAAGACACATTGTTGAGTTTTTCAAGTGTCATTTTTTCAATGGGTTGAGCACAGCTAAGCTATCTGAATGGCTAGATACCACTAAGGGGTATGTGCGAAAAACATGTTTTTTAATGATTTGGATAAACTGATCATTAATTATCCCGTGTGGGAATAATAACATTTATTTATTCTTATCTGCAGGCTAATACGAGCCAAGAAATGAGTATACTGGTGTTGGATGCCTAATGATAATTCATTAAACAGAAGTATACACCCAGACAAGAGATATTTCCAGCATTCAGATGAGATTTCAGTGCAATCCACTAACCAATGCTGAGCTCTGTCATCAGTATCAGACTGCTTGAGAGGCCCAGGTGAGAAATGGTGTGTCAGTGCGTTTCTAACATTTGGCTACACATGAAAGTTTGTCACAGTATTTCCAACAGTTCCATAAAGTGAGTTCACCTTCGCCGAAGTAAGTGTGAAACTCTTCCATTGCAATCATTGGCAGTGTGTAGCTATATGGAAGCCATTTGTCTTGGTGTAGATTACAGAGAGAGAGCTTGTTTGTGTCAATTGGTGATGAGAGGCAACTTACTGTACCAGCTGTGCTGTCAGACTGTCAGAGTGGGAAGTTAGATTTTTTGGAAGCAGTTCTTACTGCACATTATGTCCGCAATGATGAAGCTGCATTCGCCTGTCTGGGAAAATCTTTCTCTGGATGTGAGGAAAGTCACATCAGGTGAAGAACTTAAGACTCAAAACTCACCTTTTCAGTCTTGGTTGGGGTTTATTTATCATTTTGTTATTTAGTGTTTTTTCTTTTGTCGTATATTTTAAATCTGTTGACATTGACTTTAAGATACCCTTGGGAGTTTTTGACCACTTGTCATTTTATGAAGTGCTATTTTTATGACTGCCCCCCCCCCCCAAACTTTGTTGGTGACGCAGTAAATATTCCTGCAATGTTATTCTATTTTTCTAGAATAACAACGTACAGTATGCCTGTGTGTTTTTTGTTGCTTTAGAACCAAATACAAGGAACCTTGACTGAATGGGCATGAGATTAAAAGAAGAGAGAACTGATGCAAATGGCCGTTGGCAGGCTAATTTGATTGGCTAACTACATCCAAGTCAGGGGGCTTTCATACTGTCAGTGGCACTCTGGAAGAACAACACTGCAGTTGTGTGGGCGTGTTGCTACAGGGTACAGTTAAGTGACATGAAACGTATGAGATATGAACTGTTGAGGCCAGTTTGCAGGCTTACAGGTTGCCAACACAGCATGCAGTGGTCTGTACTCCTCTCAGGCTGGTTTTACTGTGCAACTGTGCAAAGTTACTCATGGCACAAATTACCTTCTCCTCCATCTCAGTGCCTGCGAGGTAACAATACCATGCTGAAAAATACCAAAGTAAACTGTAGTTATGTAAAAATCAAATAAATAATACGTTACATATTACTCATTGAAAAAAAAAAAAAAAACCTTACTATTTACTCAACAGCAATAAAGAGTTACATTACTTTTGTTACTCAGCTCAACTCAGTTAAAGGCGCCTTTAAAAGACTCCAAAACCTGAACGCCAACATGTCACATTGCGTGGAAATTTAAAAAAAACAAAAAAACCCCCCCAGACATTATGGTTTAAAAGGCAGCAAGCATATGGTTTGATGGTATTTGCTTACCATCAGTAGCTAATGTTAGCTTAGCCCTGGTGACTGCATGTAGTGCGCTCGAATTCCCGTCCTCACAGGCAAGCTGTGGGGTTTCACACACTCTCTGAAGCAAACAGGGTTTCTGAATAAAGGCTTACCAGTGGCTAATGTTAGCAAGCTACCTAAGAAAGCAAAACATGTAAATAAAACAACTGAGAAGTTATTGTCTCATTTCCCCTCTTTTTGTTGGGGGCTAACCTTTGCGCCAAGATAACACATTTCCTGACCAGTCTCTCCACTGCTCCCAGAGAGATCAAACTGACATCAACCCTCCATCAAACTCCTGGTAAGACAACAAACAAACCAAGCCCCAACGTGTTTAAGTAAGGAGGCATTATACTTATTTGTAATTGTAATCCCTTACACTACTTGTTTCTGAAAAAATAAATAATCACATTACGGTAGTGTGTTACAAAGTACAGTAATGTGTTAATGCCTAACACTGTCCCTTAGGCTCAGGCCATTGTGCCTTTTTTTGTACAACGGCCTGCCCTCACTGCAGAGAGGCAATGCCATTATTGAGAAAGGTCTGCAATAAAACCTCTCAGTCACAGCACCTGCAAATTCTTGCAAGATTTAAAACCTTATGACAAAAGTAATGAGATACATTTTCATATCTATTAATGCTACTATTAATGTCCTATTCTGCCAAAATTAGATGGCGTTCAGAATTGGGAGTTGAATATTTGTCATCGAGCCATGGCCTCAGCGTGAATTCATTCATCAGTGTACATGTGCACGGATGATTTGCATCGCAGGCAGAGAGCTCAGCTGTTCACTAAAATTCATTTCTACTTGATTATGCATATGCAGGCTTGAAATTTGATGCCAACTCTGGTGTATGTCAAACCGATTTTTCACTCATTTGCAATCAGGTCACTCTGACATGCAAATATGCCAGAAGTTAAGGTTTTTAAATGTTTGGAAAATATGTCAAACATCCATTTTGTGTTTGCTTTTAAAGTGTACCATGCCACAGGCATGGCTTGGAGACAATGCAACATTGGTGCCATGAATGATAATAATATAATAATATGACAAAATTGCAAAAAAAAAAAAAAAAAATACTCTTGTGCATATTCTCTCTTTTAGATTACTTGCACAAGACCATGGTCCAAAAAGACCATGGGCATTAATATGTTGCCATAACAACCTTCTGGGAAGGATTTCCACAATATTTTGGAACCTAGTTGCAGGAATTTGCTTCCATTTACTTGCTGTTGTGGCTGAGGTATCAGTGCAGGCCAGGTCAAGTTGCTTCACACCAAACTGGGATAACCATTTCTTTATAGACCTCACTTTGTGCACAGGCACACCGTCATGTTGTAACAGAAAGGGGTCCAACTGTTGCCACAAAGTTGGAAGTACACTGCTGTCTAAAGATCATCAGGCCTCATGCAAGAACATTTTTGTATTACAAGTGTCTCATTCCAGTCGGATTCAAAAACTGACTGAACTTGTTGTAAATCGCTTGTTTCAGCCTGATGAATGCCACCTGTTCATGAGGAGGTGCATGTTTGTGAGATGTGATCACTAACGTAACCCACGCCCCTAAAATTGCCATAAAAGGCTTCATGTTCCACTCCGTTTGTGGGCGAGTTTCATTCACAAAAAGTTCCCAAAGAGTAAAAACACCCCGCAGGTTCAAGTCCTGCCTTCAGAAATCAGAAGACAAACATAACAAATTTAGGAGTGTCAGCAGTTGGAGAATTGAAACAATCCAGCTAACATGTCATCAGAGCAGCTCTGCACTGTGACAGAAATAAAGAGGGAATGATTTGACATGAAGTTAGATGCTAAAAAACATCTTTCTAAAGCAAAGTGCTCTGTGATGGGAGGTCATGTGACAGTCAGAGATATTAGAGGAGAATATTATAGTCTACAGGTAATGTTACACTGTCAGCTGCAACACAACATTATACCTGACAGATGTGAAGAAAGATGAGAGAGATGGTCTATTCATACGACAGGTCTGGACCACTCGTGCATTTCATTCATGCCTCAGAGAAAAATGAAGAACGCCACAAATGTTCTTAAATCACTTGTATGTGCATTTTAAGAACGAACCTGTTTGTACGAGTGCTTCTTGCATGAGGCCCATTGTTTGCTGGAGCATCACTGTATGTAACATTAACATTCATTTTATTTATGTTTTTTCCTTATTTCATTTTTCTTTGTTAACAATATACTTTCATTTAGAATCAGATTAGGGATACAAACAGAGAAAATGTAATGCTTTAAAATATTACTCAAGACTTCTTGCAGTAATTGACACATCGCTTTAAAACTCCTGCAGTAAGAAAGCGACATGTTGTGAGATGACATCACACACCTTGAAACCCCAGCAGGCGACGTGTTAGACTCTCTGTGCCACTTCTTGCATCTAATTTCCGGCCCATTTAACCCATAGCTTCGCTTTCTCTGCCTCATCTCTCTCTCTCTGCATGGTTCATTCTTCAGCTACAGTTTGAAAATTTACTTTGAGAGACTTGCACTGGAGAAACTTATCAAAGACAGTGACGATAAAAGATGTAGGATGGAAACCTTAGGGTATAAGGACACAAACCTATATACGGCAGAAAATTTGATATTAAAGAGCCAATTCGCCCAATTAATAATAGATTTCACACTCTAAGCCTTCTGCTGCCACCCCAACACAATGGAGGTGACTTGAATTCCATTTGTGGTACTTAAAGCACTGAAGAAGTACATAATCAGGATAATCCAAAGAATAGAGTGATTGTAAATTATCTTTGATATGCACTACATCTTTGATCGATGTATATGTGTAGTTCACATCCCCTCCTTACTTGTCTAACTCAAAGTGATACAAAAACCAATGATGAAATCCATTTAGGCTTTCATGTTTTAGAAAGATTTTGTAGCTAATTGACTCCTTAGAAAAGGACTAATTTTCACAGTGAAAAAGATTAAATGAAAGCCTCCCTAAATAAACACAGCAATCATACACTTGACTGGAAATCAGTACAAATACTTTTTGCTCATTGAAAACATAAACCAGGCAGTGTTTTTCTGTTATAAATCATTACATGTCTGCACGGCTCCTCATTATGAAATACAGGCTGTAACCATAGCTTACACTAATTAATACAGATGCCCATAAAAAAAAAAGAGGGAGGTGAGAGCAGCACAAAGACAAAGAGAGTTTCCTGTGATCCCAGTGGCGATTTAGTATCGATTTGCCATTTGACACAGATGCAGTAATTGAAACTAATGGAGGCCCTTCAAGGGGACAGAAGAGAAAAGAAGAAAGGAAAGGTGAAGAGGAGAAAATTGCCTTCACTGTTGGAAAGCAGAGAAGAAAGTTAGATTTCATGTGGTGCCCTTTTATGATGGTCTGGTGGAGTTTGCTGTGTTTTCACCTGTTGCAGTTAATTGCTGAAACAGAGCTTCTGGCAGTAACTTTGTGAAGAAATGCCTCTTTTTTTTTGTTTGGTAACTAAACTGGTCTGTAAAATCAAACATTTACTGTTTAATTGAAGGTGGAATCTGTCTTCACATGCATGTGCAATATATCACATTGATGAATAGTATCAGCTCTTATTTTGGATTAAGCACATGAAACTGTACATATTTAGCTGTTTTCCATCTCTCACTAAGCTCACAGAGCCAAACACATTTTGTTTTGCACAGAGATTGTCCTCACCAGAAAAACAACAGCACCGGCCATTTAGTCAAACACTTAAAAAGACCTGTTTATGTCTTCTGACCTCTTGTGGTCAGGCAAATAATAACTATTCTCTTTCAAATGCAAAGGTGACAATAGTGTAACATGTTTCGGAGGAAACGTAATGCCCAAATTCAGTTTTTTATCAACATAATAATGAAATGTTTTTAATCAATGAAATCAAATCTGACATGTCACAAAATCTTGATACTGAAAATATCAGTAAAATGTTCACTGACAATGTATTTCATTTGTTTTCCACTAAAACATTTGTTCTTGCAATAGAGTATCTGCTCATTGCAACGATTAAGCATTATATATTATTATTATTATTATAATATTATACATTATATTATATAAATTTTTATATAGTTATGTTTAGGTACTCGCAGCACTTTGTGGTTTTGGTTTATTATAGAAAAAGCATGACATATGCCATATTTACTTTATTAACTTTTAACCAAACCACAATCTTTTCCTAACCTTAACCTTCGTTGCCCAAAGTTTGAGAAAGACATAAGTGTCAAAGTCTTGCACTGTGTATGCCCATCATCCACTCCAACCACCTCACTATGACTTCTGTGCAGTACAAAATGTAGCACTTCCTTTACTTGGAAAAAAGAAAAAAAAAGAAAAAAGAAAGTGTGTGTGAACATAATCCAGGCAGAAATAGCATATTCTACCACAAGGTTAGAAAAGAATAGAAGTGAATACAACTGCATTGTCCACCAGCGAGGAAAACTGTCTTTGGTTCAATAAAACATAAAAGTAGAAAGTACAATAATATGTGCCATATAAAACAAGTAACATACAGTATACCACAAATGTCGTAATAACTGAGATGAAAACAGTATAAAGTAGTAAAGATTTGTGTGCTCTGTGGTAGCGTCTGGGTTGAATCCCACCTTCTAAGAACAGTCAAAATTGTTTTTTTTTTTACCCATGACCACAATCTTTCCCTTACCTTGACCAAGTAGTTGGCTCAATTAAACCAAACCTTACCCTGGATGATCAGAAAATACTCTTTCTGTGATGTCACATTCTGCCACCAGCAGTTGCTTCCAGTGAAATGTTCTGTTGCCAGTAGCAACCACTGTTGGCACAGGTTAGTTACATCAATCGTTGTTACATCATTATTGACAGGCACCTTCTGTAAAAATGTCCTTGTTGGAGCATTATCTGTATCTACTCTCTCTTATAACTGTTTTGTGATTGTCAGTGAGTGATTTGTTAATTAAGTTTTACTGCAATCAGTTTATTGTTGACCAAGCCATTATACTGCTTGTCTAAAGCTAATATTTCACTAATAGAACAAGTAACTGTTAATTTACTGTTGGGCTGTTACAGTTTGTATTTTACTCTTTATTTGTACTCTTTATTTACTATGTTGTAATTTCTATGGAGACAAAATGTTGATTATTTCACTGATGACACCTCTTCATGGCATGGACGTCGTAACTAATTTCACAACTATACTATACTTTTGTTAATCAAGTTTTACTTTTACTGTACTAATTATGTAAAATGTATAATGTATAATCACTATCATTGAATTTGTTGTGTTTTATCCAATAATGTGAGTGTGAAAGCTGCTACCAGTATCTAGTACTGCTAGATACTGCGGATAGTTATTGCTGTTTTCTTAGAGCAACTTTAAAGGGCAACACTCATCTTCAACTTTTATTGGAAGTGTGCTTTGCTTGCTGTACCTATAGGCCATTTTGGAAGGCCGTGACAGACAACAAAAATAATAAGACAATGGTTGTCTTAAGGTATGAGGACTTGTTACTACTATGACTTTTGTGTAGAAATTTGTGTAGTTATTGTAAGAAATATGTCATGCTGTTTGGTCTCTGGTCATTGGCCACATTAGGAAGCTGCTCTATAATTATACTGCAAAAGTCTTTGCTTATAAAAAAAAAGATGCAACTCTCAATCCCTCCAAATTATAAATTTATTATTGGAGTATATTGTAAAAATTCTCTATTTAGACCAATAGAGTTTGCTTTTCTGAACAACACAACAAAATGGAAAAAAAAATCTTGGAGCATGGAGGTTAGACAGAAAGTCTGGGGCCATTTTTCATTCACAGTTGGTCCTTGGGTCTGATTGATTAAAGGGGATTTGTATTACATAACCACCTTAACAAGGCCTTGCAGCTGTTGTTGCTGTGAATTGAAAAAAAAACAAAAAAACTTTTGGCCATAGCCATAAAATACACTTCAAAGTCATGAACTACAGTCCTTTTTTCTTGGTTTTATAAGTTTTGAGCAACATTGTAAATCAAAGCACAAAAGAGTGCACAAACCACAAACCTCTTGCTGCTGATAATGTGCAAATAATATAATACACAAAATGCAGAAGATGTGAGCCTAAATATTATATTTATTTATACATCTAGAATGATATGCAGGTGACATTGTGATGTGAGGATAATGAAAAATGTTGGACTATGAACAGGCCTCTGGGGGGTGCAGACATAACAGGCGAAGGTTAATAAAGCCATGTCAGGACAGGAGTATAGTGATGAGTGAAGTACACTGAATAAATCACATTTTATGGACAGGCTGAACTGAGCTCAGCAGGAAAACAGTCCTTGAGTGAAAATACAGTAAATCTCCTGTGAAAATGAGCCTTTCCCTGAACCTGAAATAAGACAAACCCAGGCAGAATATGAATGGGACTGGGACACCATTGTCCCAGAACTTCCCTGAGCTACAGTACACATTCAGATAACCTTTAGAAAACAATACAGTGCAATAATTCATAACCTTTCCTTTTGAAGTCATAGGTGTATATGCTATATAATGACGTGTTTTTCGTCAGTTTGCAAATTCATGTTTGTGTTCTGCAGAATCAGAGTTCACCAGAAACAGAATTAATAAAGAGACCTATCTCTTAAACCTACATCAGAAATTCTGTTATTGTACATGCACACCTTCTCATTCAATGGTTTATCATGATTTCTATTATTTTCTACATTGTATATTAATACTGAAGATATCAAATCAATAAAATAAAACATATGGAATAATGTAGAAAGCAAAAAAAAAAAAAGCAAAAAATGAAATGTTTTAAATTTTGATTCTTCAAAGCAGCCACCTTTTTCTTTGATAGTTTGACACTTTTGCACGCTCTTGGCATTCTCTCCACCAGCTTAATGAGGTCCTCACCTGGATGGTTTTCAATGAACAGGTGTGCCTTATCAAAAGTTAATTGGCAGAATTTCTTGCCTTCTTAATGTGTTTGAGACCATCAGTTGTGTTGTCCTGAGGCAGTGTTGGCATAAAGCAAAAATACAGTCCTATTTGACTACTGTAGCAATCCATATTATAGCGGGAACTGCTCAACTAAGTAAAAAGAAACGATTTGTCAATCATTACTTTAACACATGTATGTCAGCCAATCCGGAAAATTTCAAGAACTTTGAAAGTTTCTTCAAGTACAGTTGCAAAAACCATCCAGTCCTATGATGAAACTGGCTCTCATGAGGATCGCTCCAGGAAAGGAAGACCAAGAGTTACCTTTTGCTGCAGAGGATAAGTTCTTTAAAGTTACCAGCCTCAGAAATGGACAGTTAATAGCACCTCAGATTAGAGCCCACATCAATGTTTCCCAGAGTTCAAGTAGCAGACACATCTCAACATCAACTGTTCGGAGGAGACTGCACGAAACAGGCATTCAAGGTTGTAAAATCAAGTCTCCACCCGAACTGCCTCAATACATCAACTGCCACTCCTAACTAGACCCTCCCACAAGGTTATATAACTCCACCCTTCAGGCCTGTGACTCCCCTTTTTATCTTTCCAAACCATTGCATGCAGAACAAAGAAAAGACTGATATTCATGTGTTTAGTCCTATGTTAAGTAAAGACAAGAGAAATGCCCGATTGTGGATACATTGATGAAAAAAAAGTTCTGTCCTTCCTGAATCCTGTGTTTAAATGTGCACCCCATCAGATATTCTGTGAGTCAACGCCACCGCTATCACTATAGTTTTTTTCAATGGTCAAATTGCTGCAAAGCCACTAGTCTCCCTCAGCAGTCTCCCACTGCTGAGGGAGACCAATAATAAGAAGAGAATTGCTTGGGCCAAGAAACACACTTTCAGGCCATGTAAGAGCTATCTAACCAAGAAGGAGAGGGATGGAGTGTTGCATCAGATGACCTGGCCGCCACAATCACCTGAACTAAACCTAATTGAGATGGTTTGGGATTAGTTGCACCGCAAAGTAAAGGAAAAGCAGCCAACAAGTGCTCAGCATATGTGGGAACTCCTTCAGGACTGTTGGAAAAGCATTCCAGGTAATTAATTCATGAAGCTAGTTGAGAGAATGCCAAGAGTGTGCAAAGCTGTCATCAAAACAAAAGGTAGCTACTTAGAGGAATTTAAAATATGAAAAATGTTGCTTTGTTTACACTTTTTTTTTCTTTCTACATAATTCCATAGTTTTGATGTCTTCAGTATTGATCTACAATGTAGAAAATAATAGAAAAGGATGTAGGATATCAAACCCAGGAAAAGAAGAAAAGTTTAATTCTTTCAAAAACATTTTGATTCCTTTTGGCCTAACAGTCTTGTAGGTGCAGGAGGACACACACTCACGGACCCAATGACGTCTGACCTAAAAGCATTAGGATGTCAAGGAAATATTGGACAGGACTAAAAAAACCCATCCTTCTCACCACCAGCCACAAGAGCAAATGGACAGTTTTAGAAATTAACGACTTTGTTTTTCTTTTCAGATACAAACAGACTGTCCAACCTGGTGAGACTATCGTCCTTTCTTCTGCTAGCCAACTATCTCTTAAGCCGTAAATTTGAGGGAAGCCCACATTCCTGAGTGTCCCTCTCCTCCCCTCCTTTTTCTTTAATGCACAATAAGTGTAAGAGAAAATGCTACTAAATGTGTAAATATATATAGGTATCTTGACTTGTCTAGCCAATGTTAACTTGATGTTAACATTGGTTTTATTATTATGACATTTTTTTAGCTGTTGCTCCTCTTCTGCTTTTTGCCTTGCTGACTGCTGCTACTTCTGTGCTCCTCTTGGCCCTGCAGCTGGGAACGCCTGGCATTTTGGGCATTGTTTTTTTCTATGACAGAGAACTGAGAGCTCCAGAAAGAGACTCAACTAAGAAGCAAAAGACCGCAAGCATGCCGAAGCCACAAGCCAAGTGCCATTAGCCATTGCACGCCGTTTGACATTTGGATAATCTATTATTTTTGTAATCTCCTATCTTTATCATGTAGTTAAACTTTTTAAAGACTTTTCCAAGGACTCTTCTGAGTAGTTTAGAGCTCCATGCATCCAACTCTGCAGCTTGCCACTGAGGGACACCTACCTGCTGTGTGTGTGTCCACTATGCAGCCTCAGCTAGTCTGAGAATGAATTAATCCTACTGAGAAGCAGTGAACCAAAGCTGTTTCACTGAACCTACTGCAACGATTCTCATCTGGCTGTCACTCTGGCGACCCAAGGATAACCGAGTGTGCTTCACCTTGCTCGGTGCTTTCTGGGAAGTTCCTCATCATCAGCCCTACATCACCAAGGAGACAGCAGGAAAACCATCTACCATGCTTCTGTCTCAGAGTTGATGCAAGTGCTATTCAAAAACTGAATTTTTATTGGCTGTAGTTCAAGTCTTGGCCCCTTGTGTTTTTGGCTCATTTTTGATAACATTCATTCATTCTGCCAGCAATAACTTGTTAATTTATCCATTCATTCATTAATTTTAGTTGTACACACGTGGACAAAATTGTTGGTACCCCTCAGTTAATGAAAGAAAAACCCACAATTCTCACTGAAATCATTTGAAATGTACAAAAGTAACCATGAATAAAAATTTATTGAAAATTAAACAATCAAAATCAGCCATTACTTTTGAATTGTTGATTAACATAATTATTTTTAAAAATGAAACTAATGAAACAGGCCTGGACAAAAATGATGGTACCCATAATTTAATATTTTGTTGCACCACCTTTTGAGGCAATCACTGCAATTAAACGATTTCTATATTTGTCAATGAGCCTTCTAGATCTATCAACAGGTATTTTGGCCCACTCCTCGTGAGCAAACTGCTCCAGTTGTGTCAAGTTTGATGGGTGTCTTCTCCAGATGGCATGTTTCAGCTCCTTCCACAGATGTTCAATGGGATTCAGATCTGGGCTCATAGAAGGCCACTTCAGAATAGTCCAACGCTTTTCTCTTAGCCATTCTTGGGTGTTTTTGGCTGTGTGTTTTGGATCGTTGTCCTGTTGGAAGACCCATGACCTGCGACTGAGACCTAGCTTTCTGACACTAGGCAGCACATTTCTCTCCAGAATGCCTTGATAGTCTTGAGATTTCATTGTACCTCGCACAGATTCAAGACATCCTGTGCCAGATGCAGCAAAGCAGCCCCAAAACATAACTGAGCCTCCTCCATGTTTCACCGTAGGGACAGTGTTCTTTTCTTCATACGCTTGATTTTTGAGTCTATGAACATAGAGTTGATGTGCTTTACCAAAAAGCTCCAGTTTTGTCTCATCTGTCCAAAGGACATTCTCCCAGAAGCTTTGTGGCTTGTCAACATGCATTTTTGCAAATTCCAGTCTCGCTTTTTTATGATTTGCTTTCAACAGTGGTGTCCTCCTTGGTCGTCTCCCATGAAGTCCACTTTGGCTCAAACAACGACGAATGGTGCGATCTGACACTGATGTACCTTGGCCTTGGAGTTCACCTTTAATATCTTTGGAGGTTGTTCTGGGCTCTTTGGTTACAATTCGAACTATCCGTCTCTTCAACTTGTCATCAATTTTCTTCTTGCGGCCACGTCCAGGGAGGTTGGCTACTGTCCCGTGGATCTTAAACTTCTGAATAATATGTGCCACTGTTGTCACAGGAACTTCAAGCTGCTTAGAGATGGTCTTATAGCCTTTACCTTTAAGATGTTTGTCTATAATTTTGTTTCGAATGTCCTGGGACAATTCTCTCCTTTGCTTTCTGTTGTCCATGTTCAGTGTGGTACACACCTTGTCACCAAACAGCACAGTGACTATTTCTCACCCTTTAAATAGGCAGACTGACTGATTATGAGCTTGAAGACACCTGTGATGTCAATTAAAGGACACACCTGAGTTAAACATGTCCCTCTGGTCAAATTATTTTCAATCTTTTATAGGGGTACCATCATTTTTGTCCAGGCCTGTTTCATTAGTTTGTTTTTTTAAATAATTATGTTAATCAACAATTCAAAAGTAATGGCTGATTTTGATTGTTTAATTTTCAATAAATTTTTATTTATTATTACTTTTGTACATTTCAAATGATTTCAGTGAGAATTGTGGGTTTTTCTTTCATTAACTGAGGGGTACCAACAATTTTGTCCACGTGTGTATATGTTTACATATGCTTCGTGTTTCCCTATTCCTTAGTAGTTCAATAAATATCTTGATTTATCACCAAGTCGTTGTATTTGTATTCCTTTGCATCAAAAGATGGAGGTCACTGTATTCAGAGTTCATGACTTTCAGGCATAAGACTGATTAATTTGATTTAATTATTTTTCTTCCTAATTAATTAATGAATTATGTATTAATCAGTTAATCAGTGGAGGTGGTGCCCCTATTAACTTTATGAGAGCATAATATTAATTTCAAGTGTAGTGTTATTCCTGCACCACTGAATGAGAA